>JAFEMH010000747.1:0-634756 GCA_022495995.1 Adenophora triphylla var. japonica | reverse complement strand
CTTCCCAACTTTCACTCACTCAAATCACACCCACTCACTCCCAAGTTCAAACACTCTTGGCATCTTCAAGCCTTTAAACACTAAGAAAAACCAAAGAAGATAGGTATAACCTCCCTCTTCTTACCCTAAGTAAATCTCTCATCCATGCATGCATTTTCAAGCTACAAAATGTAGTTCATTCTTCTTCTTGTCTTAGATCCAAGAAGATCACCATGGAAGTTCATCTCCATGGATGATATCTTTCGCTGTGATCAACATTTTCTTCAATGTGTTCTTACTTACTTGCAAATGCATTTTCAAAATCCTAAAATCCATTTTCAAGCATCAAATCTCATTTTCAAAGGATAAAATTCCCCTTCTCAAGCAAATGAAGTGCTTAGTCCTAATGTATTCTGAAGGATGGTTTGGTATAGTTGATTTACCACTAAAATGTCAAGTGATCACTAACCAAAACCTAGGGAAATGGGGACAAGCATGGATGCAAAAACCCCTTTAAAATCACTCACATTTTCTTCTTTTCTTGAGAAGTTGCTGTCCAGTAGCAATTTTCTTCAAGACCCTGCAGTCCATTGTCTTAATTTTTGGACACAGATAAAACTTGGAATTTTGGTGTTGACTACAAAACACCTTTTTGTAGCCAACATCCAGAGCTTTCCAGACATATTTTAATACTTCTCTATTTTTTGGGTGAGTAAAACTCCTCTTTTCAAATTTTCTTTTAGAGGCCAGTTCATCAGCTTCCTTGGAAATCCAGATTTCCATATCTGGAGATTTCCAGAAGGTTTTGACCCCTCAAATATTTCTCCAAAATGGAAAATTCCTTCTGTACAAATCTTATTTAAGGTGTCTGGAACAACTTTCATTCTCTGAGTTTATCCAGATTATGATGTTTTAAGGCCCTTGAATCCATTTCAAAATCAAAGGTCCACTGCCTTTTCATTCTGGCAGAAGTGACTCTCAACTTCAAAAGGTCTTTTGAGTACCAAATCTCAATCCAAAATCTTCCAAAAATCATGGGATCAGCTTAAAGTCTTAAAGTCCGACACATCCCAATTTTTTTTACTTTTCTGAGTTTCTGAACTTATTTTGGCCAAAACACACACACGCACACACACACACAAAAAATGATTTTCAGTTTGGAAGACTCGCTTTTACGAGGCATTCCTGGGTGCACACTAACGTCCTTCCCGGCGTGTAACATGACCTCCGAACCCAAATCTCTAATCTCGGGCATTTTTTCAAAGTTTTGGCCCTTAAAACAAAAATGGCGTTGGCGACTCCGTTCTTTTTCCGGGTTTTATTTGGTTTTTCAAAGAAACGCAAAAATCGAATTTTTCCCGATGAAATTTTGGTGGGCACATTCATCATCAAAGTGTGGCGACTCCGCTGTGGGAATTAAGATAAGCTTTTTCTAAAAAAAAAATGATATTTGGTATATTGGTGGAAACCATTAAACTTCCTGTTACCGCCTCCTAACACGAGTCGGGGATAAATTGTGGTTTAACAATCCCACGTACCGGTATCACCGTTTTCAAAAAAAAAGAAAAGCTTTTGAGGGTCAAGCTTCCGTCCCGGCTATTAAAAATTATTTGTTGTGTGTGTTGATTTTTGCATATTTTTCGTGTTGTTTTGGCCGCTCGGAAAAAGTCAAAATTTTGACCTGCCGGAACCATGTCCCTAACTGTCGGAATTTTTGTGCTTATGTGCTTATGTGTTCATTAAATTTCAAAAAAATTCAAAAAAATTCAAAAAAAAAATTTTCAAAAAGAAAATTTTCAAAAAAAAAAATCATGCATCATATTTTTAAGACACATAAAAATTTCTATTTTACTCGTAAAAAGAAAATAGATCAAGTTTGCACACTACGCGCACGTGACCGTACACCGCACACTACGTCCCTAACCCGGGAAATCCTTGTCGCGGCCCGTTTGGTCTTATTACGCCCTCGGTGCAAGCATGTGACTACCTAAACATCCCATGAAGCCTCGTGTCGACTCATGCACTTGTCCGTGACACTCGTCCGAGACCCGCTGATTTTTAGTTTGGTCTCGTGTCATGCCCCCGTCTCGTGTATAGACCTTTCCTTTCAAGCCTTTGTCGGCATACCGACCCAATATCTTTCGGGACCCTAATCGCCGAAGCTCGCCGGTTTTTCCGCCGCAGACTTTGACCAAGATATTGGCCGGCGCCTTGACTTCGGCTCGATCGGCACAAATTATACACTCGACTCCCAAAGATTGACACCGAGTCATCAAGGATTAATGATTATTCCATGCCTAATTACGGCCTAACCGACGACAAGTCAAGATCAATCGTGGGCATTTATCGCCCAAAATCATGCCGACTTTTCGTCGAGCCCCTGACATGATCTTGACTTTGACGTCGCCTTGTCCGTGAATTTACATCGAATGCTCGTTAAGACTCGATTACCCGCCGACTTTTAGGATCGTTTTTCTGGGCTCTGGTGGGACCCGCTTGCCCTATAGGGACCTCGCCCGGGCCGGCTCTACCCCGGGAGGTCGAAATACTGTGTGGAATACGAGGCTTATAGACGTAGTGACGGGCCCACCGCATCCAGATCCAGAGTAGTTTGCGAAAAGAAGAGCAATCTTTTCCAACCGATTAGGTTAATAAAACATGTTTTAAGTAAACGTGAACAAATAATCGCATGTTGCATGAGCCCAAAGCCCAAACATCTACTCCTCCTTCATTCCTGCACATCCGAACCTCGTGCCTTTTCCCCCGCAGCCTCACAAAGGTTGGTTCCTGACATCGGGTCATCGCTTGATTAGTTGGGAAGAGTCAAGCGCGTCATCGCCTTCGCCGTTTGTTCCGACTCCGGGTTTCGTAATGTCCGCACGCCCGGTAATGATGGGGACAACGTCACCCGCCTCCCGTGACCCCTCGCATGTAACAACAAAGGGAATCCGCCAGCGTAACGTATGAGGTTACGACAGAAGCACAACTAAATAGCCTTATGGAGGCTATTAAGAGCTACGGTCCGGCCGCCGCCTCAATCCCGATGGCACCTTCACCGTGGAAGAAGACGAGGATGCCAACCCCACTCTCGCCGCCCGACTACTCCAGATGCCACCACCCACCTCCTATGGTGCCACTACGTAACCCATGCTCCTCGATCTTCGGGTCGCCAGCCTCCCCAACCACGTATCATCGGATCCATGCAGCCTCGACGCGCACAACCGGGCCACAGCCCCTCAGCTGGGACAAAGCCGCACGGAAGGTCTTCTCATGGTCAGGGTTATCTCTAATGCCCCAACAAATTGGAATGCCACCTCGCTCTCGGAACCAATCAATCCTGACCTTCACAAAGAATACCAACTACGCTCTAATGCCGCCACAACTTGGTTCTCGGGGCCACGCCAGAGCCCCTCCTCGTAATAGTACTAGTTCGCCCAAGCTCCTCACACAAATCCGTTCTCACTGCAGGGACTTCGCGGGTTACCAAGCCTCCATCCCTGTCAGTCATCCGAATCACCAGACCGCAGCATTCCCCGGGTTATACACCATCGCCTCACCAGCCCATGCACTAACAACAGTGGACAGAGCCCCGCATCTAAGCCTACTTATGGGCCCCATTCGAAATCCAAGTTATCCGGCTACATCGGGCTGCCTCTCCACCTACTTTGCCGCTGAAAATCAACAGCAGCCGCAAGGTTCTATCCCTTCGCCTGTGCTCCTACTCACGCTCCCCGGCAATTTGGGCCAAGGACAAGTTTTCACCTACGTCCCCGGACGGCCGTTCCTCCACCCGCCCGCCGCTGGTAGCTCCTCTCTCTAACTCACCCACTAGCTTGAATGCCATGGCTCCGCCACAAGACCCTCATCCGCCCCGGTTCATGGAACAACACAAGGAAATGAAAGCGCAGATCGCCGAGTTGACGGCCAAGAAGTCCGCTTCCGGCCTACACCCTGACTCCATTGTTCCTCTACCCCACAAATTCGTGATGCCTAATCTGGATCTCTTTGATGGGACCGCATGCCCAAAAACCCATTCGGGACACATATACCTTGGCGATGAAGGCCAAAGGATGCACCAATCAGCAGCTTGGCCGACTATTTCGCCTATCTTTGAAGTCCAAAGGCTCTAAAGTGGTTCTTCCGTTTGAAACCCGGCCGTGGCTACATGGGACCAGATTACCAATGCCTTCACGTAAAAAATACAAGGCCAACTTGGAATGGGAAACAAATAGTGGTTGACCTTACAAACAACAAAGGCAAGTGGCCCCCGATGAGAATGTTGGGGACTTTACAAGCGGTGGAATCTCGAAACTCAGAAATGGCCATCCCTCCTTCCGAAGAGGAACAACTGGACATCTTCCATCATGCCTCGAAACCGCATCTCGAGAGCTCTCTCGCCACTTCCCGTACTCACTTACGGGCCATGGTTAACTCTCGCAGCCTAAGTTTGAAAAAGCTTACACCGCAACCGGCCGCCGCACTCCGCCTACGTATATCGGGCTCCTCCCGCAAACACCGCCTCAAGCCCCGCTAAAGGCAAAGAAATGATTAACTATGCGAGACAAGAATGTAATAACACAACTCCTTTTGCTCTTAAAACCAAATGAGCCTGCACCACGAGTCATGAACCTCGAAAACTTTGGAATGCCTCTCGAATGACATCTTTAGGGGACTCGGGTGAAGGAAGGCTTGCCGCGGCCTTGAGAATTTCCAACCCAGAATCCGAATGCTCCCGTGGATACTACAAAGTATTGTGCTTTTCATCAAGCTCACTGACATCTACCGACAACCGCTTTACTCAAAAGGCAATCCAGGGGCTCATAGAGCAAGGAAAGTTGGAAGGCCCCGAGGACCTAATACGCCAAAAATCCTCTCGCCAAGGAACCATAATCGTGTGAATATGATTGAATGCGAGAACCTTCGCATGCCTGTGAAGATGCCGATGAAGGTCCCCAAATACCCGTGGCCAACCTCGTCGAGGATCCCGACTGATTCCCCTCGCCCTTGAGGATATCGAACGAATCAACCCGCCTGTATCATGTCGAGATTTCCTGCAAAATACGAGGCCTCGCTATTTCTGATGAAGGGAAGGCCAATACCAAGAACCTGGGTCAGTTCCTGGCCAAAACATGAAAGAACCATTTACACAAGACGGCTAGGAGCAAGCCAAGAAAGATTGAGCAAGAAAGCTTGTGCGGGCGCCCGTACTTTTCAGGGTGGCTTATTAGCAAAGAAGCCGAAGAACATCTCGGAGCTAGTACACTTCCGCAACCGGCTATAGGAGAAGTCGAATACGATCCCGAAGGCAATGAAACCGAAGAATCGAGGAGGAAGAATCCTTCTACATTCTCGCTCGGTGTCAAATACGTGCCACCCCCTCTCACTCTTCCCCCGTAGCTTCGGGAGGAGAAGCCGAGTCGCAACTATCACTTCCGAAATGAGAGCATATGACAATTTCGCGGCCGCACACACCCATATTCCCAACGGCTTTGATCGACGTTCCTCTCACCAAATCCCGATAGTATGGGAAGATGATTCCGACGACAAATGACGACGATGATGATGACGAGAGCGAAGAGTCAACCGAGGCCCTGCATCCTAAACAATCTGGAACAATCATACCGGAAATGAGCCCACGGGAGCCAGAACAATGGTCAGTTTGCCGCAAGCGACGATGAAGGACCACCGGAAAATGCAAATCAAATTCCAAGAGGGACGGGCTCCCAAGAGCCGCACCTCGTAAGATGCAATTCGCGGTCGTGTCCTGATACTTTGCAGGAAGAAGGACAACAAAGCCCGCACCTGCATCCGTACATATCCGAAATCCTAGAACACAATGTTCCTTATAAGAACTCGATCGGTGAATGGAAACGGTTCATCAAGCACCGGGTCGAGAACTGAGGGTTTCAACGATCCGTAAGATGAGGAATTCGTGAACGTCATCGGATCTTTTCTTCTTTCCCGAGAATGGATTGGCATAACAACCGTGAGGGTCACAACCGAGCCGCTGAGCAAGCACGCCGAGTGCCTACAATCACTAAAAAGGGTTATTGATCCGAACGTCTCCCCTCAGGGGCTTTCATACCCATGGATCCACTACGACGCCTTCCTAATTACTCCAAGGTTCGACAATGGGACCCCGGTGTCTTTATTTGGACCCGCATCTATCGAGCCGCTACATCAAACTACGAGGGGGAACGTTGCCTATCCTTCACTTGTGGTCGCTTCTACTCGCAAAGGTGAAAGAAAAAGATGTATGATGAAATGGAGGCTGATAGCCATAAGACCGAAGACACTTCGGAAGACGAATATGAAACCAAAAAGCCGCCGAGCCCCGACAATAGCGACTCTTGTTGTATGATAACTATGAGTAAGGCAAAGCATGGGAACGACCCGAGGATGCCCTAGCTCGGGCCATACAGGGGCAACAACACAACCCCGTGCCCCAAAAGCCTCGTAACTCGGGAAGCGCTATAAGGGCCGCCCAGAAGGGGCCAAGATACCTCAAGCTCACCCTCACCGCTGCTAAACTCCGTCGTAACCAAAGGGGCCGATAGCCAAAAAGGCTCCCGTTGACATTGGCAAGCTTTCAAGAAATCCACCAAGAGACAACCGAGGAGGAAGTTAACCTCGTTGACCCGATCCGGCATCTTCCAAGGAAATCCCAAGACAGATAAGAAGGCCACGTATCAAGCACCGAAAGAAGATCGCCGCCCCTATGCTAAGACAAACAAACCTGCACCCGAAAAGAGGATCCCGTGCTCACCTGGCTGAAGGCATAAAAAGGCCAACATTTCCCTCTCGGTCTCTACTCACTTCGCCCTATCCCCATAAGCCGAAGCCGGAAGAAAGCCTCGGCTCGCACTCTAGGCCGCCTATCGATGCTACTCCCGATGACGTGGTACAGCTTGATTGGAAACATCCACTACGGGAACATAATCACTTTCACGTACCTTGATCTCCCTCAATTTGGAGCCGGTCACAACGAGCCCCTCTTCATCACAAATGCAGCTTGGATGAACGACGCTCCCCGAGTGTTGGTGGACAATAGGTCTCGGAATGAATATCCTCCCGCAAAGATCATGAGCCTCGCTCGAAATCAAGACTACAGATTTAAAAGCCTTCTTCCCTCACAAGCCAAGGCTTATGACTCTCTAAGATCCCGAGCGCCCTGAGTTGCTACTGGACCTCTCCCCGGTTCTGCAAGAAATTGATACCTGTGGAATTCCGTGTTATTGACATCCCAATCACTTTTAATGCCCCGCCGGGAAGACCTTGGCTCCATCAAGTCAAAGGGGTCGCTCAAGCCTCCACCAAAGGTGTGAAATTCATCTCTGATGGGGATTTGACAACCATCTACGGAGATTTAGTCACTTTGTAGGGCACAGATACTGATGGAATACCTATTCGAAATCAAACATGATGAGGACTCGCCTCATGCTAACAAAGCTTCGCGCCGAGCCCCTAAGGCCCAAGTGTGCAACGTTGATCCGACTGGTCACCCGGGATAAAATCCCTCCGGCCCCGAAAATGATGAGAAGGATGAGCTACCCGCCCGGCTTAGGTCCGGGTAAGCGCCAACAAGGAATCCACAAGCTTATCGAGGTGAAAGGACGTAAAACTCGCCACGGCCCGGGATATGAGACCTCCTGGACACCGCAAAAGGAAAAGGATTTGGAGCTATCACAGAAGCGGTCCCGATCGACGACCCTAAATCTCTCCCTTTCAGTCCTAATTTGGCCGACTACTTTGTAAAGTGGTCCCACACAACCGGTAACATCACAGAGCCCACTCCTGGCGTAAGAATGGCTAAAGCTGCTGTGGATAGCCTCAACAAGTTCAGTGGAGCCAAAGCTAACCCGGTCCGCGTAACGTTCTTGGACCTACCCAAGATACCCGGACTACCACTACCACGAAGAGCGAGTATACCTTCGTAGGCGTGCCCGACCCGGTAGAACAGCTTCAAGAAGCTTACTACCACAACCCCGATTGCCTGCGTAAAGATCCGAAACTCCGAGTTCGAATTGACAAGTACTCAAAAGCTAAGGCCACGTAATTTCCCTCGATGATCGGGATGGTCCGGTTATGCAAAGAATCTGTTCGAGGAAGAAGTCCAAAGCGATCTCGATTGATCTTGGCTCTGGCCCAAGAGATGATAGCAACAATTAAGAAAGGAAGTAAACAAAGACAAGCTTCCCGAGTCATGACGCCCGACAAATGATGCCATTAAAGAATTGGGAAACCTCTCAGCTCCGTCCGCGACCAAGCGAGGAAATGATCACCAAACTTGGATTGGTCTCCCGTCCTCAGGCCAACCTAGGAAGAGTCCTCCGAGTCTCTCATTGTTAAGGCCGAGTCTCTAGGTTCGTCCGATGGCCTTACGCCCGAAGACTACGAGTCTCGTAGCAAGTGTTGTACTTCCTTTTCATTCTCAATGAAATGACGAATCCTTTTCGAGTATCTCTTGATTTCGCACTTTAACTAATGATAAATCAATAAAAAACTTAATAATAATTCATTAGATAAAGAAGCGTATACATTAAACAAAAAAAATCAAACAAAAAAATAATCTTTAAGCAGGTTGTCCTGAAAGAGGAAAATCGAGCCCAAGCTCGCCGAAGAGGTTTTGACGAGTGTGAATCTGGGAACCGGCGGGAAGAGCCTAAAGAGACGCAGATTGGGTGATTTCTTCAAGGAATTGGAAAGGATGCCTTACAAAATCCTACAAAATCCTCAATTCAAGAAAAGTAGCCCTCTTCATCAAAGAGAACATCATATGTAGATACGGGTTGCCAACAAATCATCTCGTATAATGGATCCCACTTCGAAGGGGAATGCGACAGTCAGCCGGCGTAATTCCGAATAACCCGCCACAAATCATCTCCTTATGTGCCCCAAAACCAACGGAGCCGCCGAGGCAAAGAAACAAGACTCTCGGGAAAACATCATCCGGAAAATGGTTGTCCGAGGCAAAGATTGGCCCGAAAAGTTACACTCGACACTCGGGCTGCGTAACTTCCGCCGCAACAAAGAACCGGGGAAACACCGTTTGCCCTCACATACGGGATGGAGGCCGTACTCCCAATCGAGCTAGAAATCCCCTCGCTCCGTGTGCCGTTAGAAAGCCGCATCAACGAGGTCGAATGGCCTCCAAAGTCACCATGATGAATTGGCCCCCGCTAGATGAGCGCCGATTGAAAGCAATGGAACATATCCGAGCCTACCAAGGGAGAATGGGCCGAGCCTTTGACAAGAAAGTAAAGCATCGGGAGATCCGAGAAGGTGATCTCGTTTTGAAAGAGAAGCCCCTAAATCCGCATCAACCCACTCGGCAAATGGGAGCCTCGTCTCTGGGGTCGGACCATACGTCGTTCGTAAAATCTTTCTCCTGAGGAGCCATGCAACTTGCGCACTCGACGAAAATCCTTTTGTACACCCAATGAACGGTGACAAGCCGCGCAGCATACTACGCGTAAAAACACCGAGTCAAAAAAAAACTAAAAAAAAAAAAAGAAGAAAGAAAAAAAGAAGAGTGCTAAAAGAGTAATACCCAACTAGGTTAAAACCCGAAAAGGGCGGCCTAGGTAAAAAACAGGGTTGCACCAAAAAAAAAAAAAACAAAACAAAAAAAAAAAAAACAAAAAAAAAAAAACAAAAAAAAAAAAAAACAAAAAACAACAACAAAATCAACCAAAGGTTGAACTACGAAGACTCCGAGCTCCTCAAAATGAGGGGAACGTAGAGGCTACCGGAAACTGCTCTTGGCTCTAAAACACAAATAAAAGTCATACTTTGACATCGTGCACCGAATGCACCACATGAAAGCGTCTCGAAAAACTCTAAAGCAATTCAAATATTCATTACAAGTTAAAACTTTTTGACGAGTCTAAGCCCGATTCATTCCTACAACCGGCAACCTCGCTAAAAGAAATTAAGATACATAATCAAACTAATGTGTCCGCTACGGCAAGAAAGGGATACTCGGAAACCTCGTAGTCACTCCAAGCCACTGCAGACCGGCCTCTCCCCTCTCTTCTTCCCCTTCGAGCCTTCTTCTTCTCGAACAGAAAATGTCGGTCTTCCTCCCGCCAAGCTCCGGTATAGGAACATGATCTATCAAACCAGCTGTCGTGGCCTTAGTTGTGAGCACCCCAACACCCGAACCTAACGCGTGTCCCGAGCCGAGAGGCTCAATCTAAGAAAAACCATCTTAGTTTTTAAAACATTTATTTGCCTTTAAAAGAAAACCACTTTTCAAACTTCTAAATTACAATCAATTGGTAATATCTCTACTTAGAGGAAATCCAACCACAACTTTAATAAACCGTAATCTGATCAATTACATTGAAAACCTTAATTAACATTTGTTTAACAAAAGAGTTTTCCATACAAATTGTAAAAGAGGAATACTTAATAAATACTCCTAACAACCCACTCCTATACTTAACTTGTCAAGCCCCAAAAGCAAAAGTCCACAATGATATCCCCGCCTCACCGGTTCGGTCACCCGTCTCGGGATCTAAAACATTAAAGGGAGAGGGGTGAGAATAAGTCTCAAAGAAGCTATTATGAATGCAAAGAATATGCCAAGTAAGGTGCAACATATAGCATGGTTTCACATAGCACATTATTAAAGCGGTAAACACCTTACGTCACCTCATTTTACCTTTCCCGTCTGAACAATAAGTCGTACAACGTGGGAGTAGAACTCCACTCTTTGGTGAATTGCCCACATGCACATTCACCGCTTATAGGTCTCATACTCCAGAGATCCATATAAGAAAATCGATACCGAATCGAGTATCATATAATATTAGCGCTTACCGTAAAGCTTTTGGGCTTCATACGAGCTTTCCACCGCATACACCAATCGCAGCGGCCCGTAAGGCTTTTGGCTCAATACAAGCCGCTTAGCACACCCACTCGTGGCCACGAGGGGCAGTCATGTATGATGAACCTTCAATCACTTATAGAACAAATCCATAATTGATTGAATTCCATTATACCCCCTAATGCATAAAGCGTTCAAGCACATAATAGATACTTGAAATATAATCCACAAAGGGGATAAACAATATAGCAACATGGTAAAAATATACTCATACGTTTCACCCAATACCATAATAAGTAACAACCATTTAATACACTATGCATAATATCACCAATGAATATGAGTTCACTTAAGGTAACAATATAACCACATAATCCACACCGGGATACAATGAAATCAACATGCCAGATAATCCACAATTGGGATACAATATAACAATAGGACAAATAGTCCACCCTTAGAACGTCAAGGTATTCACATAATCAATAATTCCACAATTGGAATAACCATGCTACACGGATACATATACATGTAACAAAATAGTGTAACCTATAGTTTTTAACATTTTTCAAGCTAACTATCAAGGATGTGGGAACAAGTAAAGTCACCAAGTACCATAAGCCAATCCTACGAAGTCATTACTCAACCTTGAATAATCTTAATAAAAGTGCAAGACCTACTTCCCAAGTTTGGACCACTTTCCGAACAATATTTAACTACTCCTACAATTCCATTTTGACCAAGTAAGACGTCATGGCCAAGCCAAGGTATCCTACTCTAACTTAGGTTAAAGAGGATCAATTCGTATCCGGGTTGATTAGGTTCTACTAATTTATATTGGGTGGGAGTCACAATTTATAAGTGGCCAAACAAACTTGCAAAACAATTCTAGTTCAGATTACAAAGTTGGTTCAGTGGGTCAGCGGGCGATCGCTTCTAACCACTTCGGGCGACCGCCTGTGGGTTTCAAAGGAATGAAGTTTTTCGCCTTGATGGGCGATCGCTTCTCATCACTTGGGCGACCGCCAAGTGAACTTCAAAGCCATTTATTGTTTCTCGCATGACGGGCGGCCGCCCAAGCCCCCTACGGGCGACCGCCCAAGCCTTCCCCCAGCCCATTTTCAGATTTTTACCCATTTTGAACCTAGTTTTCCTTTCCTTAAACCACGCCTATCACAAGAACACCAAAGGGAACCTTAGCTTTACCAAGTCTCACTCCAAACAAGTAAACCCAAACCCAAGTAACCTTAGATTGCTTATTACTACAAATTCCACCCATTTCAAACCCTTTTAAATGATCTTCCTTGAACCCTAACTTCAACAAATGTCATTTTCTAACCATTCAACTCCCATTTAGGTTTCCAAGCAAGAAATCAACATCACAAGGCCAAGAACAATAATCAAAGAACTTATGAACAAATAGAAGAAGGGAATCATAACAACTCACCTTAGGGTTTTACAATGGAAGGTTGATCTTTCTAACTTGCTTGATTCTTCTAGATGATCCAACTTCAAAAACACTCTTGAACTTGAAAATGGTGGAGGAATGGCTTGGCTTCAAGAAAATGGGTTGAGAGCTTCCATGGAGTTTTTCTATGTCTTGCTAGGAGAAGTATGGAGTAAAAAAATGAAGGAGGGAGAAGGGAGTAAGAGTGAGGGGGTAAAGGGGGGTAGAGTGGAGGATGAATGGGGGGGGGAACACTTGGCAAGGATTTGGAATGAAGAGGGAATTGGCCCCCCTCTTCTAAATCTAGAGGCTTCACTAACTAATCCCCTTTAATAAATAAAGGCTTTCACATTAGATTAATATTAACCCTTCCCTCTAATTATTTATTCTACCCATTTTAACCTCCTCATATATTTATCTATTTTCTATTTTTATTATTCCCCAAGGTTCTTTATTTAATTTCCAATGAATTCTCAAAAGATTATAAAATTACTTCTCACCCAATTTATCTTAATTTAAGAATTTAAAGACATAAATGAACACATAAAGTTAACATAAATATTAAAGCACATAATATGATATTTAAAATTAGTGCCTAGGGTTGGGGTCGTTACACTCACTCCCCCTTAAAGAAAATTCGTCCCGAATTTGATTGTCACTTACCCTAAGGATCAAATAGCAAAGGTTACCTTTCACACTTTCTAACTTAATATTTTCAATTAGATTTCTCAAAGGCATTATTCTACTATACATTTTCACAACTCGAATACTCTAAGACTTCAATTCCCAATTAGTCTCATCAATGCTATGATTCTTTCCAAGATTCTAATTTCATTAATAATGTGATATTACAACTTAATATTCCGAGAATACCATACAATCATCACTAACCCGAATTTTCACGACCTCAAAGAAAGTATATTTACATAAAAAGTATTACAACTTATGTCACCAAATACATTACGATATTACATTTAAAACTTCAAATACTCTATAAGCCGCCCCAAGTCCTGCCTATAAGTCAAATCACCAACATTTTCTAAAACTTCAAATGGATTAACAAACTTTGGCGCTAAATTACCTTAGGCCTAGTTTTTACTAACCTCACCCCAAACAAATTGGAGATTGGTAATATCTTCCTGAACCACGCCTCATACGGTTTTATCTCAATGCTGGAATGATAACTACTATTATACGCAAACTCGCTAAGGTTAATTAAACTTCTCAAGTTGAAAGGAAATCCGTCACACAACATAACCTATTCCTCAAGAATTTGGGTAGTCTTCAAATCTCTTCCTTTCGACTAACTAAATCCTCCAACTCTTAGGCTCGGTAACAACTCTCAAAGGAAGTTTCAAAAGATAAAGTTCCTACTTAAATAACGCAACACAAGTGCAGCTACTCGAGTAGAGGATAAGAAAATCTCACTTATCTAAGTTAAATTCCTCAAAGCATACGTTATCATTTTCCCATTTCGTATAATATCATAATCTAATCTTCCTTTAATACACTTTAAAATTTCACAAAGTCCTCACATCCACCAGGTAATGTAAGGACCTGATCTATAACTAATCTATTATCCATTCTATTAATATGATTCATCCTTATTACATCCTACACCCTTTATACGTCCTTTTGAGTCAACCAAAGCAACGACTTTACAATTCTTAAGAGTTCCTTAAATTTATTCGGTAGCACTTGCCAACTCAAAGATCACGGACTCAATCCTCACAAGATCCTTGGTAACATCCGAGTTTAAGACTATAGAACCCAAAATTTGCAATCCTCTCGAGCCAACTCACACTAGCCAAATTTTTGCACGCAGGGACTCCTCCCAAGGAATCATTAACCCTATTCTCAATTGATTTTTTTTTTTTTTCCGGAACTTTATTTAACAAAGAGATCCTTGTTTCTAATTACCCTAAAGTCATCAAAATAAGGGTTTAAAATTTCGCTTATCATACTCAGAACCAACACATGAAATATACCGACGGGAGCACATTTACCATTTACTCACAACTAGCACATAAAAATTTTGAAAAGACTTCTTATGCAAGTCTAACATATACCAATTACCCTTCACATCTTAATTCCAAATTTTCACCTTAAATACCCATATATAACAAGAATTTCACATTAAGGTTTACCTACATCAAATACCAATATAAGCAATCTAGGCATGGAAAAAGGAGACTCACTTATTATGATAGTCTACCATTATACAACAACTACTTAACCCTCCAGGTCAAGTTTATCTCAAAATCATAAATTAATAATTATACCAATTCAACTGGCAATACATGCTCAACCATAACCACATCACCATCGTGATAAACCAAAGAAGGTTCGAGGTATTCTCTCATAAGAGCAGAATCCTCTAACAATAAAACAAAATTTCAAACAATGTATGACACATAGAAGTAAAACACTATGCCACACATAATGATATGAAACAGGATCTATAAAATATGACCCCTAACTTCTGAGACAGGGAATATACCTCTAGTGACCTCTGAGGGATCTATCTCTCCTGAACCCGAAACACATACTCGACCATAGACCTTCTCTTTTGGTTCCCCTTTGTTATCTCTCTTGGTACTACCTCTTTGTCGTCCACCCAGCTGACCGCTGCTTGAAGCTCGTCCCCACGGCATCCTTGCGCAATTCCTCCTAAAGTGTCCCAATGCTCCACAATTTAAACACTTGCCTTGCTTACTCCAACACCGATCTTCGGTATGTCCAACCTTCTTGCAAAATTTACAAATCATCCCATACTGTTTGGGTATTGGCCTAAACGAAGAAGCTACCACAAGTTCCTCTCTCACACTTCCCGAAGTCAAAGCCCTTGGCTGATCTCTAATGATTTTGGATCCTTGTCCTAGATACTTTGGCTTATCTCCAATTCCACCTTCCGATTTTCCACTATTTTCCTCAATGCTATTCTCGATCTTATAAGCTCTCTCTAAGACTGTCTGATAATTGGTGTAGCTATCAATCACTAATTTCTTCCTAAACTCAATCCTCAAACCTTTCATAAACCTATGAACTCTTTTCGCCTCATACGATACCAAATGAGGGCAACTTCTAGCTAATTCCTCAAACCTGATTACATACTGATTCACCGTCATGATCCCTTGTTCTAGTCCTAAGAATTCGATCTCCTTCTTGTCCCTTGTAACCATTAAAATGAAATAATCCTCGAACTGCTGAGTGAAATTATCCCAAGTCTGGGGCGTATGATCCCGCTCCCAACTTTCCTTCAATTTCTGCCACCACTGATCAGCTGGACCTTCAAGCTTGAAAACGGCATACCTAACTTTCTCTTCGTTGCGACTCTCCATAACCTCAAAGATTTTGTTCATTTTCTCTAACCATTTTTCTGCCTTTAACGGATCCGGATATCCATTAAAACTCGGCGGATTCATCTTCACAAACCTTTCCCATCCATCACTTTGACATCCCTCAGGTTGATTCGGGCCGATCCTCTAGTCTCCATATCACAGTACAAACTTCTGAATAATTTCATCATCTCTTCATTCTGAATTCTACCTATACCCATATCTCCTTCAATTTCTAGAACCTTCCGCTGATCATCCTTGCTTCCGGCCATTAGAACGAACTCCTGCATTAAACACTCCTAAGGCGTCAATTTCCACACATTCCCCTTAGTTTAGACATCTACCCTTGACCTCTAAACTAAGCTCTGATACCAACTGTGAGCACCCCAACCCGGAACCTAACGCGTGTCCCGAGCTGGAGAGGCTCAATCTAAGAAAAACCATCTTAGTTTTTAAAACATTTATTTGCCTTTAAAAGAAAACCACTTTTCAAACTTCTAAATTACAATCAATTGGTAATATCTCTACTTAGAGGAAATCCAACCACAACTTTAATAAACCGTAATCTGATCAATTACATTGAAAACCTTAATTAACATTTGTTTAACAAAAGAGTTTTCCATACAAATTGTAAAAAGAGGAATACTTAATAAATACTCCTAACAACCCACTCCTATACTTAACTTGTCAAGCCCCAAAAGCAAAAGTCCACAATGATATCCCCGCCTACCGGTTCGGGTCACCGTCTCGGGATCTAAAACATTAAAGGGAGAGAGGTGAGAATAAGTCTCAGCAAGCTATTATGAATGCAGCAATATGCCAAGTAAGGTGCAACATATAGCATGGTTTCACATAGCACATTATTAAAGCGGTAAACACCTTACGTCACCTCATTTTACCTTTCCCATCTGAACAATAAGTCGTACAACGTGGGAGTAGAACTCCACTCTTTGGTGAATTGCCCCCATGCACATTCACCGCTTATAGGTCTCATACTCCAGAGATCCATATAAGAAAATCGATACCTTGAATCGAGTATCATATAATATTAGCGCTCTTGTAAAGCTTTTGGGCTTCATACGAGGCTTTCCACCGGTACACCAATCGGCTGATGCCCAAGGCTTTTGGCTCAATACAGTCGCTAGCACACCCACTCTGTGACCACAGAGGGGCAGGTCACATGTATGATGAACCTTCAATCACTTATAGAACAAATCCATAATTGATTGAATTCCATTATACCCCCTAATGCATAAAGCGTTCAAGCACATAATAGATACTTGAAATATAATTCACAAAGGGGATAAACAATATAGCAACATGGTAAAATATACTCATGTTCACCCAATACCATAGTGCAGCAACCATTTAATACACTATGCATAATATCACCAATGAATATGAGTTCACTTAAGGTAACAATATAACCACATAATCCACACCGGGATACAATGAAATCAACATGCCAGATAATCCACAATTGGGATACAATATAACAATAGGACAAATAGTCCACCCTTAGAACGTCAAGGTATTCACATAATCAATAATTCCACAATTGGAATAACCATGCTACACGGATACATATACATGTAACAAAATAGTGTAACCTATAGTTTTTAACATTTTTCAAGCTAACTATCAAGGATGTGGGAACAAGTAAAGTCACCAAGTACCATAAGCCAATCCTACGAAGTCATTACTCAACCTTGAATAATCTTAATAAAAGTGCAAGACCTACTTCCCAAGTTTGGACCACTTTCCGAACAATATTTAACTACTCCTACAATTCCATTTTGACCAAGTAAGACGTCATGGCCAAGCCAAGGTATCCTACTCTAACTTAGGTTAAAGAGGATCAATTCGTATCCGGGTTGATTAGGTTCTACTAATTTATATTGGGTGGGAGTCACAATTTATAAGTGGCCAAACAAACTTGCAAAACAATTCTAGTTCAGATTACAAAGTTGGTTCAGTGTCAGGCTATCGCTTTCTTAACCACTTCGGGCGACCGCCCAAGTGGGTTTCAAAGGAATGAAGTTTTTCTCTCGCCTTGATGGGCGACCGCTCATCATCACTTTCGGGCGACCGCCCAAGTGAACTTCAAAGCCATTTATTGTTTTGCGCCATGATGGGCGGCCGCCGCCCCGTGGGCGACCGCCAAGCCTTCCCCCCATCCCGTTTTCAGATTTTTACCCATTTTGAACCTAGTTTTCCTTTCCTTAAACCATGCCTATCACAAGAACACCAAAGGGAACCTTAGCTTTACCAAGTCTCACTCGAAACAAGTAAACCCAAACCCAAGTAACCTTAGATTGCTTATTACTACAAATTCCACCCATTTCAAACCCTTTTAAATGATCTTCCTTGAACCCTAACTTCAACAAATGTCATTTTCTAACCATTCAACTCCCATTTAGGTTTCCAAGCAAGAAATCAACATCACAAGGCCAAGAACAATAATCAAAGAACTTATGAACAAATAGAAGAAGGGAATCATAACAACTCACCTTAGGGTTTTACAATGGAAGGTTGATCTTTCTAACTTGCTTGATTCTTCTAGATGATCCAACTTCAAAACACTCTTGAACTTGAAAATGGTGGAGGAATGGCTTGGCTTCAAGAAAATGGGTTGAGAGCTTCCATGGAGTTTTTCTATGTCTTGCTAGGAGAAGTATGGAGTAAAAAAATAAAGGAGGGAGAAGGGAGTAAGAGTGAGGGGTTAAAGGGGGTAGAGTGGAGGATGAATGGGGAGGGGAACACTTGGCAAGGATTTGGAATGAAGAGGGAATTGGCCCCCCTCTTCTAAATCTAGAGGCTTTCACTAACTAATCCCCTTTAATAAATAAAGGCTTTCACATTAGATTAATATTAACCCTTCCCTCTAATTATTTATTCTACCCATTTTAACCTCCTCATATATTTATCTATTTTCTATTTTTATTATTCCCCAAGGTTCTTTATTTAATTTCCAATGAATTCTCAAAAGATTATAAAATTACTTCTCACCCAATTTATCTTAATTTAAGAATTTAAAGACATAAATGAACACATAAAGTTAACATAAATATTAAAGCACATAATATGATATTTAAAATTAGTGCCTAGGATTGGGGTCGTTACACTCACTCCCCCTTAAAGAAAATTCGTCCCGAATTTGATTGTCACTTACCCTAAGGATCAAATAGCAAAGGTTACCTTTCACACTTTCTAACTTAATATTTTCAATTAGATTTCTCAAAGGCATGATTCTACTATACATTTTCACAACTCGAATACTCTAAGACTTCAATTCCCAATTAGTCTCATCAATGCTATGATTCTTTCCAAGATTCTAATTTCATTAATAATGTGATATTACAACTTAATATTCGAGAATACCATACAATCATCACTAACTTACGAATTTTCACGACCTCGAAAAGAAAGTATATTTACATAAAAAGTATTACAACTTATGTCACCAAATACATTACGATATTACATTTAAAACTTCAAATACTCTATAAGTACGCCCCAAGTCGGTCTATAAGTCAAATCACCAACATTTTCTAAAACTTCAAATGGATTAACAAACTTTGGCGCTAAATTACCTTAGGCCTAGCTTTACTAACCTCACCCCCAAAACAAATTGGAGATCGGTAATATCTTCTGAACCACGCCTCATACGGTTTTATCTCAATCTTTGGAATGATAACTACTATTATACGCAAACTCGCTAAGGTTAATTAAACTTCTCAAGTTGAAAGGAAATCCGTCACACAACATAACCTATTCCTCAAGAATTTGGGTAGTCTTCAAATCTCTTCCTTTCGACTAACTAAATCCTCCAACTCTTAGGATCGGTAACAACTCTCAAAGGAAGTTTCAAAAAGATAAAGTTCCTACTTAAATAACGCAACACAAGTGCAGCTACTCCCGAGTAGAGGATAAGAAAATCTCACTTATCTAAGTTAAATTCCTCAAAGCATACGTTATCATTTTCCCATTTCGTATAATATCATAATCTAATCTTCCTTTAATACACTTTAAAATTTCACAAAGTCCTCACATCCACCAGGTAATGTAAGGACACGATCTATAACTAATCTATTATCCATTCTATTAATATGATTCATCCTTATTACATCCTACACCCTTTATACGTCCTTTTGAGTCAACCAAAGCAACGACTTTACAATTCTTAAGAGTTCCTTAAATTTATTCGGTAGCACTTGCCAACTCAAAGATCACGGACTCAATCCTCACAAGATCCTTGGTAACATCCGAGTTTAAGACTATAGAACCCAAAATTTGCAATCCTCTCGAGCCAACTCACACTAGCCAAATTTTTGCACGCAGGACTCCTCCCAAGGAATCATTAACCCTATTCTCAATTGATTTTTTTTTTTTTTTTTTCCGGAACTTTATTTAACAAAGAGATCCTTGTTTCTAATTACCCTAAAGTCATCAAAATAAGGGTTTAAAATTTCGCTTATCATACTCAGAACCAACACATGAAATATACCGACGGGAGCACATTTACCATTTACTCACAACTAGCACATAAAATTTTGAAAAGACTTCTTATGCAAGTCTAACATATACCAATTACCCTTCACATCTTAATTCCAAATTTTCACCTTAAATACCCATATATAACAAGAATTTCACATTAAGGTTTACCTACATCAAATACCAATATAAGCAATCTAGGCATGGAAAAAGGAGACTCACTTATTATGATAGTCTACCATTATACAACAACTACTTAACCCTCCAGGTCAAGTTTATCTCAAAATCATAAATTAATAATTATACCAATTCAGCGGCAATACATGCTCGGCCATAACCACATCACCATCGTGATAAACCAAAGAAGGTTCGAGGTATTCTCTCATAAGAGCGTAATCCTCTAACAATAAAACAAAATTTCAAACAATGTATGACACATAGAAGTAAAACACTATGCCACACATAATGATATGAAACAGGATCTATAAAATATGACCCCTAACTTCTGAGACAGGGAATATACCTCTAGTGACCTCTGAGGGATCTATCTCTCCTGAACCCGAAACACATACTCGACCATAGACCTTCTCTTTCGGTTCCCCTTTGTTATCTCTCTTGGTACTACCTCTTTGTCGTCCACCCAGCTGACCGCTGCTTGAAGCTCGTCCCCACGGCATCCTTGGGCAATTCCTCCTAAAGTGTCCCAATGCTCCACAATTTAAACACTTGCCTTGCTTACTCGATACCGATCTTCGGTATGTCCAACCTTCTTGCAAAATTTACAAATCATCCACATCTTTGTTTGGGTATTGGCCTAAACGAAGAAGCCTACCACAAGTTCCTCTCTCACACTTCCCGAAGTCAAAGCCCTTGGGCCGATCTCTAATGATTTTGGATCCTTGTCCTAGATACTTTGGCTTATCTCCAATCCCACCTTCCGATTTTCCACTATTTTCCTCAATGCTATTCTCGATCTTATAAGCTCTCTCTAAGACTGTCTGATAATTGGTGTAGCTATCAATCACTAATTTCTTCCTAAACTCAATCCTCAAACCTTTCATAAACCTATGAACTCTTTTCGCCTCATACGATACCAAATGAGGGCAACTTCTAGCTAATTCCTCAAACCTGATTACATACTGATTCACCGTCATGATCCCTTGTTCTAGTCCTAAGAATTCGATCTCCTTCTTGTCCCTTGTAACCATTAAAATGAAATAATCCTCGAACTGCTGAGTGAAATTATCCCAAGTCTGGGGCGTATGATCCCGCTCCCAACTTTCCTTCAATTTCTGCCACCACTGATCAGCTGGACCTTCAAGCTTGAAAACGGCATACCTAACTTTCTCTTCGTTGCGACTCTCCATAACCTCAAAGATTTTGTTCATTTTCTCTAACCATTTTTCTGCCTTTAACGGATCCGGATATCCATTAAAACTCGGCGGATTCATCTTCACAAACCTTTCCCATCCATCACTTTGACATCCATCAGGTTGATTCGGAACTGATCCTCTAGTCTCCATATCCTGTACAAACTTCCTGAATAATTTCATCATCTCTTCATTCTGAATTCTACCTATACCCATATCTCCTTCAATTTCTAGAACCTTGGTGATCATCCTTGCTTAGGCCATTAGAACGAACTCCCGCATTAAACACTCGGCGTCAATTTCCACACATTCCCCCTTAGTTTAGACATCTACCCTTGACCTCTAAACTAAGCTCTGATACCAACTGTGAGCACCCCAACCCGGAACCTAACGCGTGTCCCGAGCTGGAGAGGCTCAATCTAAGAAAAACCATCTTAGTTTTTAAAACATTTATTTGCCTTTAAAAGAAAACCACTTTTCAAACTTCTAAATTACAATCAATTGGTAATATCTCTACTTAGAGGAAATCCAACCACAACTTTAATAAACCGTAATCTGATCAATTACATTGAAAACCTTAATTAACATTTGTTTAACAAAAGAGTTTTCCATACAAATTGTAAAAGAGGAATACTTAATAAATACTCCTAACAACCCACTCCTATACTTAACTTGTCAAGCCCCAAAAGCAAAAGTCCACAATGATATCCCCGGCCTCACTGGTTCGGGTCACCTGTCTCGGGATCTAAAACATTAAAGGGAGAGGGGTGAGAATAAGTCTCAGCAAGCTATTATGAATGCAGCAATATGCCAAGTAAGGTGCAACATATAGCATGGTTTCACATAGCACATTATTAAAGCGGTAAACACCTTACGTCACCTCATTTTACCTTTCCCATCTGAACAATAAGTCGTACAACGTGGGAGTAGAACTCCACTCTTTGGTGAATTGCCCCCATGCACATTCACCGCTTATAGGTCTCATACTCCAGAGATCCATATAAGAAAATCAGATACTGAATCAGAGTATCATATAATATTAGCGCTACTGTAAAGCTTTTGGGCTTCATACAGAGCTTTCCACCGGTACACCAATCGCAGCGGTCTGTAAGGCTTTTGGCTCAATACAGTCGCTAGCACACCCACTCTGTGACCACAGAGGGGCAGGTCACAGGTATGATGAACCTTCAATCACTTATAGAATAAATCCATAATTGATTGAATTCCATTATACCCCCTAATGCATAAAGCATTCAAGCACATAATAGATACTTGAAATATAATCCACAAAGGGGATAAACAATATAGCAACATGGTAAAATATACTCATGTTCACCCAATACCATAGTGCAGCAACCATTTAATACACTATGCATAATATCACCAATGAATATGAGTTCACTTAAGGTAACAATATAACCACATAATCCACACCGGGATACAATGAAATCAACATGCCAGATAATCCACAATTGGGATACAATATAACAATAGGACAAATAGTCCACCCTTAGAACGTCAAGGTATTCACATAATCAATAATTCCACAATTGGAATAACCATGCTACAAGGATACATATACATGTAACAAAATAGTGTAACCTATAGTTTTTAACATTTTTCAAGCTAACTATCAAGGATGTGGGAACAAGTAAAGTCACCAAGTACCATAAGCCAATCCTACGAAGTCATTACTCAACCTTGAATAATCTTAATAAAAGTGCAAGACCTACTTCCCAAGTTTGGACCACTTTCCGAACAATATTTAACTACTCCTACAATTCCATTTTGACCAAGTAAGACGTCATGGCCAAGCCAAGGTATCCTACTCTAACTTAGGTTAAAGAGGATCAATTCGTATCCGGGTTGATTAGGTTCTACTAATTTATATTGGGTGGGAGTCACAATTTATAAGTGGCCAAACAAACTTGCAAAACAATTCTAATTCAGATTACAAAGTTGGTTCAG
The DNA here is from genome assembly GCA_022495995.1 of Adenophora triphylla var. japonica. NCBI lineage: Eukaryota > Viridiplantae > Streptophyta > Magnoliopsida > Asterales > Campanulaceae > Adenophora > Adenophora triphylla. Next base: position 611,329 of record JAFEMH010000747.1, on the reverse strand, counting down.
GGGTCATGGGCGACCGCCACACAACCACTTGGGCGACCGCCAAGTGGGTTTCAAAGGAATGAAGTTTTTACGCCTTGATGGGCGACCGCCCTCATCACTTGGGCGACCGCCCAAGTGAACTTCAAAGCCATTTATTGTTTTACGCCATGATGGGCGGCCGCCGGCCCCGTGGGCGACCGCCAAGCCTTCCCCATCCCATTTTCAGATTTTTACCCATTTTGAACCTAGTTTTCCTTTCCTTAAACCATGCCTATCACAAGAACACCAAAGGGAACCTTAGCTTTACCAAGTCTCACTCCAAACAAGTAAACCCAAACCCAAGTAACCTTAGATTGCTTATTACTACAAATTCCACCCATTTCAAACCCTTTTTAAATGATCTTCCTTGAACCCTAACTTCAACAAATGTCATTTTCTAACCATTCAACTCCCATTTAGGTTTCCAAGCAAGAAATCAACATCACAAGGCCAAGAACAATAATCAAAGAACTTATGAACAAATAGAAGAAGGGAATCATAACAACTCACCTTAGGGTTTTACAATGGAAGGTTGATCTTTCTAACTTGCTTGATTCTTCTAGATGATCCAACTTCAAAAACACTCTTGAACTTGAAAATGGTGGAGGAATGGCTTGGCTTCAAGAAAATGGGTTGAGAGCTTCCATGGAGTTTTTCTATGTCTTGCTAGGAGAAGTATGGAGTAAAAAAATAAAGGAGGGAGAAGGGAGTAAGAGTGAGGGGTTAAAGGGGGGGGGGTGGAGTGGAGGATGAATGGGGAGGGGAACACTTGGCAAGGATTTGGAATGAAGAGGGAATTGGCCCCCCTCTTCTAAATCTAGAGGCTTCACTAACTAATCCCCTTTAATAAATAAAGGCTTTCACATTAGATTAATATTAACCCTTCCCTCTAATTATTTATTCTACCCATTTTAACCTCCTCATATATTTATCTATTTTCTATTTTTATTATTCCCCAAGGTTCTTTATTTAATTTCCAATGAATTCTCAAAAGATTATAAAATTACTTCTCACCCAATTTATCTTAATTTAAGAATTTAAAGACATAAATGAACACATAAAGTTAACATAAATATTAAAGCACATAATATGATATTTAAAATTAGTGCCTAGGGTTGGGGTCGTTACATTAGTAGCCCTAGCGTCATCTCTCATCTCCTGTAGCCTAGCTGATAGCATAGGAGCCCTCCTCTCCTGTCTCTTGACGTAAGCCTCATAGTCGGTCACAGCGTCTCCGCTCCTGTCATGAGGGTTGGCCCTCGCCTCGGCCCTCCTCCTCTCGGAAACTGTCAGGTCCTCCGCACCCACAATGGCCTCACGCCGCCTCAAAATAGCCACCTGAGCCTCTCCCAGATGCCTCTCATACCAATCCAGGTACCAAATGGTCAGGAACACCGGTCTCGGACGCCTGAGGATAACCCGAGGAGGAAAGACGTCATACCTCCATGCTCGGGAAAGAAAGGAAAACACCGAAGGATCATCCATAGAAACAGGAGCCACCACCCTGGTGGCTATATCATCAAAGTCCTCCAAAGAAACTGCTCCAAGCCGAGCTGTCTCGTAACCAAGGACGGAATATAGAAGTCGGACTCGAGAAAGCCCCTAAGCATGACCACATGAGACCCGTCCCGAAGCACTCTGCGAGTCTCCACCCGCCAACAAGGCACCGACCATCGATATCTTACGTCCGGCGACCAGCCATCCAGCGCTCCCATGAGCCACGATCATCAAAATCTACAAAGAACCCCTCATGGCAAATGTCTAAGGCTTGATCATGTCAGGAGTTTCCCGAAGAATTCCCAAGCGCTCCATCGGCCACGAGGTCAAGAGGAACGGGCCGCCCCGCGCATATACCGCTTCCGTAGCGCCTATCGAGAGCATGGAAAGTCTCCCACAGGATCGGAGGTACAACATCTGCGCAGCGACAATGAAAGACTACATCCAGCAGAGAGCGGAGTGGCAGATCCCAAAAGAATAGACCATGAACAAGGTCCCGAACATGCAAAGTGCAAAGGCATCCCAATAGGCATCGTCGAGCAAGCCTAAGCCCCTAAATCTATCAGGGAGACTGGAAATATCAAAATGATCGGGACCACGGATCATACCTTGCGCTTCCTCCGGGGAAAGATGAAGGAGGATGCACAATCTGTCAACGAAAGAAGCCCCTCCGGGCAAAGGAACCGCTATCTCTTCCACCTCCGGACCACCAAGCAAGGCCCGAAATTCTTCGACGGTTGGGACCATCTCGTTGTAAGAAAGGCAAAAGACATGCCTTCTAGTATCCCAAAATGAGGAAGAAGCTCTCAAGAGATCGTAGTCCGGAATCAATTCCTTGAGAGACCATAAGCACTTCACTTTATACCTCTCTTCAAAGAAGGACCTCCTCTCATGCATAATCTCCCGGGACCAATCCTTGAATTTGTTGAAGAATGACATTTGGGATTCTTGGAACAATTTTGATGGAGCTTTTCTAAGATTTTCCATGGATTTTCTCTCTCTCTCTCCCCGAAAATGGCTGTTTGGACTGGAGGTTGAAGAGGATATTTGGATTTGAAATAAAGTGAGACCAGATATGAAGCAAAATTAAAGGACAATGTCAGATGCAGGACTCCTCCGCGCGGACATGATTGTCTTTTATCAGAAAAATGCAGGTCCAAGGCTAACTTTGAACCAAGAGGAATATTACGTCGGTTGCTTGAAACCTGTGCAAAAAAAAAACCTCCCCAAACCAGTCCATATACCAAACACTAAACACCCTTGCCAAAAAACCAGGGCTCATGCAACATCGCATTCATACTGCATTGCATTCATAAAAAAATAAAATCCTAAATTATTACATTCCAAAAAGGGAGTGTACAAAAAAAAAAGACAAAAAAAAATCAAATAAAAAAAAAAAGAAGGTAGGTAACAATAATCCTAAATTATTACATCCCAAAAAAAAAGAGAAAAGAGCAAAAAAATAAAAATGATATCTGTACAAATCTCAAAATCTCGGAAAATCGAGTCTAAAAAAAAAAAGGTAATCAATCGGAATCCCTAGCGCCAGATGTCTGCCTCGCCCCCTCTGCCACTCTTGCGACTCGGGCCCGCCTCATCAGGAGCCACGAAGATCTCGGGCTCAAAGACCGTCTCGTCTCCAGAGAAGAGGCTCGTCGGGACCAACCGGCACGCTCTACGATAGGGCAAGCCAAGATACTGCGAAAAATCATACCCGAAGGTGAAGGCGTCGGATTCTGGACGTACGAAGACGACCCACCATGCTTGCTCAAATGTGTCCCCTGCTAGGTGTGGATCCCCGAGGAATGACGTGATCCGGCGGCGCACGCGCGAGGGATCAATGAGAGGAGACAGGAGGAGTCTGCGAAGAAGTCTACGAACGAATAGGGGAAGCCTCCGCCGACAGGCGCCCGTGCCGTGGTCGCCTCGCTCCTAGCACGAGGAGCCCCGCAGCAACCATCCTCCTGATAAATCTCTTAGCCCCGATCACTGCGCCGTCGGCCTCTCCACGACCACCTCCGAAACTGCACGAAAGCAAAGCGCGTCGAAGCAGTTGAGTCAAAAGAATGATGACAGGAAAGAAAGGAAAAGACGAAGCAAAAAAAAAAAAAGAAGAGAGAGGTGGGAAGGAAAGCCGGCACCTTCATACCCGGACGAGGCCGCAAAGCTCGTGGAAGCCGCTCAGGACCGAGGGATTTGCACCTCCAATCGAATCCCATCCTGGACATATGAAAAGTCCGTCCGAGGGTACCGCGGGACCCCTGAACCCCTCTCTATCCATAACTCAGGCGTCCTCTCCTCAAGACAAATCACGGATATGGCTCAATCGCCACAAATGCCGAGAAGTGCTTGCCGGCTCGGTAATCATCCCAGTCGCAGATCTCTATCACTCGGGTGCATCATATCGGTGGAGGCTCCACTGTGTCATCAAAGGCGAATTCACGCCATGCTTCGGCGCGTCACCCTCCTGCTCCCGGATAGCTGAGCGTCGCAAGTCAGACCTCTCCAGAATAACTCTCATCCACAGCCCATATCTCGGCGCCTTCCAAGCGTGCGCCACCTCGAAACGATCCCGGGGATAGAATATCATCCCTCATCCGTCCTGACCAGCCCGTCAGCGAGCCCCCATATCACCCAGAGTCGTACGCCCCACGGAGCTTATCTTCTCGGGCATGCTTGGACCCCGAAGCGCATGGCCGGATACGCCCCAAGACTTGCGGCCGCCGCTGCCACATCGTGACGTGAAAGAACTCCAATGCCCATTACTGCGAAAAGGTAAAGATCAAATCAATCCAAAGGCAAAAAGAAAAGTGTGTGCTCAAGAAAAGAGGGAAAGCAAAAAGAAAACTTATACCTCCGTGAGCAAACTCGAAGCAAAGATAAGGAGCTCACGAAACTTTACATCTGATCTATCAAGAGCAAAGTAAAGCTCTTCTAGCCCGAGCCTCTCCCCAAGAGACATCTCCTTTGACCCATCACATCCTCCAAACTCCTCGTAAAACAAACACCGTTGTTCCCTCGGCGTGCTCCAAAAAGAGTGCTAAGAAAGCAAACCATAAAAAGCCCTAGCACCCGCTTCGGTCCTCTATCCTCTCATCCTCCGGCCTCGTAGCTCCAGGAATGAGTCTCAGATCTTCCCATAAAACCACGGCGTACTCCATCCCCATCCCCCTTGGGGAATAGGGTAAAGCCCAGAGAGCCTGCGGGTTATCACATCACCGTAGCCGTCCCGCCACTCAACGGCCGCTGCGTCCATTGCAGAAGAGACCCAGTTCCACGATCGCGGCGTAGTCGGAATGCACCGCGTAACCAGCCCTCGCCTGGAAGAAGTGAAATGTGTGGGTCGCATCCCACCAATGCATGCCAAAGCAAACATGAGGGCCACTTGCTCTTAGGGGAACTCAACCAACCCCCTCAAGCACTCAATGAACTCCTGAAAGCCCTGGTCTCAATCACAACTGCTCGTCTCTGGACTCGATCAAGCTCTCGCCCGCATCCGAAAGCGGTCCACAGTCAACTCACAGACTCCATTGATCCTCGAGTCTTCATCTTATTCAGCTGCCCGTCACGTAGTTGTTTCCACCCCGCAATAAAAAAAAAAAAAGAAAATGTCAAAAAAATTTTGCATTTGCATTAGCACAAAAAAAGCATATACATGTATCATTCATCACAAAGTTTTTGAAGAAAATTCATACAAGATAACGGCATGCAATGAACCCAGCCCCATTTTTCTCAAAAAAGAAGCAGTTTTCACCAAATCCCAATCAATTCATTCATAAAAAAAAATACAAGGAGTCAACAGAAATAAAAACTCCGTCCCATTTTCAAAAAAAAAATGCATACATGCATATCATCCTACATTCATACATTCACACAAGGAGTCAACGGAAGCAAAAACTCCGTCCCATTTTCATAGAATAACATGCATACATTCATTCAACGGGAGAAAAAAAATCCGTTCCGTCTTTCAAAAAAAAAATCATCATACTTCTTTACAAAAAAAAAAAAAAGAGGAGCATGCACACATTCATATCAACATTGCAAGAATCCTACATTGCAACAAAAAAAGAAGTCCGTCCCAAATTCGGGAAATCATTCATCATAGTCTCATATTTCAAAAAAAAAAAAATGGCGAAAATGCCAATTCTTTTTCCAAGCAAAATGCACATTTTGAGTTACCCATTACAACATGCAAAGCATCAAAATCAAGATTCAAAGCCAAGAACATCAATCATTCGAATTTTCAAAAAAAAAAATCAAAAATCACCCAAAATTCAATTTCAAGCAAGAAATCAACAAAGGGAATGAAAAGATTCAAGTATACCGCTCGGAGACTCGGATCAAGCCCAATGTTGCCAAGCATCGGTAATGCTCCTCCGCAATCGATTGCGAAAGAGCGTAATGCCTCCTCATTCGGACGAGCCCAATCGTCTCTCCGCGACGGGCCACGTCCTGACCTTGAAAAGCACCTCCCGCGTGTTCCATTGCTTGAAAATCAGAAGAAAAATGAAAGAATTTTGAAGGCTTTTTGGGCCAAGGCCAATGGCTTCCTCCCTAGCTTCTCCTTCTCTCTCTCGTAATTGTCGAAAATTTGAAAAAGATGAGGAAGAGGAAGTGAGTGGCGTCGGCCCTCATCAAAACAAACTCGAATTCAACCCTATCCATGAGATCAGTTGTAAGGGTCAAAATGACCCTTTTGCCCTTTAAAATTCCCTGGGACTCAGCTTTAGTCCTCAACTTAACAGAGTTAACCAAAGTTAACCAAAGTAGCCCCCTTCTTAAATTATTCCCCTTGGAGTCAAACGTAAGTCCGATTTTCTTTGAGAAAGATAACGAGATCCGTATCTTTCATCAAAATTATTCTGGTCAAACGTAAGTCCGATTTTCCTGAGAAAGACTAACGAGATCCCGTATCTTTCATCAAAATCATTCCACTGCTAGCCAAACGTAAGTCCGATTTTCCTTGAGAAAGATAACGAGATCCCGTATCTTTCATCAAAATTATTCCACGGCAGCCAAACGTAAGACCGATTTCCCGAGAAAGATAACGAGATCCCGCATCTTTCATCAAAATTATTCCCTAGCCAAACGTAAGTCCGATCTCCCCGAGAAAGATAACGAGATCCCGTATCTTTCATCAAAATCATCAAACGGCAGTCAAACGTAAGACCGATTTCTCCGAGAAAGATAACGAGATCCCGTATCTTTCATCAAAATCATCAAACGGCAGTCAAACGTAAGACCGATCTTCCCGAGAAAGATAACGAGATCCCGTATCTTTCATCAAAATTCGAGCATCACGTAGAATTATATCGTAAGTCCGAGAAAGATAACGAAATTCCTGACGATTAAACGATAACAACGAAGATGATATCTTCATCAAAATTATTGCCGGCTCTAAGACCTCGAGAAGATAACGAGATCCGCATCTTTCATCTCATCAAACGTGTCCCAGTGGTGGCCAGCAAGACCGATCTCTCAGAAAGATAACGAGATCCCGTATCTTTCATCAAAATCATCAAACGGCAGCCAAACGTAAGACCGATTTCCTCGAGAAAGATAACGAGATCCCCGTATCTTTCATCAAAATCATTAAAACGGCAGCCAAATCGTCGACGATCTCTCCTGAGAAAGATAACGAGATACCGTATCTTTCATCAAAATCATCAAACTAGCCAAACGTAAGACCGATTTCCCGAGAAAGATAACGAGATCCCGTACCTTTCATCAAAATCATCAAACTAGCAAAACGTAAGACCGATTTCCCCGAGAAAGATAACGAGATCCCGTATCTTTCATCAAAATCATCAAACGGCAGTCAAACGTAAGACCGATCTCCCTGAGAAAGATAACGAGATTCCGTTTCTTTCATCAAAATCATTCTCCGGCAGTCAAACGTAAGTCCGATTTCCCCGAGAAAGTTAACGGAATCCCGTTTCTTTCATCAAAATCACCAACGGCAGTCAAACGTAAGACCGATTTCCCCGAGAAAGATAACGAGATCCCGTATCTTTCATCAAAATCATCAAACGGCAGTCAAACGTAAGACCGATTTCCCCGAGAAAGATAACGAGATCCCGTATCTTTCATCAAAATTACCCCCGGCAGTAAAACGTAAGACCAATTTCCCCTATAAATACGTCTGATTTTCCCCAGCAAAGGCTAACGTAATCCCCAGCGAAGCTAACGGAATCCCAAAAGCCAACGGAATCTCGAGTAGATTTCGAACTACGAAAGGGCTTGATTCCCACTAGGGATACGTAGGTAGCCTATCATTAGGTCTAGGCCCCCGACCAAAACGGTCACCCTATCCTTCGGCAGCAGACGAAGTCCACCGAAAGGCCTTTTCAAATTAAGGTTCGAGGCACCTAAAACGCCATCATCATCCTGGTCCGAGGCACCTAAAACGCCATTATCAAGGTCCGAGGCACCTAAAATGCCATCATCAAGGTCCGAGGCACCTAAAAAGCCATCACCATCCAGGTCCGAGGCACCTAAAATGCCATCATCAAGGTCCGAGGCACCTAAAATGCCATCATCAAGGTTCGAGGCACCTAAAAAGCCATCACCATCCAAGGTCCGAGGCACCTAAAAAGCCATCACCATCCAAGTTTGAGGCACCTAAAACGCCATCATCAAGGTCCGAGGCACCTAAAATGCCATCATCAAAGTCCGAGGCACCTTAAAATGCCATCTTCAAGGTTCGAGGCACCTAAAACGCCATCATCAAGGTCCGAGGCACCTACCAAAACGCCATCTCCAAGGTTCGAGGCACTGCAAAACGCTTATCACACACAACACTAGAGAAAGTGATAAATCGCAATCATCCCCAGAGTAACGTATGGCCATCGACCGAAAATGGTCATTCCTATTCTGCAGAGCGGATAGCCACTGCACCAAAAATAGTCATTCATATCCTGCCAGAGCGGGATAGCGCTCCGATCAAATGAGTCATCTCTACTCCCCAGCCAGAAGTTTCTTTCCAAGAACCGACCGCAGAACTCGCTCATCGTTCGAGGCACCTAAAACGCCATCATCTCCTGTGGTCGAAGACCCGAACTACGATCGGCTTGATTCCCATTCGGGATACGTAGGTAGCCTATTAAATAGGTTCAGCCACCCGATCACTCGATCATCCCGCCAAATATGGAGCCTTACTCTTATCGACGACCCCGCTTCCTTCGAAAGTGCCGTCGCCGAGGGGCTATTGTAAGTGCTCCAATTTGAGCTTGTTAGTATTTTCGTTAGAAAATTAACGAAAGTTTTAACATTCCTAACAATTACTAACATTTCCTAACATTTCCTAACAATCCTAACTTTTCTAACAAAGTGAGGGCAAAATGGGCATTGCTATTTAAAGATAAACCTTCAAAGGAATCTCAAAAAGAAAAAGAATTAAGAAAATCCCGAAACAGTAAGTTGAAAAACATTTTCTGTTGGAATTTTTGAATTATATTCCTTGTGTCCAAAGCTCGGAGCAAGCATTTAATGAACAAAGGCACGCCACCTATCCCATTCGCGCGGATACCTTTGCAATTCTCGTAGAGGGCTATAAATTGAGCCCTCCCACAAAATAAGGTGGACCAAGAACACAACTCACAAAGATTTGGCGAAAATACTTGAGAAAACAGTGAGAATTCCCTAAGAATTGTCACCTTTTTCTCTTGAATCTTCCCAACTTTCACTCACTCAAATCACACCCACTCACTCCCAAGTTCAAACACTCTTGCATTCAAGCCTTTAAACACCAAGAAAAAACCAAAGAAGATAGGTATAACCTCCCTCTTCTTACCCTAAATCTCTCATCCATGCATGCATTTTCAAGCTACAAAATGTAGTTCATTCTTCTTCTTGTCTTAGATCCAAGAAGATCACCATGGAAGTTCATCTCCATGGATGATCTTCTACAAGGATCAACATTTTCTTCAATGTGTTCTTACTTACTTGCAAATGCATTTTCAAAACCCTAAAAACCATTTTCAAGCATCAAATCTCATTTTCAGAGGATAAAATTCTCCTTCCCAAGCAAATGAAGTGCTTAGTCCTAATGTACCCCAAGGATGGTTTGGTATAGTTGATTCACCACTAAAATGTCAAGTGATCACTAACCAAAACCTAGGGAAATGGGTACAAGCATGGATGCAAAAATCCCCTTTAAAATCATATTTTCTTTCTTGAGAAGTTGCTGTCCAGTAGCAATTTTCCAAGACCCCAGTCCATTGTCTTAATTTTTGGACACAGATAAACTTGGAATTTGGTATTGACTACAAAACACTTTTTGTATCCAACATCCAGAGCTTTCCAGACATATTTTTACTTTATTTTTTGGGTGAGTAAAACTCCTATTTTCAAATTTTATTTTAGAGGCCAGTTCATCAGTTTCTGGAAATCCAGATCGCATATCTGAGATTTCCAGAAGGTTTTGACCCCTCAAATCTTCTCCAAAATGGAAAATTCCTTCTCACAAATCTTATTTAAGGTGTCTGGAACAACTTTCATTCTCTGAGTTTATCCAGATTATGAAGTTTTAAGGCCCTTGAATCCATTTCAAAATCAAAGGTCCACTGCCTTTTTCACTCTGGCAGAAGTGACTCTCACTTTCAAAAGGTCTTTTGAGTACCAAATCTCAATCCAAAAATCTTCCAAAAAATCATGGGATCAGTTTAAAGTCTTAAAAAAACATCCCAATTTTTACTTTTCTGAGTTTCAACTTATTTTGGCCAAAACACGCACACACACACACAAATGATTTTCAGCTTGGAAGACTCGTTTTACGAGGCATTCCGGGTGCACACTAACGTCCTTCCCGGCGTGTAACATGACCTCCGAACCCAAATATCTAATCTCGGACATTTTTCAAAGTTTTGGCCCTTAAAACAAAAATGGCGTGGCGACTCCGTTCTTTTTCCGTGTTTTAATTGGTTTTTCAAAGAAACGCAAAAATCGAATTTTTCCCGAGAAATTTTGGTGGGCACATCATCACAGCCACGTCACAGGTTCCTTGGAGCAGACCGAGCGTGGGCCCGGTCCAGCAGGTTCGGGCTCATCAATGGCCCCTAGCTCCAAGTCTGATTATTTATGGTCTGAGCGAGGAGCTACTAGAAGCTCGGTTGGATCAGACCGCTGCTTTGGCGAGCACCAGTGTTGGCGTTTTTAGTTGGTTGTTGCTTTGTCTCATGGGCTTATAGGCACGTTCGGAAAGCACAGATGGGAAACACGTGGCCCCTTGCATGCTATGTCTCCCGGTTAACAAGTGGGCCCCTTGGCATATGAAAAGACGGGGCGTGGTACGTACAAGGGGTACGTGTCAGCCATCTAAGAGGGGTAATAAATGCTAACCGGCGAAATTTTCGAAATTTCAAACGTTTGGAGATGGTTCACGATTCGAGGAGCGATTTGTGGGCTAATTAATACGGGTCAAACGGGTTAACCCGTATAGGTAGGCCTTATAAATACCAAACCCTTCTACCTCAAACCCTTTTTACCGTCTTCAAACCTTCAAAGTACTTTAGAGAGAGAATTTTGCTGCGAATCCGAGTTTCCTTGCTTCAATCCCCCCCTCAAGCATTTTCTTTCGTAAGTAATTATTTGGTGTTTCTTCTTCATCTCTTTCTATTTCTTTCTTTGGGATCAAATGACAACCCGTGAGTTTGGCCCCCGTCGTCCCAAAGAACTTGGGGATGGAACCATCCCGGATACCTTTGCCGTTTGTAAACGGACTGGGGAAATTTTAAGGAAGGTAGGCTTGGGGTGGCTTAGGTTGTCCCTGTCTTGCTTTTTGTATTTTTGTGAGAAATCCCAGTTGGGGCCGTTTGTCCCACCCCGATTGTGGGAGGCCAAGAGAAAATATTTGTTGAACCGTGATGTATTGGTGTTGGGGGATACGAATAGGTTAAGAAATTTTGTTATGGGGGTTTTGTGCAGGTTTCCCCGCAAGAGAGATTCGGCTCTGAACGCCGTTGAACTAGTGAGGAGAGCGATTCGTGTCCCCGACGAGATAACTGACTGGGAGAAGTGTAAACTGATGGACCTTAATCAAATTAATGAGACCCGGGCACAAGACCCCGCGGACCTGAACGATCCCTTGGACGCTCTGCCCCTAAGGACAATTTTTTCTGATATTGTGCCCGCGACCTCCGGTGCGGAGACAATTGAAATAAGTAGCAGTGAGGATCTTGAGCCTCTTAATTTTGAGGTGACCGGAGGCGGGGAGAATGAACCCGAGGTGGCCCACTGTAGGGGTTCCTCCACTGGTCTCTTTGGCTCCATGAGCTCGGAGACCAAGAAGGATGACCGCGAGCAGGCAATTCGAATGGCTGCGGGCACTACCCAGAAGGAAACAGAGATTGTTGATGCCTTCGAGGAGGACTCCGGGGAGGTGGCCCCTGCCCGCAATAGAGGCAAGCGACCAGCAGTTGAGGGAAATCCTGGTCGCGGTCGGAAGAGAAAAACCAAGGAAGTGGTTGCAATAAACTGGGAAGAGGAGATTTATGCCCTTTACAATGTTGATCCCAATGCCTTCCGTGTCCGCACTCTGGGACATGTTCAAATAAAGGGTAAAGACAAACTGCGGCCAGAAACCATAGCTGACGTCCGCAAGGATAACCAGGCTTGTGTTTTTTATGGGGCCCAGTTTGAGAATGGCCTGAGGCTTCCCCTGGACCCTTTCTTCTATTTTTTCCTCGAGTTTAACCGCTACCTCCCTATGCAGCTGACTCCCAATGCTATCTGGGCTCTTGTTTCCTTTATAACGGTTTGCAGATTCCTGGGCTACGAACCTACCCTTTCTGGGCTTTATGCCTATTATCAGAACCAAATCTCCAATGGGAACCTGAGTCTGAAGGCTAGGAATTACTCTGCCCGGACCTTCTCTCCACCCTCCAACAAATTTGACCAATGGAATCAAAAGGATATATTGGTCATAGAGTCTAGGTTCAGCTGGCCTTTCCCCAAACCCTCAAACCTTGTTTCGATGAGGGTGAGTGTCAAGAACTACCCTGACCCTGCTCCTTCCGAGGCTTTGTGAATTGCCCTGGAGTCCCATCTGGCCCTGTACATAGCCAATGACGTGGAGCCCGTATACGATGTGGGCGCAATTGTTGAGTCTGAGCCCCTGCTCGTCTACTCAGGGGTGGCTCCTCGAAGGGAGGGCGCCCCATATGCCCCTATAGTAGAGATAGAGGCCCAGCCTCGTGACCCTGATTGGAGGGTGCACGAGTTTTATCAGTTTGAGGCCGATTGTAAGACCTGCATGCTGGGCGCTGAATGCGTACCTCCAGAATTAATTGGTCTCTGACTCCTTTTTGACTTGCTGCTTATTTTTATTGCTCTTTGAATTTTCGAACTGTCTTCTAACCATTTTTCTTTTCCTTCAGAGTAGATCCAGAAGAGTACAATTTCTGATGGCCCCTCTAAGTGCCGCTTAGATGAAGGCCAAGAACATGAAGGCCCAGAAGGAAGCTGCCGCGAGGAGGCAAGCTGAGCTGGCTGGGACAGCGGGCAAGGGTGCCAACATGCCCATTGCGAATAGGAGAACCGGGGAACCTCTGACCGGTCCAAAGGTTATCCCCACAACCGGGGAGCTGCCACCACCCCCCAGGGGTCCTCCCCCTGCTAACGCTGTTCGCGCCTCAACCTCTCCTGGGCGTACAATCTCCTCCGGCCACCACCAAGAGTCCCGGAAGAGGACGGAGAGGGAGGGGGATTTGGGGAACAAAGAGAGGTCCTCTAAGTCCCAAAAAGTTGTGGACGCAGCAATTCGCGCTTCCACCGCGGTCTCATCCACTGCTCCCCCCATGGGGGGCACAATCTGTTCAGTTTCCTACCCGGTGGCCCCTCTGACCACTCGCGAGGAGACTTTGGCCGTCAGAAAGAAGCTATCTGATGTGCCCGCTGTTATCGGGGTGGATATAATTCTCGGAATGCCAACAACTCTTCCGTTGGGATTGGCCTTGTCAACCGCCTCTACTCCCCGGATTTCTACAAGAATGTAGTTGCCCAGGAGAATGCCTCTGCTCTGGTGGGGGATATAGGCCTTGCCCTTACTGAGGTTTGGATTTGTCTTTCTTTATTGTTTGATTCTTTGCATTTGCGAGCTTTGTCTAACTCTCTTTCTCCGCAGGCGGGCAACAAAGTGTTGAGACTGCGGGAGTGCTGCGATGGCCTGTCCGCTGATCTTGAGGCCAACACTAAAGATTTGGCGAGCAAGCTTCGCGAGCTGGCCCAGGCTGAGGAAAAAGTTCAGACCCTGAACTCCCTTCTTTCCTCCAAAGAGACCCTCATCAGTACACAGGAGTCTGATTTGAAGTCCTTCTCTGATCGTCTAACAGAGGCTGAGAAGGACTTGGAAAAATATAAAGGTCAGCGGGATGAGCTCCGCGGGCATAAGCTCCAGCTAGAGCAAAGAAACAATGAGCTCGCGGCCAAGCTGGAGGCTACCCAGAAGCAAGTCCAGTCTCTGGAGGCCAAGGCTGATGAGCTCTCCGAGAAATTGCTGCCCCTGACGCAGTTTGACCTGGAGAGGGAGAGGATGCTGGGGGAGGCCCGCAAGGAGGTGGTTGAGGAGTATAAAAACTCTGAGAAATTCAAAAACTTCCTCATTGCTGAGAATCTGGCTCAGTACGAGGCCGGATGCCGGACATAGATTCGAAACTTTGCGGCCACGGGCATGTTCTCTGTTCAGCAGTTGGCCATGATCGGCTCACTGGTTGCTACTGACACGGTATGCCTGCCCGGGCATGCATTAGTTCCTCTGTCCGAGGATGAGGTCAAGGGCTTGGAGCTGGCCGCAGCGGCCTCCTTGCCGCCTGTGGCCGAAGTAACTGCCCTTGGCCTTATTGCCGAGGTGGACGCCCTGAGATTCGAGGACGAGGGGCTAACTCTTGGGGATGCCCTTGCTCGCGTTCTTCCCAATGGGCCGGCCATAGGTTACCTCTTCCTCGCTCGGGCAGCTCCAAATCCGGTCTCCACTGAGCCCGCTTATGACCCCATTACAGATCTTCTTGTGAATAGCCTGCCTTCTCCAACTCCAGGCTCAGAAGATCCCAAGGAGCAATCTCCTTTAGCTTAGGATTTTCTTTTTTCTTTTTATGTAATAGATGGATAGGACCTTGTAAATTTTTTCTATCAATGGAAACATTTTTTCTCAGTACTTGTATTTCTCTTAATTGCTTGTCTTGTAGGCTGTTTTGAATGTTTGGCAATTTTTGAGTACCTTAGTACTTGCGTTCTTGCCTTTACTTTTTCCAGCGTTTTTTGACTAACAATTAAATTTTATACTCTCCTTCCGCGGTCAAAAGCTTAGTAGGCCCTTTGCCCACATTTTTTTAGTTTTCCTAACTCTTTATTCAAAACCCCTTGGGTTTTTTGTGAGAGTCAGCCCTATTTCTCTGTGACCACGTTTGTTTAGCCTTGTAGAAAACTCTGAGGCCTTAACCCCGTTTGTCTGTTTGGCTTTGTTAAACTTTTTTTATCACTCCCATCCATTTACACTTATTCCCAGCCTTGCGAGCTGTGGTGTAAGTCAAAAGCAGCCAAGGCAAGCTACTTTCATAGGGCATGTAGAGTGTGGCCGTGAGGCTATAGTCTACGCAACAGTAGGGAGGAGAATTTTTAGCATAGAGGCCCTTTAACCTACCGGCATCTGTATCCACTTATTGGTGGTTCACGCTTTTTGACCCTTTATTCAAAACTCCTTGGAGTTTTTTGTGAGGGTCTTGTGGCGATCATGTAAGCGGGCTTATATGTAGGCCTTTGTTACATACAGGCATGCGATTAACGGCCCTAACGAGGGCCTTCATGCAATTAGTGGGTCCGGACTTCAGGTCTTTGTCCCCACTAGAATCCGTAGATACGGGCATCATGGCCTTTGTACTCACGTTCATCTATACCCACTTTTTCTTGGTGGTGTCACGCGGGCAGGACGGAGTATCCTCCCCGCGATCGAGTACGGGCTTAATGGCCTTTGTACCCATATAGGCTTGCGGATCTTAATGGATCTTTGCGCATCAGTAGGTAGGAGCTCATATGTTGGCCCTTGAACCTACTGGCATCCGCTTGCAGGCATCCACTCTAGCTTTTGAGGCTGGTGGAAATAAAGTTACAATAGTTTTGCACAAAAATTTGATGTCAACTTCATACTAATATGTAGGGGTCAATACTCCCTCAAAAATTACAACGATTTCAAAAGAAGTACTTTCTAAGATGATCACTATTCCAAGTGTTCTTGAAGTCTTTTCCTTCCTTTGTTCGCAATATGTAGGTGCCCTCCTTGATTATTTTGGTGACCTCATATGGACCCTCCCATTTCGGGGAGAGCTTGTTGAAACCAGGTTGGGTCCCTTGGACCTCTACATTTCTGAGTACCCAATCTCCAACTGAAAAACTCCTCCTATTTACTCTTTTATCGTGGTGCTTCTTCGCCTTCTGCTTGTAGTTCACCATTTTTTCATTTGCCCGCATTCTCTTTCCTTCGAGATCGTCCAGGTCACACCTTCTGTTTGCCTCGTTTTGAGACTCATCGAAGTATGTGACTCTGTACGAGGGTAGGGCTACCTCAACTGGAGCCATTGCCTCTGACCCATACGTGAGTGAGAAAGGAGTTTCTCCTGTAGAATTTCTTATTGTGGTGCGGACAACCCATGTGCGATGCAGGCTCGTCCAACCATCGTCCTCCTCGTCCCTCCAAGTTTTTCTTTAGGGCGGTTAGGACTAGCTTGTTCGCGGCCTCAGCCTGGCCATTTCCCTGAGGATAAGCAACTGCGGACTGACGGTGTTGCACCTTCATTCTCACACATTCAGCAGTGAATTTCGCAGAAAATTGGGTGCCATTGTTTGAAATTATTGCTCGTGGAACCCCAAATCGGCAATAGATGTGATCGTGGACAAAATTGATGGTATTCTCCTCGGAGATAGTGGCTAATCCCTTGGCTTCTGTCCATTTGGTAAAATAATCCACAGCCACAACAGCATACTTAATGCTTCCTCGAGCAGTTAGGAATGGTCCAATGAGATCAATCCCCCACGTATCAAACGGCCACGATGGTACAACCAAAGTTTGCTCTGTTGATGGTAGTCTAGGGATGTCCGTAACTCTCTGGCACTTATCACATTTTCTCACATACTCTTGCGCATCTCTTCTCATTGTAGGCCAAAAGAATCCTTGGAATTTGATCTTGTCTGAGAGAGTGTGAGCACCTGGATGTCCGCCACAAACTCCTTCATGAACCTCATAGAGCAAGTTGGTGACCATGTGAGTTTTGACACATCTCAGCAAAGGCTTGGTGAATGATCGTCGAAAAAGTACCCCATCGAGGACGAGGTATTTCGCGGACACCGTTCTAATGGTTCTAGCCCTTGCTGGATCCTCAGGGAGGGTCTGATTCTCGATGTAATCCTTGATTTCATCTACCCAATCCTTACTTGATCCTCAATATTGTTTACTTGAATTCGATCTATAGCAGGTCTCTCCGTGAATTCTATCTGGCAATCCGTCTCTAAGTCTACGATTTCCTAATCGGTTATTCTGGAGAGGAGGTCGGCTTCCACGTTATCCTCTCTCTGACTTGGTTCGGCTCATAGTAGGTGAAATTTTTGATGAGGGTTTTTGCAAGACCGCGATGCGAGTTAGCCTTTGGGTTGATAGTATCATACTCCCCCTAATTTGATTTACTATGGTGAGAGTCATTTGTTGATCTCAATATTACGAACTCCCAAGTCTCTTGCCAATTCCATGCCTCGTTATAATCGCTTCATACTCGGCTGATTGTTTGATGCCTCGAACTTGAATCTCAAGGCCCTCTTGAATTTCTCCCCATGAGGTGCGATCGGGAGTATGCAGCTCCACTAATTAACTTGCTCGCGAGCCGTCCACGAATAAAGTCCACACTTCCTCTGGACGCTCCTTTGGCTGTATAATTTCAGTGTTTGAGCTATCTGGGGCTTCCTCTGATTCTTCCCGCTTTCTTTTTCCAAGGTCGCTGTCCGCCAATTTGAATGATGATTCTACCACAAAATCAACTAAGGCCTGCGCTTTGATTGTCTTTCTCAGGGAGTAGGTGATCTGGAACTCAGTGAGTTCGATAGACCAAGCTAGCATTCTCCCAGAAGACTCTGGTTTGTGTAAAACCTTTCTAAGCGGGGCCTCAGTGAGTACAGTAATAGGGTGTGCAAAAAGTAGGCTCTTAATTTTCGAGCAGATACAAGCAAGGCGTAAGCTAACTTTTCTATATTAAGATAACGCCCTTCTACGGTGGACAATGCCTTAGATACATAATAAACTGATTTTTGGGAGTTATTCTCCTCCCTTACAAGAACGGCGACTCTTGCCCGGATCGATGCTTGCTAAAAACAGAAAAAGTTCTTCCCAGACATAGAACTCTTTGAGTAGAGGTGGCTGCCCGAGGTATGTCTTGACTTCTTCAAAAGCTTGATGGCACTCATTATTCCATGCAAATTCATCAGGCTTCTTCCCCCCTTTTAGAGTTTTGAAGAAGGGGAGGCATCTCTCTGCTGACCGCGAGATGAAGCGGCCAAGTGCGGTGATGCGACCATTGAGTTTCTGTACATCCTTCACTCAAGCAAGCAGGAGGTTTCATGTCCAATAGCGCTTGGATTTTTTCGGGATTAGCCTCTATTCCTCGCTGGTTTACCATGAATCCAAGGAACTTGCCCGCCTTTACCCCAAAGGCACACTTTAGGGGATTTAGTTTCATGTTATTGCGGCGCAAGTTTTGAAGGTTTCCTCCACGTCGAGCTCGTGGGAGTTTTCCTTTGTCTTTATAACCATGTCATCAATATAGGCCTCAAGGTTTCTGCCTAGTTGATTTTTGAAGACCAGATTGACCATTCGCTGATAGGTGGCTCCTGCATTTTTCAGCCCGAAGGGCATCATGGTGTAACAATAAGTCTTGCCCGCAGCGATGAAAGCTACGGAGCGGACATCTTCAGGAGCCATCTGGATCTGATGGTAGCCGGAGTATGCGTCAATGAAGCTCAATACTCTGTGACCGGCTATTGAATCCACCAATCTATCTATGCGAGAAAGAGGGAAGCAGTCTTTGGGGCATGCCTTGTTGAGATCGGTGAAATCAACATACATTCTCCACTTGTCGTTGGACTTTTTGACCATTACTAGATTTGCCAGCCATTTGGGGTAGGAAATCTCCTTTATTATCCCCGCTTTGAGCAATTTTTCCACCTCTTCCTTGATCACAACTTCTTTCTCCGGGGAGAAGTACCTTGATTTTTGGTGAATGTTCTTGAAGGATGGGTCATCATTGATTTTATGGAGGATCACGTCCTCGGCGATTCCTGCATATCCTCCACCCTCCAAGCGAACACATCACAATTTGCTCTAAGGAACTCGATGAGGATCCTTCTCTCCTCGCAGTAAATTTCCAGCCCAACCTTAACAGTTTGTTCGGGGAAGTGGAAGTTGATTACCACCTCCTCGAGCTCGTCGTTAGGTTAAAGGTCGCTGATTTCACGATTGTGCAAGGAGTCAATAACAATAGTTGGGGGGTTGACCTGAGCTCCGGTCAGCGCTGCCATGGAATATATGACCTCGCGGTCAATCTTTCCCTCAACTCCTCGATCAATGTATCCTCCCACAATAGGGGCCAACTGTTTAGATTTCCTGCTCGTCTTGAGCTCCACCTTAGTGGTATGGAAAGAAAGCATGCCAATTGGAATGGGTGCCGGCACAAGTGCAAGGGCCTTTCCTTTCTTCGGTTTCTCCTCGCCCTCCTTCTGCGGGCAGGAGGTTTGGCCTTTATCAGCTTTTCTCTTCTCCTCAAGTGCTCGGAGGAATCTCCCGGGTTGGTTCTTGATGGTAGCAACCCCGCCCGGGGTGTTAAATTTCACCCTTTGGTGGGGACGGAAGCAACTATTCCCAATTCGGCCTGAGCTGTTACGCCGAGAATGGCATTGTATTGGGAAGGAAGATCGACCATCATGAAAGTAATTTTGGCCGTCTTCTGCATGGGCTTTTCCCCAATAGTTACTTCAAACACAATCGTCCCCTTTACCCCCACGGCGTGGTTGGTGAACCCCTCCAGCATGCCCGCATAAGGAGTCAGGTTAGCCTCGGTCATTCTCATGCTTACCAACGTGTGGTAGTAGAGAATATCCCTGGCCGCGCCTGTATCAATCAAAACCCGGTGTATGTTGGCTCGGTTAATCTTCATGGGGAGAGTTAGGGGCTGAGTAGAGTGGAATAGGGAGGAGCCAAGTTCACTCTTTTTGAACCCTATTTCCTGCTCTTCCTCAGGAGCCATTGGGGGGATTAGGAAAACCTTCTCCAATGTTCAAATCTGGAGGGAGAGATGCTTGTTGGAGGGAGGCTCCTCGCCAATGAAATTAATGTCATAATCCCCAAATCATCATCATAGTGGTCTCTTTCGTTCCTCTCCGGACCACGTGTGTTTCGTGCCCGCTGTTGAGTATTGTTATTAGGGGCATTGTTGTTTCCTTTAACCCACTTGGTTAGCTCCCCGTCGTTGATTTTCTTCTGGATAATTCGCTTCAACTGGAAGCAGTCCTCTGTGCCATGCCCGTGGTCGTTGTGATACTCACAGAATTTAGCCCTACTCCTCTCATTTGGTTTTCGAAGCATTGGGGGAGGAGGAGGAAAGTCTGAGGCTCTCATGATTACCACTCTTGGCTCGGTGAGCTCGGTGTAAAATGTTTCATCCACCGTTTTCCGGAGTTATTTGATCCACGGCCTCGATTTTTGCCCTGGTTGTTGGTGCGGGCAGGCTCTGGGGTAGTCTCCTGTACTTGGCTTATCCTTTCTTTCGCTGAAGCTCGGGGAGCGGGCACATTGGGCTCTTCGGCGGATGCAATGGCCGAGGCCCTTTCATACATCTCCTCGACGATTTTAGGCCGGCTGGAGGCAAAATTCATCTTAAGGAAAGAGGAGCTGAGGCCGCCCTCAACGCAGAGTCTGATGTCTCCTTCATCTAGATCCACAATCTCTTCGCTCACCTTCCTGAATCGAGAGATGTAGTCCTTTGTAGGCTCGTTTGGGGCCTGCTTAATGCGGACAAGTTCTGTCTTTGGTCTAGCGGGCACACCTGCCCCAGCAAAGGCATTGAGAAAGATGCTTCTAAACTAACTGAATGATTGGATGGATCGGGGCTTGAGAGCTATCATCCAAGATAGGGCCTTGCCCGTGAAAGTTGCAGCCAAGGCTTTGCACATCACGGACTCGTCCGCGGAGAATAGAGCCATTTTCCCCTCAAATCGTCCCATATGGCTCTTGGCATTTTTGAAGCCATCATAGGTTTTCATTTGGGGGGGGGGGGGTTTGCCCCTCTGAATAGGTGCCCGGGCGATCTTATCAGTGAAGGCATCCATGGTGCGGCCACACTTCTGGGCGGCCTTTTGGTGGGTCTCCCACATCTCGTTCATAAACTTGATAAAATCGGGGCTCTGATTATCAACCTTACATTTTTAGCCCGTGGAGTCACGGCCTTCTCCTTGGCCAGAGCCAAGGGTCTGGCTTTGGACTTCGCACGTAGATTTAATTGGGCCTCTTCTCCAACCTCCTCGCTGTCCTTTCCCTGCACCACACTGCGTCTGGCCGGTTGTCCGCGATCAAGGGTTGGTTCAATCGGGTTGCCCCCTAGCTTGACTAGCAAGCGATTTAGGGGGAGCTCGTTGGGAGAACCTTTGTGACCCTTGAGGGAATTGGAGCCCTCCGTTGGCCTCTATCTCAAACATCTCCATTTGATCGTCGGCGACGGCCATGGCCTCAGCGATCAGCTTGGACTTGGAGGCCAGAATCTCTTGCCTCCTCAGGATTTGCTCCGGGGAGAGTGGTGTGTTCAAGGCATTGTCTTTTATGGGAGCTTGGGAAGTTTTTGGGCTGTTGTTTAGTAGGGCTTGGACTTTCTCAGCACGTATCTCATCCGTTAGCTTGTGTATAGCCCTCTGACCAGGGGAGAGGCTGTGTTGTGGCTGAGAACGTGCCCCCATTCTGTTAAAAATGGAGGTCGTAGCCTTACCCTTATTGACATTGGAAGGTGAGGCCTGGTTATCCTCCTCAATGGTCAAATGATCAGCATTTTGCAAAGTTTTAGACATGCTCTAAAAAGAAGAAAATGACTGAAAAGAAGTGTCTTTTGACAGTCAGCTGTTTAGGACACAAAGTGTGCCTGAAAACAAAGATTTTTTAACGAGAAAACAAATGACGAATTCCCGGCAATGGAACCACTGATGACGCCAAGCTTTTCAGGGTCAAGAGCGGTTCAAGAATATCTGGCAGGATATTTTGGATAGTTTGATGTACCTAGAACACAACACAAATGATGCACCGTTAAGGTCAAAGTTGGATGTTAATCCAACTCAGGCCCTCTGGTGTGAGAGTAAGAATACTGAGTAATAAAGGCTTGGAATACCTTGAGTGTGTGTAAGTGTTTAGGGTTTGAGAATAATATGGCTTACTCAATATATTTGGAACTTACCTTGCCCAATGGGACAAAGGTCTTCTATTTATAGGCAATGGAAAGGTGCTTGTTGATGTAAGCAATGAGATCAGCCCTAGAGGGCACTTTGGTATTTGACCTCCTACACGTGTTCGCAGCTAATTGGTCATGTCAGGTAGGGAACATTGACTGGAGAGGGAACATGGCTGAAAGGGACATGAGCCGTGCATATGGCTTGGCGCATTAAATGAAATAGTAGGAGCCTGTCTGAGCCGCATTGAATGCGATGGGAGTGAGCCAGCCACTTGCATGCCAGAGCCAGTAAGCTAACGTGCTCAATAAGGCTTGACATTAATCGGGAGGCAGGAGAGATAACCGGGAGGCAGGTATGAGCCCGCGGTCAACATCTTGGGCGCGGTCAAAGGTATTTGACGCGGACACAGATGGAGCGGTCATACCTCCTGCGGGCACATATCTAGCGGTCAGGATCCCTCCGGTCTTTGAGAAGGATGATGCGGGGAGGAACGCGGTCTTGACCTCAAGGGTCTATATGTCCGCAGTCTTGACTCCAGCGGTCTAGAGAATGTCACGTCACAGGTTCCTTGGACCAGACCGAGCGTGGGCCCGGTCCAGCAGGTTCGGGCTCATCAAGTTTGTTGAAATATCCAACATGTGTGATTTTTTTTGTAATATTTATTTTTCAAAAGTAGAAATGCCCCATTTTTAAAATATAATAACTTTTATTTGTTTTCGCTGTATTTTTTATTTTTTCTTTATTAATTTTTCTTTGAAGCAACGGTCGTAGACTGATTCCAAAGGTGCTATGAAGCATATAGGAAAGTTCTGTACAAACAATCTGCCGTAATATTCACGTATGTTTTACAAGAGATCTCAAACGCTGATTAGAAACTTGGAGAGAGAGTTTGCGAGTTGCGTAGAAAAAGCCAATAAGTATTGGCCAAGAAACGCCAGGCTGTGAGTTGAAAACTCTGCTCCCACTTGGTGGGAAACTTTTGGGCCACTTTCTTAAATTAATGGCTCTTCTTATTCAGGGAAAAGAGAGGTCAAACCCATTTTTCCTCCTGGTCAAACGAATTGATTCCCACGTTGATGTTTATGGATTCGGGCCTGTCCTATTCAACTCGGGTCCGGTGAAACTGCCTAGTCGACCGTTCATTTTCATTTTCACGGTTTTTTATTTTAACAAAAACGTTGGCATCAGAACAAATCTATCGACAGGTTGAATTTTTTATTTTTGAATATCCTAAAAAATATTAATAAACACGTAAACTAGATCGTGGCTTCACCGACGAACGCACTCCGACGTGAGAGTAAGTATGCATGTGATATAAAGAGTGAATCAATTGACAATAGTTGAGAGTTAAGAAAATATGTATGTAATACGTAACAGAATTGTGTGAATTATGACATGTATTTATATGTATAAAATGCATAGTCCATCTTTGAATAGTAAGCTATGTAAGAGCAGAATTATAATTCTAGTTGGATTATAACTTCTCACGGTCCTTCTTTGATTAGGATTAGAATTCTTTGATTAGGATTAGAATTGCATTCTTTACGTACGCCTGTGAGGTATGCTACTCGGCATATAATATTCGTCGACATGTATAAATGCCAAATAAAAGAGAGTAGGCATTTGGTCGGCCTCTCCTGGATGCCTTCATCGGCATTTATAAGTGTTGATGCTGCAGGAAATGTGCTTATCAATCTTCCTCCACGTGGCAGGACTGATCACCTGGCTTTTTGACCTGAAAACAGAACCCACGACTAGCCGGATGTGTCTCCGGCGAAGACGCTCGGGCGTGAGAGTAAGATTACAGTTGTATAGCTCAAAATGTATTGAACAATGAACTCAGAATACAAAATGGCAGTTACCTTTCACCGTTTGGTAGTGATGAAGTATTTATAGGCAGGAGTGATGTATTTTTGGGGAGGCGACATGTCCTCCGAGATTATAGCGGCAGTTACTTGGACGTGGGAACATGTCTATAACGGTCCCCGATTTATAGGGATGTGGTTATGAGGATTGTTCAACCAAATAAGCCGGCAAGTGTTAAGTCGTCACTCGTCACTTGTTGATTTAGGTCGAGGTCGTCACTCGTGGAATGGTCGACCCGACCGTCTGGGTAGAGCATGGTTCGCACCCGAGTTATAATATGGATTCTCGAGGCTCGGACTAAGTTAAGCCTGGGCCCAGTGAGCCGCACCATGGGCTTAGTCGACCGATCTTGGAAATGGGCTTTGCTTCCGACCGGGCCATCCATATTGAGAATGTGATAATCAAAGCCGGATACAATTGGGCTTTACTTGCTTGGCCCAACTCGGCACCTTCGGTATGTTCTGCCCCCAACTTTCGAGTTGACTTCGTCGACTTGGAAGTTAAGAAGATTTCTTCGATGAAAATTGCTTTACTCGCAGGTCGATGCTAGTCTATGAAGTAGGTCGACCATGATGACGTGGCAACATCCCGATCGTTGGCGATGAACGTGGGAGATGAAGGAGCGCCGATTTTTGTAATGATTACGCTTCCGACGTTTGAAACTCCTTCTCGAAACCGCCTCAATCTTTAATTTTGGAAAATTAATTTTGATTTTCCTTTCCCTTTCCAAATTTAGGGAAATATAAATAGAAAAATCCCCCTTCGTTCGTAACTTTACCGCTTCTTAAAACTTCTTCTTCTCCGGCGATAATCAAGGGATTGCAAAGAAGATTTAAATCTATCTCTCGGCCCCAAGAACGAACCTACCTTTCGCAATTAATTGAGGTATTTCCTTCGTATCTTTGCTTTAGGGTTTTAATTTATGTATTGTTCTCCGTTTCCGCCTACGGCTAGGACCTTTAGTTGCGAACTGTGAGCGTGGTACGGTTACTGCATCGTTAACCGTAGGGCATGCAAGAATGTGAACTGGGAGCGGGAGAGTGATGTCCCCGGATGAGTGTGCCTCCATTTTGACTAGTTGGGGATTGAATTACACCGAGATAGGGCTGCCCATTGTAGGAGAAATTGAAAATGTGGTGATTGACGACTCAAATGTTGTCGCTTTTCATCTATTCCATGAATTGCTTGACCATATCACCTTGTTTTATGTTAGTGGACGTCCAAAAGCCCTCCTTCCTTAGAAATAGGATAGGTTTCCTGTGGAGTCTAGGTCGTCCTTAGGTAGGTCGACCGAACATGATCATAGGATCGACTCCCCGCTTCCTCTTTTGCTTGTACGTATATGACGACTCAAGAAGGGAACGCCGCCTCAACTTCTTCGGTCCTCGAATTGTCAACGCATTTGGGCCCAATGTGGTGCCAGCAAGAATGAGAGGGGCTATGTTCCCCAAGGGCCATCGCGTGGCAATCGAATTTGCCTTCTAGGTACAAAAGTATGATCAAGGATTTCTGCGAAGTCAACCCGTTGGATTACCAGGTAACCATATATACCCGTAAGGAGTTCATGAAAAAGTATAGGTCGACCTTCACTAAGGATGCTACCAAGGTTGCTTTCTTTACTGGCCACTTGTTGCCGGGCCTCATGGTTGCCTCTTGACCCTTTTATCAATGAATTTCTAGAATGTGCAAATGCCCTTCCCTTCAAACTTGGAGCTAATACTTGTAGGGTCCTCGTGTGCTTTGCCATGGTGTGTAGATTTTTAGGATACGAGCCTGTATGAGGGTATTTAAAGAATTTTTTACCATCAAATATAGTGGGCGGTGATCTAAGCATCGCATTCCCTCTAAGCCTAAATCTCCCAAACTTTTCACCAATCTCCCCAAGAAACACAGTGGGCTGGAATTCGCACGTTGTGGTGGTGGAGAGTAGATTAGGATGGGAATTTCCATTGCCCAATGGTGAGACCGAAGCCATAGATGAGAGGGACTTTGGGAGCCGTCTTGGTATCTTAGTTTGTACAGTGGCTTTATGTCGGTTAGTGTCGAGAAGGCCCATCGCTTGGGAGAGTTTGCTTACCACCAAGTACAACTTTATTCAAGCCGGAATGATGCCGGGGGATGGAGTGGTGGAGCCCCTTATCCCCGTGCCAAGTGGCTTGATATACCTGCATCGGATAACTCACCACCTGGGAAAATTTGGGGATGAGTGCCAGCTTTGTAAGAAGGACAAAAATTACCGCAAAACCAACGGGGAGCATGCCGGTGGTAAGATCTCTTTGCTCGCCTTTTCTTTTATGTGCCTTTCATTGAATTACTGGCATGAATGATCAACTCGTCTAGGGTGAGTAAGTCATGGTTGGAACTGTAGCTCGTACATAGTTTCTGCGCGTAGAATAATTAACTCGCAACTTGCTAACTCGCTCATAGTATGACCAAGTCGCTCATGTCGTGTTTGTACATAGAACTTTTGCTCGTATATAGAACTTTTGCTCGTATATAGAACTTTTGCTCGTATGTCGATTTAATACTTGTTCACTTTAATTTTGTTGCAGTTCTGACTCCTGAGCAAGAAGCTAACATGGTTCGCATCGTTGGGGTTTCTGATAAGAAGAAAGCGAGGAAAGACCATGGGAAGGCCAATGCTCGAGCTGATAGGCAAAGAGAGGCCGCTTTGAGGACCAGCTTGCTGTCGAAGGAGAACATCGGGATGGTGCCAATGGAAGGGGTAGAAGAGGAAGACCCTTTGCAAAGTGGTACCCAGTCTGTGGGTGCTACTGATGGAGGTGAAGCATCTTCTAAGTCGACTAGAGTAAGTCCGAGCTCCGACCCAATTCAGGATATCAACATGGAGACCTCTGGAGCCGAGGTAGCAGGATCTAGCCCTATGAATGTGGTAGAGATTGATGATGATGCTGCCGAGGAGGTCGATGATCAAGCTCTGAACACCAGGAAAAGGCTGAGGTCT
This sequence comes from Adenophora triphylla var. japonica, assembly GCA_022495995.1. NCBI lineage: Eukaryota > Viridiplantae > Streptophyta > Magnoliopsida > Asterales > Campanulaceae > Adenophora > Adenophora triphylla. The sequence goes on along the minus strand of JAFEMH010000747.1, from coordinate 584,523 downwards.
GGAAAGGGCAAGGCCGTTTCTTCTAATCAAACACCTCCACCTCCTCCCCCCTCCTCTCATCTTGATCAAGAATCTGTTGAAGAGATGATGCAGAGGTTGAGTGACGTCCCTTCTCTCGAGGGAGTTAACTGCATGAGCCGCTCTTATCCAACTATGAACTTGGGTCAAGTCATTGTGAGGAGAGCTGTGGATGTGAGCCTGCTAGCTCACTTTGCTGACAAGGGCATAACGCCTGAGGAGTTCTCGCCGATCTGGACTTGCTCATTGCGAGGTAACTCTTTACTTTCATTTTCATTTTAGTCGCTTATTCTTTTACTCGACCAACTGAAGTCTCGAGCTAACACTTCTTTGTTTTCTTTGGAATGCAGAATCTTACCATGATCGAGCAGGCCAAAAGCTCTTGGAGGGCCTCCATTGAAAGGGAGAGACAAGCCCTTCAGACTATTCCAAAAAGGCTAAAGAGCTTCATGGATCTCAAGGAGCAAGACAATGATTTGGACAACTCTTATGAAGCCAACGAGATGGTGAAGACCAAAGCTCGCCGACCTTGAAGCATCTCGAGTCCAAGCTTAAGGAGGTTGAAGCGGAGAAAGAGGCCGAGAGGAAGGAGCCGGTGAAGACCCAAAGGAGCCGGCAACAGCTTCCCAACTCTTGAAGGACAAGGACGATCTCATGGTCAAACCGCAAGAAGATCGCTTCGGCTTGAACGAGGGAAATGGCAAGAAGACCTCAAGGCCGCCGAGAGGGCCGCCGCCGACATTGCCGCTAAGAACGCCACCGAATTTGCGGTTGAAAAGTTTAAAGAGGGGGACGAGTATTATAATGCCATCGTGTCTAAGGCCCGTGACTTTCTCGAGGTTGGCAAGAGGCATATGGCTCTGCCGAGCACCGGTGGATCCAACAATGACAGCTACCATCGAGCGCTTAGCTCGTTGGTTTTCTCGAATCCCGCATGATATGACGGCTAGAGGTGGCCACTCGCCGTTCCCTACCTCGAAAATGATCTGGCCTTCATTGCTCAGGAGGATGAAGAGGACCACTGTGAGAAGTGGGAAGCTCCCCCTGTTATTGATAGAAACTTTGATGTAATCTTACAAGAGATGGAAGACGCCGCCACTATGGGAAGAGGAGGTCGATCATCGGGTCTATACGTAGTCGGGTAAACCCTCGAGCCCTCAAAGAACAAGATCCTATGAGTGAAGATCAAGCTACCACCGACGATCAGACCAATGCCGACCTGGCCTCTTAAATTATTTCAAGCAGCATTGTAATGAACAAGTTCCAAACAATTTTTGCCTTTTTTGATCTAACATTATCTGAATGCCTTGGCCCAGTTTTTGGGAGGCATAGAAACAAGTTATCATATTTTAAGTCTTAGCCCGCTTTAGGGAGACTTGTTCATATTTAATCGTAGCCAACCTTTCTTGATTGCATGTTGTATGCTTGTTGAAGTAAGTGTCGAGCTAGATATAGATAGGGTAAATGAGTCAACTTGAGCCTAGAGGCGACCTAATCTTGTTGATTTAGTCGACCTCAGACTTGGTTAACTTTTTCCTGTGAACAAGATTGACCATGAGTCGAACTCGTTTATTATGGTAGCTGACCTAGGGTCGAGCTAAATCTAAAAAACTGACCAAGGATCGAGTCTGTTAGAACGAAGTCGACTAAGAGTCGGACTTGTTAGATAAACAAAGCTGATTAAGAATCGAGCTTGTTAGAACGACGCTGACTAAGAGTCGAGCTCGTTAGAACGAAGTCGACCAAGAGTCGGACTTGTTTAAATAAACAAAGCTGATTAAGAATCGAGCTTGTTAGAACGACGCTGACTAAGAGTCGAGCTCGTTAGAACGAAGTCGACTAAGAGTCGGACTTGTTTAAATAAACAAAGCTGATTAAGAATCGAGCTTGTTAAAACGAAGCTGACTAAGAGTCGAGCTTGTTGACGTTAATGTAACAAAGATGTTTGATCGAATAAACTGCGTTTTTCATTGAAGTAGGAAACATGCTTACATCAACTTGAAACTAGGACTAACACAAGCTTGAACCTGAAAACTAAAAGCTAGAAGTAGTATTTGATGAGATGAGTAGCATGCCAAGGGTGTTTCAACTCGTCACCTCCGGGGTGAGCTATCATGTAGGTTCCTTCCTTGATGACTCGAGTGACTACATAGGGACCTTCCCAGTTAGGAGATAGCTTGTTCTGCTGGGTCCTTCTACCCGTTGCTTCAATCTTTCTTAACACATAATCTCCAACCTGGAATGACCTTGCTTTGACCTTCTTATCGTGGTAACTCTTAGTTCGCTGCTTGTAGTTGACCATTCGGAGGTAGGCTGTTTCTCGCTTCTCGTCGATTAGATCCAGGTCGATCAATCGTTGTTATCATTTTGCTCCCGATTGAAGAAAGTCACTCTAGCAAATGGGAATCTCGAGCTCGCAGGTGCCACGGCCTCGATCCATATGTGAGAGCGAAAGGGGTTTCCCCCGTAGGCCCCCGAGTGGTTGTGCGAACTGCCCAAAGAGCAAGTGGGAGTTCGTCCAACCAGTTGTTGCGTCGACCTACGAGTCCTGTCTTGAGTGCTGATAGGACAAGTTTATTCGCTGCCTCAGCTTGCCCATTTCCTTGAGGGTAGGCGACGTAAGATTGCCAATGCCCGATTCCCACTCGTTCATCTCTCGCTTCGAAAGCTCGGAGAATTGCCCGTTGTTCGATACTATGGCTCGAGGAAAACCAAATCGACACCAAATAAAATCATGAATGAAATTGATAGCATTTTCCTCTCGTGATACGAGCTAATGGTTTAGCCTCAACCCATTTAGTGAAGTAATCTATAGCAACGATCACATACTTGCAATTTCCTGCGGGAGGGAAGGGTCCAATCAAGTCGACACCCCACATGTCGAATGGCCAGCCGCAATTACCGGAGTCTCGCTCGGTTGTAGGCATATGAGGTAAGTTGGCAAACCTTTGGCATTGATCGCACCGTTGAACAAAATTATGAGTACGCCTCTCATGTGTGCCGTAGTACCCCAAAGTGATTAATTTGTCGCCTAGAGTCCCGCCCCCGGTGTGCACCACAAATTCCACTATGCACTTCGTGTATTAGTAGGGCGACCTCTTGAGGATGGATACACTTTAGCAATGGTCGAGTGTAGGATCTTCTCGAATAGCTCGCCTCCCCGAATCACATACTCTCTGAGCTTTCTTTTGATAGCTCGAGCCTTCTTCTCGTCATCCGGCGGCTCGCCACTTTCTAAGTATGCCTTCATTTCCTCGATCCAACACTTCTCCCGAGTCCAATTTCTTGAGGGGTCATCTATGCATTGAATTTTTACTCTTTCATAAGTCGGATTTTCGAGGAGGGAGATGGGCTCATCATGTGGCTCGTCCGAAGTAGCTAATTTCGAAAGGAGATCACCGGCTCGTTATCTTCTCTTCCAATCCTTTGAATTTCCTGTAATTCTAAGTCCTTTATTAGCTCCTTCACCAGGTCGCAAGCATTTGATGAGAGTAGAACTAAGCACTTCGTACTCGCCTCGACCTCGGTTGACTATCAATTGTGAGTCACAAGAAGCCATGATCTTAGTTGCCCGAAGCACTTGGCGTACTCAATAGCCGCAATCAAGGCCTCGTATCTCACTGGTTATTGGAAGCATCAAACTTGAACCTTAGTGATTCCTCATAAACGGTCCCAGCTTCGGCTCAATCAACACTATTCCAGCTCCACTCGCTATTCTTGGTCGCCGACCCGTCCGAATAGACCTTCCAACAATCTTCGGGTAGGCTAATGACGACCCGGGGACTCGGTTCTTTCCCCTTAGCTTTTTCTTTAGGAACTCGTTGCTCGTTGTCTTCCTTGCGAACGTAAGCTCGACCAAGAAGTCGCCTAGAGCTTGAGCCTTTAACGCCTTTCGAGGTCGATAGTCAATGTCAAATTCAGTGAGGGCAATTGACCAATTGAGCAATGACCCGAACTCTCGTGCTTGTGCAATATCTTCCTCAAAGGTGCATTAGTAAGAACCACGATTGGATGAGCTAGAAAATAAGCTCGCAGCCTTCCTAGAAGCCACGACTAGAGCATAGGCGACCTTCTCGGCGTTGTAATACCTACTTTCCACATCCGATAAAGCTTTACCGATATAGTACACATGTGCTTCAAGCCCCTCATCCTCTCTAATCAACACCGCAGCAACCGACTTCTCTCCCACAGATAGATATACAAACAAAGTCTCTCCAAAGGGTCGGGCTACTTAGCAGGGGTGGAGTAGCGAGGTAATCCTTTAGCCGTTGGAACGACGAATGACATTCGGTCGTCCATTCAAAACTTTTCGTCCCCTCAATGCTTTGAAGAAGGGAGAGACCTTTCGCCGACTTTGATATGAAGCGACCAAGAGCCGCTACCCTTCCATTAAGTCGCCGCATCTCTTTGATAGTGGTGGGAGCCTTCATGTCGACTAAAGCCTTTATCTTCTCTCGGATTAGCTTCTATGCCCCTTTGAGATACCATGAATCCCAAGAACTTGCCAGCTGCCACTCCAAACACACATTTACTGGGGTTGAGCTTCATGTCGTTTGCTCGTAAATTGGCGAATGTCTCCTTTAGGTCGACCACGTGACTCCCGGCCTTAGTTTTAATGACCATGTCGTCAACGTAGGCCTCCATATTTCGACCAATCTCGTGAGGCAAAGACTTTGTTCACCATCCTCTCGATATGTCGCTCCCGCATTCTTCAATCCAAAAGGCATCATATTGTAGCAAGAGATGCCTCCAAATGCTCGAAATGCCGTCTTGACTATGTCGTCCTCATGCATCTTGATCCGGTGGTATCCCGAGTAAGCATCCAGGAAACCGAGAGTAGAGTGACCAAAGAATGGAATCAACAAGCTTGTCAATTCTAGGAAGAGGATAGCTATCCTTCGGGCAAGCTAGATTGAGAGTAGTGAAGTCGACACACATCCGCCACTTGCCATTCGATTTCTTCACCATGACCACGTTGGCACAACCACGTTGTATGAGTGGCCTCTTTGATTATTCCCGCACTCAAAAGTTTTTGTACCTCGCTTTGATAGCCTCTTCCTTGTCGCGAGCAAAACTTCTCAACTTTTGGGGTCTTGGCTTTATGGTCGGGTGCCGACTTCCACCGTGAACGCCGACCTCCTCCTTGATTCCCCTCATGTCTTCTACCCTCCATGCAAAGACATCATTACTTTCTTTGAGTAGCTCGATGATTTACGCTCGCTCCTCAACCGATAGCCGCTTCCCAATCTGAATTTTTTGATCGGGGTAAGAAGGGTTGGTGATTATCGACTCTAGCTCATCCACGCCTTCTAGCTCGGTCCATCTCTCGAATTGTAGAGTCTCCACTATGATCTCCACGACCTTTGTCTTTCCTCGCCTCCCAAGTGTGGAGCCTCCTCGCCTATCATATCATCAAGCTTGTCTCGCAACCTTGTTGGTAGGAGGGCCCCCGAGTTATTGTCTATCCGGAGGCATAGGTCTCCTATGACGACTTGATCGACCATAACTACATCCGAATCGACCTCGGTGGTGTTAGAGTGACGTGTCGACTCAAGCATGACCTCGTCATTTGAGCGATAGGTCGACTCTACCACGTCGGTGATTGTTGACAATCGGGTAGTTTTGGTGATCGACCGAGACAGCCTTCAAGTAACCATCGCCAGCCTCAATCTCTAGCTCCCTTTTCTTTCTTTCTCTTAGAACATGATCCGCATAAGCACGAGCCGTGCCTTGTACGCAACCCACTCCACAGTGTGGGGAACTTTACTCGCCGGTGAGGAATTGATGCTACCATTCCAAGAGCGACTCCGTCCAGGAATTCCAAGTATGGCGGCATAGTCACTATTTACATCAATTACGATAAATTGTACCTTCGAGACAATCCTGAGGGGGTGCTGGCCTAGGTCGACGTCGAGCACTATCTGGCCTTTAGCATCAACTCGGTGGTTGGTGAAGCCCTCCAACCTGCCATCATATCTCTCCAACTGTTCATCATTAAGACCCATCTCCTTGAAAGTTTTGTAAAACAAAATATCCTTGCAGGCCCCCGTGTCGACTAAGAGTCTGCTCGTCGTACATCCATCAATGAGGCCTGGGATGACGAGAACTTGCTCCCTAGCCGCCATATTTGTTGCCAATTCGTGGGGGTAGAAGCTGATCGCCTCATCTCTTACTTCTCTCCTTGGAGGCACATGTGGGGCCTTAGTGAGCTGGAATATCTTATGCTTGATGGCCGTGTTGCTCGCTTGTTCGGATGACCCCTGTGTTCCGCCTAGGTTGCCTAGGTCCTTGTTGCCCACCTCGCCGGCCGCTCACCTCCCCAGCCTTGAGGTCTCTTCACATAAGCTTCGAGTCTCCCCGGTCGACCATTCTCTCGGATGATACGCTTTAATCCCAAGCAATCCTCTCGTGAGATGACCGGTGTCTTGTGGTAGTCGCAGCATTTGCCGTTGTCCCTCCTAAACTTGTTGCCTCGGATTCATTGGGACCGGAGGAGCCAGCTCGACAAAGCATTCAAAATCTCGCTCGACTCACCGTGAGGGGAGTGAAAGCTTCGGCACCTTCTCTCGTCGCCCTAGTTCTCGTTTCTTTCCATTTTTATTGTTCCCCCATTCTTGTTGGAGTCCTTTTTATCATCGCCGACTTCAACCTTGGGGCTCTTTCCCTTTTTCTTTTCTTTTCTTTCCTCAGCTAGAGCGACATTATACACCTTTTCAAACAACTCCTGTCGAGTTGTGACCGTTCGGACTGTGAGCTCGTAGTCCATGTCTTCTGAGGAAATGCCACTTCGGAAGCAATTGATTACCTCCCTGTCTGTGAGGTCTTCCTCTATCTTATCAACCATCTCTTTGAACTTGGTGAAATAGCTCATCGAGCTTTCATTCTTACCCTGCACCAAGTTATTCAGATCGTTGACGGTTATCTTTCGAGCTCCCGCAATGAGAAGCGGTCTAAGAATTTTGTTCAAGCATGCCCAAGTGGTGATACTACCAAGCAGCCCAAACCATTGAACCAAGTTAAGGCCGCCCAAGAAGCGTGCTTAGGAGAGCTTTGCACATGTTGTCATCCTCATTGGCGACAAAACACATAGTGGCTTCCAGATGTGCTATGTGGCTCCCGGCATTTGTCGACCCAGTACTTCTCCGTAAGAGGCAACCCGAAAGTAGGAGGAGGTCGACTATCTCCGATTTCTTTGGATAAAGGTCGAAGAGCAAAATCAATTCGTTCGACCTTTCCAAAGCATCCTTCTTCTTCTCCTCCTCCCATTGCTCAAATTTCTTTTTCATCAACAACCATTCTCTCGGCATCGGGTCTCTCATCTCCTGGAGGGGGAGCAAAGATTGGACCTCCGGCCTTCACTTCGGGGAGTCACCCGCCTACTCCTTCGTCCCCGTGAGAATTGGTCCTTTCGATCTTATTGGAGATCTATGTCTGTTACTTCTTTGAGGCGACCCGCGCCTCTCCAGCAGACGGCGACTCCGCGCCCGTGATCTCCATGTGGCGACTGCGCCTTTCCCCTCTCACAGCGACCTATGCCCATTTCGTCTCTTTGAGACCCCGATCTCGTGTTCGGGCCGGGGAAACATGCTCCGTTTCTATTGGCCGTTAACCGAGTCCTCAAATCGATTGAGCCTCCCGCTCTCTGTTTCATTGAGGCTAGCTCTTAAATCATTACTCGGCACATGAACTATAGTAGGAGCTCGACGTACCATTCTGTCCTCGCCGTTCTGTCCCACACCTTCGTTTGGCCTAGCACTCCCGGCCTCGTTGCCCATTAGAAACACGAGCGGGTGCCACTCTCTCGTAGCGTATGTCGGCCTGTTTCGCCTCCTCCATGGCTATTAAGTCGCCTGAATCTGGGCTCGCTCCAACATCATTTCTTTCTTTGCTCGCGGGATTAGTGGAGGGACTCCGCCCTGCTTCCCACATTAGCCTCGCCTGGGCCAGACGTTTTGGGTGAGGTGGAGCTCCCCGTCCTTCCATAGGACGCTTTTCTCTCCTTGCATCCGGCAATCCCCGCCATCGCCCACGCCGTTAGAGCGTGTCGCCCTAGCATGATGTCGCTGAGGAGGGGGAGGAGGAGGCAACCGCATTTCCAACGTTTGTATTGTTGTTGTTGTTCACTTCATCGTGCCCAAGTGAAGCCTCGGATACGTGTCCTTCTGAAGTCACCATTGTTGCAGGTTGATGGAGTTTTCGAAGTCAAGTCTAAAGCACTTTCCCGGCAATGGAACCAAACTGATGCTGCAGGAAATGTGCTTATCAATCTTCCTCCACGTGGCAGACCGATCACCCGGCTTTCGACTCGAAAATGTAACCCACGACTAGCCGGATGTGTCTCCGGCGAAGACGCTCGGGCGTGAGAGTAAGATTACAGTTGTATAGCTCAAAATGTATTGAACAATGAACTCAGAATACAAAATGGCAGTTACCTTTCACCGTTTGGTAGTGATGAAGTATTTATAGGCAAGAGTGATGTATTTTTGGGGAGGCGACATGTCCTCCGAGATTATAGCGGCAGTTACTTGGACGTGGGAACATGTCTATAACGGTCCCCGATTTATAGGGATGTGGTTATGAGGATTGTTCAACCAAATAAGCCGGCAAGTGTTAAGTCGTCACTCGTCACTTGTTGATTTAGGTCGAGGTCGTCACTCGTGGAATGGTCGACCTGACTGTCGGGTAGAGCATGGTTCGTACCCGAGTTATAATATGGATTCTGAGGTCGGACTAAGTTAAGTCGGGGCCTGGTGAGCCAGACCATGGGCTTAGTCGACTGATCTTGGAAATGGGCTTTGCTCTGACTGGGCCATCCATATTGAGAATGTGATAATCAAAGCTGGATACAATTGGGCTTTACTTGCTTGGCCCAACTCGGCACCTTTGGTATGTTCAAGTGTCTTGGTCGGCATATGTGAATTTTGTGTTTTAGTCATTTTATTTGCTATACAATTTATAGGTCGACATATTGAGAAATGACGATTATGCATGACGAGTATAGTTAGGAAAGCCCACTCCCTATGTCGTATTTGAGACTTGTATGTATTATCTTTTGGGCACAATCCTTTATGCCTTGCCCGACTTATTGCTCATGATCGTATTTCGGTTTATACCCTTCAATTTTCATTTTTGTCATTCGTTAATGACATTTTAATCATTTCGTTCGTCTCATCGTTTTCTACCCGTTTGACACTCCTAGTCACATCTCGACCGTACACCTCGATATAACTTTTATGCTATTCAACCTCATGCGCCCCAAGTCAGATGTTTATTTACTCCCGGTTTATGGTTAACCATGGAAAATTCTAATTCAGTTTAGATTTATGTGGGTTTTTATTATTTATTTTTTTTGGTTTATTTTTAATCTAGTTTAGCATTTTTTAACACACAAACTGACAATCACATGATTCAATTTAAAAATCTATTTTTGTTATGCTTTAACAAGTGTTTTTTTTATTTAGTTTGTTTAACAAGTGATTTAACACACAAATTGACAATCCGATGTTTATGATCTCCTGGTCAAACAAATTGATTTCAACGTTGATGTTTATGGATTTTGGCTATACGGTTTGACCACACAATGATCGGGTGGAGTTGATAGGTCGGTAGACAATTTTCATCTCAACGGGTTACATTTTAGCTTTTCAAAAACATTTTGGTTATTTTATTCTTCTCATCATTTCCTACCCGTTTATTCGCTACTCATGGCATATCGACCATCCACCTCAACATAACTTTTATGCAGTTCAATCTCATGCGCCCCAAATCCGATGTTTATTTACTCCCATTTTTCAGTTCATCATGGATATTATAGTTAGTGAAAAGCTAAAAAAACAACAGTGACATCGATTAGATCGAAGATATTATCAAGGGACAACTCTTTCACAATTGTCATATTTTTCTTTTCCGTGTATTTTATACTAAAAATATATACTTTGTTTTATATCCAAAATAACAAATAATGAATTGAGTTTTGAACATTTATATCCTCTTTCTTTTTTTTTTAAATTACATAAAATCGATACTTAGGCTCCGTTTGTTTCGCGTAAAACATTTTTCGGAAAATGTTTTCATGTAAAATGATTTCATGTAAAAAGGTTTCCTTGTAAAATGTTTTCATGTAAAAAGATTTCCATGTAAAATGTTTTCTTGTAAAATATCATGGTCTTGTTTTCAGTTGTTTGGCAAATTTGACGAAAATGTTTTCCGAAAATGTCACTTTTTTTTATTAATTTAAATCAACTTTGGAAACCGCCCCACCCACCCCCTGCCTACCCCACCCCCCCCAAAAAAAATTTTTAAATTTTTTAATAAAAAATAAAAATTTTTTTTTTTTTTGGCGGGGGGTGGGTAGGGGGTGTAAAATAAAAAAAAATAGGGGGGGGTGTGGGTAGGGGGTGGGTGGGGCGGTTTCCAAAAAAAAAAAAAATTTTTTGGGGGTGGGGTAGGTGGGGGGTGGGTGGGGCGGTTTCCAAAAAAAAATTTTTTTTTGGGGGGGTTGGGGTGGGTAGGGGGTGGGGTAGGCAGGGGGTGGGTGGGCGGTTTCCAAAAAAATTTTTTTTTGGGGTGGGGTAGGCAGTGGGGTGGGTGGGCGGTTTCCAAAAAAAAAAAAAAAAATTTTTTTGGGGGTAGGGGGTGGGGTAGGCGGGGGATGGGTGGGGCGGTTTCCAAAAAAAAAAATTAAAATTTTTTTTTTTTTGGGGGAGGGAGGTGGGGGTGGGGTGGGTGGGGCGGTTTCAAAAAAAAAAATAAAAAATTTTTTTTTGGGGGTGGGGGTGGGATAGGCGGGGGTGGGTGGGGCGGTTTCAAAAAATAAAAAAATAAAAAAAAATTGGGGGAGGGTGGGGTAGGCGGGGTGGGTGGGCGGTTTCCAAAAAAATTAAAAAAAATTTTTTTGGGGGGTGGGTGGGGGTGGGTAGGGGGTGGGGTAGGCAGGGGGCGTGGGGCGGTTTCCAAAAAAAAATAAAAAATTTGGGGGAGGGTGGGGGGTGGGGTAGGCGGGGTGGGTGGGCGGTTTCCAAAAAAAAATTAAAAAAATTTTTTTTTTTTTTTGTGGGGGTGGGGGTGGGGTAGGCAGGGGTGGGTGGGGCGATTTCCAAAAAAAAAAAAATTTTTTTTTGGGGGGGGGGGGTGGGTGGGGTGGGTGGGGGCAATTAAAATTTTTTTTTAATTATTATTATTATTATGTTGTATCGAGCGTAATATGAGTTGTACATTAAGGCCAAGAACAAGAGTTGTAAAATGATTTACGAATTTGAAATTGGTAAATCATTTTACAAAGAAAACCTCCTTTTTTTACATCCTTGTAAAATGTTTTACATTTGACTTTCTTTTACAAGTGGTTACCAAACACTCGAAAGTAGGTAAAACATTTTTCGAAAAACATTTTACTTGAAACAAACACCCGAAAACAAGGAAAATATTTTCCGGAAAATGTTTTACATGAAACAAACGGAGCCTTAGTAAGCTACTTTATACCCACTCGAATCATCTATTTTACGATTATGTTTTGCTCATAGTATTATTGTGGTAGCGAAACAAAATAATAGAGGCTCCTATAGAAATTGTTGTCTTTTTCTTAAGAGAAAGTATAAGGCAATGTTGAACATAATTTATTGGGCATGCTATGCTTTAATTATTCTCCAAATCATAATATTCGTTACAATAGCACTTGATTTCCCGTGTACTACAGATATCATCAAACCTAATTAAGGAATATGATCGAAGATCACTTTAATAATGAAAATTACCGGAAAAGAAAAAGAAAGTAAAGTGAAATAATTATTTCAAAAATCAATTCACTTAAACTTCTTTTTCGCTCCCAAAGTAATGTTTCTATTTTTCTTAGTGTCGCTAAAAATTAGGTAATTTGAATAATAAATTTAGATAATTTAATTATCTTAATAGAAATTAAAATTTTGTTACTTTTTTTAAACAATAAAATTGTTACTGATGCACCATTATAAATACTATAAATAATAATTTTTAAATGTTCATTGAAATAATTAAATTATTTTTCAAAATACCTTTATTTAAACAATAAGTAGAAAGATTATCGAATAAGTACTCACTTCACTTCAGAAGACAAATACTCCCTTGGTAACCGTTTAAGGTTGTTAGGGCATCTCCAACCGTTCCCCCTTTTCTCCAATTTGGGAGTTTGCAGCCACTCCAACCCAACCCCAAATTCATTCTCAAATTTGAGGTTGTAAACAGTGATACCCCAAATTTGGGATTCAACTGTTCACATACCCAAATTTGGGTATTGTGGGACCATGGTCTAAATTAGTTTGTTAATGAATTATTAAATCTGAAAATTATTTATAATATGTTTTATTTTTAATTTAAATGTATTAAAAAATATCTAATATTATATAATATAAATAATAATAATATCATGTAATTTAAATTAAATTATTAAACATTTTAATTCAATAATTTATAATTATTTAACACTTTTTCAATAATTTGTATATATTATTGATGCTGCAGGAATTGTGCTTATCAATCTTCCTCCACGTGGCAGGACGAATCACCTGACTCCTTGACCTGAAATCAGAACCCACGACTAGCCGGATGTGTCTCCGGCGAAGACCCTCGGGCGTGAGAGTAAAAATACAGTTGTATAAAGCTCAAAATGTATTGAATATATGAATTCCAATAGCAAAATGGCAGTTACCTTCCACCGTTTGGTAGTGACGAAGTATTTATAGACAAAAGTGATGTATTTTTGGGGTGGCGACATGTGCTCCGGGATTATAGCGGCAGTTACTTGGTCGTGGGAACGTGTCTATAACGGCCCCTGATTTGTAGGGATGTGGTTATGGGAACTGTTCAACCAAATACGCCGACAAGTGCCAGGTCGTCACTTGTTGTCTAGGTCGAGGTCGCCATTCGAGGAATGGTCGACCTGACTGTCGGGTAGAGCATGGTTCGTACCCGAGTTGTAATACGGATTCTGAAGTCGGACTAAGTTAAGTCGGGGCTTGGTGGGCCGGACCGTGGGCTTAATCGACTGATCCTTGAGATGGGCTTCGGGCCTTGTTTTAGTTGGGTCGGCCTCATTGAGAATGTGAGAGTCAAGGCCGCCCGTGATCGGGCTTTACTCGTTTGGACCAACTCGACACTTTCGTATGTTCGCTGCCCCCAACTTTCGAGTTGACTTCGTCGACTTGGAAGTTAAGAAAAGATTTGATGAGAATTGCTTTACTTGCAGGTCGCTGATAATTTTTGAAGAAGGTCGACAATTATGACGTGGCATAATCCTCGGACGCTGGGCAACGAACGGTCGGAGATGAAGGAGCGTCGTATTTTGTAATGATTACAATTAGACGTTTGATAATCCGTCTTGGGAACCGTTTCCGCCATTAATATGGAAATTATTTTTTTGAATTTTCTTTTTCCTTTCCAATCTTGGAAAATATAAATTGCACATTCCTTCTCCGTTTAGAACTTTTACCGTTTTCAAGCTCGAGAATCTCCGCGAAAATAGCGAAGAAGCGATTGAGTTAAATTGGGCTTCCGTCTTCGGCAACAGCTTCCTATTCCGCCCTTTGCAAAGGTATTTCTCTCCCATACTTTCTTTAGGGCTTTAATTTACGCTCTGTCTTTGATTTCCGCCATGGCTAGGACCTTTAGTAGCGAGCCAGGGGCATGGTATGGTTACTGCACTGTTAACCGTAGGGTTTACAAGAATGTGAACGGTGAGTGGAGAGAACTGTCCTTGGATGAATGTGCCTCCATTTTAACCAAGTGGGAATTGAATTTTAGTGAGATAGGTTTGCCCATCGTAGGGGACGTTGAAAACCTGGTAGTTGATGATTCAAATATCGTCACTTTCCATCTATTCCATGAACTGCTCGACCATATTACTTTGTTCTATGTTAGGGATGTCCACAAACCCTCTTTCCTTAGGAATAGAATAGGCTTTCCAGGGGAGTCTAGGTCGCCCTTAAATAGGTCGACTGAAATTATTCATAGGCCTGACTCCCCTGTTTCTCCTTCTTCTTGTACAGATATGGCAACTCAAGGCGGAGCTACAGCATCTACTTCCTCTGGTCCCAGAATCGTGGACGCGTTTGATGATACAGCCGTGCCAGGAAAGAATGAGAGGGGTTATGTTCCTCAAGGGCCATTACGTGGAAAGAAAAACCTGCCCTCTAGGTATAGCATGATTTGGGAATTCTGTGAGGTAAGTAAAGAAGATTATAGGGTGACCATTTACACTCAGAAGGAGTTTATGAAATTGTTTAGGTCGTCATTCACTAAGGATGCCACTAGGGTAGCCTTCTTCTATGGTCAATTCGTAGCTGGCCTCAGGTTGCCTCTTGATCCCTTTGTAAATGAGTTTTTGGAATGTGCCAATGCCCTTCCCCTTCAGCTCGGAGCCAATACTTGTAGGGTCCTTGTGTGCTTTTCTATGGTGTGCAGATTCCTAGGGTATGAACCTTGTATGAGAGTGTTCAAAGAATTTTTCAGTATTAAGTATAGTGGGAGGATCTGAGCATCAGTACTCACTACAAGAAAAGGGGCTATTTACGGCGCTCATTTACGGCGGTGGACACGCGTCCGCCGTATATATCATATATATACGGCGGTTATGTATACCGCCGTAAATAAGTAATATATACGGCGGTCTAGACCGCCGTAAATAAGTAAATACGTATATTTGACATGAAGGTGTACGAGATCGAAGTTATATACGGCGGTGTATAAGTAGCCGCCGTATATAGTTAACTATTATCGGCGGTTTTGTACGCGTCCGCCGTAAATAGTTAACTATATACGGCGGTTTGTACGCGTCCGCCGTAAATGTCATTAAATACCGGGAAACCAAATTTCCTATTCGGTTTCGCGGTACTCTCCCTCTCTTTCTCTCCTCCGATCGAAGCGGCCATGTGGCTAGGGCACCGACGATCTCCATAGCTAGGGCACGAAAGAAGATCTCTTTCTCTCCTCCAAATCAGCAGGTTGGTATTTACTTTTAATTTTTTGGTTTTTATTGTTCTTGGTCTTACTCGGTCTCTCTTTCTCTCCTCTAGTAGCGTATCTCGGTCTCTCTCTCCTCCACCGATTTCTTCAATCAACAACAATCAGTGTATACATTTCTTTCCCCTTTTCTAATTTACTTTTAATTTTTGGGTTTTTTTGTTCTTGGTGTTGTGAGTTATTGTTATTGTTGATGTTCTTTGTTGTTGTTGTTGTTGTCTGTAATGTAATGTAATGGTTTAGATAGTTTCTGGGCATTATGTTACAGTTGAGAGGAAAATTAGTTGTTTTTCTTCGTTTGATACGGAGTAGTATTTGTTAGGCTTTTGATTAATTAGTATCTTTCCTGTTTGGATGCTTATATAAGGTCTAAAGTATGGTGCTTTAATGGAAATTTGCTTTGGAAGCACATTATGCTTTATTTTGATGACTTGTGAAAACATTTTGTCGGTTTTACCTAAATTTGTGGGTGTTGGTTGACTATGTTATATTGTGATAGTATTAACTTGAAAGGCTTCTTCTGTTTGAAGATATGCTCGAGACCTTAAATAATAATAATCAAAATCACCCTTTGATGACTTGTGAAAACATTTTGTCGGTTTTACTCTTTGATATATGTTGGTCTTTTAGCGTGTTTTTCTTTGTGCTTAAGCTGATAATGCTATGTAAATTCAATCAATTATTGTTTTCCCTCAATGCTTGACTTTTTCTTATGCGTTTCAAGTTTTATCCTAGTTATTTGCATATATTTTCTTTGCATCTCAAAACTTTCCTACCTCAGATTTCTACTTATATGTTGATACTTCCTTTTCCTAGTGACATGATCATGAATCTTGATACCAATGATTCCTTCTTGCTTTACTAAGATACTAAGTTGCCTCCAACAAATAGACAATACCTAGTCGTGGACTTCTTGTTTGAAGGCAAACCTTGTAAATTCCCTTAACTCTAGTGTGCCCGTAATCTCAATCTATTAGTCCATATATTGGGTGTTGCGCACTTCAAAAATAATGTTGCGCACTTCAACCTAGTTCCTAAAAATAGTTTCAAATCTTTTGTTGCATGTGCATATTCTTTTGGACATCAACCTAGTTCCTTAAATTAGCTTCTCAATTAGGGGGCTTGTGAGAGAGAACAAATGATGTTGTCATAGGGTTATACTATATCATGGGCCCAAGTTCGACTAATAGGCTAGGCTCCAACAATGTATATTATCTATATCGAGCCAAAAGTTGTACATATTTAGACTATGTTTGTTTATGAGTTTATTTTTATTCTAAACTTTGTGTCTCTCGGTCTTATATATAGGTTGTATTTTAACGTTAAAAATATCAAGTCAAGTCATATATGGACAAAAGTTGGATTGATTTGGATAATCGAATTTCAAATGAGTATTTGTCTGGGGTTGACAACTTTCTCGATTTTGCATTCTCAAAAAAGTCTGTTGGTGTTAAAGAAATATATTGTCCTTGTAAAAAATGCGCAAATCGTTACCAAGAAGACCGTGCAACCGTGAGATCACATTGTATTGCAGTGGGATTTCAAAAAGATTACAAGAATTGGATTAGGCACGGGGAAGATTGTATGAGGCGAATGGTACATGAAGGGATGGGTATGCCGGATAGTAACCAGCCAGGAATTGAAGATGGCATTGAAATTGAATTGGGCGTGCAAGATTGTATGAGGCGAATGGTACATGAAGTGGATGGGTATGCTTGGGATAGTAACCGGCCAGGGAATTGAAGAAATCGTACAATCGGATGCATCCACCGCAAAGTTTCTTAGACTTTTGAGAGATGCCGATCAAGCCTTGTGGGAAGGGTGTGATAAGTTTACAGTACTCTCATTTATTGTAGAACTTATGCCTTTGGAAGGCTAATTATCGAGTGACCGATAAGGGATTTACTTCTTTATTAAAAATTTTCATTAGGGCATTGCCTCGCCGCCGAAAGTGCCAAGTTCCTATCGTGAGGCGTACAAGATGGCTGCGGATTTGGGTTTTAGTTATAAAACGTGGGACGCGTGCATTAATCATTGTATGTTGTTTCGAAATGAAACTGAAAAACTTACTAAATGTGAAATTTGTGGAGCCTCTAGATATAAGCAACAAGAAGAAGGGGGTAGCGGTGAAGGTGCGGAAACAAGTGGCAAGAATAAACTTCCCAAGCGGTAGCGATGAAGAAAGTATGGTATTTTCCCTTAAAGCCAAGGTTGCAAAGGTTGTATTGGTCATCTAAGACCGCGACACTCATGAGATGGCATGCCGAGAAAAGAATAGACGATGGTGTCCGAGGCATCCTGGGCAGACTCTCGTGCGTGGAAGAAATTCGATGAACGTTATCCATTATTTTCAAGTGAAATTCGAAATGTTAGATTGGGATTAGCATTCGACGGATTTAATCCTTTCGTAACAATGACTATATCTCATGTACTTGGCCGGTTGTGCTTATGCCATACAATCTTCCACCTTGGTTATGCATGAAACAACCATATTTCTTCTTGTCGTTTGCAGCTTCTCAAGGCCCAAAAGGGCCGGGCAACAAGAAAGATGTGTATCTCCAACCGTTAATTGATGAGTTGAAGGAATTGTGAGAAGATGGTATATCAACTTATGATGCATCAAGGAACGAGTTGTTTACTTTACGAGCTTCACTATTGTGGACAATAAATGACTTTCCCGCATATGGAATGTTGTCTGGATGGAGCACTAAAGGTGAATATGCTTGCCCTTGTTGCAATGTGAGACCTCAAGCACGATGGTTGAATCATGGTGGCAAGTATTGTTATATTGGTCATCGACGCTTCTTGCCTAGGAGTCATGCTTTTCGTAAGGATAAAGGCTCTTTTTGATGGTACTCATGAAGTGAGAGATAAGCCCAAGTTATTGTTTGGAACAAAATTGCTTAAACAAGTTGAAAATATGGAAACAAAGAGTATAAAATAGAAGATGTTATTAAAAAGAGGAAAAGAGAAGAGGGTGAGAAGCAACAAGCCAAGTTGGAGAAAAGAAAGGTTCCTAAGTTGTGTCACAATTGGAAAAAGAGGAGTATCTTCTTTGAGTTGCCTTATTGGGCAAATAATCATGTTCGTCATAATCTTGATGTTAGGCACATTGAAAAAAATGTGTGTGATAATGTGCTACATACTACATTAGGTGCTGGGGGAAATCAAAAGATAATGATAAAGCAAGAAAAGACCTAAAAGTGATGAACATTCGGAAACCATTGCATCTACAAAAGCTTCCATCCGGCAAAGATATTATGCCTCCCGCTCGGTTTACAATGAGTAAGAAGCATAAAGACACATTCTTGAAAGTTCTAAAGGGAGTCAAAGTCCCCGATGGCTACTCGTCAAACATATCTCGTTGTGTACATCTAGAGGAAAGAGCTATTTGGGGTCTTAAGAGCCATGATAGTCATATTTTGCTCCAACAACTACTCCACTTTAGGCTGCTCGAAAAGTGTTGCCTACTTCATTGTAAAAGCCATCATTGAAGTTGGCAAATTTCTTTAGGCAATTATCCTCAAAGGTGAATACACTTGCCGATCTCGAAAAGATACAAGATCGGATGGTCGTCACACTATGTGCTCTCGAGAAAATATTCCCACCACTTTCTTTGATGTTATGGAGCACTTGCCGGTGCATTTAGCCGAGGAGGCCTTGCTAGCAGCCCAATACAATTTCGTTGGATGTATCAGGTAGAGAGGTACATCCATATTAAATTTACTTTGAAAAAGTTAAATTCTTTTTTACATCTCGCTTTAGCATGAGTAAATGTTTTTGTAGGTTTCTACTTACATTAAAATTATATGTTCGAAATCGAGCCCATCCCGAGGCCTCCATAGCTAAGGCAATTGTGGCTGAAGAATGCATGACTTTTTGTACGCAATATTTGGATGACATTGAGACAAAGTCCAATCGTCCTAGAAGAAATGATGATGAAGGTGATGAAGTTAGGCCGCTTTGTAGGAAAAGAAGAGGTAATTATCCTTGATTACATCACACGAGTACAAGCGCATAGATATGTGCTTTTCAATACTGAAGATGTTGAACAATACCTAGAGTAAGTGATTCCTTACATGAGGCTTACATTCCTTATATCTTTTATATTTCAAATTAATACTTAATTCATATTTTCGATCGCTCGTAATGCATCGTGTACATTTGAGGAGACATTACCTCGTAATCAACGACATCTTATAGAGAAAGAACATAATGATAAGTTTGTTAGGCTGGTTTAAGGATTATGGAAGTATGAAACCACATTCATATAAAAGTTTCAATATATCGTTTTAAATATTTTCTTATTAAAGTTTGTTTTTTATAAAAGGTATGCACGACGAAAGATGTAGTGCCCGGAAAGAATTGCGAGTCTTGCATTGGGTCCTCATATGGATGCGAGGCGGTATAAGTCTTACATAATAAATGGTTTTCGATTTCGAGTGAAGGATGTCGATAGACGAAGGAAAACTCAAAATAGTGGAGTCATGCTGAATGCAAGTGTGACAAGTTTTGCAAGCCGAAAGGATAATAATCCCATTGTAGGGGATGTTAACTTCTACGGGGAGTTGATTGAGATCCTTGAAATTCGTTATAGCAACTCAATAAGATTTGTATTGTTTAAATGTGATTGGGTTGATAACCGGACAGCAAGATGGAAGATGAGCAAAAATTTACTCTTGTAAACTTCAATCACAAGTTGTATAAGGATAATCGAGTTGGTGATGAACCATTCATATTAGCATCTCAAGCTGAGCAAGTTTGGTATGTTAAAGATCCTATAGAAAGTGATTGGAAAGTTGTGATGAGGATTACACCAAGAGATAGTTTTGACATATATTCAAATGATGATAAACAAGTTGCAAATTCGATTCCACAATTGGTACCATTTTGCTCACAAAATCTGGATGAAAATGTTGCTAACGAAGAAGCATCGTGGGTGCGAGAGGGAGTTGATGGGGTCGAGATTGAAACTACTAATATCAATGACCTAGATGTTGATATGGCCGATAATGATGATGTTGATATGGCCGATAATGATGATGATTAGTTTGAGTAGTATTTGTTTAGATCTTATTTGCTTACTATTTACTAAGACAATGTTATTACTTAAGTTTCATGTTTCAATCAAACTTCTTATTTTTGTATGGTTGAATATTAATATTGTTACTTCTATATAATATGTATTTGTTTAGGTCTTATTTGCTTACTATTTACTAAGACAATGTTATTACTAAAATTTGTGTCTCTCCGTCTTATGTATAGGTGGTTTTTGTGTTGAAAATATGCCTCCTAAGGAGAGAGAGGGTAGCAACAAGAGGGGTAGACAAAACCCGCCGCCCGTAGTCCCAAATGATCCGTATATGGGATTGACCCAATTGACCGCCGCTCAAAAGAAAAAAATGGCGGAATTTGGAGGGTAGGAAATTTCAAGTCACCACTTTCCTTCATTTGCCGGTGTTGAGTGATTTGGGTTTAGAGACGTTAGTAATGTAATTGATGACGCAAGCCGGGTTAGGTAATTTCTGGGGAAGACTCCATCTACGTATTTGAGATATTCACTTGAGTTCCTTTCAACTTTGGAGGTAGGCCAGGGGTCACAAGAAAATACTATTCGGTTTCATATGAATGATGAAGCCTATCGAGTGGATTATGATGAGTTGAGGCAAATCTTTGGGGTTGATCGGCCGAGAGGAAACTGGGTCGAGTCCGATGGGGGACTTGTTTTTTCTTTTCGGAGCTCACGGGATTGCCCCCGCAAAAAAAATACCTTAGGGCTTCCTCTCTTTCTCACCCGGCTTGGAAATTATTTTACAGAGGTCTGTCTATGTCTTGGTTGGCAACGGAGAGCCCGCTCAATTGAATGTGGCTATGGTAAACCTTTTGCGAACGGGGTTGAGGAGTTTTCAGGTGATTCCCGATTGGGTTGATATTTTTGTTCGGAGATGTGAGGCATTTGCCCTTACCAAAAAGGGAAACATATCAATAGGGGGATGATCACATTGATTGTTGAAGCTTGTGTGGGTGAACCAAAACCCGAGGCGATGAGATTGATGGGGGCACGAGTTTTTATTCCGTCAGACCGGCTAGTGCAAACATGACAAGTTTGTGAGGGACCTGGAGGGCGACGGACAATGTGTCTTTATTATTTGAATATGGTACTCCCGGGAGGACGGTCCGTTGCAGTGGTAGGGGCCACGTTTCCGAGTGGTGAACAAGCTGGGCATTGGCGTATGCCCGGTGTTGATGATCAAATGGATCCCGTTGATGAGGAGGATGATGAGGAGCAGGAAGAGGAGGATCGGAGAGACGGGGTGGTCGGGAGGAGAGGAGAACCCGAGCCGGCGGGGTTCTTTTTGATCGAGTGGGATACCATGAGGGCATTTTGGAGGAGCGGGAGCGATCAAGGATCGCTCGGGAGCAGAGCCGACATGCTTTGGAGGATGCTAGATGGGGGAGGTTATCGCTCGGGAACAGAGTCGACGTACTTTAGAGGATGCTAGATGGGGGAGGTGCAAGATCGGTTTGAGGGGTTGGAAGATGAAAGCGCCATTTTGGGAGCCCGGTATACGCAGTGGAGGCTTGGGCGATGCGAGACAGAGCCCGGAGTTACGAGCCGGTTTCGGAGGATTATTTGACTATGATGCATTCGAGAGCCACTTTGCTCGTGCACGAGGCGTTCTTCCCGTCGAGACCTACTATCGTGGACAAACCTCGGCTCTCATCGGTGATGTTATTATTGTGATGTTATTATTAATGTTTCATGTTTCAATCAAACTTGTTATTTTGTATGGTTGAATATTAATATTGTTAATTGTAATATGTATTTGTTTAGATCTTATTTGCTTACTATTACTAAGACAATGTTATTACTTATGTTTCATATTTCAATCAAACTTGTTATTTTGTATGGTTGGATTGAATATTAATATTGTTAATTGTAATATGTATTTGTTACGCTTCTTTTGATCAAACTCTTATTTCCTACGGGATCTTGTTGCAGCGACTTACTTTCTACCTCCGTCATTCGCTAGCTTGTCCAGTGTACTCCTTTTACTTTGGGATGTCCCCGCCTCGCTTCCCCACCGATTTGGTACCGCGAGCTGAGCCCCCCCCGTACTATTTTATACTTTTACGTATCAAGCAAGGCTTGCCCTATAGTGTTGTTGTTGTTGTTCCTTGTGGTTGTTGTTGTTGTTCCCCCGCCCCGCTTCCCCACCGATTTGGTATTTGTTTTTGTTAAATGTGACATATAACAAATGTGTCCATACTCCGCGGGAGCCCCCCGTAATGTCATGTTTGTTGTTCCCCCGCCCGCTTCCCCCACCAATTTTTGTTTTTGGTTGATTCGTTGGAAATGTTAGTGTAATGTCATGGTTTATGGTATTTGTTAAATGTGACATATAACAAATGTGTCCATAACCCGCGGAGCCCCTCTCCCCCCACCCCGTAATGTCATGTTCTTTTTATTTTAATGGTTTATGGTATTGGTTCTGCAAGTATTTATTTTATTTTTGAAAGATTGCAAGTGTATATTGAACCATGATATTTTTGGGCCAAAAATCATTTGTCACTTTTTTGAAACATTTCTTTTATCTTTTGTTGAAAGTTTTTTTCTCAATTATGTTTTATACCAAGCTTCAGCATTTGGAGAGATCTTTTAATGGTATACAACTAGATAAACTATGTTAACTGAAGGAAACTACTCCTCCCTATCGATGCTCTGTGATTTACTGCTCTACAGCCCCCACGTTATAGTTTCCCCCTACAACTACTATGTTAACTGAACAATAAACTACTGCCTCTTGATGCGTGATGATGGCCTTTCAAAGTTGACCTGGTTTTTTTTTTGTTTCTTTCAAATGAAAAATTGACGTAGATTTACTTGCTCTTTTAAAAATTATAAAACTTGATATTTTTAATAGTTATAACATATTTTGCGAAGATTATAGTACATTTATGACGACTAGATATTCTATATTGACTGAACAAAACTACACCCTTTTGATGCCTTGTAATTTACGGCTCTTCAAATTTCTCACATTATATTTTTTCCCAACAGCTAGATAAATTATGTTAAGTGAACAAAAACTTCTCCTTCTTGATGCATTATGATTTAAGGCCCTAAAGCCTTCATATATTGGTCAAACATATCCCTTGTATTGTGTTGGTTTGTGTTAATTCTAGCTTCCCCAGGGAGAACTCTGTTGGCTTTTCTGTTATGGTGGTAATTATCCATATTCAACAATCTAGTTACAAGTAGAATGAGTAGTTGATTTTATACTTTATACTTTTAATGAAAACGATACTTGGTATATAGGTGGAAACCATTAACCTTCCTGTATCGCTCCCTAACCCGGGGCTTGGGATAAATTGTGGTCTAACAATCCCATCGTACTGGTATCATTTTTCTTTAAAAAAAATGAAAAAAAAAGAAAAGTTGTTCTTCTTTCTTTGTTTTGTTGTTGTTCTTTGTTTTGTTGTTGTTGTTCTTTGTTTTGTTGTTGTTCTTTGTTTTGTTGTTGTTGTTCTTCTTTGTTTTGTTATTGTTGTTCTTTCTTTGTTTTGTTGTTGTTGTTCTTCTTTGTTTTGTTGTTGTTCTTTGTTTTGTCAATGTTCATATTTCTATAAGGCCATTTATAAGACCAATATATGGTCTTATACATGATACATAAGACCTATAATAAATTTATAGGTCTTATACATATATTATAAGATTGTTTTTGGGTCCTTTACTTGGTTTATCCAATTCTTGTGCTATAATTGAATTGTCATATGACAGATATGCCTCCAAGGAAAAATTTATTACCAGTCGTGGCTCTAACCCTAAAGGAAGAGGGTTGGCAAAACCAACCGCCAAATGGGGTAAAGAGAGGTTGATCATAATATGGAATAATTATGGTCAACCGGTTGGTGGGGAAATGTCAAAATTAGCTACTCGAGATAGGAATTTTTGCTAAAAATGGGGAACATTTCCCATTAACTAATGAGTGGTCTCGAGATGAATCACGAGTGCATAAATAACGTATGGAATGACGTTACGGTAAGTTGTAATCCATATTTCTTACATATATCTCTAGTACGTAGTCAAAAGTCTTATGCTTCTCTAACAATTGATTTTTTTCTTTGTTGAATTGTGTATATAGGAAAATACAAATGCTCCTCAGGAGTATTTCCCGGTTATGGCTCTTTCTCTCGCTAAAGCGTGGCGTATTTGGAAATACAATGTGAGACAAGCATATAATAAGTATTATATAGTTATGAATATTACTCGGTTATGACTTTGTTATGAATATTGACTCGATTATGAATATTATTACTCGGTTGAAACGACATTATAAGATGTATCAATCGACGAAGACGCATTGGCTCACCCACCCCGTGGGTGCGTTGCGGATCAACGGGCCGCACTTGTTGCGATGTGGGGTACGCCCAAGGCTCGGGTATATTTCAAATTAATCTCAATCTATTATCGTGAATGTCTTATATAAGTAGTCAAATTAATACTAATATTATCTTTTTTTTTCCAGAAATATCGAAACAAATAAATTGAATCGAGAAAAACAATCGTGCTCGAATAGGACCGGAAAAACGTCCCATCCCAAAGTCATCAAAGAGGTTTGTCATCGTTCAATTTAGTTCTCGGTTGTCAATTCAATTAATGTTTCTTTTTGTATCGTATATAAATATTTTTTTTTTTTTTTTGTCAAATGATTCTATTATAAATTGTAGAGAGGCGACAAGGGATTACCAACCGATCGCGTAAGCGTTTCATACATACGCGCACGGGCAAAACACCGCAGATCAAGCCACCACTCAAATGATTGTAAGTTAAAGTTTCAACCTTTTACATTTCGGTTTTGTTATTCTATAGAATATTTTTTTCATTTCTAACTTCATTTTCATAATATTAATTAAAGTTAAAACATTTATATTGAACATGTTGTTTTTGTTACTGACAAACGCTTAATGATGCAGTTGAGGAGCTGCCAGAGGACTCTCCCGCGGCGCGTGAAGATGTTTTTGTTGGTATGTTTGGCTCTGATGACCATGGGAGAGTTCGATGTATGGGAGGCGGTCTGAACAAAACTAAGGTGTTTGGTAAATCCCAACCTTCTCGGGCAGGCGTAATGGAGGCGGTGGCGGGGGTCGGAAGCGAGATATGGAAAGGCAACTTGAGGAGGAACGCCGAAAAAATGAGGAGGAACGCCAACGACTTCGGGAGCGATTACAACAACAACTTGATGAGGAACGCCTTAAGTTACAACAACAAATTGATGAATTGAAACGTTGTTGGATGGAACGACGTGGAAATGACGGTAATGAATAGGTGTTCGTGGATTTTAGACATTGTATATTTTGGATACATTCAACAACTAACAACTTTTTTGTATAATGGTTATTATGTATGGATACATTCAACATTAATTGTGTTAATATGTAGATTGTAAATATTGATTGCATTTGTGTATTTTTTGTTATATTGTGTGTGTACGGGTTTAATTTGGTTTTTGTGAACGTATTTTTGGGGAAAATGAATTATACAAAGCGGGGAAAAAAAAAAAAAAAAAATAGGATTATTTACGGCGGTGACCAAATCCGCCGTATAAACCCAGGGCGACTCGTGCCCAAAGGGGGACGAGGGAACCGAGAAGGGGTGTAAATGGGACGACTCGTGCCATGTTGGGCCAGTCGTCCCTATTTAGTTATTTACGGCGGATATAGTGACCGCCGTATAAAAGTCCCATGGACGACTCGTTTGGACGAGGGAACCTGGTGGGGGTGCAACTGGGACGACTCGTCACGGAGCGGACGACTCGTCTCTTATTTACGGCGGTTACATATTCCGCCGTATAAAGATCACTCAAATACGCCATTTTATACGTATGTATTCCATTTATATACGGCGGTGGTATATCCGCCGTATATAGTATATACGGCGGTTTCCGCCGTCGTATATAATATATACGGCGATAATTTATACGGGGATCTATTTACGGCGGCTAGTCCGCCGTAAATACTATATACGGCGGGGCGCGTATTATTTACGGCGGATTTTAACCGCCGTAAATAAGCCTGTTTCTTGTAGTGACTCCTTCTAAACCTAAATCTCCCAAGCTCTTCACCAACCTCCCAAGTAAACATAGTGGCTGGAACTCGCATGTTGTTGTGGTAGAGAGTAGATTAGGATGGGAATTCCCATTGCCCAATGATGAAACAGAAGCCATAGATGAGGGGGACTATTGGGAGCCAACCTGGCATCTTAACTTGTATAGGGCTTTATGTCGATTAGTTGAGAGAAGACCCATCAGCTGGGAGAGTCTTCTCACCACCAAGTATAATTTCATCCAGGCTGGGATGATGTCTGGAGATGAAGTGGTAGAGCCCCTTATTCCTGTGTCGAGAGGACAAGTATATCCTGACTGGGTTACTCATTCTCTGGGGAGGTTTGGAAATTTGTGTCAACTTTGCAAGAAGACAGAAAACTACTGCAAGGATAATGGGGAGCACGCCGGTGGTAAGATCTCGTTCTGCAACCCTTTACTCGTCTAATGCCTGATTGTCGATCTGACAACATAATAGATCATTTGTATTGTGTCCTTCTCTTAGCTCGTCATTTGTTAGCTCGCGTATAAGATAATTGAGTCGTACATAGTTTGCTCGTACATAGAACTTGTGCTCGTATGTAGAACTTTCGTATGTCGATCTAACACTTCGTTGTTTTGATTTTGTTGCAGTTCTAACACCTGACCAAGAAGCAAATATGGGTCGCATCGTGGGCGTCTCTGATAAGAAGAAAGCTAGAAAAGCTCATGGAGCTGCTAATGCTCGAGCTCATAGACAGAGGGAAGCCGCGTTGAGGACCAGCTTGCGTCAAGGATAACATTGGGATGGTGCCAATGGAGGGATTGAAGAAGATGACCCTTTGCGCAGCGGTACCCGGTCTGTGGACACTGCGATGGGGGTGACGAGTCCACCAAGTCGGCTAGAGCAAGTCTAAACTCTGACCCGATCCAGGAGGTTGATGCTGCGACCTCAGGGGCTGAGATGGCAGGGGCTAGTCCCTTAAACGTTGTGATTGTTGAGGATGACAACATGGAGGTCGATGCAGATGACCAGCCTTTGAATTCGAGAAAGAGGCTGCGCTCTGAGAAAGGGAAGTCAGTCCCTTCGAGCCAACTACCTCTACCTCCTCCAACTTCTTCTCGCCCTAACCAAGAATCTATTGAAGACATGATGCAGAGGTTAAGTGATGTCCCTCCTCTCGAAGGAGTCAATTGCCTGAGTCGCCGCTACCCAGATATGAACTTGGGTCAGGTGATCGTGAGAAGAGCTGTGGATGTGGGTCTGCTAGCTCACTTTGCTGATAAGGGCATAACACCTGAAGAATTCTCAGCTCGGTCTGGGCTGGCTCATTGCAAGGTAACTTCTCACTTTCTCTTTTATTTTAGTCGCTTACTCTTTTACTCGATCAACTTGAATCTCGAGCTAACACTTCTTTGTTTCTTTGGAATGCAGAATCTTACCATGATTGAGCAAGTCAAGAGCTCTTGGAGGGCCTCCATTGAGAGGGAGAGACAAGCCCTTCGTGACTATTCCAAAAAGGCTCAGGAGCTCGCGGATTTGAAGGAGAAATACAATGATTTGGACAACTCTTGTGAAGCCAATGAAATGGTGAAGACAAAAGCCCTGTCTGATCTTGCAGCTGCAGAAACCAAACTCAAGGAGGTGGAGGCGGAGAAGGATGCTGAGAAGAAGGAACTGGAGAAGGCCAAGACTGAGCTGGCCACAATTAACAAGCTTCTGAAGGAGAAGGATGCCTTCTTACTCGAGCTGCATGAAGAGCATCGACTTGAGCGAGAGAAAGGTCAGAAAGATCTCCAGACTGCTGTTGAAAAAGCTGCTAAGGATGCTGCTGAAGCTACAGTTGAAAAGTTTAAAGAGGGGGATGAATACTACAATGCCATTGTGGCCAAAGCACAAGACTTTCTTGAGGTCGGCAAGAGGCATATGGCTCGTCGAGCACTGGTGGATCCCACAGCTACAGTGACCATCGAGCAATTAGCTCATTGGTTTTCTGAGTCCCAGTTCGACATGACAGCTCGCCAGGGTCACTCGCTCGTCCCCTATCTTGAGAACGACTTGGCCTTTATTGCCCAGGAAGATGAAGAAGATAACTGTGAGAAGTGGGAAGCTCCCCCTATTGCTGATAGAAATTTTGATGTGGTTCTGCAAGAGTTGGATGATGCTGAAGCTATGGAGACTGAAGTAGAGCAGGTATATTCAGAGTCTGGCAAACCCATAGGCCCCCAGGAACGAGAAGACGGTGAGGGTCGAGCTGCAACTGACGACCAATCTAACGTCGACCATGACTCTTGAGTTTGTTTAATTGAACTGTAATGAACAAGTCCCAAACAACATTTTCGTTTTTTGTTTTAACATTATCTGAATGCCTTGGCCCAGTTTTTTGGGAGGCATGATACTTTTGTAGGTTTAGTTTTGCCCAAGTCTTAGCCCGCCTTTGGGAGACTTGTTATATCTAATCTTAGCTGACTTTTGATCTCTGAATGTTGTATGTTTTCCATTTCATAGTGTATGTCGAGCTAGATGTAGGTAAGATAAATGAGTCAACTTGAGCCTATAGGCGACTTGATCTTTACAGATTTAGTCGACCTCAAACTTGGTTAACTTTTTTGCGATTGAGATTGACTATGAGTCAAACCTATTCACAATATTAAAGCTGACCCATGGTCGAGCTAATTAGAACAGACTGACTAAGAGTCGAGTTTGTTAGAAAGAAGTCGACTAAGAGTCGGACTTGTTAAATAGACAAAGCTGATTAAGAATCGAGCTTGTTAGGGCGAAGCTGACTAAGAGTCGAGCTAATTAGGACGGACTGACTAAGAGTCGAGTCTGTTAGAACGAAGTCGACTAAGAGTCGGACTTGTTAAATAGACAAAGCTGATTAAGAATCGAGCTCGTTAGAACGAAGCTGACTAAGAGTCGAGCTTGTTGGGGTGAATGTAACACTATGTTTGAACGAATAAACTGTGCTTTTTATTGAAGTAGGGAACAAGCTTACATCAATTTGAAACTAGAACTAGAACAAACTTCAAGTGTTGCGAACTGAACTAACTTTTTGAGCTCCAATATAGGAAACCGAACTAGAAGTAGTACTTAATCAAGTGAGTAGCATGCCAAGGATGTTTCAACTCGTCTCCTCCTGGATGAGCTATCATGTAGGTTCCTTCCTTGATGACTCGAGTAACCACATAGGGGCCTTCCCAGTTAGGAGATAGCTTATTCTGTTGGGTTCTCCTTCCCGTTGCCTCGATCTTTCTCAACACATAATCCCCAACTTGGAATGACCTTGCCTTGATCCTCTTGTCGTGGTAACTTTTAGTTCGCTGCTTGTAGTTGACCATTCGGAGGTAGGCTGTTTCTCGCTTCTCGTCGATCAGATCCAGGTCGATCAATCTGTTGGTATCATTTTGCTCCTGATTGAAGAAAGTCACTCTAGCAGTGGGGAATCTGAGCTCAGCAGGTGCCATGGCCTCTGACCCATATGTGAGAGCAAAAGGGGTTTCCCCCGTAGGCCCCCGAGTGGTTGTACGAACTGCCCAAAGAGCAAGAGGGAGTTCGTCCAACCAATTGTTACGTCGGCCTACGAGTCCTGTCTTGAGCGAAGATAGAACAAGTTTATTTGCTGCCTCAGCTTGCCCATTTCCCTGGGGGTAGGCGACAGAAGATTTCCAATGTTTGATTCCTACCCGATTCATCTCTGTTTCGAATGTTTGGGAGAACTGTAAACCATTGTCGGACACTATAGCCCGAGGAAAACCAAACCGACACCAAATGAAGTCATGAATGAAGTTGATGGCATTTTCCTCTGTGATTCGAGCTAATGGCTTGGCTTCAACCCACTTTGTGAAATAATCGATAGCGACGATCACGTACTTGCAATTTCCTCGGGCGGGAGGGAAGGGTCCAATCAAGTCGACACCCCACATATCAAATGGCCAAGCTGCAATTACTGGAGTCTGCTCGGTTGTCGGCATATGAGGTAAGTTGGCGAACCTTTGGCATTGATCACATTGCTGAACAAAGTTGTGAGTGTCAGCTCTCATATGTGGCCAGTAGTATCCCAAGGTAATTAACTTGTCAGCAAGGGTCCTGGCCCCCGGGTGTCCGCCACAAATCCCGCTGTGCACTTCATGTATCAATAGGGCGACCTCTTGTGGGTGGATACACTTTAGCAGTGGTCGAGTGTAGGATCTTCTGAATAGGTCGCCTCCTTGGATGACGTATCTTGGAGCTTTCTTTTTGATAGCTCGAGCTTTCTTCTCGTCGTCAGGCAGCTCACCGCTTTCTAGGTAAGCCTTCATTTCCTCAATCCAACACTTCTCACGAGTCCAATTTCTCGAGGGATCATCTATGCATTGAATTTTTACCCTTTCATAAGCTGGATTTTCGAGGAAGGAGATGGGCTCATCATGTGGCTCCTCTGAAGTAGCTAATTTTGAGAGGAGGTCGGCTAGCTCGTTGTCTTCCCGTCCAATCCTCTGAATCCCCCAGAATTCCAAGTCTTTTATCAACTCCTTTACCAGGTCGCAGTATTTGATTAGAGTGGGACTAAGCACTTCGTACTCGCCTTTGACCTGGTTGACTATCAGTTGTGAATCACAATAAGCCATTATCTTAGTCGCTCCAAAACACTTGGCGTACTCTATAGCTGCTATCAAGGCTTCGTATTCAGCTTGGTTGTTGGAAGCGTCGAACTTGAACCTCAGTGATTCCTCATACACGGTTCCAGACTCTGGCTCGATCAAGACAATACCAGCTCCACTAACATTTTTGGTCGCTGATCCATCCGAATAAACCTTCCAACAATCGTCGGGTAGCGCAATGGCGGGTTGGCACTCGTGTTCTTTCCCTTAACCTTTTCCTTTGGAGCTCGCCGCTCGTCGTCTTCCTTGGTGAACGTAAGCTCGACCAAGAAGTCGCCTAGAGCTTGAGCCTTCGCCTTTTTCGAGGTCGATACTCAATGTCAAATTCAGTAAGGGCAATTGACCAATTGAGCAGTCGACCTGAACTCTCCGGCTTGTGCAATATCTTTCTCAAAGGCGCATTGGTAAGAACCACAATTGGGTGACCCAAGAAATAAGCTCGCAGCTTCCTTGAAGCCACGACTAGAGCATAAGCGACCTTCTCAGCATTATAATATCGATCTCCACATCCGATAGGGCCTGGCGATGTATTATACTGGTTTTTGAAGCCCTTCATCTTCTCTAATCAAAACCGCTGCCACTGATTTATCTCCCACGGATAAATACACAAACAAAGTTTCACCAGTGGTCGGGCTACTCAGGAGAGCTGGAGTAGCGAGGTAAACCTTCAATTGTTGGAACGACGAATGACATTCGGTCGTCCATTCAAAACTTTTCGTCCCCTTCAATGCTTTGAAGAAGGGGAGAGACCTCTCGCCGACTTTGATATGAAATGACCAAGAGCCGCTACCCTTCCGTTAAGTCGTTGCATCTCTTTGACACCGGTGGGAGCCTTCATGTCGACTAAAGCCTTGATTTTTCTCGGATTAGCTTCTATACCCCGTTGAGATACCATGAACTCCAAGGAACTTTCCAAAGAAGCCTACACCAAATACACACTTGCTAGGGTTGAGCTTCATGTCGTTTGCTCTTAAATTGGCGAACGTTTCCTTTAGGTCGACCACGTGACGTCCGATCTTTGTTTTGATGACCATATCGTCGACGTAGGCCTCCATGTTTCGACCAATTTGAGAAGCAAAGACTTTGTTCACCATCCTCTGATAAGTCGCCCCTGCATTCTTCAATCCAAACGGCATCATGTTGTAGCAGTAGATGCCTCCAGCCGCCTGAAATGCCGTCTTGACTATGTCATCTTTATGCATCTTAATCTGGTGGTAACCTGAGTAAGCGTCGAGGAAACTGAGGGTGGAGTGACCAAAGAATGGAGTCAACTAGCTTGTCGATCCTGGGAAGGGGGTAGCTGTCTTTTGGGCAAGCAAGATTGAGAGTGGTAAAGTCGACGCACATCCTCCATTTGCCATTTGATTTCTTCACCATGACCACGTTGGCCAACCACGTTGTATGAGTGGCCTCCTTGATTATCCCTGCACTTAAAAGTTTTTGTACCTCAGCTTTGATAGCCTCCTCCTTGTCACGAGCAAAGCTTCTCAATTTTTGGGGTCTAGGCTTTATGGTCGGGTTGACTTCGAGTCTATGAACAGCGACCTCCTCCTTGATTCCCCTCATGTCTTCTACCCTCCATGCGAAGACATCATTACTCTCCTTGAGTAGCTCGATGATTTCTGCTCGTTCCTCAACTGATAGCTGCTTTCCAATCTGAATTTTTTGGTCGGGGTAGGAAAGGTTGGTAATTATTGACTCTAGTTCGTCCACAGCTTCTAGCTCGGTCCATCCCCGAATTGTAGAGTCTCAATTATTATCTCTCGACCCTTTGCCTTTCCTCGGCTCCCAAATGTGGAGCTTCCTCCTATCATGTCATCCAACTTGTCCGCAACCTCGCTGGTGGTGGTGGCCCCCGAGTTATTGTCGAGCTGGAGGCATAGGTTGCCTATGAGAACTTGGTCGACCATAACTACATCTGGATCGACCTCTGTGGTGTTAGAGTGACGTGTCGACTCAAGCATGACCTCGTCATTTGAGCGATAGGTCGACTCTTCCACATTGGTGATTGTAGACACCGAGTAGTTTTGGTGACCGGTGTGACTGACTTTAAATAACCATCTCAGTCTCGATCTCAAGCTCCCTCTTCTTTCTTTCCCGAAGAACATGGTCTAAGTAGGCTCGAGCCGTGCCTTGTACGCAGCCTACTCCACAGTGTGGGGAACTTGACTCGTTGATGAGGGATCGATGCCACCATTCCAAGAGCGACTGTCCAGAATACCAAGTATGGCAACGTAGTCACTATTCACATCAATCACGATAAATTGTACCTTTGACACAATCCTTTGGGGTGATGGCCTAGGTCGACGTCGAGCTCTATTTGGCCTTTAGCATCAACTCGATGGTTGGTGAAGCCCTCCAACCTACCATCATATCTTTCCAACCGCTCGTCATTAAGACCCATCTCTATGAAAGTCTTGTAGAACAAGATATCCTTGCGAGCCCCCGTGTCGACTAAGAGTCTCGCTCGTCGTACATCCGTCTATGAGACTGGGATGACGAGAACTTGCTCCCTAGCCGCCATATTAGTTGCTAATTCATGAAGGTAGAAACCGATCACTTCATCTCTTACATCTCTCCTTGGAGGTACATGTGGGGCTTTGTTGAGCCGAAAGATCTTGTGTTTGATGGCCGTATTGCTTGCCTCGCTTCGTAATGACTCCTGTGTTCGGTCTAGGTTGCCTAGGTCCCTGTTGTCCACCCGCTGCTCGCCTCCACTAGCTTGAGGCCTCTTCACATATGCGTCGAGTCTACCCTGCTCGACCATTCTTTGGATGATCCGCTTCAAACCCAAACAATCCTCCGTGAGATGTCCTGTATCTTTGTGATAATCACAGTACTTACTGTTGTCCCTTCTGAACTTGTTGCCTGGGTTCATTGGGGCAGGGGGAGCCAACTCGACGGCATTCATAATTTCTGTTCGACTCACCGTAAGGGGAGTGAAAGCCTCAGGCACCTTTTCTGTAGCCCTGGTTCTGTTTTTTCCATTTTTATTATTCCCTCCGTTTTTGTTGGAGTCCTTCTTGTCATCAGCAACCTCCACCTTGGGGCTTTTACCATTCTTCTTTTCTTTCCTTTCTTCAGCAAGAGCGACATTGTACACCCTCTCAAACAACTCCTGTCGAGTTGTTACTGTACGAACTGTGAGTTCATAATCCATGTCTGCCGAGGAAATACCGTTTCGGAAGCAATTGATGACTTCCCTATCGGTGAGGTCCTCCTCTATCTTATCAACCATTTCCTTGAACTTGGTGAAGTAGCTCATCGAGCTTTCATTTTTGGCCTGTACCAAGTTGTTGAGATCAGTGACAGTCACTTTCCGAGCTCCAGCTGTCGAAAAGCGATCTAGGAACTTCGTCCTGAAGGATGTCCAAGTGGTGATGCTACCGGCGGCTAAACCATTGAACCAAGTTAGGGCTGCCCCAGTGAGTGTGCTTAGGAGAGCTTTGCACATATTGTCGTCCTCATTGGCGACAAAACACATTGTGGCCTCTAGATGTGCAATATGACTCCTTGCATTGGTCGACCCCGAATACTTCTCCAGAAGAGGTAACCTGAAAGTAGGAGGAGGTCGACTATCTCTGATTTCCTTGGACAAAGGTCGAAGAGCAAAGTCAATTCGTTCGACCTTTCCAATCTCTTTTTTCTTCTCCTCCTCCCATTGTTCAAACTTCTTTTTCATCAGCAACCACTCTCTGGCATTGGGCCTTTCATCTCCTGCAGGGGGAACATCATTCGACCTTTGACCTTCGCTTCTAGGGGGAGTTACCTGCCTGCTCCTCCTGTCTCTGTGAGAATGAGTTCTCTCTGATCGAACTGGAGACCTATGCCTGTCATTCCTTATGGGCGACCTGCGCCTCTCATTCTCGGATGGCGACTTGCGCCTATTATCTCCAAATGGCGACTGCGCCTTTCCTCAGCCTATAGGCGACTGCGCCCATTCTGTCTCTCGTGAGACCCCGATCTCTGCGTCCGTGCCGGGGAAACGCGCCTGTTCTCGTTGGGCCGTTAAGCGCGTCCTCAAATCGGCCCGAGCCTCCCGCTCCCTATTTACGGTGAGGCTAGCCCTTAGGTCGTTACTTGGCACATGAACGATCGTAGGAGCTCGTTGGACTATCCCGTTTTCACCATTCTCGCCCCACACCCTCATTTGGCACGACACTCCCGGCCCGTTGCCTATCGAGACCCAGGTGGGAGCCACCCTTTCGAGCGTACGTGCCGCTTCCGCCTCCTCCATGGCTATCAAATCAGCCCAAAATTTGGGCTCGCTCCAACATCATTTCCTTCTTGCTCGTAGGATTGGTTGAGGGACCCGCCTGTTTCCCATGTTCACCGCCCTACTGACGCTTAGGAGGAGGTGGGGCTCCTAGTACTTCCATATGCCTTTTCCCTCTCCTTGTGTCAGGCAATCCTCTGCCATCAACAACACTGGTAGAGCGCGTGGCTCTACCATAAGGACGGTTGGGTGGGGGAGGAGGTAAATCCATGTTTTCAGCATTGACGTTGAGATTTCCAGCGTTTGTGTTGGTGTTGTTGTTCACCTCAATGAATTCTTGAAGCATCTTCCACATGCCCGTCCTGGGGTTACCATGGTTGTAGGTTGAGAAGAGTTTCGAGGTCAAGCTTTAAGCACGATTCGTGAATGGAACCAAACCCGATCTTTGCCGGGGAATTGTGCTTATCAATCTTCCTCCACGTGGCAGACGAATCACCCGACTCCTTGACCCGAAATCGAACTCCACGACTAGCCGGATGTGTCTCCGGCGAAGACCCTCGGGCATGAGAGTAAGAATACAGTTGTATAAAGCTCAAAATGTATTGAATATATGAATTCCAATAGCAAAATGGCAGTTACCTTCCACCGTTTGGTAGTGACGAAGTATTTATAGACAAAAGTGATGTATTTTTGGGGTGGCGACATGTGCTCCGGGATTATAGCGGCAGTTACTTGGTCGTGGGAACGTGTCTATAACGGCCCCTGATTTGTAGGGATGTGGTTATGGGAACTGTTCAACCAAATACGCCGGCAAGTGCCAGGTCGTCACTTGTTGTCTAGGTCGAGGTCGCCATTCGAGGAATGGTCGACCTGACTGTCGGGTAGAGCATGGTTCGTACCCGAGTTGTAATACGGATTCTGAAGTCGGACTAAGTTAAGTCGGGGCTTGGTGGGCCGGACCGGGGGCTTAATCGACTGATCCTTGAGATGGGTTTCGGGCCTTGTTTTAGTTGGGTCAGCCTCATTGAGAATGTGAGAGTCAAGGCTGCCTGTGATTGGGCTTTACTCGTTTGGACCAACTCGACACTTTTGATATGTTCAATTATATAAAAATAAATAAATATATTATTATTATACTAATTAGAGAACACTAATTTCACATTAAAACTAAAAAAATGCATACATATTAAAATTATTAGAACGTTTATTATAAACTTAAAAGTGCATACATATTCCACACCACAAATAAAATGACATACAGCTTGAAAAACACTGACATATTACTTAAAAAAAAAAAAAAAAAAAAGACATAAACTTAAAAATATGACCAACAAAAACTTAAAAGAACAACACTAACCATTAATAATACTATAAACTAGACAATGTCTAATATTCAGGGAGACGACTTGTTGGTAAATTGAAATTAAATTGATCAAAATTTAATAATAATTATTTAAAAGGTTAATAGCAAATTAATATAGTTATTGATAAATAAAGTAAAAGAAATAAAAATAGAATATGCTAAGAAATATTCTATTTAGGAGAGATTTGGGATTGTGGGTTAGAGTTGGAATAGTGTTTGGTGTTGAAATGGAACAAATTTGGGGTATAGGGTTGGAGATGGTCTTACTCTCCGTTCTAGTTTGTCTCAGTTTAAAAATTTTAGTTGTTTTATTACTTAAAATGGATAATGAGATTCACTTATCATTCTCACAACAAAATTTTCCTACCCATTTTTCATCACTTACTTTACTTTTCATACTCAATATATTTACTTTTTCTTAATATCAGTGACAAATCAAACTAATAACATTAACCCGGGAGAGAGAGAGAGAGAGAGTAATTAATAAAACATCTCCTTTACACAAATAAAAAAACGTTACATCCATCAAAAATACTATCTGAGCTAAAATTCATCAAACATATATCCTTGATTTATTTACGAAACGACAAAAAAAAAAAAAAAAAAAATTAAAAAAACTTGTTCATTTTGTAGTATGATCAAGAAACTGGGAGTCTACCACTTAACAAACAAAACCTTGAGGGCTTCTGCTGGAAATTTCGTCTCCTTTGAAGATGATGACATGAAGGCTTTATAACTTGAAGGAGAAATTCCTTTATTGAACATGCTTTATAATTTGACAATACGCGACCGCCACTGCTAGAGCGGCTGCTAGTGGACTGCCGGAGCTTTTTCCGGTGGAAACTGCACCGGAATGAGCCCGGGTGGGTGGTGGGAGAACACATACATGTACGTGATGGCACTGTTTGTGGCCTTGAACTTAAAGGTTGAATTTTCGTAGCCATGGAAGGATTTTAAGAAAAGGAATATTATCAAGGAAGGAATTGAAGAATAAACTGTTGCTTTGTTTTGCTAGGCCAAACCATTGAGGAATTATGTTGTGGGTTTATTTATAGAGTTTTATTTCGTTGCCTTGGTCAACTTATTTGTCTAATTTTGACTTAGTCAAGAGGTTCTCTAGCGTATTTTTAATTCTCCCTTCCACGAAACCCGTACGTACCCCAATTTATTTATTGATTTGGTCTTTTTTTTTGGACTTGGCCAAATGGTTACATTGGACCCCACCATTATAATTCTTTTACTTTTCAAACACATTAGGGAAAAAAAAATGGGGATATAATAAATGAAGGAAATGATTGGTTGGCTGGAGATATATATTCCCTCCGCCCCCGCCCACTTAGGAAATTTTGAAATGACACGGGAATTAAGAAATATTATTATAGTATTAGGAAAGAGAATGAGTGAAAAAAGTGTTGTGAGTGTGAAAAATTAAATAGGAGAGAGAATGAGTGAAGGGAATAGTAATTATAATGGTGTTGAGAGTATTAAAATAATGTAGGAGAGAGAATGAGTAGAGAGAATAGTGATTTAAGGTTTTCATTTTGGAAATTCTTAAGTGAAGTGAGACGCCCAAAATGAAAAGTTTTCTTGAGTGAGGTGGGACGGAGGAAGTATGCCTTTTACTTTTTACCTTTTTAAGAGTTGAGATTTATTTGATTTACGTGAATTTTACCTTAAAAATGAAACAAATGATCTAAAAACGTTGCTGTTGAAGCAAATTCGCTTGTTGCAGCAATTTCAAATTTGTTATAAATAAAATTTAATTTTCCCCAATCTAAAATGTCAAGAGCGTATCATTTGACATTTTAATGTCTTTATTTTTAACAAATTACTTATTGTGTCCCCAAATGAGTGATATAGAGGTAAAGTCAGATCTCGCCCCGATCATAATTCGATCTCTCTTCTCGCCTGCTGATTTGGGACATCTTAAAAAAAAAACAAATTACTTATTTATCCATTGTTAAAACTACACTATCATAATGTCATTTTTTAAAAGAAAGACTACACTTTCATAATACTACTTTTTAAAAATACATTACTAATAATTGGTGCCAAATATATGAATAAGAGCGGGGCGGATGGATTTAGCGTAGGAGGTGGGATTCTACGTACACCCGATCAAATTCTATTTTTAGTTAAAAATATATATGCAAAAATTACATTATTTACTAAGTGCACTCACAAATAAGATTAGTTAATTTCCACCTTTATTATTGACAAATCTTGTGACCTGAAGTTGGCAAGTTTTTAGAGTTTACCATTATTGATCAAGTTTCAAATCCTACTTTCTACAACAAAATTCAAAATATTTTTATCCTCTTGTATGAGAAATGAACTCTTTTTCAAAATCTTACTTAAATTCTTTTATCATCATATCATAAATAGTTTTTATTTATTATTCAAGTTAAATTTTTTTCGTTGATTGTGATAAATGGTTTTTTCTTTTTATATATTCTTATATTTGAATTCTTTTGCTCATTACTTTAACTAACATGAATAAATTTTATTTATTATCTATTAGTTTTTACATCATTTCTTGTTTGTAAAAAAAGTAAGTTTGAAACATATAAAAAAAATTACAAGATTAATTTCAAGAAATACTTTCTAAAATGATTGCATCATTAAAAGGACAATAATGTAAATATCGTTTTTTTATTTCTTAATGAAATAAGCTTACTATTTCCAAGTACGTAAACATTAAGAAGAAAACGGTGGATTAAAAATTAGTAGATGTTTATAATTAACTTATATTTTAAGTTATGTATTATAATCTAGGCACGTTTGAAGAAAAAAAATAGTTTAAACTTTTATAATGTAAATTGTGTACCCGATGTCAAAATATCCTAAATCCACCATTGAATATGAGTGTGCATGATCAGCATAGGAGTATAGGAGTAGCATATTACTGGATATTTAACCGAAGAAACTACGGGCTAAAAGATGTT
This sequence comes from Adenophora triphylla var. japonica, assembly GCA_022495995.1. Taxonomy (NCBI): domain Eukaryota; kingdom Viridiplantae; phylum Streptophyta; class Magnoliopsida; order Asterales; family Campanulaceae; genus Adenophora; species Adenophora triphylla. The sequence continues at coordinate 545,265 of JAFEMH010000747.1, read as the reverse complement.
GGTTATGTTCTACCGACATTAATAACATGATTAGTGGTGAATCAAAATTGGTTCATTCTTTGTAATTTGATGAACCAATTTTGGTTCATGACAATTAGTGGTGGCTAAATATTCGTTCATGGCCATGAACGAAAATTTTCGTTTATTTTGTGAACGAAAATTGATCCGAGCTATATGTGTATTTGGTAATTTTGACATTTTTGAAATTATATTATTGAAATAAAAATATTAAAAATGTTTATAATTTATTTTTCTCTATAAATAGAGTCTAATTTTATAATATTTGACATAATTTATATATTTTAATATTAAAAAATGATTCTAATATTTTATTATTGTATATATTTGATAAAATTTAAATTTTTTATATATTTAAATTTTCTCTTCCGTCAAACGACGTTATTTAGGTCAAAATTTCAAAAACGTTCATTTTTTTCCCTATAAATAGAGCTCAAGATTGCTAAATTATGTACATCTCTTCTTCCGTACTTCCTTTCTCTATAATTAGCAAAAAAATCAAGATTTTTTTTCATTATGAGTAACTACGGGAATAGTTCTCATAATTCCGGAACAAATCCTGATCATGCTTGATTATGAGTAATATATATTATTAATTTTATAATATCAAATTTCTATCAAAAAAATATATATGTGAACGAAAAATTTCGTTTACCACTACAAAATATAAGCTAACGTGAGCGAAATTTCGTTCACATACCAATTTCGTTCACGTGGTGAACGAAATTTACTGTAGATCTCTAAATCAATCTAATGTAATGTAGTACCATGATAGATATTTAACACAATTTGGTCTCTTTCTCTATATAGAGTTCTCTTTTAAAAAAAGACAATGTATATGTATAGGTACATGTCATGATCCAAGTTTCATCCATACCACTAAAGAAATTGGACATGTCTTTGTTGAGTATTACTTTGTGTTTATCTTTACCTGATTAAACTTCTTCTTGATCTTGAGTGTTGATGCCCACTACTCCACTAGCTTATTGTAGATTGAAACTTTCATCTGTCTCTCGTAATAAATGTCAAATTTTGACTCATTCCTCTTGAGCGAGCTTTCAAGTACTATACATTGATCAAAGACTCGCCCAAATAAACATGACTGACTGATATTAGTGCCAGTAATATCGTGCGGAGACTTGAATAGGAAATAGGGATTTGGCATCGTTCTTTCAAAGTTTTGCTTCATGATACATCGAGTGGTGGTAAATTCTTCAATCTTCGTGCCCCATGTCAGTAGTAGGTGTACGTTCAAGATTAATTTAGCTTATTTGGGATCCATTTATATTAAAATTAATCTTGCGTAAAGTAAAGTTATTAAAATGAGGTGAATGTGGCCAAATCATATATTTGTTGCTAGCAGCAACGGATTAATTCCAACAATTCCCGATTCATTTACTAGCACACTATTCATGTACAAGTAAAATTCAGCCATGTAATAGTTAAAACTTGTGTAATATTGTTAGTTACTATAAACATTTTCTCTACATGCCTGATATTATAGGCTAATTGATATCCACAATTTTCACATAAACTACATATACTCCCTCCTTTCCAGTCGAGTGTACACTTATTTCCCTTTTGGTCCGTTCCAGCCGAGTGTGAACTACCAAAAATGGAAAAGGTTTTAATATTTTATATTCTCCATACCCCATCCACTCATTAACTCCACTCATTCTCCACCATACAATTTATTCAACCAACCTACTATTTACTCCACTCATTCTCTCTCTTCATTTTCTACCACACATTTTCATTATCTTAATAATATTTCTTAATCGGCGTGCCTTGGTCAATGGTGCACACTTGGGTGGGACGGAGGGAGTATATTCTATTGATATACTTTGAAGGAAACTCTGCCGTTATGCAGAGCTTCTTCTATGCCATATCGCGATCGAATCGACCTCCATGGGCAAATTCATCATATTAAGAGATTTCTTGGAGTTGGACCGACGTTTTCTCTGTCGCGCGTAAACTATCCATAACACAATGGATAACATTGCAGCGCTAGAAGAGAAGAGGAAACCAATTAATATAAGTCATCTCACTGTATTTGCTCAAATCTAGACAGTGCTTATTACTGATGTTAGTAAAGGTTTCTTTAACGAAAGTTGAGTCAATCAAGTCAACGAGGAACGGGGTTTCCCTGTACAGTCCGTAACTGACGTTGAGGCTTTCATCTGTGTGTAACGATCTGGTGTAATCCGGCCTTGCGTAGTGCAGAGCCCAGATTTCGAAACCTCACACACGTACTTCTTCCAGACCTGTGAAAACAACAACTTAAAAAAAAAACCTGTTGTGCAATGCAGCGAAAGCAATTGACAAAACACAAAAACAATTTGGGAATCGAAAGAGATCGAATTGGGATTATGAATTTCGGCCGCTTTTCTATTACTCTGTGCAATAATCTGTATTGTTTACATAGGGTGACAATCCTTATATACTAAGCAAACAAACCCTAGCCCAACAACTAAGATAAACGAAAATAAAAAAGCCCGCAAAACGTCTTCAGCCCGACAGCCCAGACGCCAGCCTGGCCTTCTTCCAGGCGCCAGCCTCGCGTCCCTTCGGCAACTGGAACAACCTCTGGAGCCCAGCCCAGACGCCCGCCTCGCCTCCCTCCAGGCGCCCGCCTGGGTCTTGATCAAACACAAGCCAAGCTACTGCCTTGGAGGCGCACGCCTCACGCAATCCCAGGCGGCCGTCTCACCGCTGCTGAAGCTCCCACGTTTTTGCTGATGTTCCGTAATCCATACCTAAGAGAAGATACAAGGAACCAATATCCGAACCACACTGTGTAGACATCGAACCTTCTTATCTCTAACAGCTAGAGATGTGCAACAAATTCAAGCAATGCTTGAACTTGTCAGTAATAATCGGCTTTGTCATCATATCAGCATCATTTTTTGCCATGACATCGAGTCATTACATCCAACAAAACATGGAAATATTTCATTTTTAGTTGGGATACATTATGAACATACAGACCGTGCTTGCAGCCTTGAAGTCAACTTCATCCTTTGCACATTGGCAATCATCGCGGTTGGATAGATAAGGATTGCAGAAAAGAGGAACCAATGGACCAGATTCCTTCCGGTCGCCGGCGGCAGCTTTTATCGGAAAAAACTTCCGAACAACTCTTGTTATATTCGTCAGAGGAATTCCTTTGGTTTGGGCAGGTAATTTTTTCATTTTTAATCACTGTCCATATTTGTTTCGATTTTATTGGCTTCAAAAGCCTGTTGTACCTTCAATGGTGTGTGACATATCATAAGTTTCATCTACTTTTTTTTTTTTTTTGAAATTGAAGGTATGTGTTAACATTTTACGGTGATCACTCGAGGTATGAATTGATTTAGAATTATGATTAGGCCTCGTTCTTCAACGGCGTAGCTTTGGATACTTCTTCACTTGTAATTATAGCAATTAATGCAATTATTTCTAGAATAATCTTGTAGAACCGACCAAATTTACTTGTTTTAAATTCCTGTTATACTTCCGTCACTAAATTAATGTTGCATATCAACTTATTTTAATGAAAGTATTTTATTAGTTTATATATTACTTTTACGGTGATACAATCTTATTAAATTTATATTATTATTTAGAAATATTATATTTTCATTTGTTTAAATGGAATAAAGAAATCTAAAATTGTAGGAGAAATGGCACAGTTTCAGACACATGGTTGATGATTATTACGACATGGCAGATTTTGATGATAACACCCAGTCTAGGAAGACTGAAAGTGTGATAGCATCACACTTAGCCAAATCAAAAAGGTTGACTTATTAAAGGTTTTGTTACTTTCTTATTTATTTAATTTAAGTAAATAATCTGTATATTATTTTTATTTCTACTAACATATTAATCGAAATTTTATATTGTGTTTAGTATTGTTTTGGTTGTTTATTTTAGGACTCTCACATGAGATAAAGATGGATTTAAGAAGATAAAGAGATAAAGGAAGATTGATGATAATCAAGCTATCCACCATGGTCATCCTTACCCGTCTAGCTTAGAACTCCTTGGCTATAAATACACGATCCAAGGCAGTTGTACAAACACCGTTTTTACACTCCAAAAGGCTGAGGGATTTCAGGCTGAGAGGAGTTATGTTTTAGTGAGAGTTCTCTTTGTTGATTTTGTCATTCTCTTAGTTTACGTTTTGTAACCGGTTCAAAAGTGATTTAATAAGAGAAGTTTATTGTCTACAACATATTGCTGTAGATAAGTGTTTAAGTCTTTGTTTATTTCTTTTCTATTTTATCATTTCGCTGCATTTCTCTGTTGTGCTAGTGCTGATGCGCTAGCATCAGGACTCACATCAGCTAGTTTCGTGTTCCTGTGAACTTCCTAGCCGCTCCATTTCTTTCAATTGGTATCAGAGCCTACACTCGACTTCACTGAGTGAGATCCAAGAAAGAGTGGTCATTATGGAAGGACACTTGAATCAATACCGTCCCCCCGGTTTTAGATGGTACTAATTATGCTATCTGGAAAGTCAAGATGCGTCACTTCATCAAAGCAATTGATGAACGAGCCTGGCTTAGCATTATTATTCTGTGGTCTCCTCCTAAGGTTGAAATTAAAAGTAAAGAAGAAGAGGGTGAAACCTCCGAAAAAGTGTACAAAATTAAACCTGAGGAAGAATGGACCACAGATGAGGTAACGTAAGGTGTTTACCGCTTTAATAATGTGCTATGTGTAATCATGCTATTTGTTGCATCTTGATTGGCATCTTGCTGTATTCATAATAGCTTATTGAGATTTATTCTTACCCCTTTCCTTTTACTGTTTTAGATTGTGCTGAGACAGGTGACTGAGCCAGTGAGGCCGGGAAAAGAGTTTGGACTCTTGCTTTTGGGACTTGTCAGGATAGGTATATGAGTAGGTTGTCGGGAGTCCTATTTAAGTATTACTCTTTTATAAGTTGTATGGAAAACTTTTTTGTTAAACAATGTTAATTTGGGTTTTCAATGTAATTGATCAAGTTATAGTTTATTAGAATATTTGTTTAAATTCCTCCGAGTGGAGATATTATCCGTTGAATTTATTTTGGAAGTTTGAGAAGTGATTTTCTTTTAAAGTGAAATAAAAGTTTTTAAAAAATTTAAGATGGGTTTTCTTAGTTTGAGCTCCTCAAGCTCGGGACACGCGTTAGGTCCTAGGTTGGGGTGCTCACAGTTGGTATCAGAGCTTAGTTTAGAGGTCAAGGGTAGATGTCTAAACTAAGGGGGAATGTGTGGTAATTGACACCGAGTGTTTAATCCAGGAGTTCGTTCTAATGGCCGAAAGCAATTATGATCAGCGAAAGGTTCTAGAAAATGAAGGAGATATGGGTCTAGGCGGAATTCAGAATGAAGAGATGATGAAATTATTCAGGATGTTTGTACAGAATATGGATACTAGAGGATCAATTTCGAATCAACCTGAGGGATGTCAAAGTGATGAATTGGAAAGGTTTGTGAAGATGAATCCACCGAGTTTTAATGCATATCCGGATCCGTTAAGGGCAGAAAAATAGTTAGCAGAAATGAACAAAATCTTTGAGGTTATGGAGAGTCGCAACTAAGAGAAAGTTAGATATGCCGTTTTCAAACTTGAAGGTCCAGCTGATCAGTGGTGGCAGATTTTGAAGGAAAGTTGGGAGCGGGATCATACACCCCAGACTTGAGATAATTTTACTCAGCAGTTCGAGGATTATTTCATTTCAATGGTTACAAGGGATAAGAAGGAGATTGAATTCTTAGGACTAAAACAAGGGAACATGACGGTGAATCAGTATTCAGTTCGGTTTGAGGAATTAGCTAGGTGTTGCCCTCATTTGTATCGCATGAAGCGAGAAGAGTTCATAGGTTTGTAAAAGGTTTGAGGATTGAGTTTAGGAAGAAATTAGTGATTGATAGCTTCACCAATTATCAGACAGTCATAGATAGAGCATATAAGATCGAGAATGACATTGAGGAAAATAGTGGAAGATCAGAAGGTGGGATTAGAAATAAACCAAAGTATCTAGGACAAGGATCCAAAATCACTAGAGGACAGCCAAGGGCTTTAACTTCAGGAAGTGTGAGAGAGGAACTTGTTATAGCTTCTTCGTCTAGGCCAATATCCAAACAATATGGGATGATTTGTAAATTTTGCAAGAAGGTTGGACATACCGAAAATCTATGTTGGAGTAAGTAAGGCAAGTGTATTAATTGTGGAGCAATGGGACACTTTAGGAGGAATTGCCCAAGGTTGCAGCGGGGACGAGCTTCAAGCAGCGGTCAGCTGGGTGGACAACAAAGAGGTGGTACCAAAAGAGATAAGGAAGGGAAACCAAAAGAGAAGGTCCAAGGTCGAGTATGTGTTTCGGGCCTAGGAGAGATAGCTCCCTCAGAGGTCACTAGAGGTATATTACCTGTCTCAGAAGTTAGGGGTCATATTTTATAAATCCTGTTTCATATCATTTATGTTTGGCATCTCATTTTGCTTCTATATGGCATACATTGCTTGAGATTTTGTTTTATTGTTAGAGGATTCTGCTCTTATGAGAGAATACCTCGAATCTCCTTTGGTTTACCACGGTGGTGATGTGGTTATAGCTGGACATGTATTGCCAGTTGATTTGATATGATTACCGATTTGTAATTATGAGATATACTTGAACTGGATGGTTAAGTAGTTGTTGTGCATTGGTAGACTATCATAAGAAGTGAGTCTCCTTTTCTATGCCTAATTTGTTTATATTGGTATTTGATATAGATAAACCTTTATATGGTATTCTTGTTATATAAGCATTAAAGGCAGAAAATTTTGGTTAAAAGTGTGAAGGGTATTTGGTATGTGTTAGACTTGCATAAGAAGTCTTTCCAGAAATTTTACGTGCTAGTTGTGAGTAGATGGTAATTGTGTTTCCATCAAAGTATCTCATGTGTTGATTCTAAGTATGATAATCAGAATTTTAATCCTTATCTTGACGACTTTATGGTAGTTGTGATTGATGACCTCTTTGGTTATTTAAAGTTACGAGAGGATCATGAAGATCATTTGTGAGTTGTGTTACTTGCCTTTAGTGGGAATTCATCGTTTGAGAAGTTTAGCAAGTGTGAGTTGGCTTGAGAAGATTCCAAATTTCGAGCTATAGTCTTAAGCTTGGATGTTACCATGGATCTTGCGAGGATTGAGTCTGTGATCTTTGGGTTGGCAAGTTCTATCGAAGGAATTTTTAAGGAGTTCTTGAGAATTGAAAAAGCGTTGCTTTAGTTAACTCTAGAGGATGTATAAATGGTGTGGGATGTAATAAGGATGAATCATATTGATAGAGATGGAGAATAGATAGACTATAGATCCGATCCTTACCTTACCTAGTGGATGTGAGGACTTTGTGAACTTTAAGTGCGTATTAAAGAAAGATTTGGTTGTGATATTATGAGAAATGGGAAAGTGATAGCGTATGCTTTGAGGAAGTTAACTTAGATAAAGCAGAATTTTCTTATTCTCTACTCGAGAGTGGCTGCAATTGTGTTGCGTTATTAAAGTGGGAACCTTATCTTTTTGAAGCTCCATTTGAGATTTGTTACCGATCCTAAGAGTTGGAGAAATTAGTTACTCGAAAGGAATAGATTAGAAGACTATCCAGATTCTTGAGGAATAGGTTATGTGTTGTGTGATGGATTTCCTTTCAACTTGAGAAGTTAATTTACCTTAGCGAGGTTGCGTATAATAATAGTTTTTAGTTTAGCATCGAATGGGTATTGTATAAAGCTTGGTATGGAAAATTTATTTGTATGATCCTTCGTACGTATGGAGTTCTTCAGTTAAGGATGATTTGGCAGATTTGACTTATGTGGGGAAACCATTGAGAGTTATTAGAATCGAAATTCCGGGATTAAATTTTAGAATACTTGGGTTGTGAGAATGTATAAAAGAATCATGACATTGAGGAAACTGTTTGAAGGTTGTAATTCAAAATGCTTGGGAGAGTAACCTTTGTTTTTGATCCTTAAGGTAAGTCTTTTTAAAATTCGGGATGAATTTTCTTTAAGGGGGAATGAGTGTAACGACCCTAACCCTAGGCACTATTTTAGTACCATATTATATGCTTTTAATATTATTGTTAATTATATGTGTTCATTATATGCCCTTGATTTTTTATGTTAAGTGGAGATGGTTGTGAAATAATTCTAAAGCCTTAGGATAAAATGGGAATATGATAATTGAAAATAAATAAATTATTATATTTAGTGGAGGTGGGTAGTGTAAATATTGGAAGTTGTAGTATAGTTGCATTCTTTCAAATCTTAGAGGGCTTAAGGGCATATTTTGAAAGATTTAGTTTAATGAAGGGATGGGGGGCCATGTCTTCGCCTTATTTTCCTCACCTCCCTTTTCATTAGTCAAACACCTCCATACTTCCTCCATCATCCTTTTAACCTCCCCATCCTTTTTTCATCCCATTTAATCATCCTTCCCATTTCTTATTCATCATCTTCTTCCTTCTCAAAATATCCTTGGAAACCTCCTCTCCAATCTTTTCCTTCCAAAAACTCTAGTAAACCCAATCCTTCTCCATTTGATGATCCGAGTGTACTTTCGTGTTCGTGGAGTCGAGGGAAACACATCAAGCTAAGAAAATTCTTGTTCCATCTAATATTGCTAAAGTAAGTTAGTATGACTTCTTTCTAATAATTGTTCACTTTATGTGTTATTGAATATTTTGTTGAAAGAAAGGATTTTGATGTGTTAAATAATGATTAAATGAGTTGAAATGGGTTAGTCAAGGTTAAATTTATTTTTAGTTGTAAAATGGTAATCTAAGATTGAAGGAGGAAAAGTATAGAAGAATTGTGAATGTTAATGATTTAAGAGTAAGTATTAAATTTGGGTTTTGGCCAATTTACTAGAATTAGAAAGTGAAGATATGGTTTATAAGAAATGGTTATATGTTAAAATGAAATAAAGTTTTGGTACTAAAGGATTTTGAGTTAATGTTGGAATGTATTGGAATACTTTCTTGGAGTAGAGAAATTGTTTAATAATCTAAAAATAAGATTTATGTTCATGGAGGTTGATAAAGAAGAAAGAGTAAAGTTTGAGTGGAGGTAGAAAGGTTGAATAAGAAATGGGTAGTGAAATGAGTAGAACCTCTAAGGATTTAATGGATTTAACATATTTTATGTGATTAAGAATGGTCTAGTATGGGATTAGTGAAGTTGGTAATACCTTCTATGTTCACCTAAATTAGTAAGGATTGTTAAAGGAAAAAGGAAATGGGTAGAAGGGGTTAAGAAATCTGACTGGAAATGGGCTTGGACGGTCGCCCATGGGGGGCTTGAGCGGCCGCCCATGTGATCAGAAACTTGTGTGCCTTGTAGACCTTCTTGGGCGGCCGCCCAAGATATCTTGTGCGGTCGCCCATCCCTTCAGCAATATGCCTTCCCTTTTGAACTTCACTTGGGCGGTCGCCCAAGTGACTAGGGCGGTCGCCCATGTCACCAGATTTCATTTAGTTTCCTTTCTTGCTGATTTTCACCAATAACCTCGTGACATGACTCCCAACCATTATAATTAGTAGAACCTACTCCAACCCGGATATGAATTAATCCTTTTTAACCTAAGTTATAGTAGAATACCTTGGCTAGGCCATGATGTCTTATTTGGTCAAAATGGAATTGTGGGAGTAGTTAAATATTGTTTGAAAAATGGTGGATAAGCTTGATTCGTAACTTCACCAAAGTGGTCCAAACTTGGGAAGCAGGTCTTGCACTTTTATTAAGATTATTCAAGGTTGAGTAATGACTTCGTAGGAATTGTTTATGATTCATGGTGGCCTTACTTGCTCCCATACCCTCGGTGATTAGTTGAATAGTGTAGAGGCTATGAGTCACACTATTGCGTTAGTAAGGAGTGTATAGGTATTACATCGTTGTACTGTATCCCCATTGTGGATTATTTGGCATATTGTTATATTGTATCCCAATTGTGGATTATCTGGCATGTTGATTATATTGTATCCCGAGTGGGGACTAATTGGTATATTGTTATGCTGCATCCCAAGTGTGGATTTTTGGCTATATTGTTACCCTACTTGAATTCATATTCATTGATGGTATTATGCATAGTGTATTAAATGAATGTTGCACTATAGTATTGATTTAACATGAGTATACATTACCATGTTGTTATATTCTTATCCCTTTTGTGAATTTTATTTCAAGTATCTATTATGTGCTTGAACGTGTTATATTATATGTGATTCGGGGGTATAATGGAATTCAATCAATTATTGATTTGTTCTATAAGTGATTGAAGGTCCATCATACCTGTGACCGGCCCCTCTGTGGCCACAGAGTGGGTGTGCTAGCAGCTGTATTGAGCCAAAAGCCTTACAGTTCGCTGCGACTTTGGTGACTAGGTGGAATGCTTCTGTATTAAGCTAAAAGCCTTACAGATAGCGGCGATATTATATGGTACTCTTATTAAAGGGTCATATAAGTATCTGATTTTCTTATATGGATCTCTGGGGTATGAGTCCTATAAGCGGTGAATGTGCATGGAGGCAGTTCACCAAAGAGAGGAGTTTTACTCCCACGATGTACGACTTATTGTTCAGACGGGAAAGTTAAAATGAGGTAATGTAAGGTGTTTACCGCTTTAATAATGTGCTATGTGTAATCATGCTATGTGTTGCATCTTGATTGGCATCTTGCTGCATTCATAATAGCTTATTGAGATTTATTCTCACCCCTTCCCTTTTACTGTTTTAGATTGTGTTGAGACAGGTGACTGAGCCAGTGAGGCCGGGGAAAGAGTTTGGACTCTTGCTTTTGGGACTTGTCAGGATAGGTATATGAGTAGGTTGTCGGGAGTCCTATTTAAGTATTACTCTTTTATAAGTTGTATGGAAAACTCTTTTGTTAAACAATGTTAATTTGGGTTTTCAATGTAATTGATCAAGTTATAGTTTATTAGAATATTTGTTTAAATTCCTCCGAGTGGAGATATTATCCGTTGAATTTATTTTGGAAGTTTGAGAAGTGATTTTCTTTTAAAGTGAAATAAAATTTTTAAAAAAATTTAAGATGGGTTTTCTTAGTTTGAGCTCCTCAAGCTCGGGACACGCGTTAGGTCCCAGGTTGGGGTGCTCACCCTATCCATGAGTAGGGCTGTTACACGAACCGAGCCGGCTCGAGCTCGGCTCGGGCTCGGCTCGAAAAAAGCTCGAGTTCGAGTGGGCTCGAGGTGAACTCGAGCTCGAGCTCGAACCGATTTTCAAGCTCGTCATTTTTTTCGAGCCGGCTCGTGTTCGGCTCGTATGTTCGACGAGCTCTGTTTGAGATCGACTCGTTTGAGCTCGACTCGGGCTCGGCTCGTTAAAAGCTCGAATAAATTTTAGTATATATATATATATATATATAAGTCGAAGCTCGAGCTCGGCTCGTTAAAAGCTCGTTTGATTTCAGATTTTTTTCAAAAAATAAGTCGAAGCTCGAGCTCGACTCGTTAAAAACTCGTTTGATTTCAGTTTTTTTTCAAAAATAAGTCGAAGCTCGAGCTCGGCTCGTTAAAAGCTCGTTTGATTTCAGATTTTTTTTCGAAGCTCGAGCTCGGCTCGTTAAAACTCGAGTTCGAGCGGTGCTCGCGAGCTAGCTCGCGAAAAGCTCGAAACTTGATTCGAGCCGAGCTCGAACATGCATTCTGGGCTCGAGCTCGAGCTCGAGAAAAGCTCGAGCTCGATATTTTTTATTCGAGCTCGAGCTCGAAACTTCTAAGCTCGGCTCGGCTCGGCTCGTTTACAGCCCTATCCATGAGAATAAAGAAAAGTGAAAGCTACCCATAATATTTTTTTCCACGAAAAAATTATATGTGGAAGCATTCTAGAGGTCAAGCAAGACAAGATTTCAATTCATTGACTTTCTTAGAGGAAATGCGTCCCCTGATGTAATTACATACTATGCCACATATATACTGAGATTTATCCTTCACATGTGTGTAAATTTTGCATCATTATGTTTAGACAAAATTTTAGGTCAACCTGGCCCTTGGTGAAAATTTTAAACAAATGTTTTTCTCCTACGAATTTATTTTTGTTAATGTATTTTATGCTCAACAAAATTTCTTTTAAAATTAATTTAATGTTCATATGTTTAGGGGGAGTATAAGTATGTGGATTTTTATTGTCTCTATGATAGGTACATTATCTAAAAAGATTTTGTTTAATTGGTATAGATCATCTAAGGAGTCCAAGGGAATTAAGAGCACTACTCGTACTCAGTTGGCTCAATGTAAGTTTAGTCCTAACTAAACTCCTTCCAAATGACTGGCCATCATCCTAGTTTAGTTCAATTTAAACTATAATTCTCCAAATAGTGACCTAAGCCTAGTGTGATTAATAAGTGCAATCACATCACTTAAATACCAAAACCCTCATCGCCTTTAAACCGTCACCGGTCACTGTTTAAACCTTCCAAACCCTTTGAAATTCCAAAACCCTCTCTGTTTTTCCTCTGATCTCCACCAAATCAAATGGCTTCTCCGTCCAACCCTCCTTCTCCGACCGCCGATCGTTCGCCTCCTCCATCTCCGGTTGCCCCAACCGAAGCTGTCGTGGAGCTTTTTGTCGATGTTGATGCTGCTCTGGTCTCAATGTCACTCCCTGGTGTTGCTGATAATGCCATTGACGCTGACAATCCTGGAGATTTGAAGGCGGTTGGTGTTGTGGCTGGCTTGGCTAAGGTTCCCAACTGGTCTCTTAGGCAGAAGGGTTTTTCTCCCAACATGGGAGAGTATACCCCAAAGGTTTGCCCTAATATGGTTGAGCCTGATTTCATTGAAGGTGAGGATGAAGATTATGACCCCTCTGCTGATCTGAAGAGGAAAAGGGGAAAATCAACGGCTAGTGGCTCAGGTAGCTCCTCTGGTAAACCCCAATCTCAGCGTAGGAAATACTTGGGTGGTCTCACTGTGTACTCAAGTGAATCTGATGAAGGGGATGTTGAAGCATTCAAAGTTGTGTCTAGAAGAGCTCAGTCAGTAGAGCTTGAGGAATTGAAGGAGGCTGAGGAAATAGTTGAATCTGCTGCTCAAGACCTAGGAGATATCTTCCCTCATGTCATTGTTATGCCTGGGGATTTGCCACCAAGTAGGATCTCCACACCTCCTCTGTCCCCTACTCGTGCTACCAAAGGTACTACTGCATCTCCAACTCCATCCCCTCTTGCCAACTCTCCTGTAGCCCCTGCTCAGTCATCTCCAGGCAACTGGTATTCTGGGGTTCATTCTGAGGGTGATGAGGTTGAAGAATATGATGAGGAGGAGCATATTCCTCTATGAGATCTTTTGGACCTAAGGAAGGGAAAAGAAAAAAATGAGGAAAGCAAAGGCTAAAGTTGTTGGTTCCATCTCTGCCCAAGCATCTGATATTGGTTCAGATGATGATGAAGCTGAAGATGAGACGTTTAAGCTTGGGAGAGATGAACTTGAAACTGAGAAGAAGGATGCAGCAGACGATGTAATCACATCTGCACCCTCACCCAGAAGGAGCCTAAGGAAGGCCAGTTCCTCCAAAGCTGAATTGCCTAAGCCTAGGCATACCCCAAGAGCAAAACCCTCCTCAAGGAAGGTAAGCCCCCACTCTCCTGAGAAATTTATGTCAAAATCCGTTAAGGAAAGGTTTGGTTTCTTTAGAAAGAAAGGTTTTTTGGTTGAAAGAGTTATTGATAAAACTTTTGAGGAAGTAGGCATGAAAAGGTACCTGGAAGAAAAGGGCCTTTTATACTCTGTGTCCTATCCCAATTTCTATTATCCCTCTCTTGTTAGTGAGTTTTATGCTAGTCTTGTCCAAGCAATCCAAGATCCTAGGTCTGATGTTTTTGAAAAAGTGAAAATTTGTGATCAAATCATTTCTTTCTCTCCTGCCATGATTAATATTTTCCTCCATGCTCCCTCTCCTCACATTCTTCCTCCCATGGCTCTTAAAAATGATATTGCCAACTCTCTCACTAATGGTCTTGATCCCACATGGCACACTCAGTTCAAGTGTACTATGCTCACTTCTCTATGTGGATTCTTATTCAAAATCTCAACCTTCAATTGGAAACCCACATCAAATAAGAACATAGTGATTGTACCTCATGCTGACCTAATCTATAGGATTTTTAATGGTCAAGAGTTTAATTTGGGTGAGGTTATTTTTGGGAGTGTAGTTCAGTTTGCTGAGAAAGAGCTCTCCTCTGACCTTCCTTTTCCATGTTTAATTACTGGATTATGCTTGAAACAAGGGGTGGAGATACTTATGTCTGATAGGGCTATTGAAAAGATTGAACCTTTTAGTATCCAACATGTGTTAGAATGCCCCACAAGGACTATAGATCTACCTGTAGCATTCCCTGATGATCCAGTAATTGATGCTCAAGATGTGGATGAAGATGAACCTGTTGATGCTACTGAAGATGTGCGTACATCACCAGCACCACCTGTGGACCAAGTAAAGGTACTTACTGATGAAATAAAGTTTTTGGAAAGATGGATGCTCAATACTAGGGTACAGTTCCAAGAAGTATCTGCAAGAAGGAACAAATTGCTGGCTGCAAGGGACAATCTTTCTGATCAAAAAGGGGGAGCTAGCTCAAGCCGTGTTTATCAAGAAGTAAGTCGTGATTTCAGGTGGGAACTGCTCGCGGAGACTCAAGCCGAAATAGATGCAAATCCAAATCAGAAATGGGGCAGAACCATCAACTGAATGGGGTTCTTCTGTTATCGTTGGTTATGATGTTTTAAAAACAATTTTTAATTTCGTGTTTTTTAGGGACAATGGTGATGTTTGTTTTTGCTTTGGTTTGGTTTGTTTTGGTTAGTTTTGGACATGTTTGAACATGGTGGTTTGTGGTTTTTAAATAGATAGTATTTAGGGGGAGCGTTCGAGCTCTCCATCTCATATCTTGTGATTGATAATCTTTAGCTTATTTGTGTTTAAAATATATTGCGCTTGAGATTTGTTTTTGAACAGAAAGCAACAAAACAGGGGGAGATTGAAAGTGTGATAGCATCACACTTAGCCAAGTCAAAAAGGTTGACTTATTAAAGGTTTTGTTACTTTCTTATTTATTTAATTTAAGTAAATAATCTGTATATTATTTTTATTTCTACTAACATATTAATCGAAATTTTATATTGTGTTTAGTATTGTTTTGGTTGTTTATTTTAGGACTCTCACATGGGATAAACATGGATTGAAGAAGATAAAGAGATAAAGGAAGATTGATGATAATCAAGCTATCCACCATGGTCATCTTTACCCGTCTAGCTTAGAACTCCATGGCTATAAATACACGACCCAAGGCAGTTGTACAAACACGGTTTTTACACTCCAAAAGGCTGAGGGATTTCAGGCTGAGAGGAGTTATGTTTTAGTGAGAGTTCTCTTTGTTGATTTTGTCATTCTCTTAGTTTACGTTTTGTAACCGGTTCAAAAGTGATTTAATAAGAGAAGTTTATTGTCTACAGCATATTGCTGTAGATAAGTGTTTAATTCTTTGTTTATTTCTTTTCTATTTTATTATTCCGCTGCATTTCTCTGTTGTGCTAGTGCTGGTGCGCTAGCATCAGGACTCACATCAGCTAGTTTCGTGTTCCTGTGAACTTCCTAGCCGCTCCATTTCTTTCAAAGACCCTTGATGATTTTCATGATTCTGACTTCGAGGACGATTTTGACCAGGTCTGATTACTGTTAATTTTTCAGATATCAAAAAAAGTTACCTGAACTTTGTGTAGATTTTGTTCCTAGAATATTCCGATGATCTTTTTTAGTAGATTCATAGTTGGGATTGATTTATTTGGTTATGGGGTTTTTTGTAAGCAATTCAAAGACTGATACAACAGCATCAGAAGTTAGAAATGGAAAAGATATTCAAGGAATTCCATGGGAGAGGCTTAGTTTCACCCGAGACAAGTACCACGAAACAAGGTTGAAGCAGTAGAAGAATTTCGTGAGCCTCCCCGGCTCTCGCGAATATTTTCAAAAGGTTTGTCTTTCTGATTCTAACACAGATGCAGTTCTACCAATTTTCTAGAATTGTTCTGTCTTTTCCCTTTTTAAGATATAATTCTGTCTAATGTTGCTACTTTAGGTAAAAAAAAATACTGGGCAAAGATGCACATGATGAGGAATAGAAATATAAAGTTCTCAACTGATTGGGGTTTCATTGTCTATGTTCTTGATGGTCATGGTTTATAATATTCTGATCTTACCATGCCGCTGATTGAATTCCCCTATGATATACGAAAGATTGATTGTCATCTTTAGGCAACAAAGATGTTAGAAGTCTTGAGGTTATGGTAGGTAGTTATATTGTGCTAGATCTGGATGATTAGTTTGGTGGGCACTGTAACCCCTCAGTTTTTTTTTTTTCCGCTTTTTATAATCAATCATTAGTCTTTCTAAGTATGTTTGTCGATTTCTGATGTATGGAGCTTTGTGGGTTATGCTGACAGGAATGCAAGCCAAAGGGAACAAAATCTATGACTTTCAGTTCAATTCGAGGCTTGTCAAGTCTATCAGTCCACACAAAGAGAATAATTTATGAAATAACTCCCATGAATATTATTGATCACTATGAAGATTATTTATACAAGTAATAGCTTGAAGAGGAGGAATACTTCTAGGACTAGGATTCTAGAATCCAATACAAAGAAGGAATGAGAAATAAGGAAACAATTTACAAAAGGAAGACTAGAGAGATTAGGAAACTAATAGAAGAGATTTAGAAACCTTCTTCTTTCTCGCTTACATGCCCCCGCAAGATGGACGACCGAGAGGCAAGTCCTATCTTGGTCATGATATACTGAAACCGAGCCCGAGGTAGAGGTTTTGTCAATGAATCTGCCAACTGATCATTACTTGAAATAAATGTAACGCATAAGGAATTATTTTGGACTCTCTCTCGAACAAAATGATGGTCAAGCCCAAGATGTTTCATGCGAGGATGAAACCTCGGATTCGCAGCCACATATATCGCACCCAAATTGTCACAATAGATGACAGGAGAATCGGTTGAACCAGAGTTGAGCTCAAGGAGAAGATTTTGTACCCAAACGACTTCAGCAGTGGTAGCAGCAACTGCTCTATATTCGGCTTCTGTAGATGAGCGAGCCAAGGTCCTTTGCTTACGAGAACTCCATGAAAGGGCATTTTTTCCTAGATAGACAATATACCCTGTAGTTGAGACGTAGGTATCCATGTCTCCTGCCCAATCAGCGTCAGTAAATGCATGCAGAGATAGAGGCGAGTCTTTGTAAATAAGCAACCCATTTGAAATTGTACCCACAAGATAACGAAGAACACGTTTCAAGGCAACCCAATGGTCAGAAGTGGGTTTGTGCATAAACTGAGACAGTCTGTTGACTGCAAATGAGATGTCCATCCTTGTCAGGGAGAGATATTGTAGACTACCCACAAGATCTCGATATTCTGAGGGATCCAAGAGTGGTGTGCCTTTAGAAACCGAGAGAGAGGGATGCGGTGCCATAGGTGTTGGGACTGGATTTGATTCCGCCATCTGTGATTTTGCAAGAAGATCCTGTATGTACTTTTGTTGGCTTAGGAAAATTCCTTGAGGATGAGGAAGCACTTCAACCCCAAGAAGGTAAGACAGTGAGCCAAGATCCTTTAAGGAAAATCTCTTGGAAAACATAGTGATGAATGAATTTAAGCTCTCCACATTAGACCCTGTAAGAATGATGTCATCCACATAAACAAGGAGATAAATAGTGCCATTGACATGATGAAGTGTGAACAAGGATGAGTCGGAAACACAATTTTTGAACCCAAGAGAAAGTAAGTAAAGACGAAGCTCATTATACCAAGCTCGTGGGGACTGCTTTAGACCATAAATAGCCTTCCGTAGTTTGCAAACATAGGAGGGTAAGTTGGAATTAATGAAGCCAGGGGGTTGTGCCATGTAAACATCCTCATGTAATGTGCCTTGAAGAAAGGCATTGTTTATGTCAACTTGTCGTAGAGGCCACCCGCGAACAGTGGCAAGAGTAAGAATGGTACGAACTGTGGCCGATTTGACAACCGGACTGAATGTCTCTGAGTAGTCAATGCCCGGGCGTTGGTGGAAGCCCTTGGCAACAAGACAAGCCTTGTGACGATCAATTGTTCCATCCGGATTGAACTTGGTGCGAAAAATCCATTTACACCCAACTAGATTTTGAGAGGATGAGGGAGGGTTGTTAGGGCAGAAGTTGGTGGTTGGCCGATTGGATTGGAATTGGTTGGGGGGCGGAAGTTGTTGTTGGGGTTGTTGGGTCGTGGAGGGGGGGGTAGGCATAGTGACATTGGGAAATTGGGAATGGAAGGATGGGCATTGGGAGAGGAAGTGATCGGGTTGACGGCACCATTGACATGTGCCTTTATAGGGTTGTTTGTTGGGATTGAAGTTTGAAGGTTGGGAATTGGGGTTGGGTTGGCGGTTGAATGTATTGGGGTTGTAGCGGTTGTTGTTGTTGCTGTTGGGTTGGCGAGAGGAGTAGTTAACAGAGGCAGGAAAGCGGTTGGGGTTGGTTTTGGTCTTATGCTTGAGGGATAATTCTCTATTGATGAGTTTTTTATGTAGCTCATCAAAAGTGATGGGATTTTCTCGGTTTTGGACGGCATGGATGATGGTATCAAAATCTTGGTCATTGAGTTGGTAAAGGATTCTATCTACTAGGTCGTCGGGATCAATGGGTCGGCCAAGGGAAGCAAGTTGGTCGGAACAAGATTTCATGTCTCTCATAAATTCGGTGATGGGGCGGTTGCCTTTGGTAATGTTTTTTAGGTGATCCTTAAGTTGTTTAAAGTGGCTTTTTGAGGGATTGGCATAAGTTTTTGTAAGGGTTTTCCAAGCATCCAAGGTTGTTGTGCATAAGGAAATAAGGGAAACCAAGTCGGAGGATAGCGTACCTGCCAAAGCACCAAGAATCAATTTGTCCTGACGGAACCATGTTTGGTAGGCTGGGTTAGGGGAGGAGACGGTGGTGGAGGGGGTGACAGGGGTATCTTCGGTGGCAGGGATGGCTTTGGTGGTGGTTGTTAGGTTTTCGGGTGGTGCGGGATGACTTCCATCAATGAATTTGTAGAGGTCATAGCCAATGAGGGTGGCTTCAATTTGGGTTTTCCAAGCAATATAGTTTGTGGGGGTTAGTTTTAGGACATGAATTAGAGAAACAACGATAAGGGGAATGTTGGGTTCGGCGGGGTTGGGGATGGTGGAAACGTCCGTCATAGTGGTGGTATGACCGGAGCAGAGGAAGAGAAAAAAGAACTAAGGTACACGGCAAGGCTCTGATACCATATCAGTCCACACAAAGAGAATAATTTATGAAATAACTCCCATGAATATTATTGATCACTATGAAGATTATTTATACAAGTAATAGCTTGAAGAGGAGGAATACTTCTAGGACTAGGATTCTAGAATCCAATACAAAGAAGGAATGAGAAATAAGGAAACAATTTACAAAAGAAAGACTAGAGAGATTAGGAAACTAATAGAAGAGATTTAGGAACCTTCTTCTTTCTCTCTTACTGATGACGCCACGACTTTTGGCCTCGGAAGGTGGCTGAAACGCGTCGGCACCTCGGGAGGAACCTGCAAAACAGCACCGTTAGGGGTGCGGGGGGAGCCCCGCTATAACCCTCGGGCGTAAGAATCAGTCGGTGTTTATGTGTATAAACTGTATGGAAGCTCTCTAGAGAGAGAGAGCTGTAGAGAGAGTATTGTGTGTATTGTGGAGAGAGTAGAGACTTACCTTTGCTTTGGAGGGTTATAGTATATATAGGGTGAGAGAGTGCTAATGTGGCACTTTATGAGGGGTCTCAGTGTAAATATTTGGTATATGTATATATGGGATATATTTGGTTGTTTTGGATTGTATTAATGTATAAGTGTATGTATAAATATATAACTGAAAAGTCAGGGCTCATCAATAGCCCCCTACTCCAAGTGATGATTATTTATGGTCGAAGCGAGGAGTACGATTTAGGTAGAGGCTGGCTTGAGTATATATTTATGGCTGGAGCTCGGAGCTCGCCAGATTGGCTTGAATCCTGGAGGTGGGAGCCTGGGAGATTGAGGTCTAGTGAGAGAAGGTGGCAGCTAGGAGCTGCTTTTATCTCGGTCATTGAGACTGGGAAGTATTGGCACGATCTCATCGGACTACGGTCTGGATCTGCGGTCACTAGCCCCTGTTCGTCGGAGAGGGGAGAGAAGGTGGCAGCGACAAGCTGCTTTTATCTCGGCCACCTCTCTTGGAGTCACAGAGACTAGGAGTCACAGAGACTTGGAGTCACGGGGACTAGGAGTCACGGGGACTAGGAGTCACAAAGACTAGGAGTCACGGAGGACTAGGACCCATGGAGGCTAGGAGCCATGGAGGCTGGAGTCATGGGGACTAGGAGCCACGGAGGCTGGAGTCACGGGGACTAGGAGCCATGGAGGCTGGAGTCACGGGGACTAGGAGCCATGGAGGCTGGAGTCACGGGGACTAGGAGCCATGGAGGCTAGGAGCCATGGAGGCTAGGAGCCATGGAGGCTGGAGTCACGGGGACTAGGAGCCATGGAGGCTGGAAGCCATGGAGGCTGGAGTCACGGGGACTAGGAGCCATGGAGGCTGGAGTCACGGGGACTAGGAGCCATGGAGGCTAGAGTCACGGGGACTAGGAGCCATGGAGGCTAGGAGCCACAGAGGCTGGGAGCCACAGAGGCTGGAGTCACGGGGACTAGGAGCCATGGAGGCTAGGAGCCACAGAGGCTGGGAGCCACGGAGGCTGGAGTCACGGGGACTAGGAGCCATGGAGGCTGGGAGCCACAGAGGCTGGGAGCCACGGAGGCTGGAGTCACGGGGACTAGGAGCCATGGAGGCTGGGAGCCACAGAGAGGCCGGGAGCCAGAGCTGGAGTGAGGCCGGGACGAGGCCGACTAGGAGAGCCATGGAGGCTAGGAGCCACGGAGGCTGGAGGCAGCGATCTGCCGATAAACGCCAAAGATGACCGGAGATTTTCGGATATAGGCTGGAGAGCACCAGAAAATAAGCATAGATCCCAGAGGTAGCTTGAATAGAGCTCTCGGAGATTCCCGAGAGTAGATAAAGCGGGCATGTAGCCCGTGGATGAATATCCAATAATAAGAATGAGCGAGCCCCCGAGCTGGATGTTGAGCTCCAAATATGCATAAACCTGCAGGTAGTTTCAAATATATTTGCCCGAAGGCTTATTGGCGCGTAAATATTTAGCTTGTCGGCTTTATAGAATTTTTCTATGAGGATATCTGGCTTTGATATTAGTTTTTTGTTTGATCTTTGCCCGTAGGCTTTATTGGATTTTTGCCCGTAGGCTTAGGATTGGATCTTTGCCCGTAGGCTTATTGGATCTTTGCCCGTAGGCTTATTGGATCTTCGCCCGTAGGCTTAGGATTGAATCTTTGCCCGTAGGCTTATTGGATCTTCGCCCGTAGGCTTAGGATTGGATCTTTGCCCGTCTTTTAGGCTGTTTTGAGTTTTGGCAATTTTTGAGTACCCTAGTACTTGCACTCTTGCTCTTCCTCCAGCGTTTTTGACTTGCAATTAAACTTTATACTCTCCTTCTGCGGTCAAAAGCTTAGTAGGCCCTTTGCCCGCATTTTTTGAGTTTTCCTAACTCTTTATTCAAAACCCTTAGGTTTTTCGTGAGAATCAGCCTTATTCTTCTATGATCGCGTTTGTTTAGCCTTGTGGCAAACTTTGAGGCCTTGACCTCGTTTGTCTGTTTGGCTTTGTTAAACTAGTTTGATCACTCTCATCCATTTACACTTATTCCCAGCCTTGCGAGCTGTGGTGTAAGTCAAAAGTAGCCAAGGCAAGCATACTTTCATAGGGCATGCAGAAGGTGGCCGTGAGGCTATTGTCCGCGCAACAGAAAGGTAGGAGCATATTTTAGCATAGAGGCCCTTTAACCCCCTGGCATCTGTATCCCCTTATTGGAGGTTCTCACTTATTTGACCCTTTATTCAAAACTCCCTAGGGTTTTTCGTGAGGGTCTCGTGGCGATCTGGTGAACGGGCTTATATGTAGGCCTTTGTCACATACAGGCATGCGAGTAACGGCCCTAACGAGGTCCTTCGCGCAATTAGTGGGTCCGGACTTCAGGTCATTGTCCCCACTAGAATCCGTAGGCACGGGCATCATGGCCTTTGTACCTACGTTCATCTATATCCACTTATTTTTGGTGGTGTCACGCGGGCAGGAGAGTATCCTCCCCGCGATCATAGTACGGATCGTAATGGATCTTTGTACATATATAGGCATGCGGATCCTTAGATCTTTGCGCATCAGTAAGTAGGAGCTCATATGTTGGCTCTTGAACCCACTGGCATCCGCCTGCGGGCATCCACCCTAGCTTTTGAGGCTGGTGGGAATAACTTACGGATTGGCACAATCTTGGGTTTTAACCCTCTCCAATCCATGAGTTTCGCTTTGGTAGTAGGTTGCATGAACTGAGGGTTGCGAGCGCGAGCAAGGATATGCAGGCTTGAATTTGCGGTCAAGGGCAAGGAGGTTGCCGGTGAGGGGAGAGAAGGTGGCAGCTAGGGGCTGCTTTTATCTCGGTCACCCTTTTTTGTTCTGGTGGACAGGTAGCGGGCAAGAGCAAGGATAGGCGGGATGGCAAGCTGACAAGCTACGAGTTACCGAGCAAGGTTATGCGAGCAGATGAGCTGTCGAGCTAAGAGCTACCGAGCAAGGTTATGCGGGCAGACGAGCTACGAGCTACCGGGCAAGGTTATGCGGGTAGACGAGCTACCGAGCAAGATTATGCGGGTAGACGAGCTACGAGCTACCGAGCAAGATTATGCGGGCAGAGTAGCTGACGAGCTACGAGCTACTGAGCAAGATTATGCGGGCAGACGAGCCGTGTGCTGTCGAGCAAGGATCTGCGGGTAGATGAGCTGACGAGCTGCGGGCTACCGGGCAAGGATATGCGGGCATGGAAGCAGGGGTCACCGGGGCGGGCAGTGGCCACGGGCACGGAGACTGGGATGAGCGGGCATGATTTCGCCGGTGAGGGGAGAGAAGGTGGCAGCAATGCTGCTTTTATCTCGATCACCCTTTTTGGAGTCACAGAGACTAGGAGGAGCGGGCATGATTTCGCCGGTGAGGGGAGAGAAGGTGGCAGCAATGCTGCTTTTATCTCGATCACCCTTTTTGGAGTCACAGAGACTAGGATGAGCGGGCATGATTTCGCCGGTGAGGGGAGAGAAGGTGGCAGCAATGCTGCTTTTATCTCGATCACCCTTTTTGCACGAACAAAATTCAGGAACGGAAGTAGTTTTTCTTTTTTTCGCCGGATCAGGAACATGGATCTTTGGCGGAAGGGAAGTAGTTTTTCTTTTTTCGCCGGATCGGGAACATGAGAAGGTAGTTTTCTGCTTCCGCCGGATTATGAACATGCTTCTATATTTGCACGAACAAATCTTTGGCGGAGGGGAAGTAGTTTTTCTTTTTTCGCCGGATCGGGAACATGAGAAGGTAGTTTTCTGCTTCCGCCGGATTATGAACATGCTTCTATATTTGCACGAACAAATCTTTGGCGGAAGGGAGAAATGTTAAAAACTTGACGAAGTTTTTAACGGGTCGTCAGAAATTTAACGGAGGTGTTGAGTGATCAGCTTGCGGGAGAAGCTTGGAATAGGCAAAATATTTATTTTCTCCTTGGTTGGATACGTGGCCTGTTCCCAACCACTTGAAGTTTGTGGCCAAATTCCTCCTTTTGACTTTTCTCCCCATTTTAATACTTTCTTTTTTCCTTTTCTCTTTCTTCCTCATTTCAACTTCCAGCTTCGAATTTTTCTTTTCCCTTTCTCAGCAACTTTTCCTTTTTCTTCTTTCTAGAAATCAAACTTCACTCTTTTCTCTTCTTTATTCATTTCTTTCTTTTCTTTTTCTTCCTCAGTTGACGAGCTCCGCCAATTTCTCTTTCTTCCCAAAAATCCACTTCACCTATTTTCCTTTCACCAGCCACGAGAGATCGGTGAGCAACACGGCCGGCGACGGGAAGTAGCCCCCATTTCCGCCTGCTATTGGCCTCGTCTCTACTCCTTTGGTGGTGATTTCTCGTTTTAAAGGTGATCTCTCGTCACTTTTCTTGCTTTGGAAAGATCAATTTAGATATAGCAATTGATCTTAGATTCACGTCTTCTTTGGAGTGGCCAGCGGGAGGCGTAAATCTGGCCGGATTTTTGTTGGTGGAGGCTTTGAAACAACGGGGACTGAGGTCTGGGGCTCTCGGTGTGCTCGGAGATCACGAATTGCGATCAAGGTTGACCGTGGTCGATAGATTGCTGCGGACACGGAGGTAGGAGAGTCAACGGACTGCGGGCAAGGAGGTCGCTTGCGGGGACAGACTGCGGTCACGGAAGTTGCGGAGAGTGGGATGGACTGTGGTCAATGAATTTCTCGGTCTGGATTTTTACCGCGGGCACAGAGACACGGAGTCACCGGTGCTGTCTGCGCTCAAGATTTTTACCGCGGGCACGGAGGCACGGAGGCTGTCGTTGCGGGCAGGAGGCATGGGCAGCGGTCACAAACTCGTGCTCTCCGGAGTGAGGGGAGCTGGCCGGAACTGCGGCCATGCTACAAGGAGGTCGCCGGGTCTTGGATGCGAGCTGCGGCCATGGGATGCGGTCAACAGAGATGGCCGGACTGTGAGTGGCGGGCAAGGAGGTTGATCGCGGGGACGTAAAATTGCGGGCTCCGATCACCATAAGACGAGCACAGAGTCAAGCGAGCTGACTAATTTTTGTTCGCGGGCAGGACAAGGGAATGACTGCGGCCTTGAACTTTGGTCGCGGGCAGGGATGTCGATGTTGATGCCCGCTGCGATCACGGAGATAGCACTTCCAGGTATTTTGCTTTTGCCCTGGCCATTTTGTTTCTTCTACTGTAAATGCGGACTGAGGGATGGCCGGGGAGGTGAGACCGCGGCCTGCGGGCTTTGGCTCTGCCCGGAGTGCGGTCAATGGGTTGGTCTGGTGCCTCCCGTTTTTCTCTTTCTGCCTCCCGGTTTTTGGTTCTGACACAGTGGGGTCCAAATGTCTGTCAAAACCTGTCAACAACGTGGGCTTCTTTCTGGTTTGGCTATTTCTTTACGGCTCTTTTCTCAGCCCTTCAAAATATGTCGACAGTTGCAGCTATTGTTGACTCTTGGTACCAATAAAACAAATATCTCTGTACACCCTTCTTTATTGTGTGTAAGAGTAGCCATGCCTTTCTTTTCTCTTTTTCTTTTTTGACAGACAAGAACCCACCTTGCTAAGTCTTCTTACTCGGCCGGTGACTGGTACTGCCGGATTCCGGTTACTCGGCCGGTGACTGGTACTGCCGGATTCCGGCAATATGTCGCTGTTCCATTTTTTCCGACAATAAAATATTCTTTAATTGCTTAAGCTAGGTGGCGGCTATCCACTTTCGTGGAGTCGTGGCCAGCTATTTAGCTTGGGCTTTTAAGAGGTTTTTTGACCCATTCCGGTGGCTCGCTCCGACGAGTAATTCCGGCTAGGTGGTGGGAACGGAAAATTTGTTTTTCAATAGGGGTTTATATGAGGTAGTGTATTAAAATTGGTGAGAATAAGAAATAAAACAGGCTTCTATTTTTGGTTTTTGGGATAATTTCTATGAAAACCTCAGCTCTTTCTTGGGACCTTCTTTTTCTTCTCTCTGACTCCATTTTTTCAGGCAACCAAAAAATACTCTTTCAATGCTCAAGCTAGGTGGTGGCTATCCACTATTGATGGAGTCTTGGCCAGCTATTTAGCTTTGAGCAAAAGAGGTTTCTTGGCCTTTTGACAGAAAATTAGGAGAAAGTGATGGCTGCTCTTGGGTTTTTGGCATAATTTTTTTTTTGTATAAATGGTTCTCTTGGATTTTTTCAAGCTTGTCGGCCGAACCCGTAAATTTTGGGCTTTTTATGAGTTCACCTGAGATGGTGAGGGAAGCTGGTGGCTGTCACTTTCGGGAAGTGGTGGAAGCCATGAAATAAACCACTGGTCTCTCTCTCTCTCCATTGGGCATCTTCTCCGACGGCGTCAAACCGGAAAAGATGGCGCTTCCCGGCAATGGAACCACTGATGACGCCACGACTTTTGGCCTCGGAAGGTGGCTGAAACGCGTCGGCACCTCGGGAGGAACACAAAAGCAGCTGCAGATTAGGGGTGCGGGGGGAGCCCCGCTATAACCCTCGGGCGTAAGAATCAGTCGGTGTTTATGTGTATAAACTGTATGAAAGCTCTCTAGAGAGAGAGCTGTAGAGAGAGTATTGTGTGTATTGTGGAGAGAGTAGAGACTTACCTTTGCTTTGGAGGGTTATAGTATATATAGGGTGAGAGAGTGCTAATGTGGCACTTTATGAGGGGTCTCAATGTAAATATTTGGTATATGTATATATGGGATATATTTGGCTGTTTTGGATTGTATTAATGTATAAGTGTATGTATAAATATATAACTGAAAAGTCAGGGCTCATCACTTACAAAGTCAACCATTACTCATTTTCGGGTAAAGGCACTCTCAGCAGGTTGACGCTTCATTTTTTCTCGTAGGGTTTCATTTTTACCTGTCACACAAGAATGATAAACCTATCCCAATAGAACCGGTGCTTCAATATTTGTAGTTTTGACCATGAACATATCGCACATGTGTTGTTCTATCTGGGTTGAGCTTAAAAAATAATATTTCCCTTTGTGAACGTGGGTATTGACCACTTAATTAGTTGGTTTTGCGTAAGTACGGCACCAAAATTATTCATTTACTTCATTGTAAGTTGTTATCAAGGTTCTTTAGTAAGTTGTCATCAAGGTTCTTAACATTAGCTGACAGATTTATGATCTCTCTCTCTCTCTCCATTTGGAAAAAAATGTTCCCAGCTATTTTGTACTTATCACGTCAGTATCCCTTGCTTAAGTTGTCTAAATCTTTTATGCTCAATAATTTTATTGGAAGAAATTTCCAGAGCTGATTTTGCTTACACAATGACCAATTACTGCATCTTAAACTAACCTTCTTCGCGCTAGAACTCTGATTTGGAATTTATGGATCATAGCTCTGTTTAGTATAACTCATTTTCTCCCCTAACTTATTATTCATCATGTAAGAGCATCTTTGCATTTGTTGCGGAGAAATAAGATTTACTCTTTTTATGCTTATGCTTTGATTTATGGCTTTTAATGAGTATCTCTTTGCAAATTACTTCAGGCTTTACTGCACATATCTTCAGCGTGGTAGTTTTGCAGGTGTACATATATTATTGCATTATGTTCTTTAGTTGATGTCATCCATTGCCCTACTTATCCATAAGGTAAGGGACTAAGGGGTTGTTAGTGCAACATCATAGAGATTTATTTTTTACTTAGTTGCAGAAAATGGTTGGCTTAAAGTTTACAGCAACCAGTCTTCCTGTAAATGAGCATTCCTGGCAACAAAAGAATTTCTCTAACACTAACTTCTGAATTGATCTATATCACTATTGTCTAGTTTTATCCCGGTTCAATTAGTATTGAGCCGGGTATTGTATTTACAGAATTCTTTTTGTGCAGATTATCATAACTTGCGCAAAGTTGCACGAGTTTTAGTAAACCTACGAGATTTTTATTTGGAAGGTGCAACCTTGTAATCTGCGAATTGGCTTCAACAGCCGACTATATTCTATGCCGAGTGGGTTTGGAAGCATTATGGTGAGGTATAACATGGTTTTCTACATCTGCAGTTTCTCAGTGTGCAGATAACATGCTCAGATTATATCTTCACATGCCTTTACTATTTGACAGGTGGCTATTAGTCTGTACCATGTTGTTATGGTTCTCAAAGGCATCGATGTTTATTAATTTCACTACTTATTATGTGATTGCGACTATCAGTGATGTGTGCACCTGTTATTTGTTTGCAGCTGAGAAATCTCTTATGGGCGACTTCGAAGAACGATGTGTACCTCATGCAGAACTATTCGCTGATGCATTGGTCACCTCTTCTAAGAAGGGGCAGAGAAGTAGTTAATGTTGCGAGACCCATTTCACCTACTTTGGTAAGTAGCATCTCGTCACGCAATGAGAGTCTTTGTTGAGTTTATGGTACCAAAACTAAGAGTTTTCCCTACAGAAGTATCCGGGATTGTCGTCTCAGACGCTGTCCAGAGTACAGATAAGCACTATGTCTGTCAAAGACAATCTAATAGTGGTTGGTGGTTTCCACGGGGAGCTCATCTGCAAGGTAATTTCAAGATTTTTGAATTCATCCCATGCATCAATCCATCATGTGTTTAACAGACTGTTAGATATATAACAGTATTTGGACCAGCCTGGAGTAGCATTCTGCACAAAAGTAGCAACGGATGAAAATGATATAACCATACTAGTAGGTGAGACAGCCCCTCCACTTTCACCCTGCTTTCATACTTGTCTGGCCTTTGCTATTTACTTGATATGATAGTGTTTGTGTCGCTCGTTTTCTACAGTGGGTCAACAAGGGTTGTGGCAGATGCTCAAGTAAGGGTGTGTTGTGCAATCGCAGCGGAAGCCAATTGAACAATAACCAAAGAATGTTGGAAATGGGTAACAAAAGTTAAGTTTGACTTAACGTTGACCTAACTTCCTAACGGAATTCGTTAAATTGTTAACGAAGCAAGTTACAAAATGTATTCTACATTTAGTGTAGATTATGAAACTCATTTATTGTCTCAAAACCATTTTCGGGTGAATGAGAAATTAATGACAAAGTTTTGTAACTTAACGAGAGTTGGTTAAAAGGGTCAATTTGATCGTTTGGATCAAATTGGATTTAAACTGTGTTTTTGGCTATTGATATTGTGCATTCTGGTGATCAGAACGAGTGGGGACTCTGAGCACGAGTCGTGAGCACGAATGGACCTTAATGGACGTTTGGCTCAAAACTGATCAGAACGAGTGGAAGCTTGAAAACGAGTCGTGAGCACGACTCGTGCCAAGGGGCACGAGTCGTGCCCTTGCTGCTGTTTCGAATAGTTGCACCTTTTCAAGTGAAAAGCCACAAAACCTTTTGACTCTCTTTATATACTTCCCTCCGAATTTCAATTCATACACACAGTCATTTGAGCCTTCCTACCCTCTAGTAAGATAGATAAACATATCCAAATCATTGGCATATTGTTGCATCAAATCCTTCAAAGTCCAAAGTTTCAAACATAGTGTTGTTCGCTAGAGTATTTGATTTGGAGTGCTCCTATCATATACTTAAAAGTCGTTTCATCTTACTAGAAGATTGCCATTGAAACCGTAAGCACCTGTGCGGGGCAATAACTTCTTACGGAGATTGTATATAATACAAGACTCGACTTGTCTCATAGTTTTCCAATCTCCGTTACATTTTCTGTCAAGTTTTCTGTTAAGTTCTTGAGAAGCCTACCAAGAAGTCCAACAATCGTAAGAAGTTATTTACGCTTCTTCAAGACCTTCAAGAGATGGCAAATGAGAAAGACACCACCGCATCCAGTCAAGGGAATGTAACGCCTCCTTCTCAAGGTGACGCTACGTTCAACAATGTTGCACCCGCTCATACACCGCATCACCCGGGTCATGGTGAGAAACCCTCGAAGCTCACTGGTGTGGATTTCAAGAGATGGCAACAGAAGATGCTATTCTACTTGACCACCCTAAGCTTGCACCGCTTCTTAAAGGAAGATCCTCCGGCGGTGGAAAATGGTGATCCCGACCCCCAAAGGCAAATGGCCAAGGAGGCTTGGGCTCACGGTAATTTTTTGTGTAAGAATTACATCCTAAATGGACTTGACGATGCACTATACAATGTGTATAGTAACGTCGAGATAGCCAAGGCGTTGTGGGACACCTTGGAAAGGAAGTACAAGATCGAAGACGCCGGGTCAAAGAAATTTGTCGTCGGTAAGTATCTTGACTTCATGATGGTCGATTCCAAATCGGTAACAACTCAAGTGGATGAATTCCAACTCATTCTACATGGGCTTGATGCCGAGGGGATGATCATGAATGATCCATTCAAGGTGGCCTCTATCATTGAAAAATTGCCGCCTTCGTGGAAGGATTTCAAGAACTATCTCAAGCATAAACGCAAGGAGATGTCCTTGGAAGACATTGTTGTTCGTCTTCAAATTGAAGAGAACAATAGAATCAACGAGGCCAAGGTTGCTAAGGGCAAGATGGAGGCTAAGGTCAATCTCGCCGAGGCTAGCACAAGTGGCACAAAGAGAAAGCATTCCGAAAATGCCGGGAATGCTAAGAAAGGAAAGAAGAAGGGCTCTAAGAAGTTCAAGGGGTCTTGCTATAATTGTGGCAAACCGGGCCACTTAGCAAAAGACTGTCGTCTCCCAAAGAAAGAGGCGAATAATGTTGACCACATGGACCTAGACTTTGCAGCGATGATCTTTGAGGCCAACGTTGCAAACTTGGAGGAGAATCCAAAAGCTTGGTGGATAGATACCGGTGCTACCCGCCACATTTGTGGTAATAAGGAGAGTTTCTCCTCCTATACTCCCATCTCCGGAAGAAAGCTCTACATGGGAAATTCTGCTACCTCCGATATTCAAGGCATTAGAAACGTGATATTGAAGATGACTTCAGGAAAAGAAGTAACCTTGTTGGATGTGCTGCATGTTCCAGACATCCGTAAAAATTTGGTGTCCGGCGCTTTGCTTAGTAAGGCCGATTTTAGACTAGTATTTGAATCCGACAAATTTGTATTAACCAAGAATGGTTTATTTCTTGGAAAGGGTTACCTCGAGGAGGGCCTTTTCAAGATGAATGTAATGAACGTGATCCGCCGAGGTGCGATGAATAAAAATTCTGTTTCTTATGTTTACTTGTCGGAAAGTTCTAATTTATGGCATGATAGATTAGGACATGTAAACCTCGACACCATTAAGAAATTAGCGAAACAAGATTTAATCCAAATGACTAAATCCGACTCGACTAATAGGTGCGAAGTTTGTGTTGAGGCAAAAATGACGAAGTCGCCATTTAATGTCATACAAAGAAACACAACTCCTCTCGAGTTAATTCACACCGACATATGTGATTTAAAACTTGTGCAAACTCGAGGAGGTAAAAAGTATTTCATTACATTTATAGATGATTGCACAAAATTTTGTTATGTCTATCTCTTAAGAAGTAAGGATGAAGCCTTAGTGGCTTTTGAGACTTATAAGAAAGAAGTTGAAAATTAACTTAACTTGAAGATTAAGAAAGTTAGAAGCGATAGAGGTGGAAAATATGAAGCACCGTTTGAAGGATTATGTTGGGAATCCGGCATAATTCATCAAACAACGGCTCCATATACCCCTCAATCTAACGGAGTTGCTGAACGCAAAAACCGTACTCTCAAGGAGATGATGAACGCGCTTTTGATAAGTTCAGGCTTACCCGACAACTTGTGGGGGGAAGCAATACTCACTTCTAATTATGTTCTTAATAAAATATCCAAGAAATGTATTGATAAAACGCCCTACGAATTATGGCATAATCGTAGACCATGTTATAAATACCTTAAAGTGTGAGGGTGTTTGGCCAAGGTTGAAGTACCTAAGCCAAAACAAGTCAAGATTGGTCCAAAGACCATTGACTGTGTTTTTATTAGATATGTCAATAATAGTAGTGCCTATCGTTTTATAGTGCACAAATCAGACATTTCTGATATTCATGTAGGAACTACTATAGAATCAAGGAATGCGGTATTCTTTGAAAACATCTTTCCTGCTAAGGACAGGAAAGATATAGGTTCTAATAAGAGAACACATGAATCTACAACCGGTCCTTCTCAAATAGAAGATGAAGAACTGAGACGTAGAAAAAGGGCAAGAGTGGAAAAGTCTTTTGGTCCTGATTTTCTATCTTACATGTTAGAAAACGAACCAGCAACTGTTAAAGAAGCTTTATCCGGTCCGGATAGTTCGTTCTGGAAAGAGGCTATTAACAGTGAAATAGAATCCATAATGCTCAACAATACTTGGGAATTAGTTTATCTCCCTCCAGGTTGCAAACCATTAGGTTGCAAATGGATCCTTAAAAGGAAGTATAAAGCGGATGGATCAGTCGATAAGTACAAAGCTAGGCTAGTTGCCAAAGGCTTTAGACAGAAAGAGGGATATGATTTCTTCGATACATACTCCCCTGTCACAAGGATCACATCTATTCGGGTTCTCATAGCTATTGTAGCAGTGCATAATCTTGAGATACACCAAATGGATGTGAAGACTGCTTTCCTAAATGGAGAACTTGATGAAGAAATTTACATGGAACAACCCGAAGGGTTCTCAGTTCCTGATAAAGAAAGAAAGGTGTGTAAACTCGTAAAGTCCTTGTATGGACTGAAACAAGCACCTAAAAAATGGCATGAGAAGTTCGATAGAACCATGTTATCGAATGAATTCAAGATTAACGAATGTGACAAATGTGTCTACATTAAAGGAACATCTGAATCATTCGTTATCGTTTGTCTTTATGTAGACGATATGCTCATAATGGGAAGTAGTCATGATTTGATCATGAATACCAAAGGCATGTTAAAGAAGAACTTTGACATGAAAGACATGGGATTAGCTGATGTAATATTAGGGATAAAGATCTCTAAAACATCTGAAGGATTAGTTCTTTCACAATCCCATTACCTAGAGAATGTTCTTCAGAAATTCAATGTCTTTGATGACCCTCCGGCTAAGACACCGGTAGACTTGGCTCTACATTTAGCCAAGAACAAAGGGGAACCAGTTTCTCAACTGGAATATGCAAGAATAATTGGTAGTCTGATGTACTTAACGAATTGTACACGTCCAGACATTGCATATTCAGTGAGCAAACTAAGTAGATTCACAAGTAATCCTAATACTGATCATTGGAAAGCACTAATGAGAGTACTAAGATATTTAAGGTATACATTAAACCATGGGATACTTTATAAGAAATATCCAGTAGTATTAGAAGGATAATGTGATGCCAATTGGATATCGGACACGAAAGACTCTAAGTCCACAAGTGGATATGTATTCACAATAGGTGGAGGAGCAGTGTCTTGAAAATCCTCCAAACAAACATGTATAGCCAGATCCACGATGGAGTCTGAGTTTATCGCTTTAGATAAAGCTGGGGAAGAAGCAGAATGGCTTAAGAACTTCCTGGAGGATATTCCTTGTTGGAGCAAACTTGTGCCTGCTGTACTAATACATTGTGATAGTCAATCAGCAATTGGAAGGGCACAGAATAGTATGTACAATGGTAAGTCTAGACATATTCGTCGTAGACACAAAACCATTAGACAGTTGATCAAGAATGGCGTTATCACTATTGATTATGTAAAGTCATGTGATAACTTAGCGGATCCGTTTACCAAAGGTATAAATCGAGATCAACTGTATAAACTGTTAAGGGGAATGGGTTTAAAACCCACAACAAAAGGACTTATAGCGGACACTCAACCTTGAGAAATGGAGATCCCAGGCCCTTGGTTCAATGAGACAACCAAGTTATAAGTTCTAGTAGAGTTACTTGGAAACAAAAACTCGGTTTATTAACCTGGAGATGTTGAATACTCATTCCCAGAACATCCAAGTACAAGCACATGCAGCAGTGGTAAGGATAAGTTGAGAAAACTTTTAATAATTTCTATACCTACGGGTGGAGTAGTGCATAATACTCCTTATAGTGAGAATCACCTATATAAGCGAGAGGTAATTTGGCCGCCTCTAAATGAACGCTTATGAATGAGATATGGTCCAGGGCCGAAATGGACAAAACGTGAGAACAACAATTGTTAGAGTTGTTATTATGTAAGTATTATTGTCTTGGTATACATCCGAAAGTCACTGGTTCAAAGCGATTCGCTACCAAATGGCTAGTATATCCGATAATATTTCACTAGGGAAGATTCAAGGCCACAAGCTATCTATCCCGATGTAATAATAGTTCGCCGGAACTTTGGACGAAATTGCATTCATGCATTAATTGTCATTCATGTTGGGGATTGTTGGAAATGGGTAACAAAAGTTAAGTTTGACTTAACGTTGACCTAACTTCCTAACGGAATTCGTTAAATTGTTAACGAAGCAAGTTACAAAATGTATTCTACATTTAGTGTAGATTATGAAACTCATTTATTGTCTCAAAACCATTTCCAGGTGAATGAGAAATTAATGACAAAGTTTTGTAACTTAACGAGAGTTGGTTAAAAGGGTCAATTTGATCGTTTGGATCAAATTGGATTTAAACTGTGTTTTTGGCTATTGATATTGTGCATTCTGGTGATCAGAACGAGTGGGGACTCTGAGCAGGAGTCGTGAGCACGAATGGACCTTAATGGACGTTTGGCTCAAAACTGATCAGAACGAGTGGAAGCTTGAAAACGAGTCGTGCCCTTGCTGCTGTTTCGAATAGTTGCACCTTTTCAAGTGAAAAGCCACAAAACCTTTTGACTCTCTTTATATACTTCCCCTCCGAATTTCAATTCATACACACAGTCATTTGAGCCTTCCTACCCTCTAGTAAGATAGATAAACATATCCAAATCATTGGCATATTGTTGCATCAAATCCTTCAAAGTCCAAAGTTTCAAACATAGTGTTGTTCGCTAGAGTATTTGATTTGGAGTGCTACTATCATATACTTAAAAGTCGTTTCATCTTACTAGAAGATTGCCATTGAAACCGTAAGCACCTGTGCGGGGCAATAACTTCTTACGGAGATTGTATATAATACAAGACTCGAATTGTCTCATAGTTTTCCAATCTCCGTTACATTTTCTGTCAAGTTTTCTGTTAAGTTCTTGAGAAGCCTACCAAGAAGTCCAACAAAGAACACACACAAGCAATTGAGAAATCGAAAGAGAAAAGAGATGGAAAATTGATTGGGGTTTTGAACTCTGCCTTTTGTATTATTATGTGCTATGTCTCATGTTTACATAGGGTTACAATCACTATATATATAGGATACAAAACCTAGCCCAAACAGAAGACTAAATACCAAAAGCCCGAAATTCAAAACACCCCCGGCTGGCCTTGAGGCGCCCGCCTCAAGGCAACCCAGGCGCCCGCCTCAAAGGAGCCACGCCAAACCCAAGCCACTGGACATGAAGCGCATGCCTCGAACAAGGCCATGCGGCCGCCTCAAGCTGCAACAAAATGTCCCCAAGCTACGGTGTTCCATACGCCCGCCTCAACCAACATGAGGCGCCCGCCTGGCGACGGAAACACGAGCCACATCCTACAATCTCCACCTTGGCGAGTGTTCACCCAACCCAACAGAAGACACAAGGAACCAGCTCGAACCACCCCACCTCTAACAACTAGAGATGTGCAACAAATCCAAGCAATGCTTGAACTTGTTAGTAGTAACCGGCTTCGTCAACATATCAGCAGCATTCTCCGCAGTGTGAACCTTCTCTAACACAACCTCACCCATATCAATCAACTCCCGAATCTTGTGAAACCGAACATCAATATGCTTCGTCCGTTGATGATAAATGTGATTCTTTGCCAAGAAAATCGTGCTTTGACTGTCACAAAGCAACTTCACTCCACTTTGCTGAATGCCCAACTCGTTGACCAAACCCCGAAGCCATAAGGCTTCCTTTGCAGCTTCAACCGCTGCCATGTACTCCGCTTCCGTTGTAGACAATGCAATAATCGACTGAATCATAGATCTCCAACATATGGGTCCACCACCAAAAGTAAACGCATAACCCGTAGTAGACCTCCTTCGATCCAAGTCACCCGCATAATCTGAATCAACATATCCCACAACTGAAAGCTCCTCACTCTTACCTCCAAACATGATGCCATAATCCATAGTGCCCTTCAAATATCTGAGAATCCACTTGACTGCTTCCCAATGCTGTTTACGCAGATTCGCCAAATACTTGCTAACCACACTAATAGCTTGTGCCAAATCTGGACTCGTGCAAACCATAGCATACATGATACATCCCACTGCGCTTGCATAGGGAACCTTTGACATACTCTGAATATCTTCAGTCGAACTCGGGGAATCTGAGGCAGATAAATTAAAATGACTCGCCAATGATGTCTTCACAGGTTTTGCATCCCGCATATTGAACCTCTCCAACACCTTCTCCACATAGCCGGCTTGAGACAACCACAATCTCCTAGATTTCCTGTCTCGGCGAATCTCCATCCCAAGAATCTTCTTGGCTTCCCCCAAATCCTTCATGTCAAACTCTCTACTCAACAAGGCCTTCAACTGATTGACCTCGTTCTTACTTCTACCCGCGATAAGCATATCATCCACATACAGTAACAGAAAAATAAAAATAAAAGAACCATCATCAAGGCACCTCACATAAATGCAGCAATCATACTCACAACGCTTGTAGCCAATACGTACCATGTAGGAGTCAAATCTAGTGTACCACAGCCTCGGAGACTGCTTCAGCCTATAAAGTGACTTCTTCAATCTACAAACCAAACGCTCCTGCCCGGGCTCCGTGAACCCATGTGGTTGCTCCATGAAAATCTGCTCATCCAACTCACCGTGTAGAAACGCAGTTTTCACATCCATCTGCTCCAACACCAAATCATAGTGCGCTACAAGACCCAACACAATCCGAATGGAAGTATGTCTCACAACAGGCAAAAAAATCTCATTATAATCTACCCCCTCTCGCTGCGAATACCCCTTTGCTACCAAACGAGCCTTGAACTTTTCCCCCTCTTTTTCCGATACTGCCTCCTTGCGCTTGAAAACCCACTTGCAACCAATAGCATGCTTCCCTTTAGGACGCTCCACCAAATCCCATGTATCATTCTTGTACAATGACTCCATCTCCTCCGCCATAGCAGTTATCCACTTGTCCTTTTCCGAACTGTTTATAGCCTCCTTAAAAGTACTCGGGTCTCCACTACTAAGAACAAGAACATATGAAGCCATGTCTTCAAACCCATATCTGACGGGTGGCTTGATTACTCTCTTAGGTCTCCCAACTGAAGTACTAGCCACTTCTTGTGTAGTTGCCTCTGACTCCGGAAGAGTGAGATCCGCATCAGTATTATCCTCACGTAGCTCCACTTCAATAACTTGCTTCTCGCCCTCTTTGCTTTCTAGCACCTTCTCCTTATCATCTTGAGTACACTTCAACATAGCCTTTTGATCAAAGACTACATCCCTACTAATCACCACCTTGCTTGACTTGGGATCCCAAAGCTTGTATCCTTTCACACCTGTTTCATACCCGAGAAAGACACACTGTTTTGACTTTGGGTCAAGCTTCGACCGCTCTTCACCAGGAATATGCACATAGGATGGACATCCAAACACCCGGATATCGGTGACGTCTACCTCATTACCCGTCCATACCTCCTCCGCAAACCTGTTATCCAAAGAGACTCTAGGTGATCTGTTAATCAAGAAACATGCCATACTCACCGCATCAGCCCAAAAGTTCTTTGCCAACCCCGCATTGAATCGTAGACACCTAGCCCTTTCCGCAATAGTTCTATTCATCCTGTCAGCCACACCATTTTGTTGTGGTGTCTTGCGTACCGTGTAGTGCCTCTTGATTCCATGCTC
Source organism: Adenophora triphylla var. japonica (assembly GCA_022495995.1). Lineage (NCBI taxonomy): Eukaryota > Viridiplantae > Streptophyta > Magnoliopsida > Asterales > Campanulaceae > Adenophora > Adenophora triphylla. The sequence goes on along the minus strand of JAFEMH010000747.1, from coordinate 507,676 downwards.
TCTACAGAACTTCTTGAACTTGCTATCTGTGTACTCTGTCCCATTATCACTCCTCAAACACTTGATTTTTCGCCCCGCCTGATTTTCCACTTCAGCTTTCCACACCTTGAACTTCTCAAAAGTTTCTGACTTGTGCCTCATGAAGTAAACATAACCTTCTTCGAAAAATCATCAATAAAAGTCACGAAGTAATAATTTCCTCCTCTAGATTCCATTCTAACCGGCCCCCACACATCTGAATGAACATAATCTAGAATACCCTTTGTCGTGTGTTTACCCGTCTTGAATTGCACCTTGTTCTGCTTTCCAAGAACACAATACTTGCAAAACTCCAGTTTACAAGTCTTCACACCCTTCAACAACTTTCTTTTATGAAGTTCCCGCATTCCTCATTCACCCATGTGACCAAGCCTCATATGCCATAGAAGGGCATCAGTATCAACCTCAGACTCAACGGATGTGACTCCACCTACAACCGTACTCCCTAGCAACCTGTAAATGTTCTTAGAGCCCTTCTCACCCTTCATCACAACCATGGCACCCTTCACTACTTTCAATGCTCCACCTTGTGCTTTATAGGACATACCGTTAGCATCCAAGGTTCCCAATGAAATTAGATTTTTAGAAACATCTGGCACATGTCTAACATCACATAACGTTCTAACCACACCATCATACATCTTAATTCTTATAGTTCCTATGCCAGAAATTTTACAAGTAGCACCATTACCCATAGTAACTATACCAGAATTAACTGACCTGTAGGTATCGAACCAATCACGATTCGCAGTCACATGAAACGAACATGCTGAGTCCAGAATCCAGCCATCTGTCGGGTGCTCCACAGCTGATGAAGTCGTAAGCATATCACCATCCACGTCCTCCTAGCAATCTTCAACCACATTGACTAACTTTGAAGATCCCTCTTTGCCTTTGCCGTTCCCCTTCTCCGGACAATTCTGCCTCTTGTGCCCCTTCTGCCCACACTTGAAACAATTCCCCTTGTACTTCTTCCTTGACTGAGAATGAGAATTCTGCCTCTGCGAGTTATCCCGGAACTGGGATCTCCCACGTTCCTGATTTTCCTTCACAAATAACCCCTCTCCCGCAGGTTCATCAACGGACTTCTTCTGTTTATGAAAAGCTAGAAGAGCTTCTGTGACCAGTTGCAATTCCGCAGTCTCCTTCCCCCACGTCAACGTAGTAACAAGGTTTTCATATGTTGAAGAATTGGGCAATGAATTCAACAGCATCAACGCCTTGTCCTCATCCTCGAACTTTACCTCCACCCTAACCAAATCGTTGAGAATTTGATTAAACGTGTGTATATGAGATTCTAGGTCAGAACCCTCTGCCATCTTAAGCCCATACAGCCGTTGGTTAAGATGCAATTTGTTCGAGATGGATTTCGACAAATACCTAGCCTCCAAAATCTCCCAAACATTCGTCGTTGATTCCTCATCGATCACGTGATACACCACCTCATCCCCAAGACACTACCGTATAGAAGATACAACCCGCTCTTGCAACTCCTTCTATGGACCTTCTTCGATATCATCAGGTTTATCCGAATATCGAAGAACCTTTCCCAAGCCTGCTTGAATCAGAAAATCCTTCACCCTCCTTTGCCATAACGCAAAGTTTCCATGCCCATCAAACTTCTGAACATCGGACTTCACGGTGATAGAATTCCCCCCAGACATCGCAAGTCGTGCTCTGATACCAGTTGTTGTGCAATCGCAGCGGAAGCCAATTGAACAATAACCAAAGAACACACACAAGCAATTGAGAAATCAAAAGAGAAAAGAGATGGAAAATTGATTGGGGTTTTTAACTCTGCCTTTTGTATTATTATGTGCTATGTCTCATGTTTACATTGGGTTACAATCACTATATATATAGGATACAAAACCTATCCCAAACAGAAGACTAAATACCAAAAGCCCAAAATTCAAAACACCCCCGGCTGGCCTTGAGGCGCTCGCCTTAAGGCAACCCAGGCGCCCGCCTCAAAGGAGCCATGCCAAACCCAAGCCACTGGACATGAAGCGCACGCCTTATTAAACTAATCACCTGCAAGGAGCATAAACAAGAGAGAAGATACAAAGAGGAAGAGGAAAGACTCACACACGCAGAGAGAAGAAGAAGACAGACACGGCAGAAGTGAAAAAGAGAGAACCCAACTTGCTTGGTCTCTGTTATAAACTTTTCTATAAGTAACCTACTACCAAGAGTAATTCTAGGAATTAAATAATTACACAATATTCTATCCTCTATCACTACCTAATTACAAGGAGTAAATTATGTCACTATAAATCGAATTAGAACTATATACATGGGAAAGATAGCTATGAATATTGTAACAAATATTCTAGTCAACCTTGGTATCTTTATGAGAAACTTGCATATTATTATTTCCGTTTTCACTCCCCCTCAAGCGAAGCGGAGTGGAGTGGAGCTGTAGCTTGCCAGCGAGTATATGAAAATGAGGAGCGGCCAAGATTTTGGTGAAAAGATCAGCAAGTTGATCCGAGGAGGATATGTGATGGAGACGAAGGAAGCCTCGCTGATGTAACTCACGAACAAATTGAAGGTCGATTTCAATGTGGCGTGTACGAGCATGAAAGACAGGGTTCTTTGACATGTGTAACGCCGAGATGTTATCACAATAAAGAATGGGGGGAGCTAAGGGAATACCGAGTTCACGAAAGATATAGGAGAACCAGCGAATCTCAGCTGCAGTCGATGCTAATGCTCGATATTCGGCCTCACTACTAGACCGGGAAACAGTGTTTTGTTTCTTTGTCGTCCAAGCTACGAGATTAGGACCCACAAAGACGCATGCCCCAGTTGTAGAGCGCCGGTCATCTGGACTCCCGGCCCAGTTCGCATCACAGTATGCAACTATGGATGTATCTGTTGATTTTCTGAAGGTGAGACCAAGGGAGAGTGTCCCTTTTGAGAAATCGGAAGATACGTTTGACGGCTTGTAGATGAGAGGTCCTTGGCGCATGCATGTATTGACAAACCTGATTCATCGCAAAAGAAAGATCGGGCCGTGTGAGAGTGACGTATTGTAACCCACCTACCATGCTTCTATAGACAGATGGATCGGGTAAAGGATCGCCCTCATGAGCTGTTAGATGGAGGCCCAACGACAGAGGGGTAGGGGCTGGCTTACATAATTCCATGTTGAATTTATGTAAATAATAAATGCATATCTAGACTGATTTAGCTGAAGAAGAGAAGAGGTGCGAGTAGTTTCGACACCGAGGAAGAAACTGAGGGGTCTCAATTTTTGACTATCAAAGGTCGAGCAAATATTTTCCAAGACTTTGTTCACCTCTGAAATGCTAGAACCTGTAACGATGATGTCATCTACGTATACTAGGATTTCCACAGTATTACCCACGTGATGACGGATGAACAAGGATGAATCTGAACGACTGTTGAAAAATCCCAAAGTGAGTAAAAAATCATGTAGACGCTGAAACCATGCCCGTGGAGATTGTTTCAGGCCGTAGAGTGCTCGGTGTAACTTACATACGAACTCAGGGTGCGCGGAGTCAACGAACCCTTGTGGCTGAGTCATATATACCTCCTCAGAGAGAATACCATTGAGAAACGCATTTCGAACATCGAGTTGTTCCAGTGGCCAATCTTGAGAGTGTGCTAAGGACAGGATGGTTCAGATGGTGGCCGGTTTGACAACTGGGCTAAACGTTTCCTCATAGTCTATGCCTTCCTGCTGAGTATACCCCTGGGCAACCAATCGAGCTTTGTAACGTTCAATCGACCCATCGGCTTTACATTTGATCTTGTATATCCATTTGCTGCCAACGATATTGTGAGACGGTGGAGGCGGGACCAGAGACCAAGTACTATTTTTGTGCAGTGCAGAAATCTCTTCATTCGTAGCCTTTCTTTGCCCTTTGTACTTAAAGGAGGCAGCGAGAAATTTTGTGGCTCAACGAGAGGAGAAGACGCTGGTGTAGCACTTAAAGCACAATGATGCTTGGGACGAAAAATGCCAGCTTTATCTCTCGTAATCATAGGATGCGTGCCAAGGGTCAGAACAGGTGGCTGATCATGGAGGGATGGGCCTGATTCCGCTGGTGGTATTGGTGAGTGAGGCAAGCTGGGAGAAGATGGTGCTTGGGACTGATCAACATCAGTCGTCTCAGCTCTAGGAGATGCAGAAGATGCGGTCTGTTGGAAATGGTCCAGCACAGTCGAGCAATTTGGCCTGGGAGAGGCTGGAAGTGGCTGGCCCAACGAAGAAGCCACAGCTGAATGTGGGTTGCTCATATTTTGAGGCCCAGGAGAGAAGTAGTGATCCATTTGGCTGGTGTCCACAGGCTGAGAAGGAGCCGCATGAGTGGAACTAATGTTTTGATCAAGATGGGCTGACCGCAATGGCTGAACTGGATGAGTAGTAGCAGCTGCAAAATTCTTGGCAAAATAGTAGAAATGATTTTCATCAAATAACACATGCCTAGATATATAAATTTTGCCAGTTTGGGGATTGTAACATCTGTAACCTTTCCGCATAGAATCATACCCAAGAAATACACATGGGGTGGATTTGAGCATCAATTTATGTTGATTATACAGAACAAGATTAGGAAAACAAGTGCACCCAAAATTTTTAAGAAAACGATAGTCAGGAGTCCGTTGCCACAATTTTTCGTACAAAGAGATGTACTTTAATTGTCTCATAGGTAATCTGTTTATAAGGAAGACGGCTGTGGTAAATGCCTCGAGCCAAAAAGACATGGGAACTTTGGATTGAGCAATTAGACAAAGACCCATTTCTACGATATGCCTATGTTTACGTTCAACTACTCCATTTTTTTGAGGGGTATACGGGCAAGATGTCCGATGACCAATCCCATGCTTGACCAAAAAATTTGCCATTTGACGATTTATGAACTTCCCACCCCCATCTGTTTGAATGACCTTTATTGTGTGAATAGCAGATATTTTGCGAGATAACTGATTTTCAATGAATACTTTAAAATCAGAAAATACTGGAAAAACATCAGATTTTTGATATAAAGGAAATAGCCAAACAAAACGAGAGAAATTATCCACAATAGATAAATAATACTTAAAACCAGAAACAAAAGGAGTCGTAGAAGGACCCCAAACATCTAAATGTAACAAATCCAACGGTTTGGGGGAGAAAAAATTCCTAAGTTCAAACGGGAGATTACACGATTTGCCTTGGGGGCAAACATGACACATCTCTTTATTCAAGATCGGGCTGCTAACCGGTATCCGAATTTTATTTACCAAGCATCGAAAAATCTGAGAGGAGGGATGTCCTAAGCGGGCATGCCACGTAGAAGAAGGAGCACGTTCCCCAATTAACGCCAATGAGTTTACACGAGAACTGGGGATAAAGGACAACGTGTAGAGGTCTCCCACATTACTGCCAGAGAGGATAGTCCTCTTGGTACGGTTGTCCTTCACACAAAACCTAAAAGCAGTCAGTTCAAAGAAGCAGTTATTATCGAGACAAAATCTACGAATAGAAAGTAACGAACGACTGATTTTAGGAGCATGAAGTACAGTATTCATGACAAAGGAACGATTATTAGCAACAAAAGAAGACGAACCAACATTAGCTATAGGAATAGATGCACCATTAGCTACCATAATGGAATCATTACATGAATACTGTGAATACTGTTGCAGGACATCCGGAGAGGATGTCATGTGATTAGTTGCTCTGGAATCAAGCACGAAGGACACAGGAGCCATGGGTGAGAAATTGTTAACCGAGGGACCTCCATTTGGGTAGTATTGAGCATTGTATGCATAATTCCCTCGTTGGTAACAAGTATCAGCTGCGTGACCATGTTTCTTGCAGAGTTGGCAATAAACGTTGTTCGGATCATGACTCACGAAAGTATTGGGTGGAGTGTAAGGCACGGATGGGAGAGGGGCAGAAGACCGAATGGGGTTTGGCATGTGATGGGGCTGAAAGTGAGTGGGCAGCGGAAGAATGCCCCTTCCCTGGTTTCGGCGATTACGGTTTTGGTTCCGACGACCACCACTACAGTTCGAGTTAGGGAAGAAAACGAACCCACCAGGGCTGTTTGGCCGAAACCCTCCTTGGCTGGTGTTTGGTGGTGCAGCTGGGGTTGGGGTTGGATTGTTATTGGTGGCGGGTTTAGTAGCTTGTGTGGAAGCTGCAAGGGCGGTAATTGTTGATTGAGAGTGGTTGGAGAATTTCTTTTGTAAAGCCTCTTCTTGGAGGAGGAGATCCTTAAGGTCATCTATGGTTGTAAGGCCTTTGGAATTTTGGGATGTGATGAATTCCTTATAGGTATAACCAAGGCCACCAAGGATACGAGAACGAAGGGTTTGGTTAGATACAGCTTGTCACGACCCTAACACTAGGCATATCATTTTAAGCATTTCATATTAATTATATTCCTTATGGGCTAGTTTGATATTTTAATTATTAGAATTTAATTAAATGTATATCTTAAGTTGAGGTGCTTAAGTGTCAAGTTGGAAACTAGGGAGATTTAATTGTAGTAATTCAATCTTGGAGGGGCCTAAGTGAAAATTGAGTAAAATATCTCTTAAATTGGGTGAATTTTATTTGCAAGGCACCAAATGTGTAAGGCACTTTGAACATCAATTTACAACCTAGATTTCAATTTCAATGTCAATTTCAAAGGATACGTAACTGGGTTTGCAAAAAAAAATCGTACTGGTGGGGTGTTTTGTGTGTCTATACACGAAATGTGTTTGTGCATTTCGTGTGTAGTTACACGAAATGTTCCAATGTAAATCATGTATAGGCACACGAAATGAGACTCAAAATCCTACCTATGTGTTTCGTGTGCCTATACGCAAAATAGACAGTTTCAACTCGTACTAATTTACACGAAGTGATTCACTAAATTTCATGTATATTCATACGAAATCTAAAGGAAAATTTCTTCTTTAGATTTCGTGTGATTATACACGAAATGTTGAATGACATTTCGTGTAAAATCATACGAAATATTTCTTAACATTTCGTGTATATTCATACGAAATCTGAAGGAAAATTTCTCCTGTGGATTTCGTGTGAATATACACGAAATGGTGAGAACCATTTCGTATCATTTTACACGAAATGTTATTCACATTTCGTGTATATTTACACGAAATGAACTAGAACTGGAACTTTAACTGTCACTAATTTATTGTCTCTTATTTGAATTTTTTGTAGGGACGTCAACGTATGACCGCTTCCAATAGAAAGAGAAAGGCCGAGACGGCAGTTAAAAAAGCTAAACGCGCCAAACAAAAACATGATAAAAATGATGAGCCTGAGACTGTGATTGAGCCTGAGCACATTGAGAGTGAGCATACAGATGATGAGGCGACCTCTGCAGGTCACGAGGATGTTGCTGAGTCATCTTCATCTTACGATTACGTCTTCTTGAGTCATCTTCGATTCGAGATGAGGCAGCGACGAGCAAAGCCGGCCTTGTGTGGAGTCAGGATCTGATGACAGTAGTGAGGGGGAGGGGGAGGAGGAGGAGGCTACCCAGGTGGCTAGAGGAAAAGGGAAGGCACCGGCTGCAAAGGAGAAGAAGCATGTTACACCATGGGAGATTACGAGCGACCCGGGTGGCGGCCCAGAGGTGTGTGACCTGTTAAACCCTATATATACACCCATTCTTAACAGCCCCATTCACCATTCATTAACACACATTATCCAAGTTCTTACAATCATATTATGGATTCCTCACATTGTTACGATGATATTAACCTTGATGATATAGAATTTATCTTTGAAGAAGAAGACGAAAGGGCACCAAATCAAGATTCTCCACAACCTTCTTCACCTTCTCCGCATCAAAATCAAAATTCTTTTGAAGCTGTGTGGAACGAAGTACAGAACGCACCTGAACCGATCAAGAGAAAGTTATTCCAAACGATAAATGAAGAGCTACATCCACAAACCAGAGATGCTTCTAAGCCACCTCATATTTCAAAGGCAAATAAACCCCGGACCACCAGTTCGAGAATACATTCAGATTGGGAGCATATAGACAGATATTTTGGAGTCCCCACTACACCACCCTCCACTGGCAGCAGGTCTAGATCTTCATTCATTGCATCAACCCAATCGAGTATGATGTCGTGGGACTCAAACTCTTTGAAGTCCACGCCCAATCCGAAAGTAGCTTCAAACACTACACCATCTAGCCCTACTACTCCTACGTCTCTTCCACCACTAGCTGCTTCAACTCTTGGGAGAGGACGAGGTCAGGGACGAGGACGAGGATGGGGACGGGGTTGGAGTCAGGGTCGGGGTCGTGGAAAGGGAAATGGACAAGTCAAAGTCACTAGTCTACATACTTCTAGGTATACTTTGTCATTAATGCCTATCATGGTCCCATTTATTGAAGGCATCACAGATGTGAGGGGTGATGGACATTGTGGCTATAGAGCCGTAGCTGCACAGATATACGGAGATGAGGACATGTGGCCTCAAGTTCGCACAGATTGTTGCCTTGAGCTGCATAGTCGACGCGAGCTTTATCAGAGAGTTATATCTTGGACAAGTATGGACGAGCTCTACAGTCGCATTGCTTAATATTCCTCCTCGGCTCCTGAGTATTATTATATGATCCTCCTAGAGCTAGGGCACATCATTGCCACGAGGTATAATGTGGTGTTCATCTCGTACACGCTAACCAGTAGCTTCACATGCCTTTCGGTGACTGTACCACAAGGAGTAGGACCACCCACAGACACACTTGTGCTTGGACACATTGGAAACCATTTTATATTGCTGCACATGTTAGATAATGATTACCCAATGCCATCGCCAGCGATATATTGGGAGGCTCATCGTGATGCAAGCGCAAGTAACTTGGTCATGCCATACAGAGCTCGGATAGATACATTCAACCGACTCTCAATTGGGTCGAACGAAGAAAGAGTTTCAAGAAATAGGCCATAGTATGAGTGTATCATTTGACTTATTGAGCCTTTTTTATTTGTATGTATGAATCGTGAAGTTTTTATTGAGCCTTGTTAAAAACTGTTTGGAAGTTTGGATGTGTGATGTGAAATATGGCAAAGTATACCATTTTTTATGATTTTTTTTTTCAAGAAATTTGTATTGGTCTTTGAATTTTCCAGTTTTTATGTTTGGAAGTATGAATTATGCAGACTGTTTATTTCGTGTGAATATACACGAATTTTTCAGGTAATTTTCGTATGAAAATACACGAAATATTTGTTAATATTTCGTGTAAATATACACGAAATAACTCAATACATTTCGTGTATTTTCATACGAAACTTATCTGACAACGTCGTGTATAATCACACGAAACGTCCGCGTACGGGTGAGGACAGTTTTGTCAATTGTCCGTGCCTTTCAAATAACATGCCTTGCAAATAACCGTGCCCCTTAAATTGGTGTCATCTTACCGACATCAATTGACTCCTTCTTTCTTCTTCCCAGTTCCCAGTTTCTTCTTCTTCCTAGAAAATACTCTCTCATCCCATAATCATTCAAAAATTCATAAGAAATCCAATTCTTGTCCGATCTTAGATCCGTTCGCTTCTAAATGACGAGGAGGTCAAGAGGAACATTTCTATATAATTAGAATTCATTTCCATTCCGATGAAATTTAAGGCAAGTTATTATAATTCCTTTATTTGCATGGTCATCTTGTTGCTTATGATGAATTTCTTGGAATATGTATGTTGTTTGAAATTTTAGACAAATTATTTGCTTGAGAATGAAAGGGATTTGGTTTTTATGAGTAGGAAGAATTTCTAGTAGATGAGTTTGTTGAAGTAGTTGTTTGGTGATTTAGAACCTCTCCCTTGAATTAAAATGGGTTGGATTGAGTAAATTGGGGTTGGGTTATGTTATACTTGTTGTTTGTGAATTTAGTCAAGTTATTTACTTGGAAATGAAAGGAATTAGGATTTAAATGAGCAAGAAGAAATTACTAGTATGTGGGTTTGTTAAGTGGGTGTTTGGTACATTAGAATCCCTTCCTTGAAGTTTGAAAGGGGTTGGAATGGTTAAATTAAGGTTTGGTTATATTTATGCTAGTTGTGGTGAAAGAGTTTTGGGAACATTTTATTTGGGTTTTTAGAATAAATGAAAAATAAGTTTGAATGACTTTTGTGTGTTGCAAGTTGTTACAATTCCTTTCCTTGTATCTTCATATTTGTGTTTATAAATGGATTCTTGTAATATACTTGTTGTTGGTGAATTTGGTCAAGTTAGTTGCTTGTGAATGAAAGGAATTGTGGAAGTAGTTTAAATATTATCCGGAAAATGGTTGTTAAGCTTGATTCGTACTTCACCAAAGTGGTTCAAACTTGGGAAGTAGATCTTGAACTTTTATTAAAGTTATCCGAGGTTGCGTAATGACTATGTAGGAATGGTTTATGATACATAGTGGCCTTACGTGCTCCATATCCTTGGTGATTGGGTTTGAATAGTGTAGAAGCTGTATGTTACGCTATTGTGCTAGTTTGGAAATGTGTATTTATTATATTGCTACCTTGTTATCCAAAGTGTGGATTTATCTAGCATATGGTTATATGTCTATCCCAGGTGTGGATTTATTGGTTATATTGTTGCCTTACTTGGATTCATATTCATTGATGGTACTATGTATAGTGTATTAAATGAATGTTGCACATTTTGGACTCATTGATGTATTCCGATATAAATGCTAGGGTTCCCTACTTTGGAATTCCTAAATTGTTTGGGATTTGTTCAAGGATTTATAGCCGTTGTGCTAATATGTTGAATACTTGTTATAGTATTTCTATCTTTATGATATTCTATTGTTGTAGGATTCCCTACTTTGGAATTCCTAAACTGTACATGTTGAAACAAAGATTTATAGCCGTTGTGATAATATGTTGAATACTTGTTATAGTATTGCTATCTTCATGATATGCTATTGTGGTATGTATCCCTACTTTGGATCATACAATGTTTGGTTAAGCAAGTATGTTATTACTGTGCTTAGTAATGAAAATCCAGCTGGTATTTGTTTGTTGGGCAATGTTATGGAATTATAATGGCACCGAGCCAAGTTCATTATAATTCAAACATTGGTAACCCGGAATTGTCCTTCTTGTGTGGGATTAGTGGACTAGCATCTCCTTTTGAGGTAGATGGTCTAGTTTCACTGGGGATATGACTGTGTGTCAGAATCCCTATGGTACTGTTATTGTTTATGGTTCCGGAACTGCTTCATCAACTGTTGCTGCTGCTCGGATGTGTATATCCTTTTGGAGATAAAACCTTGGCTCAGTATCCTTCTAAGTGTTACTTTATTGTACTTATGTGTTGTGATATATTCATGATGAGATGGTCGTTGTTTACCGGTATGGGACGGTTGGCGGCAGGGAGCCTCTCTTATTATGTGGATATGTCTTTTGATGTGTTGCATCTTGTATGTCATCTTGCTGCATATATAATAGCTTGTTGAGATTTATTCTCACCCCTTTCCCTTTACTGCTTTAGATTGAGCACGGAGAGGACGCCGAGTTGACTTGTATCCTGGGTAAGGTATTAGTAGTGGTTTACATTATGTAAATGTAAAACCAAAGGGTAGTATTTCTGAGTCTTGTATGTAATCTCTATTGGGAAACTTTAGAGTGTTGTAAATATATTGGAACTAAGTTCCTCCTCTTGTAATGGTTTGTAATTAATGTTAAGTCTTTAAGAAAAGGGATAAATGTTTTATTCTTTCATGGTATGTTTTGAAGGTTTTATCCAAGCTAAACAGGTTTTAAGTATCAGATGTTTTGAAAGGATATTTTGAAAAAGTTTTTGTAATAAATGTGTTTTTCGCCCGCGTTTCGGGCGCGTGACCAAGTAGGCTCGCGGTTCGGGGCGTCACAGTTGGTATCAGAGCTCGGTTTAGGAGTCAAGGGTAGATGTTTAGACTAAGGGGGAGTGTGTGATAACTTACGCGAGTGTTTGATGCAGGTTGATTTGTGAATGACCAGAAATCCGTCATTAGAGGTATATTACCTATCTCAGGAGTTAAGGCTCATATACTTATATACCCCGATGCATCTCATTCATTTGTATCATCGCATTTTGCATTTACTTGGCACAATTTCCATAAATTATGCCTTATGTGTTAGAGGTTTCTACTCCTATGGGAGAGTGCCTTGAATCCACTTTTGTTTATCATGATTGGGATATGGTTATATGTGGGCATGTATTGCCAGTTAATTTGGTAAAATTACCAATTCGTGATTTCGATGATTATACTTGGTATGGAATGGTTGAGTAGTTGTCATGCATTGGTAGACTGTAGTAAGAACCAAGTCTCCTTTTTCTATGCCTAATACAACCATGATTGTGTATGAGGCGAATAAGTCTTTAATTGATGTTAGTGTCATATTAGTGTCATATTTGCATTAAAGGTTTGAAAATTATTGTCTAAGGGGTGTGAAGAGTACTTAGCTTACGTTCTAGGCTTGGGTAAAAAGTCTCCCGAATTGTCGCAGGCACTAATGGTGAATGAGTGGTTGATGCGTCCTCAACAGAGTATTTTATGCCTCCAGATAGGGAAGTGTAAATTGTATTGACTTGTACCAAATATTGTATTGGTAGTAAAGGCATCTTATAGAATGGCACATTGAGATTCTGAACAGATTATCAAATGAAATTGGGAGATGAAGTTAAATAGAATTTAAGGATGAAATCCTTTTAAAAAAGAAAGAACCTGATAACCCGAATGTTTAAGAGGTTTATTTTGAGAAGTATTAAGTTGACTTCGGCTTTTAGAGCGAGTAATAATTATTTTGGAGACTATAAAATTGTTTGGGCTTAGTTTATTATTTAAAGAGGATAAGTTGTACTGGTATTTAATATGGATCAAAGTTTTGGGTTTAGATCTTAAAGAGATAAGAGAAGGTTTATGGATTTTAGGACAACGAAGTTGTTTAGGTATAATTGAAATAGTTAAATTTAAGTATTCTAATGGTTCAAAGGATGATGTACATTAGTTGAGTAGGAGCATGATAATATTATGGATTATGAAATAAATGATGACTAGAAGACAATTAGTGTGAAAATCATAACTTGAGTTTATATTACTTATGTATAATGCGGTGACTTACTATAGGGACACTAGATCTATGGGTCTAAATTTTGTTTTAAGAAACAATTGAGATGTTCTCTGTGATTAAAGTAGTTGCGACGCCGATGATAAGGTAAATCATTTTGTTGGTTGAGTTCTGACTAGTGTTCTTAGTACATTCATGGATAAATAAATTTTAGAGATAGTTCGAGAGAGTATAATTATGATTTTTATAATTATCTTGGGGCGTATAGTATATTATAAAACGAGACGGAAAGGTGGTAGAAATAAATAGACAACATGTTTTGGGTTTTGAAATTTAAAAGGAGCATGAAATACTGACATTTAAATTAGGTGTGTTGAGGTACTTTGTGGGTGTGAAAGTTGTGGTTGAAACAGGACTAAAAAGGGCAAGAGAATTAGAACATTCCATATTTGTGGCGTAGTGAACACTAATTAGAGACAAATTTATTCAGTAATGGTTTTAATACTTTTATGTTTATGGTAATGAGGAGTAGTGCATTGAATAGAGCGTTGGAATAGGGCGTTGGAAGTATGAGCAGAGACTTGGTAGTACTATTGATTCGGTTAATTGTTTTAAGTAGTAATTTAAAATAACACAATTGATACTAGATCTTTTCTTTTAAAGGGCATCGTTGAGGTTTCACTCATAATATGAGACTTAGCAAGGTCAATACTCGACTAAGTAATAGGCAGGAAATAAGTACCTTGATGGTTAGTATTGAGAATGGTGGAATGGCTAAACGGTAATGATATAGTACTTGGAATGTATATTGGTGTTCTATGGATTGTGAATTCGTGATTTCCGTCGAGGGTTAAGTTGTTTATACCACTTATACCTAATTTTACTTTTGAGGGCGATTAATTTATGAATTTTCGGCTATATTTTCTTCTAGGGACATTATAGTACTTGATCAGAAACTTGATGTTTATGGTGAACTAGTATCGGATACAGAACCAAATCTAAAGTTGAGTATATACGAGACCAGGTGAGTTAAAGAAGCTGAACTTTCAAACTTGAGAAATTACGAGATAGATAATTCATCGAGTTTAGTATATTCAAAGTGAATCGTATAGTATGTCAAGAGGTAAGATAGTGCTTTGAGAGTGTATTTTGGTTATAGAGGACTTAACCGGCTAACATTGAAGAATAAGTAGTGGTTATCAGATATTGGTGATTTAAATTGATTAGCCAACCTTGGTGATCGTTAATAACATCTTAGTATTGTTCTGAATATAATTGAAGATGAATGATTTTTTGAGGAATTAAGCCTGTCTTCTGAGTTAAGGAGATACTGTTGAGGTAAGTAAATTTAAAATTCGGGTCGAATTTTCTTTAAGGGGGAGTGAATGTCACGACCCTAACACTAGGCATATCATTTTAAGCATTTCATAGTAATTATATTCCTTATGGGCTAGTTTGATATTTTAATTATTAGAATTTAATTAAATGTATATCTTAAGTTGAGGTGCTTAATTGTCAAGTTGGAAACTAGGGAGATTTAATTGTAGTAATTCAATCTTGGAGGGGCCTAAGTGAAAATTGAGTAAAATATCTCTTAAATTGGTGTCATCTTACCGACACCAATTGACTCCTTCTTTCTTCTTCCCAGTTCCCAGTTTCTTCTTCTTCCTAGAAAATACTCTCTTATCCCATAATCATTCAAAAATTCATAAGAAATCCAATTCTTGTCTGATCTTAGATCCGTTCGCTTCTAAATGACGAGGAGGTCAAGAGGAACATTTCTATACAATTAGAATTCATTTCCATTCCGATGAAATTTAAGGCAAGTTATTATAATTCCTTTCTTTGCATGGTCATCTTGTTGCTTATGATGAATTTCTTGGAATATGTATGTTGTTTGAAATTTTAGACAAATTATTTGCTTGAGAATGAAAGGGATTTGGTTTTTATGAGTAGGAAGAATTTCTAGTAGATGGGTTTGTTGAAGTAGTTGTTTGGTGATTTAGAACCTCTCCCTTGAATTAAAATGGGTTGGATTGAGTAAATTGGGGTTGGGTTATGTTATACTTGTTGTTTGTGAATTTAGTCAAGTTATTTACTTGGAAATGAAAGGAATTAGGATTTAAATGAGCAAGAAGAAATTACTAGTATGTGGGTTTGTTAAGTGGGTGTTTGGTACATTAGAATCCCTTCCTTGAAGTTTAAAATGGGTTGGAATGGTTAAATTAAGGTTTGGTTATATGTATGCTAGTTGTGGTGAAAGAGTTTTGGGAACATTTTATTTGGGTTTTTAGAATAAATGAAAAATAAGTTTGAATGACTTTTGTGAGTTGCAAGTTGTTACAATTCCTTTCCTTGTATCTTCATATGTGTGTTTATAAATGGATTCTTGTAATATACTTGTTGTTGGTGAATTTGGTCAAGTTAGTTGCTTGGGAATGAAAGGAATTGTGGAAGTAGTTTAAATATTATCCGGAAAATGGTTGTTAAGCTTGATTCGTACTTCACCAAAGTGGTTCAAACTTGGGAAGTAGATCTTGAAATTTTATTAAGGTTATCCGAGGTTGCATAATGACTATGTAGGAATGGTTTATGATACATAGTGGCCTTACGTGCTCCATATCCTTGGTGATTGGGTTTGAATAGTGTAGAAGTTGTATGTTACGCTATTGTGCTAGTTTGGAAATGTGTATTTATTATATTGCTACCTTGTTATCCAAAGTGTGGATTTATCTAGCATATGGTTATATGTCTATCCCAAGTGTGGATTTATTGGTTATATTGTTGCCTTACTTGGATTCATATTCATTGATGGTACTATGTATAGTGTATTAAATGAATGTTGCACATTTTGGACTCATTGATGTATTCCGATATAAATGCTAGGGTTCCCTACTTTGGAATTCCTAAATTGTTTGGGATTTGTTCAAGGATTTAAAGTCGTTGTGCTAATATATTGAATACTTGTTATAGTATTTCTATCTTTATGATATTCTATTGTTGTAGGATTCCCTACTTTGGAATTCCTAAATTGTACATGTTGAAACAAAGATTTATAGCCGTTGTGCTAATATGTTGAATACTTGTTATAGTATTGCTATCTTCATGATATGCTATTGTGGTATGTATCCCTACTTTGGATCATACAATGTTTGGTTAAGCAAGTATGTTATTACTGTGCTTAGTTATGAAAATCCAGCTGGTATTTGTTTGTTGGGCAATGTTATGGAATTATAACGGCACCGAGCCAAGTTCATTATAATTCATACATTGGTAACCCGGAATTGTCCCCCTTGTGTGGGATTAGTGGGCTAGCATCTCCTTTTGAGGTAGATGGTCTAGTTTCACTGGAGATATGACTGTGTGTCAGAATCCCTATGGTACTGTTATTGTTTATGGTTTCGAAACCGCTTCATCAACTGTTGCTGCTGCTCGGATGTGTATATCCTTTTGGAGATAAAACATTGGCTCAGTATCCTTCTAAGTGTTACTTTATCGTACTTATGTGTTGTGATATATTCATGATGAGCTGGTCGTTGTTTCCAACCGGTATGGGACGGTTGGTGGCAGGGAGCCTCTCTTATTATGTGGATATGTCTTTTGATGTGTTGCATCTTGTATGTCATCTTGCTGCATACACTACAAGGAAAATCGATTTTAGCTACGGCAAATTCCGTAGCTAAAATGAAGATTCCGTAGCTAAATCGTGTTTAACTACGGATTTGTTCCGTAGCTATTCCGTGGGTGCAGGTTCGTCGCTAAATTGGGCGTCGCTGTTTTGTAGTTGTTTTAGAGACGGATATGTCCGTCTCTAATTTAGAGATAGATATGATCGTCTCTAAATTAGAGACAGATATGTCCGTCTCTAAATTAGAGATAAATATGTCCGTCTCTAAATTAGCTACAGATATAACCGTCTACGGATTAGCGACAGATTTTTCGTCTCTATTTAAATTCTCGTTTTATTTTCGAACCATTTTAGCGACAAATATTTTCGTAGCTAAATTGACAATTTTTTTTAAAAAAAATAATATATATATTTAAAAATATATATTAATATATTTTAAATATATATATATATATTTAAAATATATTAATATATATTTTTAAATATATATTAAATCAATCCCTCTACTTTTCTTATTCTCATATCAGTCCCTTAATTTTTATTAATTTCAAATCAGTCCCTTAATTTTATTAATCCTAAATCAGTCCTTGACAATTCAAAGTTACACTTTGCCCCCCTCAACTTCTTTTCTAACCAAATCCGTCCTCAATATTCACCACCAGCGACCACCGCCATCCACCGTGACCATTCACCACCGTCAACCATTCACCACCATCACACAACCACATCAAACCACCTACATTCAAAACCACCATCAAAACTAAGATTGAAGAATCAAAAACGAAATCAAAACAAGATTGAAGAAATGATCAATCTCCTGCTGTCCTTACCAATAACCACCAGCGACCACGGCATCCCCATCGACCATTCACCACCGTAACCGCTGCAGCCCCATCTACAATCAAAACGAAATCAAAACAGAGATGAAGAAATCGTGCGAAATCAAAACAGAGATGAAGAAACAATCGCGCGAAATCAAAACAGAGGGAGAGACGGAGTGTTTTCATATCAGATCTGTGGCGAAGACGGAATGCGAACCGTTGCCGTCGCCGGAGACGAGAGAGGAAGAGGGAATGGTAGTGGAGGCTGTTTGTGTTTGTTGAAGGGAGAGAAATAGAGAGAGAAATTGAGAGAGTGACGGAGGGCGAAGGTCTCTGCATCTGTGATGGCGCCGGCGATGGCGGAGGCTGAATGAAGAAAACGGTGAGGGCTGAGGGAGAAACCGTGATCTGTAATTTCAATTTTCAAAATGAAGAGAGAGAGAGAGAGAAATGAGGAGAGAAATAGGGAGAGGGAGTAAATGGGTTTGTGTGGAAGAATATGGACCGTTTGATTTAATGTTATGAATGGTCGGATCTTGCTTTGGCCCATAATCCGCGTGAAATTTTAAAATCCAATCAAACAATGCCACATCACACGTACTTATATTTATTTCACACTATATTATACACTAACTAAAATATTTATGTCTATTATTAAGAATAATAATATTTATTATTAATAATATTTATTAATAAATTATTAATTATATAATTAATTAATTAATATTAATATTAATATTAATTATATAACCAGTAATAATATTAATATTAATTATATAAACAGTAATAATATTAATAATAGTATTAATAATAACTAGTAATTTTTATTATTTTTTATTGAATAGGAAAAAATATTTTAGATTTTTTTTATTACTGAAATTTACAAAAAGTTATCTAAAATATTTACATGCTTTTATTTGATTTACCCAAAATTTTAGTTATATTAGCATGCCTAATATCAAGATTAATAACATTATCATATAATTAGTAATAATACTTAATAATAAGAATAATAATGATGTTATTGTTAATTATTCAATTATATAATTGAATATATTAATAGTCATTATTATATAATTAATAATAATATTATTATATAATTAATAATAATATTAATAATAACTAGTAATAATACATAACATCAAAAATAATAATATTATTAATTAATAATAATATTCATTAATTTAATTATTTTAAATTTATTAATAATAATTTAATAATTTAAACTTCTAAGAAATATTAATATACCTAAGTAATAATTGATATTAATAAATTATAAAAAAAATACTTATTAACAATAACAATAATTTTATCTTTAAGAAAAATAGTAATTAGTAATAATACTTAATAATAAGACTAATAATGATGTTATTATTAATTTTCAATTATATAATTGAATATATTAGTAATTATTATTATATAATTAATAATATTATTAATAATATCTAGTAATAATACATAATATCAAAAATAATAATGTTATTAATTAATAATAATACTCATTAATTTAATTATTTTAAATTTATTAATAATAATTTAATAATGTATAAGGGTATAAGGTTTAGGGTTTAGAGTTTAGGGTTTAGGGTATAGGGTATAGGATTTAGGGTATAGGGTATAGGATTTAGGGTTTAGGGTTTAGGGTATAGGGTTTAGGATTTAGGATATAGGGTATAGGATTTAGGGTTTAGGGTATATGATTTAGGATTTAGGGGTTAGGGTATAGGGTATAATGTATAAGGGTTAGGGTATAGGGTATAGGGTATAGGGTTTAGGGTTTAGGGGTTAGGGTTTAGGGTTTAAAATTTAGGGTATAGGGATTAGGGTATAGGGTTTAGGGTTTAGGGTTTAGGGGCTAGGGTTTAGGGTATAGGGTATAGGGTTTAGGGCTTAGAGTTTAGGGGTTAGGGTTCAAGGTATAGGGTTTAGGGTTTAGGGTATAAGGTATAAGGTTTAGGGGTTAGGGGTTAGGGTGTAGGGTTTAGGGCTTATAGTTTAGGGTTTAGGGTTTAAGGTTTAGGGTTTAGGGCTCAAAGTTAGGGGTATAGGGTTTAGGGTTTAGAGTATAAGGTTTAGGGTATATGGGATAGGGTTTAGGGTTTAGGGTTTAGGGTTTAAATCCTAAACCCTATACCCTAAACCCTATACCCTAACCATTATACATTATACCCTAAACCCTAAATTCTATACCCTAAACCCTAACTCCTAAACCCTATACCCTAACCCTTATACATTATACCCTATACCCTAAACCCTAAACCCTAAATCCTAAACCCTATACCCTAAACCCTAAACTCTAAACCCTAAACCCTATATCCTTATACATTAAACCCTATAGCCTAAACCTAAGCCCTAAACCCTATACCCTATACCCTAACCCTTATACATTATACCCTATACCCTAAACCCTAAAACCTATACCCTATATCCTATACCCTAACCCCTAAACCCTAAACCCTATACCCTATATTTAGCCTTTGTTAATTAGTGATTTTTTTTAGAAAAAGTTATATAAAAAAAGAGAGAAAAAAACTAAACAAATGAAAGTATATAGAAGAAAAGTCAAAAGAGGGACGGACTACCCTATATTTATTTTTTATTGTTTTTAAAAATTTTATTGACTAGAAAACAATATTTTAGCCTTTGTTAATTTGTGATTTTTTTAGAAAAAGTTATATAAAAAGATAGAAAAAACTTAAACAAATGAAAGTATATAGAAGAAAAGTCAAAAGAGGGACGGACTACCATATATTTATTCTTTATTTTTTTATATCTTTTTATTGACTAAAAAACAATATTTTAGCCTTTTTTAATTAGTGGTTTTTTTAGAAATAGTTATATTAAAAAAGATAGAAAAAAACTAAACAAATGAAAGTATAAAGAAGAAAAGTCAAAAGAGGGACAGACTACCCTATATTTATTTTTTATTTTTTTAAAAAAATTTTATTGACTAGAAAACAATATTTTAGCCTTTGTTAATTAGTGGTTTTTTTTTAGAAAAAGTTATATAAAAAAAGATAGAAAAAACTAAACAAATGAAAGTATATAGAAGAAAAGTCAAAAGAGGGACGGACTACCCTATATTTATTTTTTATTTTGTTTAAAAATTTTTATTGACTAGAAAACAATATTTTAGCCTTTGTTAATTAGTGGTTTTTTTTAGAAAAAGTTATATAAAAAAAGATAGAAAAAAACTAAACAAATAAAAGTATATAGAAGAAAAGTCAAAAGAGGGACGGACTACCCTATATTTATTTTTTATTTTTTTTAAAATTTTTTATTAACTAGAAAATAATATTTTAGACTTTGTTAATTAGTGGTTTTTTTAAAACAAAAGTTATATAAAAAAAGATAGAAAAAAACTAAACAAATGAAAGTATATAGAAGAAAAGTCAAAAGAGGGACGGACTACCCTATATTTATTTTTTATTTTTTTTTTAATTTTTATTGAATAGAAAACAATATTTTAGCCTTTGTTAATTAGTGATTTTTTAAAAAAAAAGTTATATAAAATAAGATAGAAAAAAACTAAACAAATGAAAGTATATAGAAGAAGAGTCAAAAGAGGGACGGACTACCCTATATTTATTTTTTATTTTTTTAAAAATTTTTTATTGACTAGAAAACAATATTTTAGCCTTTGTTAATTAGTGATTTTTTTAGAAAAAGTTATATAAAAAAAGATAGAAAAAAACTAAACAAATGAAAGTATATAGAAGAAAAGTCAAAAGAGGGACGGACTACCCTATAGTTATTTTTATTTTTTTAAAATTTTTTTATTGACTAGAAAATAATATTTTAGCCTTTGTTAATTAGTGGTTTTTTTAGAAAAAGTTATATAAAAAAAGATAGAAAAAAACTAAACAAATGAAAGTATATAGAAGAAAAGTCAAAAGAGGGACGGACTACCCTATATTTATTTTTTATTTTTTTAAATTTTTTTTATTGACTAGAAAATAATATTTTAACCTTTGTTAATTAGTGGTTTTTTTTATAAAAAATTATATAAAAAATGATAGAAAAAAACTAAACAAATGAAAGTATATAGAAGAAAAGTCAAATTTAGAGACGGATACTAAATCTGTCTCTAAATTTTAGAGACAGATGTTGAATCTGTCACTAAATTAGAGACGGATTCAAAAATCTGTCTCTAAATTAGAGACGGGTTAAAATTTGTCTCTAAACTTTAGAGACGGATTCTGAATCTGTCTCTAATTTAGAAACGGATTCTGAATCAGTCTCTAATTTAGAGACGGATTTTGAATATGTCTCTATTTTAGAGACAGATACAAAACCCGTCTCTAAAATTTAGAGACGGAATCTGAATTCGTCTCTAAATTAGAGACGTAATCAGATTTCGTCTCTAAATTAGAGACGGATTCGGATTTCGTCTCTAAATTAGAGGCGGATTCATATTCCGTCTCTGAATTAGAGACGGAATCTGAATCCGTCTCTAATTTAGAGACAAATCTGCATCCGTCTCTGATTTTTGATTCTATCTCTAATTTGTCGCCAAATTAGCTACAGATTTCGTCCGTCTCTAATTTTTCGTCTCTTAATCCGGTTTTCCTTGTAGTGTTTATTCTCACCCCTTTTCCTTTACTGCTTTAGATTGAGCACGGAGAGGACGCCGAGTTGACTTGTATCCTGGGTAAGGTATTAGTAGTGGTTTACATTATGTAAATGTAAAACCAAAGGATAGTATTTCTGAGTCTTGTATGTAATCTCTATTGGAAAACTTTAGAGTGTTGTAAATATATTGGAACAAAGTTCCTCCTCTTGTAATGGTTTGTAATTAATGTTAAGTCTTTAAGAAAAGGGATAAATGTTTTATTCTTTCATGGTATGTTTTGAAGGTTTTATCCAAGCTAAACAGGTTTTAAGTATCAGATGTTTTGAAAGGACATTTCGAAAAAGTTTTTGTAATAAATGTGTTTTCCGCCCGCGTTCCGGGCGCGTGACCAAGTAGGCTCGCTGTTCGGGACGTCACACAGCTTCACCGGCTCGGGACAAAGAGTGAGATAGGGTTTTTGCTTTAAGTATGTACTCCTGAATAGACATACCTGGGGTGAGGAAAGATCATGAAGCTCCTCCTGGAGTTTTTGAATGTGAATAACCGAAGCAACCCCGAATTCTTTGGCAAGGAGATCCCAAGCTTCGGGGGCGGTATTACACGGATTAACATGGGGCTGCACATCCGAGGACACGGTGACTTTTATCCAACCTAGAACAAAGCGGGAAGTAAACTGGAATAGTTCATATTCAGGATTTGGAATGGAAGTTTTCTCATCGGTTTGGGGTGTGCTCGTAATGTTTTCAGGGGGTGGTATCTTATCCGTGAGGGCATGTGTAAGGCTAGCATAGAAAGAAAAAGCGAGCTCCAGTTTGGGTAATTCTCATTCGTTAATCTACAATGTCCCATATAGGATTGGACATTGAAAAGAATGGGTAGGCCGTGGTTATTGTAAGAGGCGGTGGATTTTCCGGGATCGGTAGTAGCCATGGTGATCGGATTTTTAGAGCCAGAATCATCACCCATGACTATTGAACCTCCTGATACCATATTAAACTAATCACCTGCAAGGAACATAAACAAGAGAGAAGATACAAAGAGGAAGAGGAAAGACTCACACACGCAGAGAGAAGAAGAAGACAGACACGGCAGAAGTGAAAAAGAGAGAACCCAACTTGCTTGGTCTCTATTACAAACTTTTCTATAAGTAACCTACTACCAAGAGTAATTCTAGGAATTAAATAATTACACAATACGCCTCGAACAAGGCCATGCGGCCGCCTCAAGCTGCAACAAAATGTCCCCAAGCTACGGTGTTCCATGCGCCCGCCTCAACCAACATGAGGTGCCCGCCTGGCGACGGAAACACGAGCCACATCCTACAGGGTGTTTGATGGAGGAAATTTTACTTGCCTAAATCGGTTCTCGTTCCCGTGGTCCGTAAATGTGAGTTCTGATTGGATTTTATGAGCATGCTTCTCATGAGGGTTTAAGTTTTGTAATTCATTCATATATTATGTTCTTTCTGTCTTGTTTTCAGAATACCTCCGTCAGTCCAGATGGTAAATCTCTGGCTGTGCTCGGAGACAGTGCAGAGTTGTTATGTTGACTGTATGATTTAGTTGCGGTGACTAGTTTAAGTAAATAATATTTCATGTTGTTTTGAGTTAAGGTGGTACAGAATTTGGTGTTTATGATTAAACGTGTTCCTTCCTTAGTTAATGGAAGCAGATTTTCCTCCTGACCGATGAAAAATAGTGTCCACTGGCATATACTCTTTGCTAATATGTTGTATTAGTTCACTAATAATTTTTTTAACATTACTATTGTACTTTTTAACACACATACTCAAATTTTAATAAAGAGGGTCTTTTTAGCAAAAATCGTACTGACACTAATTTGTTGGAAATGGGTAACGGAAAGTTAAGTTTGACTTAACGTTGACCTAGGTTTCTAACGAAAGTTCGTTATTTGTTAACGAAACTAGTTACAAATGGTAATCTACATTTGTTGTAGATTATATAACTCATTTAATGTCTCAAAAACCATTTCCGGGTGAATGAGAAATTATTGACAAAGTTTTGTAACTTAACGAAAGTTAGTTAAAGGGTGTTTTGAAGTGCTCGGCCGAGCAGAGCACAGAAATTGGCCAAAGTCTCTGGACAAGCTTGCTCGGGCGAGGCATATGCCTGCTCGGCCGATCAGTGTGATTGACACGGCCGTGCGAGTCTCTTGAATCGGCCGTGCAGCATGGTGCTCGGCCGAGCGAGTCCCTTGACTCGGCCGAGCAGATCCTGAACAGGTGCCAATTCAAACAGAAAGTTGTGTCCTTTCAAGGAAAAAGACACAAACCCCTTAACTCTCTTTATATACTTCCCCTCCGAATTTCAGTTCATAGATACAGTCATTTGAGCATTCCTACCCTCTAGTAAGATAGATAAACATATACAAATCATTGGCATATTGTTGCATCAAATCCTTCAAAGTCCAAAGTTTCAAACATAGTGTTGTTCGTTAGAGTATTTGATTTGGAGTGCTCCTATCATATACTTAAAAGTCGTTTTATCTTACTAGAAGATTGTCATTTAAACCGTAAGCACCTGTGCGGGGCAATAACTTCTTACGGAGATTGTATTTAATACAAGACTCGACTTGTCTCTTATTCTCCAATCTCCGTTACATTTTCTGTTAAGATTTCTGTTAAGTTCTTGAGAAGCCTACCAAAGTCCAACAATCGTAAGAAGTTATTTACGCTTCTTCAAGACCTTCAAAGATGGCAAATGAGAAAGACGTCTCCTCATCCAATCAAGGGAATGTTACGCCTCCTTCTCAAGGTGATGCTACATTCAACCATGTTGCACCCGCTTCTACACCACATCACCTCGGTCATGGTGAGAAACCCGCGAAATTCACTGGTGTGGATTTCAAAAGATGGCAACAGAAAATGCTATTCTACTTGACCACCCTAAGCTTGCACCGCTTCTTGAAGGAAGATCCTCCGGCGGTGGAAAATGGTGATCCCGACCCCCAAAGGCAAATGGCAAAGGAGGCTTGGGCTCACGGTAATTTTTTGTGTAAGAATTACATCTTAAATGGACTTGACGATGCACTATACAATGTGTATAGTACCGTCAAGTTAGCCAAGACGTTGTGGGACACCTTGGAAAGGAAGTACAAGATCGAAGACGTCGGGTCAAAGAAATTTGTCGTCGGTAAGTATCTTGACTTCATGATGGTCGATTCCAAATCGGTAACAACTCAAGTAGATGAATTCCAAATCATTCTACATGGGCTTGATGCCGAGGGGATGATCATGAATGATCCATTCAAGGTGGCCTCTATCATTGAAAAGTTGCCGCCTTCGTGGAAGGATTTCAAGAATTATCTCAAGCATAAACGCAAGGAGATGTCCTTGGAAGACATTGTTGTCCGTCTTCAAATTGAAGAGAACAATAGAATCAACGAGGCCAAGGTTGCTAAGGGCAAGATGGAGGCTAAGGTCAATCTCGCCGAGGCTAGTACAAGTGGCACAAAGAGAAAGCATTCCGAAACTGCCGGGAATGCTAAGAAAGGGAAGAAGAAGGGCTATAAGAAGTTCAAGGGGTCGTGCTATAATTGTGGAAAATCGGGCCACTTAGCAAAGGACTGTCGTCTTCCGAAGAAAGAGGCTAATAATGTTGACCACATGGACTTAGACTTTGCAGCGATGATCTTTGAGGCCAACGTTGCAAATTTGGAGGAGAATCCAAAAGCTTGGTGGATAGATACCGGTGCTACCCGCCATATTTGTGGTAACAAGGAGAGTTTCTCCTCCTATACTCCCATCTCCGGAAGAAAGCTCTACATGGGAAATTATGCGACCTCCGATGTTCAAGGCATTGGAAACGTGATATTGAAGATGACTTCCGAAAAAGAAGTAACCTTGTTGGATGTGCTGCATGTTCCAGACATCCGTAAAAATTTAGTGTCCGGCGCTTTACTTAGTAAGGCCGGTTTTAGACTAGTATTTGAATCCGACAAATTTGTTCTAACCAAGAATGGTTTATTTCTTGGAAAGGGTTACCTCGAGGAGGGCCTTTTCAAGATGAATGTAATGAACGTGATCCGCCGAAGTGCGATGAATAAAAATTGTGTTTCTTATGTTTACTTGTCGGAAAGTTCTAATTTATGGCATGATAGATTAGGACATGTAAACCTCGACACCATTAAGAAATTAGCGAGACAAGATTTAATCCAAATGACTAAATCTGACTCGACTAATAGGTGTGAAGTTTGTGTTGAGGCAAAAATGACGAAATCGCCATTTAATGCAATAGAAAGAAACACGACTCCTCTTGAATTAATTCACACCGATATATGTGATTTAAAACTTGTGCAAACTCGAGGAGGTAAAAAGTACTTCATTACATTTATAGATGATTGCACAAAATTTTGTTATGTCTATCTCTTAAGAAGTAAGGATGAAGCCTTAGTGGCTTTTGACACTTATAAGAAAGAAGTTGAAAATCAACTTAACTTGAAGATTAAGAAAATTAGAAGCGATAGAGGTGGAGAATATGAAGCACCGTTTGAAGGACTATGTTGGGAATTCGGCATAATTCATCAAACGACGGCTCCATATACCCCTCAATCTAACGGAGTTGCTGAACGCAAAAACCGTACTCTCAAGGAGATGATGAACGCGCTTTTGATAAGTTCAGGCTTACCCGACAACTTGTGGGGGGAAGCAATACTCACTTCTAATTATGTTCTTAATAAAATACCCAAGAAATGTATTGATAAAACGCCCTATGAATTGTGGCATAATCGTAGGCCATGTTTTAAATACCTTAAAGTGTGGGGGTGTTTGGCCAAGGTTGAAGTACCTAAGCCAAAACAAGTCAAGATTGGTCCAAAGACCATTGACTGTATTTTTATTGGATATGCCAATAATAGTAGTGCCTATCGTTTTATAGTGCACAAATCAGACATTCCTGATATGCATGTAGGAACTACTATAGAATCAAGAAATGCGGTATTCTTTGAAAATATCTTTCCGGCTAAGGACAGGAAAGATATAGGTTCTAATAAGAGAACACGAAAATCTACAACCGGTCCTTCTCAAATAGAAGATGAAGAATCGAGACGTAGCAAAAGGGCAAGAGTGGAAAAGTCTTTTGGTCCTGATTTTCTATCTTACATGTTAGAAAACGAACCAGAAACTGTTAAAGAAGCTTTATCCGGTCCGGATAGTTCGTTCTGGAAAGAGGCTATTAACAGTGAAATAGAATCCATAATGCTCAACAATACTTGGGAATTAGTTGATCTCCCTCCAGGTTGCAAACCATTAGGTTGCAAATGGATCCTTAAACGAAAGTATAAGGCGGATGGATCAATCGAAAAGTACAAAGCTAGGCTAGTTGCCAAGGGCTTTAGACAGAAAGAGGGATATGATTTCTTCGATACATACTCCCCTGTCACTAGGATCACATCTATTCGTGTTCTCATAGCTATTGCAGCAGTGCATAATCTTGAGATACACCAAATGGATGTGAAGACAGCTTTCCTAAATGGAGAGTTAGACGAAGAAATTTATATGGAACAACCCGAAGGGTTCATTGTTCCTGGTAAAGAAAAGAAGGTGTGTAAACTTGTAAAGTCATTATACGGACTAAAACAAGCACCTAAGCAATGACATAAAAAGTTTGACCGAACTATGTTGTCAAATGGATTCAAGATTAATGAATGTGACAAATGTGTCTACATCAAAGGATCATCTGAATCATTTGTAATAGTTTGTCTTTACGTAGATAATATGCTCATAATGGGAAGTAGTCATGATTTGATCATGAATACCAAAGGCATGCTTAAGAAGAACTTTGACATGAAAGACATGGGATTAGCTGATGTAATATTAGGGATAAAGATCTCTAGAACATCTGAAGGATTAGTTCTTTCACAATTCCATTACCTAGAGAATGTTCTTCGGAAATTTAATGTCTTTGATGACCCTCCGTCTAAGACACCGGTAGACTTGGCTCAACATTTAGCCAAGAACAAAGGGGAACCAGTTTCTCAACTAGAATATGCAAGAGTAATTGGCAGTCTGATGTACTTAACGAATTGTACACGTCCAGACATTGCATATTCAGTGAGCAAACTAAGTAGGTTCACAAGTAATCCTAGTACTGATCATTGGAAAGCACTAATTAGAGTACTAAGATATTTAAAGTACACTATGAATCATGGGATACTTTATAAGAGATATCTAGCAGTATTAGAAGGATACTATGATGCAAATTGGATATCGGACACGAAAGACTCTAAGTCCACGAGTGGATATGTATTCACAATAGGTGGAGGAGAAGTGTCATGGAAATCCTCCAAACAAACGTGTATAGCCAGATCCACGATGGAATCTGAGTTTATAGCTTTGGATAAAGCTGGAGAAGAAGCAGAATGGCTTAAGAATTTCTTGGAGGATATTCCTTGTTGGAGTAAACCTGTGCCTGCTGTTATGATACATTGTGATAGTCAATCAGCAATAGGAAGGGCACAGAATAGTATGTACAATGGTAAGTCTAAACATATTCGTCGTAGACACAATACCATTAGACAGTTGATCAAGAATGGCGTTATCACAATTGATTATGTAAAATCATGTGATAACTTAGCGGATCCGTTTACCAAAGGTATAAATCGAGATCAACTGTATAAACTGTTAAGGGGAATTTGTTTAAAACCCACAACAAAAGAACTTATAGCGGACACTCAACCTTGAGAAATGGAGATCCCAGGCCCTTGGTTCAATGAGACAACCAAGTTATAAGTTCTAGTAGAGTTACTTGGAAACAACAACTCGGTTTATTAACCTGGAGATGTTGAATACTCATTCCCAGAACATCCAAGTACAAGCACATGCAGCAGTGGTAAGGATAAGTTGAGAAAACTTTTAATGATTTCTATACCTACAGGTGGAGTAGTGCATGATACTCCTTATAGTGAGAATCACCTATATAAGCGAGAGGTAATTAGGCCGCCTCTAAATAAACGCTTATGAATGAGATACGATCCAGGGCCGAAATGGACAAAACGTGAGAACAACAATTAGAGTTGTTATTATGTGAGTATTATTGTCTTGGTATACATCCGACAGTTACTGGTTCAAAGCGACTCGCTACCAAATAGCTAGTATATCCGATAATATTTCACTAGGGAGGATTCAAGACCACAAGCTATCTATCCCGATGTAATAATAGTTCGCCGGAACTTTGGACGAAATTGCATTCATGCAATAATTGTCATTCATGTGGGGAATTGTTGGAAATGGGTAACGGAAAGTTAAGTTTGACTTAACGTTGACCTAGGTTTCTAACGAAAGTTCGTTATTTGTTAATGAAACTAGTTACAAATGGTAATCTACATTTGTTGTAGATTATATAACTCATTTAATGTCTCAAAAACCATTTCCGGGTGAATGAGAAATTAATGACAAAGTTTTGTAACTTAACGAAAGTTAGTTAAAGGGTGTTTTGAAGTGCTCGGCCGAGCAGAGTCCTTGACTCGGCCGAGCAGAGCACAGAAATTGGCCAAAGTCTCTGGACAAGCTTGCTCGGGCGAGGCATATGCCTGCTCGGCCGAGCAGTGTGATTGACACGGCCGTGCGAGTCTCTTGACTCGGCCGTGCAGCATGGTGCTCAGCCGAGCGAGTCCCTTGACTCGGCCGAGCAGATCCTGAACAGGTGCCAATTCAAACAGAAAGTTGTGTCCTTTCAAGGGAAAAGACACAAACCCCTTAACTCTCTTTATATACTTCCCCTCCGAATTTCTGTTCATAGATACAGTCATTTGAGCATTCCTACCCTCTAGTAAGATAGATAAACATATCCAAATCATTGGCATATTGTTGCATCAAATCCTTCAAAGTCCAAAGTTTCAAACATAGTGTTGTTCGTTAGAGTATTTGATTTGGAGTGCTCCTATCATATACTTAAAAGTCGTTTTATCTTACTAAAAGATTGCCATTTAAATCGTAAGCACCTGTGCGGGGCAATAACTTCTTACGGAGATTGTATTTAATACAAGACTCGACTTGTCTCTTATTCTCCAATCTCCGTTACATTTTCTGTTAAGATTTCTGTTAAGTTCTTGAGAAGCCTACCAAAGTCCAACATAATTAACAAGTGTTTTTAAGCAAATAAAATAAAACAAAAGAGATAAAGAATAAGAAAAAAATAAACACTTGTTAGTATGTGTGTTAAACATAAGAGTTGGTTTTGGGAGAAACTAGTTTCTACCAAATATTATAAAAAGTCCTGTTTTATTTTAAAAATTGGTTCAATGACTGGTTCAAAAAGCCGGGTTAGTTTGGTTTAAAATTCATGTACCAATTTTTTTAAGTTAAAAACAAGACTTTTTATAGTTTTCCCCAAAATTTTCTGTAAACATAATCAGTTTAAATGTTTATAAGTTTTAGTTTGAATGTTTATAATACCGGTATAAGTATAAATGACTAATATTTTATAACATTATCACTTACATTTACTAGGAGAATAAATGCTTTTGAAAAGAGCTCAGTATTCGTCGGTCAGTATATTATTAATAAATACCCGTTGAGAATAGTTTGAATGTTTATAAATACCCGTTTGGCTAGGTTCCTGCTTCTGGTTGATAAGATTTTGCCCATTTACCTATCGATGGTGAACAACTCCGCTCTTTGCCTTTTTAGATGAATTCAATTCAAATAGTTTACATAATTCAATCAATCCTGCCTTATTCTTGCATGAAAGTAATTTCAAGGGGGTATGCGGGAACTAAAATCATAGATTTTGCCCCATTTACCTATCTGATTGAGATTCTCGAATCTATGAGGGAAAATTGTCTGTCAAACTTTTACCGGTATGTTAAAGACAATTTTAATGATGTTCTTCTTAAAATTTAATTTTTATGAGACCAACTTATTTAAGTACATTATTAATAAAATTGTTGAAAATCTATTTTCAAAATGTTATCCAAAAAAAAAAAAAAAAATTGGACAAAGAGTAAAAGGTTTCATGCTTTTTTATTTATATAGTCAGTATCTATGGGGGTCGACCCCCTACGTTTTAAAGTTATGCCATTTGTACCATATTTGAATTTAAAAATAACAATTTTATCACTAAATTCAAGTTGAATTTTATCATTTATAACCCTTTAATTTGCAAAAAAAAAAAAAAAAAAAGACCACCTTCTATTAATTTTTTTTATTCTAAAAGTTTTCAGGCTTCACCACTGTATATATTATATTGTATACTTTCTCGTATCCCTCATTTATAAATGAAAAAAATGCAAATATAGTATCCCAACTATAGGACTTGTTTGATTTTCATACCTAAACTAGTTTTCGTTGCAATCACAGTACCTCATCTATTTTGAATGTTCGTTTAAGGTATCTAGGGTAGAGGTGGCCGGTTTGGTTAACCGGCAGTTTACGGTTACCGAACCGGCAATTTAAACCTTGGAAAATCAGAACCGAAACCGAACCGGTTAATCGCCTAATTCGGTTACGGTTTTATGATTTTCTGGTTTATCCGGTTAACCGTTATTTTTTTTTCAAATTAGGTTTTTAAAAGAATTTTTAACAGAATTAAAAACAGTTACGAAAAAAATTGATTTTCTAACAGTTTTTTAATAAAAAAGATAACTTTTTAACAGGTTTTTGAAAAATAGTTAACTTTTTAACAGTTTCTGTTAAGTTCTATACTATATATTAACTTTTTTTTTCAATTTTTTTTTTTGATAAAGAAGACTATTTTAGATGTTGGTTAGTCCTGAAATTTTTCGCAAAAAGTTATGAATTTTGAAAGAAATAAAACTTAACTTTTTTTTTTCAAATTAGGTTTTTAAAAGAAATTTTTAACATAATTAAAAACAGTTACGAAAAAAATTAATTTTCTAACAGTTTTTGAATAAAAAATTAACTTTTTAATAGTTTTTTGAAAAAACAGTTAACTTTTTAACAGTTTTTGTTAAGTTCTATACTGTATATTAACATTTTTTTCAATTTTTATTTGGATAAAGAAGACTATTTTAGATATTGGTTAGTCCTGAATATTTTTGCAAAAACTTATATAAAAAAAGTTAAGAATTTTGAAATAAATATAACTTAACTTATTTAAAAGAAACGAAAGTATATAAAAGAAAAAAAGGGACGGTACCCTTAAATTTATTTAATTAAAATAAAATTACAAAGAGGGAGATAACCAACCTTATCCTTTTATAAATAAGAGGGGACATTTAGGAGCCTTTACCTCAACCTAACTATTACAATTAAATAAAAATAAACCTAATCTAAAGTCTAAACTAATCTAATTAAAATAAAAATTAATCTAAAACATCATTCATTCATCAATCATCACTACTTTTCGTGGAGTCCTCGACATCGTATTGATATTTTGGATCTGATAATAAACTATCATCTTCATAAGGCAAGTCTTGTTGTCTTTTTTTTTCGCTCTAACCCAATCGCCAAGTAAGAGTTGATGTTCCAAGTTTTCACTAGTTAGTTGAGAACATATTTCATCCAAAACATTTCCTCCAACGCTATATGTCGATTCAACCGCCACCGTTGAAGCGGGAGAGGCTAAGACTTCTTTTGTAACTATTGAAAATATAGGATAAATTTCTTTCCTTCTTGACCATCATTGTAAAACATCAAATTCATTTGAATTTGGATCTTGATTTAATTCAAAGTTGGTAGTGAAATATGTTTCTAACTCCACGGAAATGTTTGATGATGATGAAGATGAACCTCGAGAAGGACCACGTTTTTTACTATACAAATTTGCAAAAAAACTATATGGATCCCCACTAGAAGAACTTTGTTGAGAAATAGAGGAAGCATCTTCATGTTGTTGACTTTGAGAAGTGTTTTCATATAAGCCATTATACTCGTTAAAAAAGGTTCATCAAATTATATTTTGTATTTTGAAAAATAACTGACGGAAGTTCATTATCACCGTCACCATCGGGATATAATTTCAAATAATAATAAGCTACAATGCACTCTAAATCATTCAATTTAACTCAGGGATCTAATAACTTTGCAACCAAAAAGAGAGACGGAATAGTGTCAAAATATTTAAGTCACTTTTCTCTCATGAAAACAATGCAATCTTTTAAAACATGGTATTGTCTTAAATTATCAAAACTAGTAATAATTGCAACACAATGCTCAAGCACCAAAACGGAAGTTGGATAATAAACTCCCGAAAAAATCAAAGTAGCGGTATTGAGAATCTTTAACAATTCACATAAATTAGTATATGAATTCCATTGATAAGCAAGTAGAGGTTCATTATAGCCAATTGACATAAAAAATTGCATAAGGAGATCTTTATAAGCAAAATCATCGATTAACATTTTGTAGGTGGAATTCCACCTAGTTGGAACATCGTAAGTAAAATATTTGTCCGCCTCACCTTTACTTCTTAAAAATTTGATCCATTTTTTTGTATTAATTTTTTTTTAGAAATAAATTGAATACATTGTCTAATTGCCTTAACATAAACCTCTAATGCTTCCAAACCATCTCTAACACATAAGTTAATAATATGACATATACATCTAATATGAAAAAACTTAACACCAAGTGTGTGTTGACAAACGGTAATTAATTCTGGTAAACTAGCCGTATTAGCACTTGCGTTGTCAATTGAAATAGTAAATATTTTATTCAAAATACCATACTCAACAAAAATCTCAAGCAATTTTGCACAAATATTTTTCGCGGAATGCGGTGGCTCAAAATCTTTATAAGCAATTAATATATTTTGGATAGTCCATGAATTATCTATCCAATGGCAAGTAACGCCCAAATAAGTATTTCTTTGTCAATAATCACTCCAACCATCGGCACAATTTGAAAGTTTGTTTTCTAAATTTGATAAAACACCAATTAAATCTTTTTTATATCTTTTCACCACTCTAGTAATATCACGTACGAGATTCGTACGGGTACTCTCGTGGTGGCGAGATTTAAAGAAAGTCGAACAAAATTTCCATAATAATCATCATCCGCAAAATTAAAAGGAAGACCTTTAACGCAAATTAATTTGGCTAGTTCATCCCTATAAACCCACTTATCAAATTTAAAAAGAACGGAAGGGGAAGACGAACCTTGTGCACCCGAACCCTAACTATGTTGATATTGTAATTGAGTTTGATTAGTGAAAATGCCAAATTTCTCGGGATATTTTGACGGGGTATGGCCGTTGAGCGTCCCATGCCCTCCGCCTCGTTTGAATGAGTAAACTTTGGAATAATAGTTGCAATGTGCTTTAAGATTATAGTCATCTTCGGGAGTAATTATTTTTTTTTGTGAAATGGATCGCGAAAGTATCGGATTGCGGCTCTCTTTCTCTAGGAGGTTGAGGCGGTTGATGTTGTCCCCGACCCCGACCACCTCCCCTAGCTCGGCCCCCTACCCCTCCTACTACCACCACTTTCAATTTCAACAACTTCTTCTTCCTCACTTTGTTAGGTATTTGGATTTTGATAATCAAAATTATCGTTGGGGGAGGAAGAACCAACATGTTCCTTGCCTAAATTGCTTCTTCTTTGGTTTGAAGCCATTTGGGTTAGGAAAAATGAAGATTGGAAATGAAATCTAGCTTAACAATGAATGAAAATGAAGAAAAACACTAATTTCGTTAAAAAACTAACTGAAAATGAGGTAATATTTAACTGAAAATTTGATGAGAGTAAGAGAATATGTGAATATTTGAGAGTAGAGGAGAAAGAGTAGATAGAAATAATGTGGAAATAAAATGGGAGGAGGGAGGTGATATTTATAGTTAGTTTTAATTAGTCAAAAAAAATTTTTTTGTTAAATCCGTTACTAACTAACTCTAACTGGAAAGGGGGGGACAGGCTCAGGCGCACAGGCTGACAGGCAGGCAGGCCAGGACAAGTGCCCAATGGTCATATGACCGTTTGAATTTGAATTTCAAATATTGTTGATTTAACTGTCGGTTTTAACCGGCGGTTAGACCGGTTTCCCTTACCTCCTAACCGTAATCGAACTGCCAAAAACCCGATTTCAGTTAAGCCGGTTTGATTCAACCGCATTGATCGGTTTTTCACGGTTTTGACCGGTTCAAAATCGGCCGGTTAGCCGGTCCGGTTCGTGAAATGGCCATGTCTAACCTAGGGCTAACAACATCCATTTTTTCAGTTAAATTGACATGTGCAATGCATGTGACTCATTTTCTGAAGGGTAAAATAGGAATACAACAAAAAAAGAGAATATAAAAAGGTGAGAAGAAGTTGACGCATGCTTATCAACCACTGCTACTCCAGTTAATCCCAAATCAAAGTTAGGGCAAACCCAAATAAAAGCTAGGGAAAAGAGGAGAAACGAAGAGGAGTTGTGAAATCAGACTTGTTAAATCGTAATCGAAGGAGTTAGGGTTTGTAGGGGTTGATTGTCGAAGTTGGAAAATGGTGAATCCTAATATGAGTTGGAACATTCGTCAAGAGGGGGAGCTTCTCAATCCAAATGAAGTATACATTAAGAATCGTTTTTCTTTTGTTTAGAACTAGCTTTACATTGTTTTGTTTACTTTATTTGTTGGGTAAAGAGTTATTAGGAACATAATCACATTGTTTGATACCCCACTTTGCTTTATAGTGAATGAATTTACTTTTTCTGCAAATGTGGTCCATGGTAGGGACAGTTGTATTAGAAAATTGACTTCTTTGCATTTCTTTTGACTACATGTATAAATGGCTGCATTTAAAAATTGTTTGGGTAGTTGTACTTTGTTTAAAAAATTTGTTTCTTTGTGTTATTTTATTGCAGGGCTTAATTCACCTTGGTTTAGTTTTAAATTGTATCATGATGGCATGTTTGATAAAGACACAAAATTAGTTTATAAAGATGGGGTTGTGGTCTTTGTGGACTATATAAATGGGGATTATTTTTCAATTTATGAGCTGAACTTGATGATAAAATCAGTTGGCATAGACGATAGTGCATCTTTGTTGTATTATTATAAAACACCTTTGCTTGAGTTGAGCTATAAAGGACTTAGACCATTAGGCAATGATGAAGACATACTTTATATGCTTGAATTTTAAAAAAATTATAAGTTAATTGAGGTTTATGTGGAACATGGTGGAACAAATTTGGGTTACAGTTACCTTTTGCCATCAAGGTTACCAACTTCAGTTTTATTAAAGAATTTAGTCATCAAGTTCATAATGTAGGTCAGTTAGAAATTGAATATAATGTGGGTCAGTTAGAGGGTGTTAATTTGGGGGACAATGTAGAGGGTCTGATGGATGTGGTTTTACCCATCCAAAAGATATGTTCCTAAGATTATTTTCTGTTCGAATCCTTGAGAATTTAATGTATATTGGAGTGCTTTGATAGTCAGGGAGTTAGTAAAGTTGGTGAAGCAAAATGGCCAAGAAAGCTGGTGAATCTTATGATGGGCGACCGCCCAAGGTACATGGGCGACCGCCCAGGGTGAGGCGCCCCAAGCGTTGAAGTTGCTGTTGATATGGGCGACCGCCCAAGGAAAGGTGGGCGACCGCCAGTGTCTTTGAAGATTGAAATCCCAAACCAGCGTTTACATGGGCGACCGCCCAAGGCAAGATGGGCGACCGCCCAGGAGTGAGTACGCTGAAGACCAATGTTACTGTATACATGGGCGACCGCCCATGGCCAAGTGGGCGACCGCCCACGCCCCCGATTTCAGAATATCAGTTTCCTTTTTCAAGGAGGATTTCATTCCCTTTCCTAATTTTTCACCCTTCTTCCCTAGTTTAAAATAGAATTCTGCAGAGAACAATCATCTGAGGCTTTATTTTCCATTGTAATTAGAGGATCAAGGATTGAAGAGTTGTTCATCATCAAGAATCAGGTTTTACGTATTTTTCTTTTTATTCATCTCTTTTGTCTTTTGAGATGAATATGAGTAGCTAATCTCCTTTAGGTTTGCGGATTGGGAATAACATTACATGATCTTTATGTTATAACTTCTCATTACTAATTCAATTTCTTTCTAGTGTGGCGAAATATCTTTAATTCGTTCTAGGGTTTCACCCTAGAATTTGAGGGTATCAATTGCTACGGTAACTCGGGCATTGATACATGACCAATATTTTGCTACTTAGACCTAATTGAGGACGTAACTGAAATCAATTGGTTTAGGTTTCAATATTCTTTCGATTTTAAGGTTTTTCTTGGATCATTATATTAAACGTAACTGGAAGTATAATAAAAAGAGAATACTTGAGTTGCAAATCGCACACCAAACCGTCCCAACTCAAAATTTTGTGAATGAACCCTAGAATGAAATTGATGTTTTCTTTAAGAGATAAAATAGCATAAAGTGAATGTATTGTGAAACCCAATCCGTGAATCCCATTGTCATTCTTGATTTCAATCCTTGTGTTTTTCAATTCATTAGTTTAATTTATTTGTTTTTCATCATTAGATTAATCATTCAAAACTAAACCCCCCCTTGGTTACTTTTCACTAATTAAATTAACTTGTTAAAACCAACGAGTCTCTGTGGTTCGACCCCTGCTCGTGCATATTGCTACACCGGTAGCGAGTACACTTGCTCGGTAATTTATTACACAGTGGATTTTTGTCCATCAAATTTTTGGCGCCGTTGCCGGGGACTTGTTGTGATTTTTAACAAGTTTGTTTAATCGGTGCATGCTTGGTCGGCGTTCTTTGAATCCTAACCTGGAACCATTGAACGACGACATTAATAGGTTGGGTCAGTATTTAAGAGACTTATACTTAACAGAGGGCAATCCCCTTGAAAGTGACCGAAAAACTTCTTCCACCGAGGGAGAAGAAGATTTTAATTTTGAAATGGCGGACCAAGTCATGAATGCATTTGCTAGGCCAAGAGTCGACACATCGGTGTCGTGCATAGTGTTGCCCGATGCAGCACTAGCCTATGAAATCAAAGGCCAATATTTTAACATGATTCCTAATTTTTATGTCCTTGCCGGTGAGGATGCATTAGCGTTTTTGAGAGAATTCATGTCTACCGTGATTGGGTTCCCTATAAAAGAGGGTGTTACGTCGGAGCACTTGAGACTGAAGTGCTTCCCTTATGCATTGAAAGATAAAGCCAAAACTTGGCTACTGTTACTTCCTCCCCATAGTGTAAGTGCTCCAATTTGAGCTTGTTAGCATTTTCGTTAGAAAATTAACGAAAGTTATAACATTACTAACATTCCTAACTTTTCTAACAAAGTAAGGGTAAAATGGGCATTGCCACTTTAAGTTAAACCAAGAAAAGAATCTCAAAAAGCAAAAGAAATTAGAAAAATCCGAATTAAGAAAGTTGAAAAACAGCTTCAGTTTGAATTTTAAAAAGATTATTCTTCCTGTCCAAAAGCCAGCACTGTAGCAGATGAACAGTGCACGCGTCGATCCTTGTCCGCGCGGATACGTTTGATTCTCACAGTGTCCTATAAATTGAACCCTCCTCTCTCAGTTTAGACAACACATTTTGATCACAGCAACGAAGTTCTGGCGAAATATAGAGAGAAAACAGTGGGAATCTCTAGATTGCCACCATTTTCTCTTGAATCTTTCCCAATCTCACTCCAAACACAAATCCAAACACCAAACATTGATACTCCTCAAGCCAAACACCAAATCTTGATACTCCTCAAGTCAAATTCCAAGCCTAGGAAGATAGGGTGTCACCATTGGTAAAGCCCTCCTTCTCAAACCCTAAAATTCTCTTTTGATTTCTTGATCATTTTGTTCTTCTTACTTTGACTTATTTTATGTCTAGTTTAACTTGAGTTTTGACCTAAGATGGTCATCTTGAAGTTCATCTTCATGAATGACCATCTCAAGTGGTCCACATTTTAGATCTTTAGTCAATTCTTTCTCTTTGGTTTCATCTTTACAAAACCCCCTTTCCCTTTGCAAAGGACATGTTTAAACCCCATGAATTCCCCAAGGATGACTTGAATATGATAACCACTTAATAAAAAGTAGTGGTATCAAGTCTAGGGATGAAAATGGGGTGAACATAGATGCAAATCCCCCAAAAATCACATTTTCCCTCAAGAACATCTTGCTGTCCAGTAGCATTGTTCTGAGACCTCCGTCCATTTTCCTATTTTTTTGACCCAGTAAAACTTAGAATTGGATGTTGACTACAAAACACTTTTTGTAGCCAACATCCAGAGCTTTCCAGACATAATTTTATTTTATTTTTTGAGTAAGTAAAACTCCTTTTTTCAATTTTTCTTTTAGAGGCCAGTTCATCAGCTTCTGGAAATCCAGATTTCACATCTGAGATTTCTAGAAGGTTTTGACCCCTCAAATTACTTCCAAAATGGAAAGTTCCTTTACAGAAACCATATTTAGGGTGTTTTAAGAAACTTTCATTCTCGGACTTTCCCCAGATTCTGAGGTTTTGAAGCCTTTAAGTCCATTTCAAAGTCAAGGGTCAACTGCCTTCTTTCATTCTGGCAGAATTGCTTTTCAAATCCAAAAATCTTTTGAGTGCCAAGACTCAACCCAAAAATCATACCAAAAATATTGGGGATTGTTCAAAGTCTTATAAAGAGTTCCCTATTTTTGTTTTTCTCAGTTTCAACTCGTTTTGGTCAAAACACACACACACACACACACAACAAAGGATTTCAAATGTTTGGAAGACTCGTTTTTACGAGGCGTTCCGGGTGCACACTAACGTCCTTCCCGGCACGTAACGTGACCTCCGAACCTAAATTTCTGATCTCGGGCATTTTTCAAAGTTTTGGCCCTTAAAACAAAAATGGCTTGGCGACTCCGTTTTGATTTTCAAAAAAAAATCGGGTACATCACAGTGGCGACTCCGCTGGGGACAAATAAGCTTTTTCTAAAAAAATAAATAAATGATATTTGGTATATTGGTGGAAACCATTAAACTTCCCGTTATCGCCTCCTAACACGAGTCGGGGATAAATTGTGGTCTAACAATCCCACGTACCGGTATCATTATTTTCAAAAAAAAAAAGGAAAAGCTTTTGAGGGTCAAGCTTCCGTCTCAACATTTGAAAATCCTTTGCTTTGTGTGTGTTGATTTTTGCACAGTTTTCGTGTTTGTTTTTGGCCGCCTCGGAAAAGTCAAAATTTTATTTGTCGGAATAATGTCCCTAGCTGTCGGAATTTTTGTGCTTATGTGCTTATGTGTTCATAAAATTTTCAAAAAAAAATTAAAAAAAAAAAAAAATTCAAAAAATAAATCATGCATCATGCCTTTTTAAGACACATAAAAAATTTCTATTTTTCTCGAGAAAAAGAAGATAGGCTGCTTGCACACTACGCGCACGTGACCTTACACCGCACACTACGTCCCTAACCCGGGAAATCCTTGTCGCGGTCCGTTTGGTCTTATTACGCCTCTCGGATGAGCACGGGACTACCCAAACATCCCATGGAGCCTCGTGTCGACCATGCACTTGTCCGTGACACACTTTGTCCGAGACCCGGTTGGTTTTTAGTACAGTACGTGTCATGCCCTGTACGTGTATAGACCTTTCCTTTCAAGCCTTTGTCGGCATACCGACTCAATATCTTTCGGGGACCCTAATCGGTCGAAGTTACGCCGATTTTCCGCCGCGGACTTTGACCAAGATATTGGCCGGCGCCTTGACTTCGGCTCGGCGGCACAAATTATACAACGACTCCCGGCATTGACCTTTGAGTCATCAAGGATTAATGAATATTCCATGCCTAATTACGGCTTAAATGACGACAAGTCAAGATCAATTGTGGACGCTTATCGGTCAAATCATGCCGACTTTTCGTCGAGCCCTCGGACATGATCTTGACTTTTGACGTCGGCTTTGTCCGTAATTTACATCGAATGCTCGTTAAGACTCGATTAGCCGCCGAGACTTTTAGGATCGTTTTCTTTCGGTCGGTGGGACCCGCTTGCCCTATAGGACCCTCGCCGGGGCTGTCCACCCCGGGAGGTCGAAATACGGGTGGAATACGAGGGGCTTATAGACGTGGTGACGGGGCCCACCGATCCGGGAATCGAGTAGTTTGCGAAAAAGAAGAGCAATCTTTTCCAACCGATTAGGTTAATAAAACATGTTTTAAGTAAACATGAACAAATAATCGCATGTTGCATGAGCCAAAAGCCCAAACACCTACCCTCCTTCCATTCCCGGACATCGAACCCTCGTGTCTTTCCCCGCATGACTCCGCACAAAGGTTGGTTTCGGGCACCGGGTCACCGTCTAATCGGTTGGGAAGAGTCAAGCGCATCATCGGCTTCACCGTGCATTCCGACTCCGAATTTTAGAATGTACGCATCAGCGGTAACGATGGGGACAACGTCACTCCGCCTCCGGGACTCCTCGGAGACGGAACAACGGTGGAATCGGCTAGCCAGAACGAGATAAGAGTGCGCCGGGAAGCACGGTTGAACGGCCTTATGGAGGCTATCAAAAGCCGTGGATTGGCCGCCGGTCTCAACCCGAATGGCACCTTCACTTTGTGGAAGAAGAGGAAGACCACAATCCCGCTCTTGGTCAACCCGACTACTCCAGGATGCCACCACCGGCCTCCCACGGTACTACCACCGTGAGCCCATGATCCTCGATCCCTAGGTCGGCCGGCTCCCAGCTGAGACCACTTGGATCCATGCGGCTGACGGGACGAGCCGGTTCGCAATGCCTCGGTGGGGACAAAGTCGATGCGGAATGCCTTCCCATGGTTGGGGATACCAGGAATGCCACATCAAATTGGGATCCCGCCTCGGTTTGGGACCAATCAATCAGGACTTTCGCGGCAACGGTTTGGAATGCCACCGCGGTTTGGTTCGGGGCAACGGTCGGGAGCCCCTCCTCGGAATGATGCTAGCTCGGTTGCTCCTCATACGGCTTCCGCTAACCCATTTCTCACTCGGGGTTCAACGGGTTGCCAAGCCCCCATCCCCGGTTTCATCGAGAATCACCGGGACCACAGTATCCTCTCGGTTATGCATCCTTGCCACAACCGGCCATGCAATTCAACAACCGGGGACGGCGGCCCGCACTTAAGCCTACTTATGGACCTCACTCCGGAAATCGAAGCCATCGGCTACCTCGAGATCTGCCTCCATCTTCTCTGCCGATTGGAAGCCAACGGCAAGTCGGTTGGGTTCTATCCCTTTGCCCAAGCTCCTACCTACACTCCCCGGGGTAATTTGGGCCAAGGACGGAGTTTTCACCTATGCCGGAGTATGGTATTCCTTCCACCAATGCACCACCAACGGCTAGTCCTCTTCTGGCTCAAATATCGGCTCGGGAATTCCCGCTCCACCTTTAGATCCCCAATTGGCTTGGTTTATGGAGCAACACAAGGAAATGAAAGCACGATTCTTGAATTGAGCGCAAAAGAACACTTGCTCTTCGGCCTACGAGATCCAGGCTCGATTGTCCCCCTGCCTCACAAGTTTGTGATGCCCACTCTGGAATTGTTTGACGGAGTGCATGCCCTAAAACTCACTTGGACACCTATACTTTGGCAATGAAGGCTAAGGGATGCACAAACCGGCGGTTGGCCGATTACTTTAGTCTCTCTTTGAAGTCGGGGGCTTTGAAATGGTTTTTCCGATTGCGGCTGAAGCTAGGGCTACTTGGGAACAGATCGCCGGTACTTTCACGAATAAGTATAAAGCCAACTTGGAATGGGAGACAAACAGAGTTGACACTGCAAAACAACGATGCAACGCCCTAATGAGAATATTGGGGATTTCTATAAGAGGTGGAACTTAAAGCTCGGTGAAATGGCCATTCCTCCCTCGACGAGGAGCTTGAGTTAGACATCTTTCGGTCATGCTTGAAGCCGCATTTGAGAGCTTCCCTCGGTCACTTCCCCTACGGCGACTTGCGTGCAATGGTTAATTCCGGGGCTAAGTTCGAAAAGGCTTACAATCGGCGGCCGGCTGCTTGCACACCTTCTGAATAGGGTTTCTTCCACCTCCAACACGGCTCTGCTTGACCAAAAGGTAAAGAAGTGATTAGCTATGCGGGACGGGAGCGTAACAATGCCACTTCCTTTGTTCCCAAGAAACGATCCATCCAGATCCAGGCTCCAAAACTTGGGAAACTTTGGGATGCCTTTGAGTGATATCTTCGAGGTTTGGTGAGAGAAGGTTTGCTCAGGCCTTTGGAAAATTATCGGCCTAGAAACCCCAATGCTCCTTTGGATACCTCCAAGCATTGTGCCTTTCATCGTTACCATGGGCACACGATGGATGATTGCGTCCCCACGAAAAAGGCCATCCAAGGTTTGATTGAGCAAGGGAGGTTAGAGATGCACGAAGGGCCTAACACTATCAATAACCCGCTCCCTAACAACATGAGTGTCAACATGATCGAGTTTGGTGGTTCAAGCCTTGTGGGCATAATGAAATTTGACACGCCCCCTTGTGAGGTCGGTGAATCGGCCATCGCAGGCGATGAAAGTGTTTGGATTAAGAAAGAGATTGCCAAGGAAATCTGATGGAAAGATCCGCAATAGCTCCCGTCTCCGGCGTCGAAGAATAGATGCATGGTTCAACAAAGAAAGAGCATCTAGACCGGGGCTACCTATCTTTAAAATAGTCTTTTGAGTCAACCTTCGTAGGGTCTAGTACTTTTCTTTCACCTAAGTCCTTCCTGGACATTTGTCGTTGTAGTCCATTTTGGACATAGTGGTTAAATGCCTAACTTTTAATATAAGTCTTTTTCTCTTCTTGCTAGACTCGAGACATCACTTCCGCACCCACGTTACACTTAATTGAAATGGTTTTATCCAAAATGATCACTTGTCTTTGCTCAACCACTAATTCTTTGAAATGATTAATATTTAAATTAATCGGAGTGAGAAAATCAATTGATATCCTTCCCAAATTGGGGCTTACCAACTCCCAGTCTTGCATCTCATATGCTCACATCCCTTTCATCATCATCCCCTCGTTGCTCGATGAATTTGCATGGATCTTTTCTCATTTAAAGCTTAAGCAAGCAATGAAGACTTAATCTCGTTTAGGTCATCCGGTAGGGATTGCGGTTGAAGCCTTTCACCCATAGGAAAGCCATTATCTCACCCTCACTAAACACTACCCTTTCATTTCAAGATCGGCATGTTTTGAAACCTGTTTAGCCATCACCTTTGATCCTTATTGAGAGAAGTCCAAGCAAGACCAAGAAGTTAGCTTCGAGAGTCGGCGATGC
Source organism: Adenophora triphylla var. japonica (assembly GCA_022495995.1). Classification (NCBI taxonomy): domain Eukaryota; kingdom Viridiplantae; phylum Streptophyta; class Magnoliopsida; order Asterales; family Campanulaceae; genus Adenophora; species Adenophora triphylla. The sequence continues at coordinate 463,425 of JAFEMH010000747.1, read as the reverse complement.
GCAAAATATCTCAAGCCATGAGGGAAGGACAAAGATAATCCTCAACTTCTCAGGAGGCCTTCCAAGTTATCAAAAGAAGGATTTTAAATCCTCACAATTCAGCAAGAATCCTCAACGTCTCAGGAGGCCTTAAAAAAAAAAGGAAAGAGAAAAGTTCAAGCAAAAAAAAAAAGAAAGAAATAGAAAAGTTCAAGCAAGAGCTTAAAAAAAAAAAAAAAAAAAAAAAAAAAAAAGAGAAGTGTCGATCCTCACAATTCAACAAGAGTCCCCGACTTCTCAAGAAGCTCTCCAATGATCAAAAAGGAGCCCGAATTCTCGCAAGTTCGCAAAAGGTTCTCGATAGCTTGGACTTCCTCTCACCATTACCTTAAATCAATCCTAAGCCATCCTCTCGATTTTAGAGGATATTCCCATTACCATAAATCAATCCCAAGCCATCCTCTCTATTTTAGAGGATATTCCCATTTCCGCGACCAATCCCAAGCCATCCTCTCGCTTTTAGAGGATATTCCCACTACCATCGCCTTTGGCCAAAGTCAAAATTTGACCTCTCACTCTTAGAGGCAATCAATCTTCCCCGCCATAGATTTCCCAAACACGTCCCGCAAGCCCGACCTCTCATCTTTAGAGGTTCGGTCGTAAAAGGCCCAGTAGGCCTCTCACTTTAAGAGGTCATAACTTCCAAAATTACCCGATGGCCGATCGAAGCCCGGAAACCCAGTTTGCAATTCCTATCGGATAGCAATTTCATCGTAAAATATAAATCAAATTAATGCTTCATTGCTTGCTTAAATTGGAGCCAAATCCATCTCGGCTCAAATGATCAAAGATTGTGCAAATTCAAGTCTGATTCATTCGACATTTCATGTGAGCATATTTCATTTCTCCTCCACAAACACTTGCCGTGGATGTCCCACTGGGGCTTCGCATCCGTGTCTTTCATGAACACTCTAAGGGGATATGTTATTCGAATCTCCAATCCTCAAATTCCCAAAAGAACCTCAAAGTCTTGAATTTTCACACTCATTCTCTCTTCATTCGGGATAAGCCCGAACTACGGCGACCTGAGCTCTTCATGATGGAGGGAACGTAGGCAACCATAAATGGTCCGGTCAAAATCACAAACAAATCTCAAAAAAAAAAAATCCGGTCTCATCAGGGATCGTCCCTATACACTTTCCGAGCTTGATCCTCGATATCAGTTGGTTTTCTCCTTGTGATTAATCAAAATATTTGTTCATATCAGATTTAGGAGTTGAATAACCCGAACATTAACAAAGGGTTTTAAGCAGCCTTGTGATCATCATGAATAAGACAATCTTTCAAGTGTCTCGACAAGTCTTCTCTCTCTACATCATAGGAAAATAGAGCCAAACCTTTGTCTTTACGTCGGCGGGGGCTTCCATACACTTTTCCACACCTTGTAACGCTTATACTCTCTCAAAAGAGTCAAACCTAAAGCGAGTGTGTATACACAAAATCGGGATTCATTCCCACTTTTCGAAAGATGTGCCCCTGCACGTAAACATTCCTGAGTCTTGTCCATTGACCGGTTGACTAAGATACTGAAAAGATGGGTGCCTCCTTGGTCACATGATGACTCATGCTGCAATAGGGCCCTCTGTGTTTCTTCACGTTTGGGGCTTGCTAAGCGGTCCTCCCGGGTTCTCTGTATCGGCTCTTTAAGATGGGACTCCTATAGTCATCCTTGGGTCCACATTGCGTTCTTCACTACGAGATAGATTCGCCAAGTCACTTCTTCAAAATCCGGGCTTTGCCTACTCGGGATCCGGGGCTTTGTCAAGACGGTCTTTTGGACCCGAATTTTATCAAGAAAGAATTTCGGCTTCGGAACTTCGTACACGGCAGCCTCCCGTAGCATCGGAATTCAAGATCAGGGTTTCTCCCGGCATTAGCAATTCCATCAAATCATTCTCCGGATAAGGTTTCGGCCGAGGTCACAGCTCACCCAAATGAAAGAAGCTTCACTCATATCAACGTGCCCTAGAGCCTGTCAGCATCAGCTTCAAATGACCAAGATTGAGAGAGAAAATTCCAATCAAGACCAGGATCCGAATCCAATCTCATCAAAATTGAGGTCCATGTGATACTCTGACAAAACCTCACCAACAACATTTGTTTAAATCGCGATCAAGGGTTCTCATCCCACACATGCTCAAAATCTGTTCCAAACAGTCTCCAGACACATACATAACCATGCATCCCCACAAAAATCTCCCAAGGGCTCATGTAGCATGCACAAAACTTGAATCAATAGGAAAAATCCTAAGTGAATTGAAGATCATAAATCATAATTTCCCTGTCAAAAGCTTAGGCTAGGTGCATCTTCGAAAGCAAGTAAATGCATCATCTCGCAAACATATGCAGTGATACTCTCACAATCATTTTTGGCTCTATGCATGCATCTGTCATCATGAATGTCATATATGCATCTTCCTCTTCACTAACGAATGCAGGAATTCAAACGTGAAATCAAATCCCCCTTTTCGGCAAGGATGATCTTCACCAAAGTCGACCTCCAATGTCCACAAACGGATGAAGACGGCCTCCGGCATCTACGGTTTGGCAAAGACAAGCTCCGGCGTCTGCAGCTTGCTAAAGACGACCCCCAATGTCCACAAATGGATGAAAACAACCCCCAACGAAGACCACCTCCAGTGTCTAACAAATCGGTCAGAGACGCCAAGTTCTCAAATACAAATCGGTCAGAGACGCCAAGTTCTCCAATACAAATCGGTCAGGGACGCCAAGTTCTCAAATACGAATCGGTCAGGGACGCCAAGTTCTCAAATACGAATCGGTCAGGGACGCCAAGTTCTCAAATATAATGCGGTCAGAGACACCAAGTTCTCAAAAGCAAGAAGTCCCAATGTGAAGACAAGTTCAACAACTTCTACAAGGTTAACGATCACCAGCAAGATGCAGACTCAACCAAATTCCTCCTTCAGGTCAAAATGCCTCCAAACACAGCAAATCGTCAGCAGAAACCGTCCCACGAACGGCAACCCAACAACTCTTCATCAACATCAGCCGTAGCCTCAGTCCTTTCGGCAGCTACAGGTAAGCACAGCACAGGTATGAAAGCATCTCTTAGTCAACTACTTTTCTAAAAGAACATTATCATCAAATCTTAGGGTGACTTCCCAAAAATAGTCAGATCTTAGGGTGACTTCCCAAAAATAGTCAGATCTTAGGGCGACTTCCCCAAAACAGTCAAAACCTTAGGGTGACTTCCCAAAAACAGATCGGATTACGGGCGACTTCCCAAAAATAGTCAAACCATAGGGCGACTTCCCAAAATAGTCAAACCATAGGGTGACTTCCCAAAACGATCGGATTACGGGCGACTTCCCAAAAATAGTCAAACCATAGGGCGACTTCCCCAAAATAGTCAAACCATAGGGTGACTTCCCAAAAACGATCGGATTACGGGCGACTTCCCAAAAATAGTCAAACCATAGGGCGACTTCCCCAAAATAGTCAAACCATAGGGTGACTTCCCAAAAACGATCAGTTACGGGCGACTTCCCCAAAACAGTCAAACCATAGGGCGACTTCCCCAAAATAGTCAAACCATAGGGTGACTTCCCAAAAACAGTCAGATTACAGGGCGACTTCCCAAAAATAGTCAAACCATAGGGTGACTTCCCAAAAATAGTTAGATCTTAGGGTGACTTCCCAAAAATAGTCAGATCTTAGGGCGACTTCCCCAAAATAGTCAAAACCTTAGGGTGACTTCCCAAAAACGATCGGATTACGGGGTGACTTCCCAAAAATAGTCAAACCATAGGGTGACTTCCCAAAACAGTCGGATTACGGGCGACTTCCCAAAAATAGTCAAACCATAGGGCGACTTCCCAAAATAGTCAAACCATAGGGTGACTTCCCAAAAGATCGGATTACGGGCGACTTCCCAAAAATAGTCAAACCATAGGGCGACTTCCCCAAAATAGTCAAACCATAGGGTGACTTTCCAAAAACAGTCAGATTACAGGGCGACTTCCCAAAAATAGTCAAACCATAGGGTGACTTCCCAAAAATAGTCAGATCTTAGGGTGACTTCCCAAAAATAGTCAGATCTTAGGGCGACTTCCCAAAACAGTCAAAACCTTAGGGTGACTTCCCAAAAACAGTCAGATTATAGGGTGACTTCCCAAAAATAGTCAAACCATAGGGCGACTTCCCAAAAATAGTCGGATTACGGGCGACTTCCCAAAAATAGTCAAACCGTAGGGCGACTTCCCCAAAATAGTCAAACCATAGGGCGACTTCCCAAAATAGTCAGATCATAGGGTGACTTCCCAAAAATAGTCAAACCATAGGGTGACTTCCCGAAAATAGTCAAATCTTAGGGCGACCTTCCTAAAGCAGTAGGGTCGACGACTAAAGATAGTCGAAAGACCCGAACTACGACTGGCTTGATTCCTCTTAAGGATACGTAGGTAGCCTATTAAATAGGTTCAGCCACTCGATCACTTGATCATCCTGCCAAATATGGAGCCTTACTCTTATCGACGACCCCGCTTCCTTCGAAAGCGCCGTCGTCGAGGGCTACTGTAAGTGCTCCAATTTGAGCTTGTTAGCATTTTCGTTAGAAAATTAACGAAAGTTATAACATTACTAACATTCCTAACTTTTCTAACAAAGTAAGGGTAAAATGGGCATTGCCACTTTAAGTTAAACCAAGAAAAGAATCTCAAAAAGCAAAAGAAATTAGAAAAATCCGAATTAAGAAAGTTGAAAAACGGCTTCAGTTTGAATTTTAAAAAGATTATTCTTCCTGTCCAAAAGCCGGCCTTGTAGCGGATGAACGGTGCACGCGTCGATCCTTGTCCGCGCGGATACGTTTGATTCTCACGGTGTCCTATAAATTGAACCCTCCTCTCTCGGTTTAGACAACACATTTTGATCACGGCAACGAAGTTACGGCGAAATATAGAGAGAAAACAGTGGGAATCTCTAGATTGCCACCATTTTCTCTTGAATCTTTCCCAATCTCACTCCAAACACAAATCCAAACACCAAACATTGATGCTCCTCAAGCCAAACACCAAATCTTGATACTCCTCAAGTCAAATTCCAAGCCTAGGAAGATAGGGTGTCACCATTGGTAAAGCCCTCCTTCTCAAAACCCTAAAATTCTCTTTTGATTTCTTGATCATTTTGTTCTTCTTACTTTGACTTATTTTATGTCTAGTTTAACTTGAGTTTTGACCTAAGATGGTCATCTTGAAGTTCATCTTCATGAATGACCATCTCAAGTGGTCCACATTTTAGATCTTTAGTCAATTCTTTCTCTTTGGTTTCATCTTTACAAAACCCCCTTTCCCTTTGCAAAGGACATGTTTAAACCCCATGAATTCCCCAAGGATGACTTGAATATGATAACCACTTAATAAAAAGTAGTGGTATCAAGTCTAGGGATGAAAATGGGGTGAACATAGATGCAAATCCCCCAAAAATCACATTTTCCCTCAAGAACATCTTGCTGTCCAGTAGCATTGTTCTGAGACCTCCGTCCATTTTCCTATTTTTTGGACCCAGTAAAACTTGGAATTGGATGTTTACTACAAAACACTTTTTGTAGCCAACATCCAGAGCTTTCCAGACATAATTTTATTTTATTTTTTGAGTAAGTAAAACTCCTTTTTTCAATTTTTCTTTTAGAGGCCAGTTCATCAGCTTCTGGAAATCCAGATTTCACATCTGAGATTTCTAGAAGGTTTTGACCCCTCAAATTACTTCCAAAATGTAAAGTTCCTTTACAGAAACCATATTTAGGGTGTTTTAAGAAACTTTCATTCTCGGACTTTCCCCAGATTCTGAGGTTTTGAAGCCTTTAAGTCCATTTCAAAGTCAAGGGTCAACTGCCTTCTTTCATTCTGGCAGAATTGCTTTTCAAATCCAAAAATCTTTTGAGTGCCAAGACTCGACCCAAAAATCATACCAAAAATCTTGGGGATTGTTCAAAGTCTTATAAAGAGTTCCCTATTTTTGTTTTTCTCAGTTTCAACTCGTTTTGGTCAAAACACACACACACACACACACAACAAAGGATTTCAAATGTTTGGAAGACTCGTTTTTACGAGGCGTTCCGGGTGCACACTAACGTCCTTCCCGGCACGTAACGTGACCTCCGAACCTAAATTTCTGATCTCGGGCATTTTTCAAAGTTTTGGCCCTTAAAACAAAAATGGCGTGGCGACTCCGTTTTGATTTTCAAAAAAAAATCGGGTACATCACACATAGCATCACTACTTGGGATGCTTTACATGATGCTTTTCTTACTAAGTTTTACCCTTATGATGCGTTAACAAATTTTAGGGCGAAAATTATGGGATTTGCACATGAACCGGGGGAAGCCTTCCACGAGGCATGGGATAGATTTAGGATGCTACAAATTCAATGCCCGCACCATAATTTTCCTGCTTCTATGCTGCAACAAACATTTTATGGGGCTTTATCCCCTGAATACCAATCAATGGTTTATAATGCAGCAGGAGGTAGTTTGGGTACCAAGACTGTGCAACAATGCCAGGAACTGTTTGAGATGTTGAGTGCTAACTCTCAACAAAAGGGATCTAGGGGGACAACTAGGGGAGTGCATGAGATAGGGCTAAACAACGAGTTGGCTAAGCAGTTTGCACTACTGAACCAAAGATTTGATAAGTTAGCTTTGCAAAATGCTTCTTCTTCTACTGTGCCTTCTACTGCTCATCTTGTGAATGATTTTTGTGCTAATTGTGGTCCTAACACTCATGCTACTAACGTGTGTCAAAGTGGTTTGCTGTTTAATCCTGAACAGGCACATGCAATGCAAGGATTTGGCCAGCGGTTCCCTCAAAACAATAATCCCTATTCGAACACATACAACCCGGGGTGGAGGCAACACCCAAATTTTTCATGGGGAGGCAATCAAGAACAAAATAAGCCTCTCCATCCTCAACCTCCACCGGGACAGTATGAGCAGAAAAGGGAACCGTGGGAAGTGGCCATGGAGAAACTGCAAGCCGAAAATAATCAATTGAGGGCGGAAAGTCAACAAGCTTCCAAGAATCATGAAGCTGCCCTTCAGAAGTTGGAGACTCAAATTGGGCAATTAGCAACCGCCCTACAAGGTCATAAGTCTGGGACCTTTCCGAGCCAACCACATCAAGCGAATGCCATTATCACTCTCCGAAATGGCAAACAGGTAGGTAGTGAGGTACTTTCTCCTTCATCTTCTTCTCCCCCTCCTGATGTAGATACGAATGCTAAAATGGATAATGATGATGATGGTTGTGATAAGAGTACAAGTGACATGGGGGAAAACTCTAAGGTTGATTCTTCACCCCCCATGCCATATGTACCTCCCGTACCGTTTCCCGGAAGGTTTTTAAAACACAAATTGGATAAGCAAATGTCGGAGTTGATGAACATGTTTTCTAAGGTGAACATCAATATCCCTTTACTCAATGTGATCAAAAACATTCCTGCTTATTCCAAATTTTTCAAAGAATTAAATTCCAAGAAACATAGGTATGGGACAAATGAAAGAGTAGTGATGAGTGAAAATGCTAGTGCAGTGGTTCAACATAGTCTTCCACCCAAATTGAAAGACCCCGGAAGTTTTCTGATTTCTATTACTATGGGGGAGTCAAAGAGGGTAAAAGCTATGTTGGATCTTGGGGCTAGCATTAATTTGCTGCCCTATTATTTGTATGAGGAGTTGGGTTTACCCGAATTAAAACCCACCACAATGGCCCTACAACTTGCGGATCGGTCCATTAAAAGACCTGTGGGCATTGTGGAGGATGTTTTAGTTCAAGTAAATTCAATCATTGTGCCTGTTGATTTTGTGGTGCTTGAAATGCCAAAAGGTGAAGGAAGTCGCCGTGATTCACCCATATTACTTGGGAGACCTTTCATGGCGACGACCAACACCATTATTAATGTGAGGAATGGCAAATTGTCTATGACAGTGGCGGGTGAGAAAATTGAAATTTCTGTGTTTGATGCCATGAAACATCCTAGTGATGATAGTGAGGAGTGTTCATATGTTGATGATTGTGAAGTTTTGTCAATTGACGGTGAGAATTCTAGGGATAGTGCGGGTTCCCACTTGTGTGCCGTGAAAAATAAGGCCGACAATCTTGGTTCTTGTGATGGCCCGTATCACCCCCTAGACCGATCCCAAAAGGGGTCGGTGTCCCCATTAAAATCTTTCTTTCCGCTTAAGTCTACCAATATTGATTCTTGTGATCAAATGGAAGAGTGTTGTTCTCTTGATATTTCTGATACTTTGTTTGTCAAGATGCATGTTCAGGATGCTTGCGATTTTGTGGAGGAAAAGGAGGTGCTTGATTGTGATAAGAATAAGGCACCAAATGAGTTTGGGGGAGAGGCTCCCAAGAAAAAGAAATTGAAGAAAAAGAAAAAGAGCAAGAAAAAGGTTAGAAAAATCCCTTGGGCTTCACCCGAGTTTGTAGCAAAGGGCGAATTTTTGTGGAAAGTGGTGGGCATTTGTGCCCGAGAATGTGCGAAGTGGGCCAAGGGAAGGAAAGCCAAGGCCAAAGGGAATGTGGTCACATCAAATCCCATTTAGTTGGGAGCAATGGTCGGGCTAACGACCTTAACCAAATGCGCTAATTGGGAGGCAACCCAAGTAGGTACACTTTCTTATTGCTTTATTTATTTATTTTTTTGCTTTGTGTGTCATATCGGCCTTTGAACCCGAGGCATGTTGTTGTTCTCTTTGCTATGAGGACATAGCATGTTTTGAGTTTGGGGGTAGATGTCTCCCCGAGTTTATGAATTTATAGGGGAGTGTAAATAGTGTCACCCTTCAAAAAAAAAAAACAAAAATTAGAAAATTTTAAAAAATTTTGTTCTCATTATATGTTTGGAAGTTGGCCAACGTCCGTGATGAATTGAGGGATTTTGATTGAGTTTTGTTAAGTTTGTGCCAGTTTGAATTTGTTTATTGTAATTGCATTAATACATGTAAAACATAATTGCACCACCATTCACTTCCATTATATTTCTTGACCATGGTCTTTAATTTAGGTGTCCTTTATGGGTTCACTTTGACATTCTCGGGGGTCCTAGAACATGATTGCATGCTTGTCAATAACAAATCAATAGGTTACTTGATATTTATGGCTTATATTTCTTTGTTAACCCTCTTGTGAGCCTTCGACTCTCTTGTCACTGCTATATAAATTGTCACTTGATCCCTTTTGAGCCTGTTTAGAAAGAATGGAACATCTAGACCACCATTTGCCTTCATTTGATGCCTAATCCCTAACCCTTGACACTTAGAATAGGTTTATCCCACCTTTGCAAGAATGTGGAATTAGAAACGATCAGTTTGGGGGTTACATGGGGAAATTACGGGAATGAGTGAGGAAGGTCAAAAGTTGGGAACATGATGTATATTGTATAAAAGTGGGCAATTCAAAAAAAAAATGTTTGCCCCCTAATGTTGTGAAGTATATTTGATCAATGACTTATTTTGAGAGAGGGAATGCTTTCAACCCCAAGTGTATAAAGTATGAACAAAGTTCTAGTTTGGGGGTTGAAGCATTGGGGAAACAAAGGTGAGCGGAAAAGTTAAAATTCGGGAAGGAGTATTATGCAATGGAAGGTTTTTAATTTCACATTCTTGTGTTTGTATGTCTATTCCTTCATTTGTACCCGTGAGCCTAGCCCCACATTTGTTGTGGACTTAACTTTGAGCCATATTTTTGTTCAATATTGAGTAATCGGGTTGACAAGTGCGTAATCATGCGTATGAGTATCCTTGTGTATGTATCTGTATTGTTATTTGTGATGTAGAGCATGTGTTAGTGAACCCATAAACAATCTTATCTTGATGATCATGATCTCCCATAATTCATTCATCATTCAGGCCGAGGTGGAAAATTGTGGGTTAGATGCATTAATGTAATTGTAATTGCATTTTCATATTGGCACTTGTTTAGTACATTTAAGTGAGAGTTTGAGACTTGCTTGGTCGGCAACCTTGTATATATTGAGAACATGTCAAAAATATTTTCTGCTGATTGTTTTTATTTGGTAGAGTAGTTTTGTTTTTGTTTAGTTTTGTTTTACTCGAGGACGAGTAAAAGGTAAGTTTGGGGGTATTAAAGAGTTTGGAGGTGGATGTCTCCCCGAGTTTGTGGATTTATAGGGGAGTGTAAATAGTGTCACCCTTCAAAAAAAAATTAGAAAATTTTAAAAAATTTTGTTCTCATTATATGTTTGGAAGTTGGCCAACGTCTGTGATGAATTGAGGGATTTTGATTGAGTTTTGTTAAGTTTGTGCCAGTTTGAATTTGTTTATTGTAATTGCATTAATACATGTAAAACATAATTGCACCACCATTCACTTCCATTATATTTCTTGATCATGGTCTTTAATTTAGGTGTCCTTTATGGGTTCACTTTGACATTCTCGGGGGTCCTAGAACATGATTGCATGCTTGTCAATAACAAATCAATAGGTTACTTGATATTTATGGCTTATATTTCTTTGTTAACCCTCTTGTGAGCCTTCGACTCTCTTGTCACTGCTATATAAATTGTCACTTGATCCCTTTTGAGCCTGTTTAGAAAGAATGGAACATCTAGACCACCATTCGCCTTCATTTGATGCCTAATCCCTAACCCTTGACACTTAGAATAGGTTTATCCCACCTTTGCAAGAATGTGGAATTAGAAACGATCAGTTTGGGGGTTACATGGGGAAATTACGGGAATGAGTGAGGAAGGTCAAAAGTTGGGAACATGATGTATATTGTATAAAAGGGGGCAATTCAAAAAAAAAATGTTTGCCCCCTAATGTTGTGAAGTATATTTGATCAATGACTTATTTTGAGAGAGGGAATGCTTTCAACCCCAAGTGTATAAAGTATGAACAAAGTTCTAGTTTGGGGGTTGAAGCATTGGGGAAACAAAGGTGAGCGGAAAAGTTAAAATTCGGGAAGGAGTATTATGCAATGGAAGGTTTTTAATTTCACATTCTTGTGTTTGTATGTCTATTCCTTCATTTGTACCCGTGAGCCTAGCCCCACATTTGTTGTGGACTTAACTTTGAGCCATATTTTTGTTCAATATTGAGTAATCGGGTTGACAAGTGCGTAATCATGCGTATGAGTATCCTTGTGTATGTATCTGTATTGTTATTTGTGATGTAGAGCATGTGTTAGTGAACCCATAAACAATCTTATCTTGATGATCATGATCTCCCATAATTCATTCATCATTCAGGCCGAGGTGGAAAATTGTGGGTTAGATGCATTAATGTAATTGTAATTGCATTTTCATATTGGCACTTGTTTAGCACATTTAAGTGAGAGTCTGAGACTTGCTTGGCCGGCAACCTTGTATATATTGAGAACATGTCAAAAATATTTTCTGCTGATTGTTTTTATTTGGTAGAGTAGTTTTGTTTTTGTTTAGTTTTGTTTTACTCGAGGACGAGCAAAAGGTAAGTTTGGGGGTATTTGATGTATGTGGTTTTACCCATCCAAATGATATGTTCCTAAGCTTATTTTCTGTTCGAATCCTTGAGAATTTAATGTATATTGGAGTGCTTTGATAGTCAGGGAGTTAGTAAAGTTGGTGAAGCAAAATGGCCAAGAAAGCTGGTGAATCCGCTGTTATGATGGGCGACCGCCCAAGGTACATGGGCGACCGCCCAGGGTGAGGCGCCCCAAGCGTTGAAGTTGCTGTTGATATGGGCGACCGCCCAAGGAAAGGTGGGCGACCGCCCAGGTGTGCTGAAGATTGAAATCCCAAACCGCTGTTTACATGGGCGACCGCCCAAGGCAAGATGGGCGACCGCCCAGGAGTGAGTACGCTGAAGACCAATGTTACTGTATACATGGGCGACCGCCCATGGCCAAGTGGGCGACCGCCCACGCCCCCGATTTCAGAATATCAGTTTCCTTTTTCAAGGAGGATTTCATTCCCTTTCCTAATTTTTCACCCTTCTTCCCTAGTTTAAAATAGAATTCTGCAGAGAACAATCATCTGAGGCTTTATTTTCCATTGTAATTAGAGGATCAAGGATTGAAGAGTTGTTCATCATCAAGAATCAGGTTTTATGTATTTTTCTTTTTATTCATCTCTTTTGTCTTTTGAGATGAATATGAGTAGCTAATCTCCTTTAGGTTTGCGGATTGGGAATAACATTACATGATCTTTATGTTATAGCTTCTCATTACTAATTCAATTTCTTTCTAGTGTGGCGAAATATCTTTAATTCGTTCTAGGGTTTCACCCTAGAATTTGAGGGTATCAATTGCTACGGTAACTCGGACATTGATACATGACCAATATTTTGCTACTTAGACCTAATTGAGGACGTAACTGAAATCAATTGGTTTAGGTTTCAATATTCTTTCGATTTTAAGGTTTTTCTTGGATCATTATATTAAACGTAACTGGAAGTATAATAAAAAGAGAATACTTGAGTTGCAAATCGCACACCAAACCGTCCCAACTCAAAATTTTGTGAATGAACCCTAGAATGAAATTGATGTTTTCTTTAAGAGATAAAATAGCATAAAGTGAATGTATTGTGAAACCCAATCCGTGAATCCCATTGTCATTCTTGATTTCAATCCTTGTGTTTTTCAATTCATTAGTTTAATTTATTTGTTTTTCATCATTAGATTAATCATTCAAAACTAAACCCCCCCTTGGTTACTTTTCACTAATTAAATTAACTTGTTAAAACCAACGAGTCTCTGTGGTTCGACCCCTGCTCGTGCATATTGCTACACCGGTAGCGAGTACACTTGCTCGGTAATTTATTACACAGTGGATTTTTGTCCATCAGGGTCATTCAAGGGGTGTTCATTTTGGTGATTATGGGGGAGTTAATTTGGGTGAATCTGAGGTGGGAGTTCATTTGGGTGCACCTGAGGGAGTTCATTTGAGTGAGTTTGAGGGTGTTCATTTGGATGAGTCTGAGGTAGTACAGTTGGATGATACTGAGGATGTACTACACATTAACACTAACCAATTGTTGTCAGTGAAGAAGCCAAAAAAAGTGTGTTAGAAATGTTGGAAGATCTTGCAAATGCAGGGTATCATTAGGATACAGATTGTGTGCCTAAATGGTTGAATGATGGACATACAAACAATGAAGAGGGAGATGATGAGATGGAAGCTGAATTTGAAAGCGAAAGAGAGATGATGATAAAAATGAAAGAAAAGAAAAGGGTAAGGATGTAGCTGGAAATGAAGTGGATATGGATTGGGAAAAAGGTGTTGGCTATAATGTTGAATGGGTTGGCATTAAAAAAATTGATGAGGGAAAGAACGACAATGATGATGAGGATCTAATTGAAAATATTAAATGGGATGAATTGGGAAGTATTAGCAGTAGTGATGAAGAGGGAGAGGTTATCAGAAAATATGTTGGACAGTCATCCACATTAAAATTGTCTATATCCTGGACAGTTACTCACAACAGTTGGCATGGATTCAAATAATGGGATCTACCCAATTGCCTATGTTGTTGTTGAGGTTGAAAACTTTTCTTCTTGGAGATGGTTTCTTGAACTTTTAGCTGAAGACCTTAAAATAGAGAATAAGTTTAATTGGAGCATAATATCAGATGAACAAAAGGTGATTTATCTAAGTTCATTTATGTAAAGTTTTAGGTTTTAGTGGATTTATTGACAAAGACACAAACATCTTACTAATTCTATGTTTTGCAGGGTGGGTTTTGTGCCAGCAGTAAATGATGTACTTCCAAATGTGGAACACATATTTTGTGTGTTTCATATGTATAAAATCTATAAAAAGTTGTTTAAGGGTGAAAGCATGAAGGTATTCCTCTTGAATGCTGCAAGCTGCCACAATCCAAAGAGGTTTGCATATGTAATGGAAGGTACATATTCTTCATGACTATCTATTTCATGTGTTAATGTAGATGCTTTTTATATTATAAAGCTGTCTTGAGTTATATGTTTGTGCTATTATAGATTTCAAGAACCAAGCAAAAGAAGCATATGATTGGGTATCTGCTCATCCATCTCAGCATTGGGCTAGATCACAATTCAGGTCATGCATTAAAAGTGACATTCTCTATAATAACTTGTGTGAGTATTTGAATGGGAAGCTTGTAGGAGTTAGAGACAAGCCTTTGATATCACTAATAGAAGGAATTAGGAATTACTTGATGAAGAGAATCATGGAAGTGAGGAAAAAGAATTTCCAAATGTCAAAGACCATTATGTCCTAAGATTCAGGCAGGATTTGAGAAAACTAAGGATGAAGCATCACTTTATATTTGCACTTGAAATGGTGATATCAAATATCAGTTAATGGGTCCTTATGGTGAGCAATGTCATTGTGATTTGAGGGAGAAGATCTGTAGTTGTAATAAATGGAACTTAACAGGAATTTCTTGTAAGCATGCAGTTTTTGTAATTTTCATGCATGAAAGAAATGGAGGTAATGCAGTGCCAGAAGATTGGGTCCATGAAGCATTCAAACTTGAAACATGGAAGGCCATATACAGCCATACCATAAGTCCAATCAATGGACCAAGTTTGTGGGAACACTCACATGTTTTGGTTGATATTTACCCTCCATTTCATCATGTGCAACCTGGCAGACCTAGTAAACTTAGAAAAAGGACAAGGATAAAGGTACAAGGTACAAGGACAAGAGTTGCAAACCCTAACCCAAACCCCAACCCAAACAAACTCTCCAAGAAATGGATTACCATGCACTGTAGGCTATGTGGGAATACAGGACATAACTACAAAACTTGCAAGGGTCAAGGTGGTGAGAAGAGACCAACAGTTACTGTAAGTAACAAAAATCTTTTACTTTTTCTAGTGGAACAAATATATTTGTGTATTGATAACTTCAGTCTTTTAATTCTTGCAGAGAAGAGTTGGAAGGCCAAATAATAATCAAGGGGCAAGCACATCAAATGCTCAAAATATGCAGAGTCAATCAAGTGAACAAGTCCATGCCACACAGAGTCAACCAAATTTGCATTCCCAAGCTACACAAAGTACTCAAGCATTCGGTGAAAGTAGTAAAAGGTTGAAGAGTGGGAAATTGTTATCCCCACTTGAACCTAAGGCTAAGAAGTCCAATGGAAATAAAACTAATTAGACTTGTAATTGGATGTGATCTTTTTTGTGGATATTGATCTCTTTTGTTAGTAAACTTTTTTGTAATTGTGGTTAACTAATGTTTAAGTATGATTGAGCTATTTGGCAGTTATTAATGTAAAACAATGATCACTTTATCTTCACTAAATGGTCAAATGTATTCAATTCTTTGTTATAACTCAACCATTGTGTTAGGTCAAATGTATTCAATTCTTTGTTCAAACTCAACCACTCCTTGTGTAAGGTTAAAAGAAAATAAATGATTGTACCAACCATTCATTACAACAAAGCAAGGATAGATGAAGTAGTATTCATTGACACATGAATCATACATTACAGTGGCCCAACTAATACATAAAAACAGGGGAATCCACAATCCAAGTTTTCCCCAACAAATACATCAAAAACAGAGGAATCCACAATCCAATTTTTCCCCCAATTCTACCTGTAATACAATTCAAAATCTAACACACCATCATACAAACCAGTTAATTCTTGTTCCATCCAATTAAAATCCCAATTCAGCTTTGCATTCTTGTCGACCTCCATATCCCAAATCCTTTACTTCATGCACAGACAACCAAAACAATCCAATAACAATCCAGGTGAGTAAAAGCAACCCACCAAGAACCCCTTCCCGTATTTTTTGACTTTTCCTCCGTGCATCATTATCCCTAATCGTCCGAATAAGACTTGGTATAATCTGTGTTGACCGATCACACATAGGAGGATCCACCCAGACAAAAAATCCACAATTCCCCTCCTGTTAGGGTTATCAGTCAAAAACCAAGAAGGAAAATGCTATGATTAAGGTCAAAAATCGAAGAAAATAGAGATAAATCTCAAATTAGGGTTACACTTACCACTATCGTCTTGCAAGCCCAAAATCTCCTTCCTGGATTTTTGTTGGTCCATGATGTCCGCATAATAACTTTCCTCCCATAATCGTAGAACATCTCCATTGATTTTTCTTATTCTCTAAACACGAAAGTGAAACCTTCAAATTTGGGGATTTTGGAGTGAAACGGGATAAGGGTAATATATAGATAAGGCACGCCGTTCGATGGAATTAACCCGCCAAGTTTATGGTGGGAAATGTCTTTTTCGTTGTATTACTATATTTGCATTTTTTCCTTTATAAATCTTATCTCAATTTTTATAATTATTATCCTATTTCACTACTAATAATACATATATTTTATCATCCCATCCAAATTTCATTTTAAGTGACACTTTAAAAATATGTATTTTCATAAATTTTAATGACAACGATACATAATTATTCTTGTCATTTACTTTCGAAATATTTAATTTTATTATAATAAAATTAATAGCTTTTTTTTTGTAAAAAGCATTTATGGACAAAGTATTTTATGAAAAAGATATTTATTTAAAAATTCTAACATTTGTTTAGACAGAGTATTAATATTGTACTACTAGTACTAACCCCCGTGCCAAGGGCACGGAGTGACGCCTACCCACTCACGGTTCTACTAAATTCATTTTTTCCTTCTTTAATCAAAATCGTCGTGTTAGTAAAAAAATATCATGTCACAAAAAAGTAATTTAAACAAAGTTTTTATTTATTATTATAACAAAAAGTAAAAAAAATCATGAACGATAAATAATAAAAAATAAAATCCAAAATTTATTGCTATTGATGGTTATGAGATCAATAAGTAAATAATAATTAAAAACAAATTAATAAAAAATCGTGTAGTAAATAAAAAAGTGTGGGGGGGAGGTCAAAAGACATGGGAGGAGAAGGTGAAAGTTATAAAACTGGAAGTGGAAAGGTGGAAGATTTTGGTTAATCCAGGCCGTCAGATCAATTTTTTAGATTCAATCTCCATCTATTAAGTTTACTGGAAATGAAAATGACAAACTATTATATATGTCAACCATAAAATATGAATTGTTCTTTGCAGATTATCTAGCTAAAAAATCTTTATTTCTCTTGTTTGGAAAGGCCAAAATGGGCACTTCCTCGCTCAAATCTCTTCGCCTCATTATTGGTAGCACTCTATGTAACGTATAGAGAACGAATGTTACTTATCAAGTAGCCTTGAGTCATACCGGAAGTATATTATGAAACTCTTGTCAATTGCACGGTGCCAATATGAGATCAAGATTGTTTTTCCTTATAAAAATCTACTCCCTCCGTCCCGGTTTAAGGTTTTTACTTTCTTTTTTTGTTTGTCTCAGTTTAAGATTCTTAATTGCTGTATTACCTAAAATGGACAATGAGACCCACTTGTCATTATCACAACAAAATCTCCCTACCCACTTTCTCTCTCCTACTTTACTTTTCACTCACAACATTTATTTTTTCTTAATCTCCGTGCCAAGTTAAACTAAGAACCTTAAACCGGGACGGAGGAAATACTATTTATTAAGTAAAATCCAACAATGATTTGATAGTGTTTACATGTTATGGAGAAGAGGTTGTGGAACTACATGAGCCAGTCTAGTATATATGTTTGTGGTAGTATAAAATCAGTCAAAGCATTATCAAAGTTAATATATGGTCAATATTTTATGGGTGTAAAAAAATTATATCACTAAAAAAGTACGTAATGTTGCTAATAAAAAGTACATATATTTGGTGGTTTTGAGTAAATTGAAATTTGACTAAATATTTAAAATTCAAAAGTTTTCATGTTATTTTTAACGGTTCAATAATAGAGCTCTTTGAATTTTATAAAAATAAATAATTTTTCATGTTTTTTTCTTGAGATAGATAAGTGTGTATTTATATTTATAAGAGAAGCCAAGGGGCATACAATTGGACTACAATTGTATGACGAATGTATTCTTGATCATAGCTATTATGGCTAGCCTACATATTATCTACGTCCAAAAATGAATGATCAAAACATTGTCAAAATTGTTTTTGATCAAACAAAAATTAAAATATATTTGGTCAATTATTTTGGAATTAAGAAAGTAATTTTTTTGTAAGTATTCAGTTTCATCTATGAGATTGAGATAGGTAGTTAGATTAGGAGCCTCAATTTTCCAATCTAAGAAGATGTAAGCCAAAAAAAAAAAAATCTTTATGCTGAAGAAAATACTTTATTATAGACACACACATGCATTACATGCAATTCATTTTGTAGTAACATCTTACAATATACTAATTTACTTCTTTTCAATAATTTTGTCTATGCTATTTGCAGCTTGAATATTTTTTATTTTTGAATGTAACCAGTTAAATTAGCATATAGATTGTGAAATTGGTTAATTAAATTTTACATAGTTTTTTTTTTATTACCTGTGTAAAAACTCCATAACCGCCACATACATCGGCAACATCATCTTCATATCTTCCATAATTGAAGCCATTTATTTCTTGTACTATCTCCATCCAAAAATCAAAAATGAATATTCATAATATATTTAAACAATCTGACCTTTTAAATTTGGTCTTTTATCAAGAGCCAATATAATAGTATACTCCCTCCGTCCCGAAATAATCTTCACAAACACTGTTTGCACTGGTTTTAAGGAGGGAGTATTATATTGAAAGTGTTGTGAGTGTGAAAATAAAATGCATGGACATTTCTAATAGTATGGTGTGATTGGAGAGAATAGTAAATTATAATGGTGTTGTGAGTATTAAAATAATGTAGGAGAGAGAATGAGTGGAGGGAATAGTAAAGATTCCTTTCCATTTTAGGTAAGTTTTAAATGTGTGAAGTAAGTTTTGGGACGCCCAAAAGGGAAAGTGTGAAGATTGTTCCGGGACGGAGGGAGTATATATATAATGGACATTTTGGAAAGGAGCGAGTGTATAATTTCGGCGTTAAATATTTTCAAACAATTTGATTTTTTAAACGTTGGTCTGCACCGTAGCCGTAGCCGTCTCCTCCCATCACTTTTAACTT
Organism: Adenophora triphylla var. japonica; assembly: GCA_022495995.1. Taxonomy (NCBI): domain Eukaryota; kingdom Viridiplantae; phylum Streptophyta; class Magnoliopsida; order Asterales; family Campanulaceae; genus Adenophora; species Adenophora triphylla. The sequence continues at coordinate 444,392 of JAFEMH010000747.1, read as the reverse complement.
CCCCATCCTATTAACCTCTATTAATTTTATAGTCGTTGGATCAATTTTGCAAGAAGCAATATAAGTCCTTCTTTGTCTCAGAATATAAAGATGAATTGTAAGAACATGGATTGCAAAATGTGTATACTTAATAAATATAAGTGACATGTAGACGTACATGTATAAATCATTAAAATAATGTTATTGTAAAGTATATAATATTAATTAAATGTGTAGAATTCCCGAGGTGGAAATTACCTATTTATGATGGGCAGAAAGATAATTTCACACTGCTTAATTGAAAGGGTGTAGCCCCTTGATGAGGTGCCATTGTTTTCTATATATAGAGGCCTACCATCAGCCTAGAAAGAACTACATTATTCTTATATACTCTCTCCATAATCTGAGTTTTAAGGAAGGCATTCATCATCAAGAAGATCTACATTTTCTCCTTCATTTTCTCTTCTTTTCTTCCTTCCTTTGCAAGAACATCCTCAAGTAACAAGATGGACTCAACAGGTATCACATTTCCGCCTTCATCTTCTTCTCTTACTTAATCTAGGCTTGAGTGCTTTCGGGTTATTGGAATAGGAATGTTCCAACAATTGGTATCAGAGCCTCTCAAGTTCTGGATTAAGTTTGAATTCATATAGCATATGTTTTGCTATACTTTGATTTTTTAATCCTGTTGAAATCATTATGTTATGATGTTATTTAAATGCTCTAATTCGTTGCTAGAGTGTTTTTATTCATTACTTGATTAAATTCTGAATATGGATTGAAGTTTTACTCAAAAGGACATGATGGTTCATGCAAGATTATCCCATTGACACAACAGAGCGTTTTATGTCGCACAACCGTGTTGGATCTACTTGTGTATTCATGTCTTTGTTAAGCGTTAATTTTGCTTACCATTCATCTTTTGTGTGAAGAAAAAATTTTTGTGAAAAGGGTTTTGCTTGGCCAAATTATGAACAGGTGCCTTTTGGAAAAAGCTGTGAATAGTGACTGCACGGGCGTGCAAGTTATAACGCACGGTCGTGCAAACACTGTTCACATATTTTCAAGAAAATTTCAATTTGATTCGGCTATACACTAATGAACTGGTGCAACTCTAATTCATTTCTAGAGTTGTATTGTGTTAAAATTATAATTATAAATTTTTTATTTTACTCAAAAGGCTTTCAATTCTTAATGTAAGATTATCCCATTTTGAACATAGCCACCATCATTGGATGCGTTGTGAGTTTGTTCAAATGCATAGCCACGCATTTAAAAATGTGTTGTAAGAATGCGGATCTACTTGCTTTGGTTGAATATTGATTCACCATTAAGTTAAGAATTGATAGTCAAAATCTGAAAAATTTGACGTTTAGGGTCTGCTCGGCCGAGCATACCCCTTGACTCGGCCGAGCACCCCATTTGTATCAGTACAGCGTTTGAAAGTTTTGAAAAGGCACCATCCAACGGTCATGATGCTCGGCCGAGCACCCCTAAGGACTCGACCGAGCACCTCTAAGGACTCGGCCGAGCACCCCTAAGACTCGGCCGAGCACAAGGAATCAGAAAGGGATGTTCTCTGGACTCTTTTGCTCGGCCGAGCACCTTCCTTGACTCGGCCGAGCATGACTCATTTTGGCCAGATTTTTAAAATTTTCACTATTTTGCTATTTTGGTCAATTTTCATTCATTATTTGAGTAAAGTATACATTAATTTGTGCCCTAAAGTGTGATTAATATATGCTTAACAATTTCATTTATTTCTAAACAATATTGTCGCCAAAGTGATTTACGTTGTTTAGATACGAAATTGTAAAGTGATGAATGTTCTTATTGATATGTGATAACATGCTTGTTTTCCGAAGGAGACCTTGTTGTTGACTAAGTATTTGCATTCATGGGGTAATAATTGAATAAAATGTTTGGTCATTTTAAATACTTTGAACCATCCCAAAGGAAGGCGGGTATTTAAAATGAGTTATTTATATTCTTTATTGCCGAATAACAAATGCTTTAATGTTAGGACATTTTTTAATACTTGAACCGGCCCAAAGGAAGGCAAGTATTTGAAATGTATTATTTAAAGTCATTTATTACCCTAAGATAAATTAAATTAGGAGTCAATTCGCAATCCAAAGATTAGTTTTGATGTCATGTTAATTATCTTTTTTATGGGATTCATTGATATAATTAATCACTTTATTCATTATGTAGTTTCTTATACATGTTTTGTATTCATTTTTCGTTCTTATTCCCAACAGATTTGATAAACGCTTCATCTATTACTACTGCAATGAACAATGTTCCAATGCTTAATGGAATTAACTTTAAAACTTGGAAAAATAATATAACGATGATCTTAGGATGTATGGACATTGATCACGCATTAGGGGAACTAAGTACCGCTAAAGGAAATACCGTTATAGAACGGAAAAATGTTGAGCAATGGAAACGGTCCAATCGCGTGAGTTTAATGATCATGAAAAATGCAGTTTCAAAGACATTTTTGGACAATGTCTCTGAGATCGAAAATGCTGAGTTTTTTCTTGAATTCTTGTGGAAACTTGTTTCCATTCGGTACAAGGGTGAGGAAAATCTTCAGGAGTACATTATTGAATTATTTCAATTTTCGATCAAACTAAAGGCACTTAAGTTAGAGATTTCGGAAGATTTGCTCGTGCATTTAGTTTTGCTCTATCTTCCTCCTCAATTTGGTCCTTTTGAAGTGACCTATAAATGTCAAAAGTACAAGTGAAATATTAATGAATTACTTTCACATATGACATTAGAGGAAGATAGGATGAAATATCTTAAATTAGAAAGTACTCACTCAGCATTTACTTCTTCTCATGGGATTAAGAGAAGAGGGAAGGAAATTTTGGTTGCAAGTAAGAAGCATAAGGAATCATTTAATGATCATAAAGTCAAGAAATGCTTCTTTTACAAGGACCTTACTCGCATAAAGAACGACTACCATAAGTATCGCGAATGGCGAATTCGGAATGGTATGTCATTTGGTCTTGTTTGTACTAAGGAAAATTTGATTTCAATTCCTTAATATACATAGTGGTTGTATTTGGTGCAACAACTCACATTAGTTCATGTATGCAGGGTTGCTTGAATTACCGAATCCCCAGTGAAGATGAGAAATACATCTATATGGAAGCTGGAAATCCGGTTGAAGTTATAGGCATAGGGATTTTTAGATTAATGATAAGTACTGGCTATTATTTTGTATTAAATAATACATTCATTGTACCATCTTTTTGGTGGAATTTAATATATATCACAATTTTGAACAAGGAAGGTTATACTTGTTCTTTTGGTAATAATAAATGTGATCTTTATTTTAAATTTCAAACTTGTCGGTAATAGTACTTTGTCATATATCGATAATCTTAATTTACTTGACACAGTCAAGAAAATGAATGAGTCCCATAAATAATGAAACCAAAAAGGCACTAAGCAAAAAGTTATCAAGTGAAAATTCTTGTATTCTATGACATAGGCGTTTGGTTCATATCTCCAAAGGGAGAATTGATAAAGCTTATGTCGGAGGGAATCCTAAAACAACTTGATACTCCGGATAAAAATTTTTGCATTAAGTGTTTTTAAGAAAAGTTTACAAACATTAAAGGAAATAGGATCTTTGAGAATATCAAACGTCTTGGAACTAATTCATATGGACATTTGTGGACCATTCACTAACCCTTCATGGAATGGTCAACAATATTTCATTACGTTCATGGATGATTACTCTCATTATGGATACATTATTTTCTTCATGTAAAGTCTCAATCATTGGACGTATTGGGTGAATAACGTCCGGGTCCTTTATACTCGCTATCTTGAAGAGTGTGGGATTGTCCCTTACTATACCATGCCGGGCAAACCTAGCATAGTGTAGTGGAGAGACATAATAGAATCCTTAAGGATATGGTAAGAAGTATGTTTTCTTGTACTTCTTTACCTCACTCATTATAGGAGATGCATTAAAGAATCGCTAATTATATTCTCAATAGAGCTTCTTCAAAGGCTACCGACAAAACTCCGTACGGACGTTAAGATCGTTGGCAGTTACTTTGTAGGGTATGCTAAGAGATCTAAGGGATATAAATTTTATGACCCGAAAACTAGAACATTTTTCGAGACTGACAATGTTAGGTTCTTTGAGGTGTTGAATTTAGTGGGAGAAATAGTAATGATTTTGAATTTGCAGAGTTAGAGGAACCACTCTTTGTTCCTCAAACTTTAGTTCCTGTTGGAAATCAAGTAATTGTACCTGAAATTCAATAAAGAACATACAATTCAAAATAATATAGAGACTCCCGTAAATAACGGACAACATGATAATGATTGGACATAAGGAAATTCAACAACCTCAAAATGAGGATGAACCAATGCCCTTAAGGAGATCTACTAGAGAAAGAAGAAGTGCTATTTCGGATATTTATGATATGTATCTTGCGGAGAATGAGGACACCTTAGGTTTAGTGGGAGATGATCTAATCACCTTCCATGAAGCCATTAATTAATAGTCCTAATTCTCATAAGTGGATCAATGCCATTAATGAGGAGTTAAAATCAATGAAAGACAATGATATTTGGGATCTTGTCCCATTACCTGAAGTTGTAAAACCTATTGGTTATAAATTGATATTTAAAACCAAAAGGGATTAGCAAGGTAATGTGGAAAGATATAAGGCATGTCTTGTTGCTAAGGGAATTACTCAAAAGGAAGGCATTTATTATAAAAAAACATTTTCTCAAGCATCTTCTAAAAACCTCTTTTAGTATCATTATGGCATTAGTGGCACATTATGATCTTGAGCTTCATCAAATGGATGTTAAGACGGCTTTTCTCAATAAAGACATTGAGAAAACCATCTATATGAGGAAACCAGAAATGGTGACTGATTCAGATCAAACTAATCAATTAGTTTGTAAACTTAAGAAATCCATTTATGGTCTCAATCAAGCTTCTCGTCAATGGTATTTAAAATTTAGTCAAGTTATTCTTTCATTTGGTTTTGAAACGAATCTTGGTGAAGATTGTGTATACCATAAGTTCAGTGGGAGTAGATTTTAATTTTGGTCTTATATGTGGATGATATTTTACTTGCTAGTAATAATAAGGACCTTCTAAAGGAAACTAAGAAATTTCTCAAACAAATTTGAGATGAAAGATCTTGGTGTTGGTGAGGCATCTTTTGTATTAGGAATCCAAATTCATCGTGATCATTTACGAGGTATTTTGGGATTATCACAAAAGAGCTATATAGAGAAGGTATTATAAAGGATTAGCATGGAAAATTGTAAATCACTTGATACCCCTGTCTCTAAAAGAGATAAATTCAGTTTAAAGTAATGTCCTAAAATTAATTTTGAATCCAAGTATATGGAAAATATCCCTTATGCACCGGCAGTAGGAAGCTTAATGTATGCGCAAGTCTGTACTCGTCCAGACCTTGCATTTATTACTGGGATGCTTTGTCAATACCAAAGCAATTCGGAAAGAAGAACATTAAGTCGCATCCAAAAGAATGATGAAGTTCCTATAAAATATTAAATTACATGCTTATGTATACAAAATGGGATCATTTTGAGATCATTAGGTATTCCTATTCTGTTTTACTGTATGCAAAGATGTCGAAAGACATCATATGGTTATGTCTCTTATTGAAGAGAAATAAATATAACGTGAACAAATAGATATACAACTTATAGGATCAAACTCCATGTTATTGGATCCATTTTTATAAAGCGTTATCTCTTTTGATGTTTCACGAGCATACTGCTCATATGGGTGAAACGATTTTGATAATGCATAATATAGTGGGAGTTTGTGTTGTGCTTTATTTGCTATTTGTTTTATTCATATTGATCTCATTTGGTTAATAAGGACTAGTTGATGGAATATATATATATATATGTGTTTTAATATATATTCATTAAGTGTTCCATGCTACACATCTATACTTAATCTATGTCATTTAGTTGAACATATATATGTGATTAATGTGGGTTTAGTTGCGAATCAATTACAACGACTCTCCCTTTAGTTCCTACACTTGTAAAACTAATGGACAAGATTGTTTAGAATGACAATGAAGTGCACATATGAATTGTCATTTACATTATGAATATGATTTTATGAGGATTTGTTAAAGTATAAACACATGTTTGGGCAATCCAAGTGGGAGATTGTAAGAACATGGATTGCAAATTGTGTATACTTAATAAATATAAGTAACATGTAGACGTACATGCATAAATCATTAAAATAATGTTATTGTAAAGTATAGAATATTAATTAAATGTGTAGAATTCCCGAGGTGGAAATTACCTATTTATGATGGGCATAATGGTAATTTCACACCGCTTAATTGAAAGGGTGTAGTCCCTTGATGAGGTGCCATTGTTTCCTATATATAGAGGCCTACCATCAGTCTAGAAACAACTACATTATTCTTATATACTCTCTCCATAATCTGAGTTTTAAGGAAGGCATTCATCATCAAGAAGATCTACATTTTCCTCCTTCATTTTCTTCTTCTTTTCTTCCTTCCTTTGCAAGAACATCATCAAGTAACAAGATGGACTCAACAGGTATCACGCTTCCGCCTTCATCTTCTTCTCTTACTTAATCTAGGCTTGAGTGTTTTCGGGTTATTGGAATAGGAATGTTCCAACATGAATACCATAACATCGCACCAATATCTCGAATTCATCAAAACAGAAAAGCAAACACACTAAAAATTCCCCTGCACCACCAGAAAAAATAATAGTGAATAAGATAAATCTACCACATGCATGTCTTCCGCCTCAATGCAACTGCACCGCACAGTCGCACACTCTGCTCTCGTTTCCCACGTCGTCAATGTGATCATGAACAGTCCTGCGTCAACAATAGGTTCCAGTGACCAATTCTTCTCTTTGAGGTGCGATTTCAATTAAAATCAATTAAAAAATTGCACTAATGGTGAATTTAAGCACAACTAACAATTTGGGAGGAGATGAAAGAGCGAAGATGAGTGGGGGAGGACCTGAAGAATTTGAACGTTCGACAAAAGAGATAAACTGCAATTAGGGTTGTTGTTGTGGTCTAAGATGATGGGTTGATACTTCCAGACGTGGTGCAAAAGTGGTAATTTACCTTTAAAAAAAAAATCAAAGATGGTGACTGTTGATGTGTGAGGAAATGATAAATAGTTGTAGAATTATATTGGTTGAAGGGGTGATTTTTCTTTTATCCTAAGAAAATGAGATACCGATTTTAGGGAGGCATAGTAACTGTCGTGAGTGGGGAAGTTAAAACAATTTTGATAGTGGAGAATTTTGGCCATTGGATCAAATTGAGAGAATCAATCCTGGTCACTCTTTATCTAGGCGGTTACCTCAATTCCCTATTGTAATATAAATTATATAATTAGTTTTTTTTAAGACAAAAATATACTTAGCTTAAAATTTATTTCTTTCGTCCCATTACAAAAGACACAAAAGCCCTATTTTGGTGTCTCATTACAAATCGTAAAAACCCAAACAGGAAAGTTTTTAATGCTTGTTTATTTATAAGACCCACTTGTCATACTCACATCATTTATTCACTTACTATTTTTTACCCCACTTCTCTCACATACTTCACTTTTCATACTCATAACACTTACTCCATTTTATATTTTTTTAACAAAACTTATTTTGTGTTTTTTATAGTGGGACGAAGGAAGTATAATGTAGTATTTTCCTAATTCATGTTTTTTCGTTTTATAAAATTTTCCTAATTTATGTTAAGATGGAGTGACTGTGGGAGTATATATTAGAAGTTAGGGCCAAATATGTCCAACAATAACCAAAGCGCCCGGTTCTCGCTTGGAGCACCACTTCTTAAACCGACCGCAAAGAAACCCTCTCCTCTGTCGTCGATTACCTACAAGCCGCCGCCACCCCTCCTTCAGCTATCGCCACGATTTTTAGATTTTTCTCTTACTTCACAATTTGATAAGTTTTTATCCCAATTGAATGCAATCCCAGTCGTTCTGTATTTCAGTTAATTCTCTCAATATCTTTACAAAGTTAGAAATCATAAGTAGAAAGCATTCTACTTGATTAGCTTTTACCGAACCAAAATTAGTTGACAAAAAACTAGGGTTTCAGTCGATTAGATAGAATTGGTGAAATAATTGGAAGAGGGGGTAAGGAAGATAGTCATAGTTCTAGATGGAATGCCAGTAGGGATGGCAATTTGATCGAACCCGATCCGTACCGAAGGCGATCCGATCCGAAAAATTCAGATATGGTTTCAATATTTTATGACCTGTCGGGTTCGGATCGGGTTGGTGACACTGTTGATCCAACCCGAGACCCGACCCGATCTCAAATAACCTAGGTATATATAACTAAAAAAAACCACTAGATTATGAGACGACAATTAAGCCCAAGCATATCCATATAGAAGAACGAAGAAATAGGAATTCAAAAACCCGCCAGGGATTTCCAGTAGTGTCATGTGTATCTAGTTAACATGAAGGATGCTCAGATATGCATATTCAGGAAGATTCAACTACTGAAAGAAAATAGTATATTTCCTCCAAAGTTATGGTTTCTTACGATCATCTCTCCGCAAATTCAAGCCCTTTTGGGGTCTCTCTATTAATGACTTCAAAACTTTGTACTCAATCGAGAATTCACTAGAACCGTCTATTTTGGTGTCTCATTACAAAACGTACAAACCCAAATAGGAAAGTTTTTAATGCTTATTTATTTAGAAGACCCACTTGTCATAATCACATCATTTATTCACTTACTATTTTTTACCCTACTTCTCTCTCATACTTCACTTTTCATACTCATAACACTTACTCCATTTTATATTTTTTTTAACAAAGCTTATTTTGTGGAAGAAGTTTCTAATTCACTTAACACTTCTTCTGTCTTGGTGACAGAAGTTTTAGAATCTGTTGACTCTTGGATAGAGGGAATGCCCCTAGTGAGCCTATCAATATTATCGTTCACAGGGACCAACTCGGGATCCAAGGAACGTCTACCAAACATACACCGATTAGATTAACTTGTAATTCACAACAAGTCCCCGGCAATGGCGCCAAAAAAATTATGGAATAAAATCCCACGTGTAATAAAACCTTGCAAGTATATAAGTATCGAAGTAGTAGTGTATAAAAGTATGGGTCGAACCACAAAGACTTGTGTGAATAGCAAGTGAATTTAATTAATGTAAAATACCCAAAGGGTGGATTATGATTTTGATTGATTAAACTAATATTGAAAAGCAAATAAATTAAACTAAAGAAAATAAAGCAAAGATTGAATTCAAGATTGACAACGGGATTCACGGATTGGGTTTCACAATACATTCACTTTATGCTATTTTATTACTTAAAGAAGACATCAATTTCATTATAGGGTTCATTCACAAAATCATGAGTTGGGACGGTTTGGTGTGCGATTTGCAACTCAAATATTCTCTTTTTATTATACTTCCAGTTACGTTTAACATAATAATCCAAGAAAGCCTTAAGATCGAAAGAATATTTGAACATAAACCAATTGATTTCAGTTACGTCCTCAATTAGATCCAAGTAGTAAAATAGTGGTCATGTATCTATGTCCGAGTTACCGTAGCAAATGATACCCACAAATTCTAAGGCAAAAAATATCTAAACATAAATCTGAAACCCTAGAACAGATTAAAACTATTTTACCACTCTAGAAAGAAATTGAATCAAGATTGAAAAACTATAGTATAAAGACCATGTAATGTTAATAATCAATCCGCAAATCAAATTATTTAGCTACTCATACTCATAATCACAAACAATAAATTAAAAATAATAAAACCTGAAATTTTGATAAAAATCTTAAATTCTTGCTAGGACTTGAAGCCTCCAAAAGAAAAGTAAAGTTGAAATCCTTAATATTGTTCTAAAATGAAGTATATATACTCCACTCAATAAACCTAATTCAAAAAGGAAAAAACAAGAAAAAAAATTAAAAAAAAGTTTTCTTAAAAAAAACGTAAACAAGAGGGGTGCTAGTGGAAGGTGACGTATGGTGAAGTCATCTTGGATTCGTCTCGTGGTCACGACTCGTGATCGTAATTTCATTCGTGCTGAGAGGAGGAACGAACGACTCGTGACCTAGGAAACTACTCGTGCAAATTGTTGACTTTGCTTGCTGATTGACTTGGATTTGTTTCGCATTTCCACTTTGGTCATTGAACTTTCTTCTTTTGCACTTTGGTCCTTGAACTTCATAGTTTTAGTTTAGTCCCATATTTTTCAGAATTGCAATTTGGTCCCAAAACTTCCAAAGTAGGCTCAAATCCTCTATTTTCAGCATTGTTGCACATCAACCCCTGAACTATCAAAACACTAACAAATATATCAAATTCTCAAGGTTTCGAGCACCAAATAAACTTGGAAACATATCTTTTGGATGGGTAAAACCACATCCGTCAAATATCCCCAAACTTATCTTTTGCTCGTCCACGAGTAAAACAAAACTAAACAAAAACAAAACTACCCTAACAAATAAAAACAATCAACAGAAAATATTTTTGATATGTTCTCAAAATATATTAGGTTGCCGGCCAAACAAGTCTAAGATTCTCACTTAAATATGCTAAACAAGTGACAATAAGAATATGCAATTACAATTACATTAATGCATCTAACCCACAATTTTCCACCTCGGCCTGAATGATGAATGAAATATGGGAGATCATGATCACTAAGATAAGATTGTTTATGGGTTCACTAAGACATGCCCTACATCACAGATAACAAACAATTCCATATACAAGGATACTCATATGTATGATTACGCACTTGTCAACCCGATTACTCAATATTGAACAAAAATATGGCTCAGAGTTAAATCCACAACAATTGTGGGGCTAGGTTCACGGGTATAAACGAAGGAATAGACATACAAACACAGGAATGTGGAACTAAAAGTCTTCAATTGCATGTTACTTCTTCCGAAATTTCAGCTTTCCGCTCACCTTCGTTTCCCCAATGCTTCAACCCCCAAACTTGACTTTGTCATACTTTATACATGTGGGGTTGAAAGCATTTCCTTGCTCAATATAGGTCACTTAACAATCATATTTCACAAAATAAGAGGGCAAGCTGTTTTGTTTTTTTATATATATATATTTTTTTTTGAATTTTGAACTTGAACCGTTTTTTTTTTTTTTTTTTTTTTGTTATTGCCCCCTTTTATACAATATAATTCCACTTCATAATTTTGACCTTCCTCACACATTTCCTTATTTCCCTATGTAACCCCCAAACTTATCTTTTCTAATTCCACATTCTTGCAAAGGTAGGATAAACCTATTCTAGGTGTCAAGGGTTAGGGAGTAGGTGTCAAATGAAGGCGAATGGTGGTCTAGATGTTCCATTCTTTCTAAAAATCTCAAAGTGGGATCAAGTGACAAATCATATGTAAACAGTGACGAGAAAGTCGAAGGCTCACAAAAAGGTTGACAAAGAAATACAAGCCATAAATATCAAATAATCAATTGATTTGTTATTGACAAGCGTGCAACCATGTTCTAAGACCACGAGAATGTCAAAGTGAACCCATAAAGGAAATCTAAATTAATGACCATGATCAAGAAATATGATGGAAGTGAATGGTGGTGCAATTGTGTTTTACATGTATTAATGCAATTCTAATAAACAAATTCAAATTGGCACAAATTAGCAAAACTCAATCAAAAACCTTCAAATCATCACGGACGTTGGCCAACTTCCTAACATATAATGAGAACAAACTTTTCAAATTTTTCATAAAAACCAACTTGGAAAGATATCTACCCCCAAACTCAAAACATGATATGTCCTCATAGCAAAGAGAACAAAAACATGCCTTGGGCTTGAAGGAGATACGACACAACAAAGCAAATAAATAAAGCAATTAATACGTACCAACTTGGGTTGCCTCCCAATTAGCACATTTGGTTAGGGTCGTTAGCCCAACCATTGCTCCCAACTAAATGGGATTTGAGGTGGCCACATTCTCTTTGGCCTTGGCTTTCCTTCCCTTGGCCCACCTCGCACATTCGCGGGCACAAACCCCCACAACTTTCCACAAAAATTCACCCTTTGTTATAAGCTCGGGTGGAGCCCAAGGGATTTTCTAAACCTTTTTCTTGCCCTTTTTATTTTTCTTCATTTTCTTTTTCTTGGGGACCTCTCCCCCAAACTCATTCTCAGCCTTAGTCTTATCACAATCATTCACCTCATCTTTCTCCACGAAATCATAAGAGATGTTATCCTGAACACACATTTTAGCAAAGAAAGTATCAGAAATATCAAGAAAACAACACTCTTCCACATTAGCACATGAGTCCTCATTATTAGATTTTAGATGGAAGAAAGATTTTAATGTGGACACCGACCCCTTTTGGGATCGGCCTAGGGGGTGATACGGGCCATCACAAGAACCAAGATTGTCGGCCTTGTTTTTCACGGCACACAAGTGGGAACCCACACTATCCCTAGATTTCTCACCGTCCTTCAACAACACTTCACAATCATCACTCTTACTAACATGCCATAAATGCTCATTCACTTCTACCCTATCAATGAAATGACAAGAATTGTCATCATCAATAGGGTGTTGCATGGCATCAAACACAGATATGTCAATTTTTTCCCCAACAACGGTCATAGAAAGTTTGCCATCCCCCACATTAATAATAGTGTTGGTCGTTGCCATGACAGGTCTCCCAAATAATATGGGTAAATCACGACGACTTCCTTCACTTCTTGGCATCTCAAGTACCACAAAATCAACAGGCACAATGATTGAATTTACCTAAACTAAAACATCCTCCTCAATGCCCACAGGTTTTTAAATGGACCGATCCGCAAGTTTTAGGGCCATTGTGGTGGGTTTTAATTCGGGTAAACCCAACTCCTCATACAAATAATAGGGCAGCAAATTAATGCTAGCTCCAAGATCCAACATAGCTTTCACCCTCTTGGACTCCCACATAGTAATAGAAATAAGAAAACTTCTGGGGTCCTTCAATTTTGGTGGAATACTATGTTGTACCACAACACTAGCATTCTCACTCATCAACACTTTCTCATTTGTCCCATACCTATATTTCTTGGAATTTAATTCTTTGAAAAACTTGGAATAAGCAGGAATATTTCTTATCACACTAAGTAAAGGGATATTGTTGTTCACCTTAGAAAACATGTCCATCAAATCCGACATTTGCTTATCCAATTTATGTTTTAAAAACCTTCCGGGAAACGGTACGAGAGGTACAAACGGCTTGGGGGTTGAAGAATCAACTTTAGAATTTTCCCCAACTTATTTGTACTCTTTTCACTAACATCAGTATTACTATCTGCAACAGGAGGGGAAGGAAAAGATGAAGAAGAATCTACCTCACTACCTACCTGTTTGCCATTTCGGAGAGTGATAATGGCCTTTGCTTGATGTGGTTGGCTCGGAAAGGTCCCGGACTTATGACCTTGTAGGGATTCAGCAATTTGCCCCATCTGAATCTCTAGCTTTTTGAGAGCCGCCTCATGATTTTTAGCGGCTTGTTGACTCTCGGCTCTCAACAAATCATTCTCAGCTTTCAGTTGCTCCGTGACCACTTCCCACGGTTCCCTTGCTCATACTGTCCTGGTGGAGGTTGAGGATGGAAAGGCTTATTTTGTTCCTGATTACCTCCCCATGAGAAATTTGGGTGTTGCCTCCACCCCGGATTATATGTATTCGAATATGGGTTGTTGTGAGGAGGAACCGGTGGCCAAATCCTTGCATTGCATGTGCCTGTTCAGAATTAAACTGCAAACCACTTTGGCACATGTTAGTAGCATGAGTGTTAGAACCACAGATAGAACATATATCATTTACAACATTGGCACTTGATGAAGCACCACCACAAGTCAATTTATCCAATTTTTTGTTCAACATGGCTACTTGCATAGCCAAATCATTAGTAGCACTCACATCATGTATTCCCCTAGCTCTACCCTTTGAGCCTTTTTGTTGAGAATTTGACCCTAACATTTCAAATAATTTTTGGGTTTGAGCAGCTATTTTAGACCCTAAAAGCCACTCGCTGCATTGTCAACCATAGCTTGGTCAACTTGACTCAACCCACCATAAAATGTTTGATGTAAAAGGGGTACGGGAAAATTGTGATGGGGACACTGCACTTGCAACATTTTAAATCTATCCCAAGCCTCATGAAAAGGCTCACCCTGATCTTGTGAAAAAATAATGATTGTCTGTCTGTATGTAGCAAGGGTGACATGTGGGAAATACTTACTCAGGAATATGTCATGCAATTCATCCCAAGTCCTGATACTACTAGGGGGTAGTAACATAAGCCAACTTTTGGCCGCCCCTTGTACAGAGAAGGGAAAACATTTAAGTCTCAACTGTTCATCAGTCACCCCTTCTTTAATAGGGAAGCCTGCAACAATCATCATATATTCTCTCAAAAAGTTCAAAGAGTCCTCAGCGGGAAGACCCTGAAATTTAGGTAACATATTAAAATACTGCCCTTTGACTTCATATGCTTTAGTTGCATCAGTCAACACAATACAAGACATCGATGTGTATACTCTGGGCCTAGCATACTCATTCATTGTGGGATCTGCCATATCCCCTACTGATTCTTCTCCCTCGGTGGAAGAAGTTTCTAATTCACTTAACACTTCTTATGTCTCGGTGACAGAAGTTTCAGAATCTGTTGACTCTTGGATAGAGGGAATGCCCCTAGTGAGCCTATCAATATTATCGTTCACAGGGACCAACTCGGAATCCAAGGAACGTCTACCAAACATACACCGATTAGATTAACTTGTAATTCACAACAAGTCCCCAGCAACGGCGGAAAAAACTTGCTGGAAGAAAATCCCACGTGTAATAAAACCTTACAAGTATACAAGTACCGAAGCAGCAGTGTATAAAAGTAAGGGTCGAACCACAAAGACTTGTGTGAATAGCAAATGAATTTAATTAATGTAAAATATCCAAAGGGTGGATTATGATTTTGATTAATTAAATTAATATTGAAAAGCGAATAAATTAAACTAATGAAAATAAAGCAAAGATTGAATTCAAGATTGACAACGGGATTCACGGATTGGGTTTCACAATAAATTCACTTTATGCTATTTTATTACTTAAAGAAGACATCAATTTCATTCTAGGGTTCATTCACAAAATCATGAGTTTGGAAGGTTTGGTGTGCGATTTGCAACTCAAATATTCTTTTTTTTTACTATACTTCCAGTTAAGTTTAATATAATAATCCAAGAAAGCCTTAAGATCGAAAGAATATTTGAACATAAACCAATTGATTTCAGTTACGTCCTCAATTAGGTCCAAGTAGTAAAATAGTGGTCATGTATCTATGTCCGAGTTACCGTAGAAAATGATACCCACAAATTCTAGGGCCAAAAATATCTAAACATAAATCTGAAACCCTAGAACGGATTACAACTATTTTACCACTCTAGAAAGAAATTGAATCAAGATTGAAAAACTATAGCATAAAGATCATGTAATGTTAATAATCAATCCGCAAATCAAATTATTTAAGAGGCTTTGACCAAATAGCCCCCATTCCAAATGAAAACTACCTTCAAGGACTAATATTATCAAAACCCCCCAAAAAGTCTCTATATATTTTTTGGACCAAATTGCCCTTGCCCACTCACGCCCAGCTCACACGCACGCACACTTTTCTCTCTCTCTCTCTCTTTCTCTCTTCTTCTTTTTTTTTTTTTACGTTTTCTTCTTTTTTTTTTCTCTTTTCCTTTTTTTTTTAATTTACTTTTCTCTCTCTCTTCCTTTTTTTTTCTCTTAAATTTTTAAAATACAATATCTCAAAATTTAAAAGTCGAAAAAATAATCCGAAATCACTGTTTTAATCACATCGCCAAGATGAATCAAACAAGTTTACTCACCATATATTTCAAAATTTATAAATAAAATAATTTTTTTTCACTTGTAAAAATCTGAGAAAATCATTTATCATTTGTTCACACATGAGTACAACTGTATAATGGTTTTCACATTTATAAAATCTATTTCACAATTTTGATGAAAATAACTGTATAAATAAATGTGAAACTGACCTCACAATCATAATTGAGAAATTGACCTCACAGTTGTGCACAAACAATCATCAACAACTGATAAATAAAGGATAACCCACATATATGAAGTAGCAAAATAACTGTGAAATTGACCTCACAGTTCTCAATTTAGAAAGGTCAAAAACCAAACCATTTCACGTTCATAAATAAATGTGAAACTGACCTCACAGTTTTAAAATTGTGAAAAACATTTCACACTTATTCACATCACAACCCAACAACTGTAAAAATGATTACACAGTTATTTACATTAAACCCAACAACCGTGAAACTTGTTCTACAGTTGTCCTAAAGGAATGACACAAAAATAACACTCATAACTATAACTGGGAAATTGACCTCACAGTTGTGCATAAACATAATTCTCAACTTGGAAATGTGCAAGTCATTTAACAGTTATGCACAATAACTGTGAAAATCATTACACAGTTATTAACATCAAACCCAACAACCGTGAAAACAGTTGTCCTAAAGGAATGACATAAAAATAACTGTGAAATGGAATTCACAGTTATGCACAATAACTGTGAAAATCATTACACAGTCATTTACATCAAACCCAACAACCGTGAAACATGTTCTACAGTTGTCCTAAAGGAATGACATAAAAATAACTGTGAAATGGAATTCACAGTTATTGCAGATCCAATTGGGCCAGTAATTGCAGATCCTGTACAAACAACCATATTTCACATACATTTCAATCAACTTAGAGTTCAGCAACTGTCAAACACCCTACGTGCATCTCTATACTACCACATTTCACATACATTTCAATCAACTTAGAGTTCAGCAACTGTCCACACCAACCAATCTCTCCCCTCTTTACAATCCCATTCCCAGGCCTCTTCCCTTATCTTTTCATCAGAAAGATTTGCCTTTCACATTTCTAAATTGCAATGGCTTCCCTTTCTTTACCAAAGTGCAATCTTCCATCATTCAGACCTTCTCATCAAATCAAATCCCCTTTCTCTAGTCCTCCACTTCTCTCCAATTCGCCAAATTCCCAGTTTCTTGGTCTCAAGCTTTCCTTCTCTGTCAGTTCTTCTTCCCCAATATCCTCATTCAAGACACCCACCATTGTTGCCAAGGTACATTACTGCATTTCTTTCATGTTGCCCAGAAATTTTGGATAATTTGGTGACATTGATAATATGTTCCTAGGAAAATAAGTGAGCCACAAAATTGAAATCAGTAGAGAACCGTGAGACTTGGAATCAGAGGAGATGGTGTCGGTTGAAGAGAGGGAGAGAACCGTGAGTAGAGATTAAGGTTGGAGGTTGGGTTTTCCGGTGATTGGTTTTGGTGAGGGAGGAGTACGCCGGTGAGGGATTGATTTGAGGGAGAAATTGGATCGGTGTGACGGGAGAGCTTGGGTCGTCGTTTGATTTTGGGATCGGAGAAGAAGGGAGCGGTGATGGAGGTTCAGGTTGGGTTCAGAGAGAGGGTTAATGGCGGGTTTGGCCGGAGATTGGTGAGGAAGAAGACGCCGGAGATTGGTGAGGAAGGAGACGACGCAGAGGCAAGGTAATTGTGTCTAGAGAGAGAGAGAGGTGCGGAATTGCGCATAGAAAGAGAAAGAGAACGAGGACTAAGGGCTGTTTCGCCTTTTAGATTATTATAAATAGGGATAGGGACTCTACGGGGGTTTTGATTTCCACTTTAGGATCCTAAGGTAGAATTTAAAATGTAATGTTTTTATTGATAAATTCCCCCCCTATCTAAAGGTCTTATTGGTAAAAATCCCATTATTTAACTACTCATACTCATAATCACAAACAATAAATTAAAAATAATAAAACCTGAAATTTTGATAAAAATCTTAAATTCTTGCTAGGACTTGAAGCCTCCAAGAGAAAAGTAAAGTTGAAACCCTAAATATTGTTCTAAAAGGAAGTATATATACTCCACCCAATAAACCTAATTCAAAAAGGAAAAGAAAAAGAAAAATAAATAAATAAATAAAGTTTTCTTAAAAAAAACGTAAACAAGAGGGGTGCTAGTGGAAGGTGACATATAGTGATGTCATCTTGGATTCGTCTCGTGGTCACGACTCGTGACCGTAATTTCATTCGTACTGAGAGGAGGAACGACTCGTGACCCAGGAAACTACTCGTGCAAATTGTTGGAAATTGTTGACTTTGCTTGCTGATTGACTTGGATTCGTTTCGCATTTCCACTTTGGTCATTGAACTTTCTTCTTTTGCACTTTGGCCCTTGAACTTCATAGTTTCAGCTTAGTCCCACATTTTCCAGAATTGCAATTTGGTCCCACAACTTCCAAAGTTGGCTCAAATCCTCTATTTTCCGCATTGTTGCACATCAACCCCTGAACTATTAAAACACTAACAAGCATTGTTGTACATCAACCCCTGAACTATCAAAACACTAATAACATATCAAATTCTCTAGGTTTCGAGCACCAAATAAACTTGGAAATATATCTTTTGGATTGGTAAAACATCCATCAGTAACTGTGGGAGTATATATTAGAAGTTAGGTCCATAGAAATCATTGGTAGAATGCATGCTAATGGTGATTATCTTTTGCCGAACCAAAATTAGTTGACAAAAAACTAGGGTTTCAGTCGATTAGATAGAATAGGTGAAATAATTGGAAGAGGGGGTAAGGAAGATAGTCATAGTTCTAGATGGAGATGCCAGTAGGGATGGCAATTTGATCGAACCCGATCCGTATCGAAGGAAATCCGATCCGAAAAATTTGGATATGGTTTTAATTTTTTATGACCCGGTCGGGTTCGGATCGGGTTCGGTAACTCTATTGGCCCGACCCGAGACCCGATCTCAAATAACCTAGGTGTATAACTAAAAAAAAAAGAAAAAATAAGAAAAAAACCCACTAGATTATGAGACGGCAATTAAGCCCAAGCATATCCATAAAGAAGAACGAAGAAATAGGAATTCAGAAACCCGGCAGGGATTTTCAGTAGTGTCATGTGTATCTGGTTAACATGAAGAATGCTCAGATATGCATATTCAAGAAGATTCAACTATTGAAAGAAAACTGTATATTTCCTCCAAAGTTATTGTTTCTTACGATCATCTCTCCGCAAATTCAAGCCCTTTTGGGGTCTCTCCATTAACAACTTCAAGAACTTTGTACTCAACTGAGAATTCACTAGAACCGTCTATTTTGGTGTCTCATTACAAAACGTACAAACCCAAATATGAAGTTTTTAATGCTTGTTTATTTATAAGACCCACTTGTCATACTCACATCATTTATTCACTTACTATTTTTTACCCCACTTCTCTCTCATACTTTTCATACTCATAACACTTACTCCATTTTATATTTTTTTTTAACAAAACTTATTTTGTGTTTTTTATAGTGGGACGGAGGAAGTATACTGTAGTATTTTCCAAATCCATGTTTTTTCGTTTAATAAAATTTTCCTAATTTATGTTAGACAGAGTGACTGTGGGAGTATATATTAGAAGTTAGGGCCAAATCTGTCCAACAATAACCAAAGCGCCCGGTTCCTTCTTGGAGCACCACTTCTTATACCGACCGCAAAGAAACCCTCTCCTCTGCCATCGATTACCTACAAGCCCGCGCCGCCCCTCGTCACCATAGCCGAGCTTTCACATTTCGTTACATTTCGGCTATCGCCAGGTTAGCTCTCCGATTTTTACATTTTTCTCTTACTTCACAATTTGATAAGTTTTTATCCCAATTAAATGCAATCCTAGACGTTTTGTATTTCAGTTAATTCTCTTAATATCTTTAAAAAGTTAGAAATCATCGGTAGAAAGCATGCTACTGGTGATTATCTTTTACCGAACCAAAATTAGTCGACAAAAAAACTAGGGTTTCAGTCGATTAGATAGAATAGGTGAAATAATTGGAAGAGGGGTAAGGAAGATAGTCATAGTTCTAGATGGAGATGCCAGTAGGGATGGCAATTTGATCGAATCCGATTCGTACAAACGGCGAATCGATCCGAAAAATTCGGATATGGTTTCAATTTTTTATGACCCGGTCGGGTTCGAATCTGGTTTGGTAACAATGTTGGCCTGACCCGAGACCCGACCTGCTCTCAAATAACCTAGGTATATAACTAAAAAAAAGAAAGAAAAAAACCCACTAGATTATGAGACGACAATTAAACCCAAGCATATCCATAAAGAAGAACGATGAAATAGGAATTCAGAAACCCGCCAGGGATTTCCAGTAGTGTCATGTGTATCTGGTTAACATGAAGAATGCTCAGATATGCATATTCAGGAAGATTCAACTACTGAAAGAAAACTGTATATCTCCTCCAAAGTTATGGTTTCTTACGATCATCTCTCCGCAAATTCAAGCCCTTTTGGGGTCTCTCCATTAACAACTTCAAAAACTTTGTACTCAACCGAGAATTCACTAGAACCGTCTATTTTGGTGTCTCATTACAAAACGTACAAACCCAAATAGAAAGTTTTTAATGCTTGTTTATTTATAAGACCCACTTGTCATACTCATATCATTTACTCACTAACTATTTTTTACTCCACTTCTCTCTCATACTTCACTTTTCATACTCATAACACTTACTCCATTTTATATTTTTTTAACAAAACTTATTTTGTTTTTTTATAGTGGGGCAGAGGAAGTATACTGTAGTATTTTCCAAATTCATGTTTTTTCGTTTAATAAAATTTTCCTAATTTATGTTAAGACGGAGTGACTGTGGGAGTATATATTAGAAGTTAGGGCCAAATCTGTCCAACAATAACCAAAGCGTCTGGTTCCCGCTTGGAGCACCACTTCTTATACCGACCGCAAATAAACCCTCTCCTCTGCCTTCGATTACCTACAAGCCCGCGCCGCCCCACCTCACCATAACCGAGCTTTCACATTTCGGCTATCGCCAGGTTAGCTCTCTGATTTTTAGATTTTTCTCTTACTTCACAATTTGATTAGTTTTTATCCTAATTGAATGCAATCCTAGCCATTTTGTATTTCAGTTAATTCTCTTAATATCTTTAAAAAGTTAGAAATCATCGAGCATGCTACTGGTGATTATCTTTTACCGAACCAAAATTAGTTGACAAAAAAACTAGGGTTTCAGTCGATTAGATAGAATAGGTGAAATAATTGGAAGAGGAGTAAGGAAGATAGTCATAGTTCTAGATGGAGATGCCAGTAGGGATGGCAATTTGATCGTACCCGATTCGTACCAAAGGCGAACCGGTCCGAAAAATTCGGATATGGTTTCAATTTTTTATGACCCGGTCGGGTTCGGATCTGGTTTGGTAACAATGTTGGCCCGACCCGATCTCAAATAACCTAGGTATATAACTAAAAAAAAAGAAAGAAAAAACCCACTAGGTTATGAGATGGCAATTAAGCCCATGCATATCCATAAAGAAGAACGAAGAAATAGGAATTCAGAAACCCGCCAGGGATTTCCAGTAGTGTCATGTGTATCTGGTTAACATGAAGAATGCGCAGATATGCATATTCAGGAAGATTCAACTACTGAAAGAAAAATGTATATTTCCTCCGAAGTTATGGTTTCTTACGATCATCTCTCCGCAAATTCAAGCCCTTTTGGGGTCTCTCCATTAACAACTTCAAGAACTTTGTACTCAACCGAGAATTCACTAGAACCGTCTATTTTGGTGTCTCAATACAAAACGTACAAACCCAAATAGGAAGTTTTTAATGCTTGTTTATTTATAAGACCCACTTGTCATACTCATATCATTTATTCACTTACTATTTTTTACCCCACTTCTCTCTCATTCTTCACTTTTCATACTCATAACACTTACTCCATTTTATATTTTTTTTAACAAAACTTATTTTGTATTTTTTATAGTGGGACGGAGGAAGTATACTGTAGTATTTTCCTAATTCATGTTTTTTCGTTTTATAAAATTTTCTAATTTATGTTAAGACGGAGTGACTGTGGGAGTATATATTAGAATTTAGTGCCAAATTTGTCCAACAATAACCAAAGCGCCCGGTTCCCGCTTGGAGCACCACTTCTTAAACCGACCGCAAAGAAACCCTCTCCTCTGCCGTCGATTACTTACAAGCCGCCGCCGCCCCTCATCACCATAACTGAGCTTTCACATTTCGGCTATCGCCAGGTTAGCTCTCCAATTTTTAGATTTTTCTCTTACTTCACATTTTTATCCCAATTGAATGCAATCCCAGTCGTTCTGTATTTCAGTTAATTCTCTCAATATCTTTAAAAAGTTAGAAATCATCGTTAGAAAGCATGCTACTGGTAATTATCTTTTACCGAATCAAAATTAGTTGACAAAAAAACTAGGGTTTCAGTCGATTAGATAGAATAGGTGAAATAATTGGAAGAGGGGGTAAGGATGATAGTCATAGTTCTAGATGGAGATGCAAGTAGGGATGGCAATTTGATCGAACCCAATTCGTACCGAAGGCAATCCGATCCAAAAAATTTCGGATATGATTTCAATTTTTTATGACCCGATCGGGTTCGGTCGCACTGCTAGTCCGACACGAGACCCGACCCGATCTCAAATAACCTAGGTATATAACTAAAAAATAAAGAAAAATAAAAAAAGGGAAAAAAAGAAAAAGTAAAAAACCCACTAGATTATGATTTGGAAATTAAGCCCAAGCATATTGCTGGGGTTTTAACCTAACGGTTTATTTAATATCCGCAAGCGCACGGGCTATTGTAATATAGCGGGTGCAAGTACGGGTCGATTCCACAGAGACAGGGTTTACTTAGGGAATATTTTTGTCTTTAGAATAATAGAAAAGATTGGGGGAATATAAAGTTGATTTTGGAAAATATAAAGAACATAAACAGAAAATACTTTTAATAAAACTCTTATAAAACGAAGCATTCTCGGGATTGAAAATCATATACATAACATTGTTCATCAAATTGTCATTATCTTAGAAATATAGGTTTTCATTTAAATCAAGGATGGTATGTTAGGCTTACACTACTTCTCACGGTCAAGGCAGTAGCGTTGTATTCTTCACTAAGGCTCCGTTTGTTTGGGGGAAAATGTTTTCCGGAAAACATTTTTCCCATTTTCCGGTGTTTGTTTCGCACCGGAAAATGAAGAAAATGTTTTACGCTAAACATGTTTATCTCATTTTCCGAAAAATATTTTCATTTTCCGGAAAACATTTTGCAGGAAATAATTTTCCGAAAAATGTTTTACGCTAAACAAACGGAGCCTAATTATGTCCTAACTGTTTGAGATTTCCGTTTACGTTACCCCCGCCCTGTCACAAACGGGCGTTTCGGCTTATCTCTAGCTGACCATAATTAGTAAGAATTCACTAAGAACGAGAGTCAACATACTTTCCATTAAAGGAACATCCCTAGGTCGTTGAACTACTTTCGTGATCAATGGAACCTAGTTTCTTTTTATGGTTCCGTCAATCGAGATTCTCCGCTGGGTACTTCTCTCAATTGACTGAATCATACAAGTTGGACGTCTCCAAAATGTAAGGCATTTTGAGAATAATATAGAGAAATTGTTTAGATGAAGAAAGAAGACAAGACTATTCATTTTTTAGATGATGAACATGTATGTTTTTGAGTTTCCAACCCCAAGAATAAGGGGGATTTACTCACTAGCCATCTAGAACATATAAGCAATTAAAAATAGAGAAGAGAGTAAGAGGACTTATGATGAAATAGAAGGCAAATGGCTGAAAATGATGCTTCACTTTTATTGCTTTTCTCCAAAGTACTTCAAGAACAAAATATGAACTTTGATCTTCAAACGATCTTTGGAAATTGATATCACAAGTGCTATACTATGGAATATCACTAAAATTATGTATATAATTCGTCTGTAATGTCTGTCTAAGACTGATTACAAAGGGTCTTTTTATAAGGGGGAGGGAACTCTTCAAGAAGGTGCTTCCAAAAGGTGCCTTTTAGTCTGCAGTCACCACTTTGCACGGCCGTGTCAAGGGTTTTGCACGGCCGTGCACCCTTGGCGCCAGATTTGAATTTGAATTTGGAAGGCTTGCACGGCCGCTCCGAGACTAGCTGCACCGCCGCTCCAATGGTTGACACGGCCAGGCCAGTTCAAGGCTCGACCACTCCATGGTTTGGGGCCAAAAATGGCCTGTCATGGCCTTAAGTGCACGGCCGCTCCACCAATAGCTGCACGGCCGCTCCTCTTGGATTTCAGCTTGTATGTTTGATTTGTTTTGTTGTTCCTCCATGCTTTTGAACCAAAGTGTCCAAGCATCTTATTGATCATAAAAAGACTCTAAAACCTGTCTAAAAATGCATAAAACATACAAAAAGCGTAAAATCTAATAAAATAGAGAAAGTAAGTAAAAAGTACTAAAAATGCTATGAGAAATGATGTTTTATCCATGTAAAAGTATATAAAACTTAGGATAAATGACTATATAATAGTCACTTATCAAACTCCCCCACACTTAAGCTTTTGCTTGTCCCCAAGCAATTTTAAGATAAAAATACGGAGAGGGAGAAAAAGAAAAGAAAAAGCAAGAATGATCCCTCAGAAAATAGAGTAGCAAGTCCTAAATGCCTTTTGGATAATGCCTTCATCTTTTTAGTCATATTTTGTATACCTTTAAAAATTATTTAGAAAGAAGCATTTTGGGGATATTTTTAAAGAGATAATTTGTAAGACAATAACCTAATATAGCATATATAGAATTTGATCAAGTAAAGCATGCTAGAAGGATAAATCTTAGATCCATTTCTTGGTAAAAGAGAAGCTTTCACTCTTTAGAGTGATTTTTGAGAAAAAATGAATTTATTTCTTTAAAATGTACAAAGGAAAGTATAAACATTTATTCACAAACTAGAAGTTCCCGAAGAATTGCATTGCATTTTTGAATCACAAGGGCGAAAAAATGGATGATGGTAGTGGAAAAATCTCATCAAAGTTTAAACAAATTTATCTTATTTTTGCACGTGTTATATTTTTGCAAAAGACCTTAGATATTTTTGATCCTTTCAAGTAGGGTACATTGTGGCTGCGAACCCCATGTTCCTAATACTTAGATCAAGAATACTTTTGGATATTACTCCCGTTTGGCAAGGAAGCTTCGTCGCAGCGAAGCCGTGCCCCGAGTTACTTAGGAAGTAATAGGTTTCTTTTTGCTTTTAAGGTTTGGTGACTAAGTCACTCTTTTTAGCAATAAGATAAAAATACCTAACTTTGATTTGATTCATGAAAATGGAAAGATGAAATTTTGATGAAGAGGTGTGATTCAAAGGATGCAAAACAAAGGGTGCTTCTAATAAGGGAATAAACATTTAATAAAGATAAAAAAGTGTACATCCTAAAGAAATAATTTTTTTTATAATAATGACCAAGCGTAGATTGATAAAAATTCCTTCTAATCAAATACCTTTCTCTTGATAAAACCCTATATTTTGCTATACTAACTTATGAGGCTTTTAATTATTTCTAAAAAAAAATATCCCTATATTTTTCTTCTTATAAATTTCTAAGTTTATAGAAAATATGAGAGAAAAGACAATAGGCATTATTCTAGGGCAAAATGGCAAGCATAAGAAATAATGATTATGGATCATCATAGGGATTTTTTTTTATATACTATACATGCATAAAATGAAAATGCAACTAAGTTAAAAAAGAAAAATTTACACTAGAAAGCAAGTAAATTTAGTCTAAAAAAACAAGTAAATTTAAACTAAAAAGCAAGTAAATTAAAAATGATAGATATACCCCCCACACTTGAAATGAACATTGTCCTCAATGTTTCAAGGAACAATGTCAAATACCGGAGGAGTAAAGAGAAACTTACTAGAATGATGGTGGTGGTTCTTTTAGTGTCACCATTGATACTACTCCAATTGGATCTCCGGTTATGTAATGTTTTAACCTTTGACCGTTTACTTTGAAATCTCCTTGTGCTTCGTTCCCAATTTCAATGGCTCCGTATGGATATACTTTACGAACTTGAAATGGGCCCGTCCATCTTGATTTTAACTTACCTGGAAAAAGCTTTAAACGAGAGTTAAAAAGTAGTACCATGTCTCCTTCTTTGAAATCCTTTCTTATGATACGAGCATCGTGCCATTTTTTCGTTTTTTCCTTGTATAACTTGGCACTTTTGTATGCTTCATATCGGAGTTCTTCGAGCTCTTGTAACTAAAGTTTCCGCTTTTCACCGGCTTCTGCTAAGTCATAGTTTAGGGCTTTAATTGCCCAATATGCCTTATGCTCAAGCTCCACCGGCAAATGACATGGCTTTCCATATACCAATCGGAAAGGAGTGGTTCCGATAGGCGTCTTAAAAGCGGTGCGATAAGCCCATAAAGCATCGTTCAATTTTATTGATCAATCCTTTCTTGAACTTATTACTGTTTTCTCCAAGATCCACTTTATTTCTCGATTTGATATTTCCACTTGCCCGCTTGTTTGAGGATGATATGCGGTGCCTGTTTTATGATAGACTCGTACCTTTTTAATAAAGCCTCAAATTGGCGGTGTGAAAAATGCGAATCTCCATCACTTATGATGACTTTTGGAACCCCAAATCTTGGAAAAATTGTATCTTTGAAAAGCTTCATGACAACTTTTGAGTCGTTTGTTGGAGATGCTACAGCTTCCACCCATTTTGAAACGTAGTCCACCGCTACCAAAATATAATTATTGTTGAAGGATGTGGGGAATGGTCCCATGAAATCAATGCCCCAAACGTCGAAAATCTCGACTTTTAAAATGTTATTGAGAGGCATTTCGTTTCTTCTTGAAATGTTTCCGGTTCTTTGGCAACGATCACACGAAATAACGAAATGCCGAGAATCCTTGAAGAGTGTGGGCCAGAAAAACCTGATTGAAGAACCTTGGCGGCAGTTTTGGCTGTACTTGCATGACCGCCATAAGGAGACGAATGACAATGATGAAGAATGTCATTAATCTCTTCATTAGGTACACAGCGCCTAATGATTCCATCTGCGCAATGCTTAAAAAGGAGCGGATCTTCCCAAAAGTAATATTTAATATCTGATAAGAATCTCTTCTTTTGTTGATAACTCATTTATGAGTGAAGAATCTTGCATGCTAGGTAATTAATAATATCCGCAAACCAAGGAGTTTCGACATTGTTTATAGCAAGAAGATGATCATCCGGAAATGAGTCATCAATGGGAATCATCATTATCGGAAATTTCCAATTCCTTAGAAAGACGGGATAAATGATCCGCTACCAAATTTTTCGTTCCCTTTTTATCACGGATTTCCAAGTTAAATTCTTGGAGGAGAAGGATCCACCTTATCAATCTTGGCTTTGCGTCCTTCTTTGTCAACAAGTATCTAATTGCAGCATGATCCGTGTATACGATTACCTTTGATCCCACCAAATATGACCGAAATTTATCCATAGCAAATATTACGGCCAATAGCTCTTTTTCTGTGGTGGCGTAATTTATTTGTTCTTCATCCAGTGTTCGACTAGCATAGTATATTGCATGCGTTTTCTTGACTTTTCGCTGTCCCAGAACAGCTCCAACCGCAAAATCACTTGCATCGCACATTATTTCAAAAGGGAGATCCCAATCGGGTGGTTGTACGATAGGAGCGGATATCAAAGCTTCCTTCAACCTATTAAATGATTCGAGACAAGGGCTATCAAACACAAATGGAGCATCTTTCATTAGTATATTAGTTAAAGGTTTAGAAATTTTTGAGAAATCCTTTATAAATCGTCGGTAAAAACCGGCGTGACCAAGAAAACTTCTTATTCCTTTAACATTAGTAGGCGGAGGTAATTTTTCAATAATTTCAATCTTCGCCTTATCTACCTCTATCCCCTTTTCGGACATAATGTGTCCTAACACTATCCCTTCATTTACCATAAAGTGACATTTTTCCCAATTTAGAACAAGATTAACTTCTTCACAGCGTTGTAGGACTTTAGATAAATTTTTCAAACATTCGTCGAAAGAATATCCGTAAACAGAGAAATCATCCATAAAAACTTCCATTATATTTTCTATGTAATCGAAAAAAATGGACATCATACAACGCTGAAAAGTGGCGGGAGTATTACAAAGTCCGAAAGGCATTCTCCTATAAGCGAAGGTACCATAAGGACAAGTAAAAGTAGTTTTCTTTTGATCGTCTGGATGGATAGGGATTTGGAAAAATCCTGAATATCCGTCCAAATAACAAAAATGGGAATGTTTGGCCAATCTTTCTAGCATTTGGTCTATAAAGGGAAGGGGAGAGTGATCTTTTCGGGTGACTTTATTTAATTTTCTGTAGTCTATACACATGCGCCAACCCGTGACAGTCTTTGTTGGAATTAATTCATCCTTATCATTTCGAATGACTGTCATTCCTCCCTTCTTAGGGACAACTTACACGGGGCTCACCCATTTGCTATCTGAAATTGGATAGATAATGCCCGCATCAAGTAATTTAAGGACTTCCTTTTTAACTACTTCCTTCATGTTAGGATTGAGTCTTCTTTGATGCTCAATGGAAGGTTTATGATCTTCCTCCAAATCAATCCTATGCATGCAAATTTTTGGATGAATCCCTTTTAAGTCATCTATTGTATATCCTGTGGCTTTTTGATGCAACCTAAGCTCATTTAATAACTTTTCAGTTTCTAGAGGACCTAGGTTAGCATTTATAATCACAGGATAAGTGGAGTTAGGTCCCAGGAATTCATACCTTAGATTTGTAGGAAGAGGTTTTAACTCAACTTGAGGTGCCTTAATTACCTTTTTTTCCTTTTTGTTGGATGGCTCCGCTATAGTCTCCAACTTTTCGAAATCAGTGTTGCCACTAGACTTTGCTGCATGATTAGCATCTAAAAGCATGGTATAATTTGCAATTTCATCATCATCATCATCATGCAAAGTTCTCTTCCATTCTATAAGACTTTTTTCTAGCGGGTCTTTAGATTGGGGACTTTCTAATTCCTTGCTGATTGATTCTAACATGTTAATGTTCAAGCAAGGGTTCTCAAGATTAGGGTTTCTCATGAATTTAGACAAGTTAAACTCTATTTTATCATCTCCTACATTCAAAGTGAGGTTACCATGTTTAACGTCTATAATTACCCCAGCTGTGGCAAGAAATGGTCTTCCTAGAATTACAGGAATATGACTATCCTCTTCCATCTCAAGAACTAAGAAATCAACCGGGATGACTAATTTCCCAATTTGGCAAGGGACATCCTCCATAATACCCACCGGATATTTAATGGAATGGTCCGCTAATTGCAGAGATATGGTCGTAGGTTTTAATTCCCCAACGCCAATTTTCTTACTCACTGAAAGTGGGATGAGTCTTACGCTAGCTCCAAGGTCTAGCATGGCATTATCAACATCAAATTTACCTATATTACAAGGGATAGAGAAAGTGCCGGGATCTTTCAATTTCGGGGGTAACCTTTTTTGTAAAACAGCACTTACTTCTTTCGTTAATGCAACAGTTTCATTTTCTTCTAGCTTTCTCTTATTAGAGAGAATATCTTTAAGGAATTTAGAATAAGAAGGCATTTGTTGCAAAGCATCAGTAAAAGGTATATTAATGTAGATAGATTTTAAAACTTCTAGAAATTTTGCAAATTGTTTATCGAGTTTTGCCTTTACCAATCTTTGAGGGTAAGGTATCGATGGATCAAAATTTCTAGTTATTTTAGGGGATTCTGTCCCCTTATCAACCTCATCATTAGTCTCAACCATGTGTGGGTTTTGACTAATACTTTCCTCAATGGGATTATTTTCTTTAGGAAGACAATCAACAAACTCTTTCCCGCTTCTAGTAACTACCGCCTTAGAATGTTCATTTAGCATTTTGTTATGGGCGGCTAAGTTATCAAATCTATCATTCAATGACTTGAAACATTCCCTAAATTCAGTATTAGTCTTTTCTTGCTCATTTTTGCTTTCAACTATGAAATCCATAAAAAGATCTAATTTTGATTTAGGGGGAGAAAAAGTATTTGAAATAGTGTTGAAATTTCCAAATGCGAATCCCGGGTGTTGTGTAGATGGTTGCGGGTTAAGAACGTTGTTATTCTTATAGGAAAAATTGGGGTGATTCCTCCATTCGGGATTGTATGTATTAGAATACATCCCCCCCTTTTGTCCAAAAGAATTTACAAAGTTCACTTGATCATTAGAGGAAATGTCAAGTAACTCGCAGTTATCCGTACTATGTGAGTTAGACCCACATAGTTCACATAACACATTTACACTAGCTACGGGATTGACATTGAAATTTTCAAATTTTTTTAAAAGCATGTCAACCTTAGAAGAGAGAAGAGTAACTGCATCAACATTATATTTACCGGGCGTACCTTGTTGTTGCTCCCTCTCATTTGACCATTGGTAATGGTTCAATGCAATGTTCTCGATAAGGTTATATGCCTCATCGACTCCCTTGTTCATCAATGCTCCTCCTGCAGCGGCATCAATGGTCTCTCTTGTCTTAAATATGAGATCGTTGTAGAAGGTGTGAACAATCAACCACTTTTCTAGCCCGTGGTGGGGGCACATTCTGAGAAGTTCCTTGAACCGCTCCCATG
This sequence comes from Adenophora triphylla var. japonica, assembly GCA_022495995.1. Taxonomy (NCBI): domain Eukaryota; kingdom Viridiplantae; phylum Streptophyta; class Magnoliopsida; order Asterales; family Campanulaceae; genus Adenophora; species Adenophora triphylla. Next base: position 413,730 of record JAFEMH010000747.1, on the reverse strand, counting down.
CATCATACAAAGTCTCACTATCCGTTTGACAGAAGTTAGTGATCTTTGTGCGTATTTGGGCAGTTTTGCTTGGTGGGAAAAATCGACCAAGGAATGCTTCTTGAATTTGGTCCCATGTTGTCAATGAATTTTGGGGGACCGAATTCAACCATTGTTTTGCCTTATCCTTAAGAGAGAAAGGGAAAAGGCGCATCCGAATCGCTTCCGGGGTAACATTCTGAATACGTGTGGTATCACAATATTCAAGGAATGTTTGGATGTGGAGATGGGGATCTTCGAAAGCGGTGCCGCTATATTGGTTATTCATAACCATATGCAATAACCGGCATTCGGCACAACAATAGGGGATCTAGTTCCCGGGGTACTTGGATTTACGAAGTCCCGTAGGGTCCTAGCGGGTGTTTGTGGTTCTCCTTCCATATGTTTCCTTAAGGTCTCTTTAAATCTTCTTAGTCTCTCGTGAAAGCTTCGTTCGGGTTTCGGATCAAAATTGTCAAAGAATGTCCGAGCCCGTTTCATACACTAAGGAAAAACACTTGAAGAGAGATTAAACGCAACAATTTATCGGAAGAAAATAGTAAAAACAAAATAAAACTAAAAATTATGTAGTAAAGACAAAAATAAAAAGTAAACCGTAGTCCCCGGCAACGGCGCCAAAAACTTGTTGGGGTTTTAACCTAACGGTTTATTTAATATCCGCAAGCGCACGGGCTATTGTAATATAGCGGGTGCAAGTACGGGTCAATTCCAAAGAGACAGGGTTTACTTAGGGAATATTTTTGTCTTTAGAATAATAGAAAAGATTGGGGGGATATAAAGTTGATTTTGGAAAATATAAAGAACATAAACAGAAAATACTTTTAATAAAACTCTTATAAAACGAAGCATTCTCGGGATTGGAAATCATATACATAACATTGTTCATCAAATTGTCATTGTCTTAGAAATATAGGTTTTCATTTAAATCAAGGATGGTATGTTAGGCTTACACTACTTCTCACGGTCAAGGCAGTAGCGTTGTATTCTTCACTAATTATGTCCTAACTGTTTGAGATTTTCGTTTACGTTACCCCCGCCCTGTCAAAAACGGGCGTTTCGGCTTATCTCTAGCTGACCATAATTAGTAAGAAATCACTAAGAACGAGAGTCAACATACTTTCCATTAAAGGAACATCCCTAGGCCGTTGAACTACTTTCGTGATCAATGGAACCTAGTTTCTTTATATGGTTCCGTCAATCGAGATTCTCCGCTAGGTATTTCTCTCAATTGACTGAATCATACAAGTTGGACGTCTCCAAAATGTAAGACATTTTGAGAATAATATAGAGAAATTATTTAGATGAAGAAAGAAGACAAGACTATTCATTTTTTAGATGATGAACATGTATGTTTTTGAGTTTCCAACCCCAAGAATAAGGGAGATTTACTCACTAGCCATCTAGAACATATAAGCAATTAAAAATAGAGAAGAGAGTAAGAGGACTTATGATGAAATAGAAGGCAAATGGCTGAAAATGATGCTTCACTTTTATTGCTTTTCTCCAAAGTACTTCAAGAACAAAATATGAACTTTGATCTTCAAACGATCTTTGGAAATTGATATCACAAGTGCTATACTATGGAATATCACTAAAATTCTGTATATAATTCGTCTGTAATGTCTATCTAAGACTGATTACAAAGGGTCTTTTTATAAGGGGGAGGGAACTCTTCAAGAAGGTGCTTCCAAAAGGTGCCTTTTAGTCTGCAGTCACCACTTTGCACGGCCGTGTCAAGGGTTTTGCACGGTCGTGCACCCTTGGCGCCAGATTTGAATTTGAATTTGGAAGACTTGCACGGCCGCTCCGAGACTAGCTGCACGGCCGCTCCAATGGTTGACACGGCCAGACCAGTTCAAGGCTCGACCACTCCATGGTTTGGGGCCAAAAATGGCCTGTCATGGCCTTAAGTGCACGGTTGTCCACCAATAGCTGCACGTCCGCTCCTCTTGGATTTCAGCTTGTATGTTTGATTTGTTTTGTTGTTCCTCCATGCTTTTGAAACAAAGTGTCCAAGCATCTTATTGATCATAAAAAGACTTTAAAACTTGTCTAAAAATGCATAAAACATACAAAAAGCGTAAAATCTAATAAAATAGAGAAAGTAAGTAAAAAGTACTAAAAATGCTATGAGAAATGATGTTTTATCCATGTAAAAGTATATAAAACTTAGGATAAATGACTATATAATAGTCACTTATCACATATCCATAAAGAAGAACGAAGAAATAGGAATTCAAAAACCCGCCAGGGATTTCCAGTAGTGTCATGTGTATCTAGTTCACATGAAGAATGTTCAGATATGCATATTCAAGAAGATTCAACTACCGAAAGAAGATAGTATATTTCCTCCAAATTAAATTATGGTTTCTTACGATCATCTCTCCGCAAATTCAAGCCCTTTTGGGGTCTCTCCATTAACAACTTCAAGAACTTTGTACTCAACCGAGAATTCACTAGAAACGTCCATTTTGGTGTCTCATTTCAAAACGTACAAATCCAAATAGGAAAGTTTTTAATGCTTGTTTATTTATAAGACCCACTTGTTATACTCACATCATTTATTCACTTACTATTTTTACCCCACTTCTCTCTCATACTTCACTTTTTATACTCATAACACTTACTCCATTTTATATTATTTTTTTAACAAAACATATTTTGTGCTTTTTACAGTGGGACAGAGGAAGTATACTGTAGTATTTTCCTAATTCATGTTTTTTCGATTTATAAAATTGTCCTAATTTATGTTAAGACGGAGTGATTGTGGGAGTATATATTGAAAGTTAGGGCCAAATCTGTCCAACAATAATCAAAGCGCCCGGTTCCCGCTTGGAGCACCACTTCTTAAACCGACCGCAAAGAAACCCTCTCTTCTGCCGTCGATTACCTACAAGCCGCCGCCGCCCCTCATCACCGTAACCGAGCTTTCACATTTCGGCTATCGCCAGGTTAGCTCTTCGATTTTTAGATTTTTCTCTTACTTCACAATTTGATAAGTTTTTATCTCAATTGAATGCAATCCCAGCCGTTCTGTATTTCAGTTAATTCTCTCAATATCATTAAAACGTTAGAAATCATCGGTAGAATGCATGCTACTGGTGATAATCTTTTACCGAATCAAAATTAGTTGACAAAAAAACTAGGGTTTCAGTCGATTAGATAGAATAGGTGAAATAATTGGAAGAGGGGTAAGGAAGATAGTCATAGTTCTAGATGGAGATGTTAGAACATGGATTGCAAAATGTGTATACTTAATAAATATAAGTGACATGTAGACGTACATGTATAAATCATTAAAATAATGTTATTGAAAAGTATAGAATATTAATTAAATGTGTAGAATTCCCGAGGTGGAAATTACCTATTTATGATGGGCAGAATGGTAATTTCACACCGCTTAATTGAAAGGGTGTAGTCCCTTGATGAGGTGCCATTGTTTCCTATATATAGAGGCCTACCATCAGCCTAGAAACTACTACATCATCCTTATTTACTCTCTCTATAATCTGAGTTTTAAGGAAGGCATTCATCATCAAGAAGATCTACAATTCCCTACGTGATTTTCTTCTTCTTCTCTTCCTTCCTTTGCAAGAACATCATCAAGTAACAAGATGGACTCAACAGGTATCACGCTTTCGCCTTCATCTTCTTCTCTTACTTAATCTAGACTTGAGTGCTTTCGAGTTATTGGAATATGAATGTTCCAACAATTGGTATCAGAGCCGCTCAAGTTTTGGATTAAGTTTGAATTCTTATAGCATATGTTTGCTATACTTTGATTTTTTAATCCTGTTGAAATCATTATGTTATAATGTTATTTAAATGCTCTAATTCGTTGCTAGAGTGTTATTATTCATTACTTGATTAAATTATGAATATGGATTAAAGTTTACTCAAAAGGACATGATGATTCATGCAAGATTATCCCATTGACACAACAGAGCGTTTTATGTCGCACAACCGTGTTGGATCTACTTGTGTATTCATGTCTTGGTTAAGCGTTAATTTTTGCTTTCCATTCATCTTTTGTGTGAAGAAAAATTTTCAGTGAAAAGGGCCTTGCTCGGCCAATTATGAAAAGGTGCCTTTTGGAAAAAGCTGTGAATAGTGACTGCACGGGCGTACAAGTTATAACGCACGGCCGTGCAAACACTGTTCACGTATTTTCAAAATTTTCCAATTTGATTCGATCGTGCACTAATGAACTGGTGCAACTCTAATTCATTTATAGAGTATTGTGTTAAATTATAATTATAAAGTTTGGTTTTACTCAAAAGACTTTCAATTCTTAATGTAAGATTATCCCATTTTGAACATAGCCACCATCATTGGATGCGTTGTGAGTTTGTTCAAATGCATAGCCACGCATTTAAAAATGTGTTGTGAGTATGCGGATCTACTTGCTTTGGTTGAATATTGATTCACCATTAAGTTAAGAATTGATAGTTAAAATCTAGAAAATTTGACATTCAGGGTCTGCTCGGCCGAGCACCTCCCTTGACTCGGCCGAGCACTCCATTTGTATCAGCACAACGTTTGAAATTTTTTGAAAAGGCGCCATCCAACGGTCATGATGCTCGGCCGAGCACCCCAAGGACTCGGCCGAGCTCCTCTAAGGACTCGGTCGAGCACCCCTAAGACTCGGCCGAGTACAAGGGATCAGCAAGGGATGTTCTCTTGAGTCTTTTGCTCGGCCGAGCACCTTCCTTGACTCGGCCGAGCATGACTCATTTTGGCCAGATTTTCAAAATTTTCAATATTTTGCTATTTTGGTCAATTTTCATTCATTATTTGAGTAAAGTATACATTAATTTGTGCTCTAAAGTGTGATTAATTATATGCTTAACAATTTCATTCATTTCTAAACAATATTGTCGCCAAAGTGATTTACGTTGTTTAGATACGAAATTGTAAAGTGATGAATGTTCTTATTGATATGTGATAACATGCTTGTTTCCCAAAGGAGACCTTGTTGTTGACTAAGTATTTGCATTCATGGGGTAATAATTGAATAAAACGTTTGATCATTTTAAATACTTTGAGCCATCCCAAAGAAAGGTGGGTATTTAAAATGAGTTGTTTATATTCTTTATAGTCGGGTAACAAATACTTTAAATCTTAGGACATTTTTAATACTTGAACCGGCCCAAAGGAAGGCAAGTACTTAAAATGTGTTGTTTAAAGTCATTTATTACCCTAAGATAAATCAAATTATGAGTCAATTCGCAATCCAAAGATTAGTTTTGATGTCATGCTGATTATCTTTTTGATGGGATTCATTGATATAGTTAATCACTTTATTCATTATGTAGTTTCTTATACATGTTTTATATTCATTCTTCGTTCTTATTCCCAACAAATTTGATAAACGCTTCATCTATTACTACTGCCATGAATAATGTTCCAATGCTTAATGGGATTAACTTTAAAACTTGGAAAAATAATATAACGATGATCTTAGGATGTATGGACATCGATCACGCATTAGGGGAACCAAGTCCCGCTAAAGGAAATATCGTTATAGCACGGAAAAATGTTGAGCAATGGGAACGGTCCAACCGCGTGAGTCTAATGATCATGGAAAATGCAGTTTCAAAGACATTTTTGGACAATGTCTCTGAGATCGAAAATGCTGAGTTTTTTTCTTGAATTCTTGTGGAAACTTGTTTCCATTCAGTACAAGGGTGAGAAAAATCTTAGGGAGTACATTATTGAATTATTTCAATTTTTCGATCAAACTAAAGGCACTTAAGTTAGAGATTTCGGAAGATTTTCTCGTGCACTTAGTTTTGATCTATCTTCCTCCTCAATTTGGTCCTTTTGAGGTGACCTATAAATGTCAAAAGTACAAGTGAAATATTAATGAATTACTTTCACATATGACATTAGAGGAAGATAGGATGAAATATCTTAAATTAGAAAGTACTCACTCAACATTTACTTCTTCTCGTGGGATTAAGAGAAGAGGGAAGGAAATTGCGGTTGCAAGTAAGAAGCTTAAGGGATCATTTAATGATCATAAAGTCAAGAAATGCTTCTTTTGCAAGGACCTTACTCGCATGAAGAACGACTACCATAAGTATCGTAAATGGCGAATTCAGAATGGTATGTCATTTGGTCTTGTTTGTACTAAGACAAATTTGGTTTCAATTCCTTAATATACATGGTGGTTGTATTTGGTGCAACAACTCACATTAGTTCATGTATGCAGGGTTGCCTGAATTACCGAATCCCCAGTGAAGATGAGAAATACATCTATATGGGAGCTGGAAATCCGGATGAAGTTATAGGCATAGGGACTTTTAGATTAATGATAAGTACTGGCTATTATTTTGTACTAAATAATATATTCATTGTACCGTCCTTTAGATGGAATTTAAAATATATCACAGTTTTGGACAAGGAAGGTTACTCTTGTTCTTTTGATAATAATAAATATGATCTTTATTTTAAATTTCTAACTTGTCGGTACTAGTACTTTGTCATATATCGATAATCTTAATTTACTTGACACAGTCAAGAAAATGAATGAGTCCCATAATAATAAAACCAAAACTAAAGGCACTAAGCAAAAGTTATCAAGTGAAAATTCTTGTATTCTATGGCATAGGCGTTTGGGTCATATCTCCAAAGGGAGAATTGATAAAGCTTATGTCAGAGGGAATCCTAAAAACAACTTGATACTCCGGATAAAAACTTTTGCATTTAGTGTTTTTAAAGAAAAATTTACAAACATTAAAGGAAATAGGATCTTTGAGAGTATCAAAACGTCTTGGAACTAATTCATATGGACCATTCACTAACCCTTCATGGAATGGTCAACAATATTCCATCACATTCATAGATGATTACTCTCATTATGGATACATTTTCTTCATGTAAAGTCTCAATCATTGGACGTATTGGGTGAATGACGTCCAGGTCCTTTATATTCGCTATCTTGAAGAGTGTGGGATTGTCCCTCACTATACCATGTCGGGCAAACCTAGCATAGTATAGTGGAGGGACATAATAGAATCCTTAAGGATATGGTAAGAAGTATGTTTTCTTGTACTTCTTTACCTCACTCATTATAGGCGATGCATTAAAGAACCGCTACTTATATTCTCAATAGAGCTGCTTCAAAGGCTACCGACAAAACTCCGTATGGACGTTAAGACCGTTGGCAGTTACTTTGTAGGGATTGCTAAGAGATCTAGGGGATATAAATTTTATGACCCGAAAACTAGAACATTTTTTGAGACTGACAATGCTAGGTTCTTTGAGGATGTTGAATTTAGTGGGAGAAATAGTAATGATTTTGAATTTGAAGAGTTAAAGGAACCACTCTATATTCCTTAAACTTTAGTTCCTGTTGAAAATCAAGTAATTGTACCTGAAATTCAACAAAGAACATACAATTCAAAATAATATAGAGACTCCCGTAAATAACGGATAACATGAAAATGTTGGACATGAGGAAATTCAACAACCTCAAAATAAGGATGAACCAGTGCCCTTAAGGAGATCTACTAGAGAAAGAAGAAGTGCTATTCCGGATATTTGTATCTTGCGGAGAATGAGGACACCTTAGGTTTAGTGGGAGATGATCTAATCACCTTCCATGAAGTCATTAATAGTCCTAATTCTCATAAGTGGATCAATGCCATTAATGAAGAGTTAAAATCAATAAAAGACAATGACGTTTGGAGTCTTGTCCGATTGCCTGAAGGTGTAAAACCTATTGGTTGTAAATGAATATTTAAAACCAAAAGGGATTCGCAAGGCAATATGGAAAGATATAAGGCACGTCTTGTTGCTAAGGGATTTACTCAAAAGGTAGGCATTGATTATAAAGAAACGTTTTCTCCGGTATCTTCTAAACCCTCTTTTATGATCATTATGGCATTAGTGGCACATTATGATCTTGAGCTTCAACAAATGGATGTTAAGACGGCTTTTCTCAATGGAGACATTGAGGAAACCATCTATATAAGGAAACCAGAAATGGTGACCGATTCAGATCAAACTAATCAATTAGTTTGTAAACTTAAGAAATCCATTTATGGTCTCAAGCAAGCTTCTCGTCAATGGTATTCAAAATTTAGTCAAGTTATTCTTTCATTTGGTTTTGAAACGAATCTTGATGAATATTGTGTATACCATAAGTTCAGTGGGAGTAAATTTATAATTTTGGTCTTATATGTGGATGATATTTTACTTGCTAGTAATAATAAGGACCTTATAAAGAAAACTAAGAAATTTCTCTCAAACAAATTTGAGATGAAAGATCTTGGTGAGGCATCTTTTGAATTGGGAATCCAAATTCATCGTGATCATTCACGAGGTATTTTGGGATTATCCTAAAAGAACCATATAGAGAAGGTATTACAAAGGTTTAGCATGAAAAATTGTAAAACACATGACACCCCTGTCTCTAAAGGAGATAAATTCAGTTTAAAGTAATGTCCTAAAATTAATTTTGAATCAAAGTATATGGAAAATATCCCTTATGCATCGGCAGTAGGAAGCTTAATGTATGTGCAAGTCTGTACTCGTCCAGACCTTGCATTTATTATTGGGATGCTTGGTCAATACCAAAGCAATTCGGAAAGAAGAACATTAAGTCGCATCCAAAAGAATGATGAAGTACCTATAAAACATTAAACTACATGCTTATGTATACAAAATCGGATCATTTTTAGATCATTAGGTATTCCGATTCTGTTTTACTGGATGCAAAGATGTCGAAGGACATCATATGGTTATATCTCTTGTGAAAGAGAAATAAGTATAAATTGAACAAATAGATATACAACTTATAGGATCAAACTCCATGTTATTGGATCCATTTTATAAAGCGTTATCTCTTTTTTTTATGTTTCACGAGCATACTGCTCATATGGGTGAAACGATTTTTGATAATGCATAATATAGTGGGAGTTCGTGTTGTGCTTTATTTGCTATTTGTTTTATTCATATTGATCTCATTTGGTTAATTAGGACTAGTTGATGGAATATATATACATGTTTTAATATATTCATTAAGTTTTTCATGCTACACATCTATACTTAATCTATGTCATTTAGTTGAACATATATATGTGATTAATGTGGGTTTAGTTGCGAATCAATTACAACGACTGCCCCTTTAGTTCCTATACTTGTGAAACTAATGGACGAGATTGTTTTAGAATGACAATGAAGTGTACATATGGATTGTCATTTACATTATGAATATGATTTTATGAGGATTTGTTAAAGTATAAACACATGTTTGGGCAATCCAAGTGGGAGATTGTTAGAACATGGATTGCAAAATGTGTATACTTAATAAATATAAGTGACATGTAGACGTACATGTATAAATCATTAAAATAATGTTATTGAAAAGTATAGAATATTAATTAAATGTGTAGAATTCCCGAGGTGGAAATTACCTATTTATGATGGGCAGAATGGTAATTTCACACCGCTTAATTGAAAGGGTGTAGTCCCTTGATGAGGTGCCATTGTTTCCTATATATAGAGGCCTACCATCAGCCTAGAAACTACTACATCATCCTTATTTACTCTCTCTATAATCTGAGTTCTAAGGAAGGCATTCATCATCAAGAAGATCTATAATTCCCTACGTGATTTTCTTCTTCTTCTCTTCCTTCCTTTGCAAGAACATCATCAAGTAACAAGATGGACTCAACAGGTATCACGCTTCCGCCTTCATCTTCTTCTCTTACTTAATCTAGACTTGAGTGCTTTCGGGTTATTGAAATAGGAATGTTCCAACAGGAGATGCCAGCAGGGATGGCAATTTGATCGAAGACGATCCGTATCGAAGGCGATCCGATCTGAAAAACTCAGATATGCTTTCAATTTTTTATGACCCGGCAGGGTTCGGAGCGGGTTCGATAACACTGCTGACCCGACCCGAGACCATACCCGATCTCAAATAACCTAGGTATATATCTAAAAAAAAAAGAAAAAAGAAAAAAGAAAAAAAAAGGAAAAAACCCACTAGATTATGAGACGGCAATTAATCCCAAGCATATCCATAGAGAAGAACGAAGAAATAGGAATCCAGAAACCCGCCAGGAATTTTCAGTAGTGTCATGTGTATCTGGTTAACATGAAGAATGCTCAGATATGCATATTTAGGAAGATTCAACTACTGAAAGAAAATAGTATATTTCCTCTAAAGTTATGGTTTCTTACGATCATCTCTCCCCACTCTCCATTAACAACTTCAAGAACTTTGTACTCAATCGAGAATTCACTAGAACCGTCTATTTTGGTGTATCATTACAAAACGTACAAATCCAAATAGAAAAGTTTTTAATGCTTGTTATTTATAAGACACACTTGTTATACTCACATTATTTATTCACTTACTATTTTTTACCCCACTTCTCTCTCATACTTCACTTTTCATACTCATAACACTTACTCCATTTCATATATTTTTTTAATAAAACTTATTTTGTGCTTTTTATAGTGGGATGGAGGAAGTATACTGTAGTATTTTCCTAATTCATGTTTTTTTGTTTTATTAAATTTTCCTAATTTATGTTAAGACGGAGTGAGCATGGGAGTATATATTAGAAGCTGCCAAATTTGTCCAACAATAACCAAAGTGTCCAGTTCCCGTTTGGAGCACCACTTCTTAAACCGACTGCAAAGAAACCCTCTCCTCTGTCGTCGATTACCTACAAGCCGCCGCCGCCGCCCCTCATCACCATAACCAAGCTTTCACATTTCGGCTATAGCCAGGTTAGCTTTCCGATTTTTAGATTTTTCTCTTACTTCACAATTTGATAAGTTTTTATCCCAATTGAATGTAATCCCAGCCGTTCTGTATTTCAGTTAATTCGCTCAATATCTTTAAAAAGATAGAAATCATCGGTAGAAAGCATGTTACTGGTGATTATCTTTTATCGAACCAAAATTAGTTGACAAAAAAATTAGGGTTTCAGTCGATGAGATAGAATGGGTGAAATATTTGAAAGAGGGGGGGTAAGGAAGATAGTCATAGTTCTAGATGGAGATAGGGATGACAATTTGATTGAACCCGATTCGTACCCGAATGCGATTCGATCCAAAAAATTTCGGATATGGTTTCAATTTTTTGTGACCCGATCAAGTTCGGATCGAGTTCGGTAACACTGCTGATCCGACTCTAGGCCCGACCCGACCTCAAATAACCTATGTATATAACTAAAAAAAAACCACTAGATTATGAGACGACAATTAAGCCCAAGCATATCCAAAAAGAAAAACGAAGAAATAGGAATTCAAAAACCCGCCAGGGATTTCCAGTAGTGTCATGTGTATCTAGTTCACACGAAGAATGCTCAGATATGCATATTCAAGAAGACTCAACTACCGAAAGAAGATAGTATATTTCCTCCAAATTAAATTATGGTTTCTTACAATCATCTCTCCGCAAATTCAAGCCCTTTTGGGGTCTCTCCATTAACAACTTCAAGAACTTTGTACTCAACCGAGAATTCACTAGAAACGTCCATTTTGGTGTCTCATTTCAAAACGTACAAATCCAAATAGGAAAGTTTTTAATGCTTGTTTATTTATAAGACCCACTTGTTATACTCTTTTTCATCATTTATTCACTTATTATTTTTACCCCACTTCTCTCTCATACTTCACTTTTTATACTCATAACACTTACTCCATTTTATATTATTTTTTAACAAAACATATTTTGTGATTTTTATAGTGGGACGGAGGAAGTAAACTGTAGTAATTTCCTAATTCATGTTTTTTTGTTTTATAAAATTTTCCTAATTTATGTTAAGACGGAGTGACTGTGGGTGTATATATTAGAAGTTAGGGCCAAATCTGTCCAAGAATAACCAAAGTGCCCGGTTCCCACGTTTTGCTCATTTTGAAGAACTGTGGCTGTCTTTTGTATATAGAGAGGCGAATATAGCGGCAGACACCTTGGCCAAATCAGCAGCCTCTCTGCAATCTATGAACATCTCATTTTTTCTTAAGGTTAGAAAAAATGTGTTTCGATTCCCCCCTAGCGCCAGTGTTAGAGTAACAAAGTGCCAGTTTAAAAAGTGCAAGTTCATGTATTATTAAGTGCCAGTGTAAAAAAGTATTAGTGTTAGTGTAACAAAGTGTTAATGTAAAAAGTGCAGCGCATGTATTATTAAGTGCCAGTGTTAGTGTAAAAAAAGTGCCATTGTTAGTGTAACAAAGTGCCATTGTTAGTGTAACAAAGTGCCAGTGTAAAGATTGTCAGTACATGTATTATTAAGTGCCAGTGTTAGTGTAAAAAAATGTCAGTGTTAGTGTAACAAAGTGCCAGTGTAAATAGTGCAATGCATGTATTATTAAGTGCCAATGTAGGATAAAAAATGCCAGTGTTAGTATAAAATAGTGCCAGTGTAAAAAGTGCCGGTGTAAAAATGGTTTTTTCTTGAGCTTAAAAAAAACGCGTTTTTTATAAAATCAACTCTTACTTTTTTTTATATATTTATGATGTTTTGCCAAAAAAATAAAAATAATAAAAATTAAAAATTAGGGTTATATATATAGATGCCTGTCTTTCTCTCTCTCCGCTCTCTCCCTATTTCTCTCTCTCTCCGCCCTCGTCTCTCTCTCCGCCTGTCTCTCATCTCAGTAGTAGGCTCTTCGTGAGTAGTAGGCTCTTCGTGGCTGTTCGAAGGAGTCAAGACCGCAAGAAAAAAGTCTGAATTGGTGGCAATCGGCGCCGGATTTTGCATAAGGTGAGTCGATTTTTCTATCATTTTAGCTCAACTATGTTTGTTTCTGCCTACTCATTTAGTTTTGTTCATTACAATTGTGCTTAAGCACCAATTTTTGGCATACTGTATGTGCAGCATTGACTGTATGGAGTATTTAGCTACTCATTTTATTTCTGATTTTTCTATCATTTTATTTCTGAGTCGATTTTTCGGATCGGCGCGGTTTCAGTAAAGGGTTTGTGCTGTTCGGATCGGATTCGAATCGGCACTGATCCGACCCCGACCCCGACCCCGACCCGTTGACATCCTAGATGCCAGGGTCTTCTGTTGTTGAAGAAGCAAATGAGGTTTATGCTTCAATGGCACGTGGCGGTCCTGTATACGTTCCCGGCATGGTGGGTCCACTAGTCGTAGTCACGGAGTTTGAATCATCGCTACTTGATGAACTCGAGTCTCTTAAGGGGGAAATTGGTGATGAAATTTGTTGTGAGGAGGATACATCTGTTGACGAGCTTAAAATTCTCACGGAGGAGGAGTTGGTCGATAAAGCGTTTCAAGTAGTATTCAAGGATGGTGAGGTTATGGTTTCGTCTAATTCTCCTCAAGGGAATGCTGATAATGGAGAATCAAGTAAGGGTGTCTCCAGGAAGAGGAAAAAGAGGGGTACTTGGCATAAAGATGATATCCTCGAAGAATGTTGCAAAGCAAAGGTGGAGGAACTTGCGAGAATTAAACAGAAACAAGATGAAGACAAAGCAGCTGCTAGATTGCACTCATTCAATGGTAGTTCCAGCGTCAGTGAGCTTGTAACTGCGCCATCTAAGAAGTGTGATAGTGTGGCATGCCTCAAGTCTACAGGCTATTCAAATAAGGTGAGGTTATCAAATACTCTTGAACCTGCACCGGTCCTTTATCCGGAAATCCTTCTCTGCATCGAGGTTTACCATAGTAAGCGAACATGGTTGAAGACTCAAGAACTCATGGTTCTAGGAAGGCAAACTTTGGATGAACTGAAGGATAAGATACATTGCTCGACAGATGAGATTATGAAAAAAGCTGAGGAGGACGATCATTCTGGATATTTCCTTATTGAGGATGTATTCTGCAATGATTTGAGGGACCCCTCTGCTATTGACTACAGTAAACCTATACTTGATTGGATTAGGGGTTCCAAGAAGGAAGCACATGAGAAATGGGAGTGCATAATTTCTGGTGAATTACAACAGAAGCAAAAGGAACTTCTAGGCAGTGGAAATGCAACGAAATTGCCACAGTTCAAAGCTGTTCAGATGCAAAAAACACGTTTGCGTGACTTGCGCTTTCGACTTGGAGCGGGATATTTGTATTGCCATCAGGGTGATTGCAAGCATGCAATAGTCATTCGAGACATGAGATTGATAAATCCGGAGGATCTTCAGAACCGAACAGCTTATCCTGTGGTCACAAATCAAGTAAAACCGCGTCTGCAAAAGTGCTCTGTTTGTAAGATTTATGGTGCAGAAAAGGTGACAGTGGATGATAAGTGGGCTCTGTCAAACCCCTGCTATTTCTGCCCTATTTGCTATTACATGCTTCACTATGTAAATCGGTCACTTTTATACAATGATTTTTCAGTGTATGATTATATACATGAATAATTTGTGGAACCATGAAAAGTGATTGTGAAGCAAACAAAAACAAAAGGAACTTCTTAACGATGTGAATGGATCAAAATATACCTCAATTGAGACAGGTGCAAACATTTTTATGTGCCTAAAGATCATCTGGAGTCAGGATTCCTTATTCTTATCAGGGTGATTGCATGCTGATCCCTCCAGAGGACTTTCATACTTAAAACAGCTTCTCCTGTGGTTGTGTTTCGATTGGACTTGCAGTTCCAAAAATTCTCTGTTAGATTCATGGAATATGAAAGTGAATGTTGATTGCAAGGGGTGGGGTATCGGTTTTAAACTTTATGTTTTTGTGGTGTTTGCTAATGTATTTTTCACAATGTAAATGTGATCCTATCATACAATGATTCTTCGTGCGTTGTCACCTAATTAGTACTTGTTGAAGCCTCACTTTGCTGCCTTGGATGTACCAGTTTCATTTGGAGTAAACTTTTCGTTATTAATAAGTAATGTTTGAGTAAACTTCAAGCTGCTAAACTGTATGATTTATTTCTGTGACATTCTTCTATCCAAATTTTAGCTTATCAAATTACGAAAATCAAGCTGTCTCCTTGGCGGTAGCTATGGATAGTGTATCACTTACATTACTTGGCTATTTTCAGAGTTGCGACCTAATATTGTTTTCTTCCTTCTGTCTTGGCAGCAAGTACTATTAAAGAATTATACTTGAAGCATGGGTAAGATTCTTTCCGTTTTAGCTGATTATTTGCCAATTTGCTTGATTTCCAAGTATAAAAAAGTATACTAAGAATTCCCTTGTTTTACTTGAGCCGCAGATACTAAGGTGGGAAAATCTCGTAAAGAGCGTAGGAAAGAAGCTCGGTTAGAGAAGAGCCAGAAAAAGTTCGATTCATGGATACACCATCATGTATATTGTTATTGCTGTTACTTTCTTCTTCCAACTGTTCTAATTAATAAAACTGTAACTTTATTGGTGGATTTTTTTAACATCAATTTTCTGTTCTCATATAGCAATCTCGAAAATTGAATAAATTTTCATCCGATCCAAAATCAGAAGATGTGAAGATACTGCAAAAGAGTACCCATATTTCAGAAGAAAGAGAATCTATTGCTAAGGGCACATTCTTAGGAACGGATGGTAGCCTAGAGCAACCTACCATGATGGAGAACCCTGACGTCCAATCAGAAGCTTCAGGACTCAACAATTGGAATGCATTTGAAGGACTGAAGGTAAACAAGTGTTCAAACACAAAATCAAAGACCAAGTTTGAGAAGCATCTTCATGAGGACTTGAAATTGGAGAATGAAAGCGTGAATAATAAAAAGATACGGGGAGCAACCGATGCTATACACATGTTTGAAGAAGGAACCCCTTCCATACATGATTCTTTCGAGGGAGAGCATAGCGCAGAAGAGGAAGAAACTTCCAAGAAGAATGATACTTCAGTGAAGAAACGTAAGAAGCGTAAATCTTCAGAAGATAAGCTAAAGGGTGAACGGTCTAGTTCTTCCGCATCTAAGGTTTCCAAGAGAAAGAAAACAAAGTTTGAGGAGTACATAGAAATGGACTTGAAGGGTGGTGGTATTTCGGCAGAGGATGATTTTGCTTTGGAACGAAAACTTAGAAAGAAGCTCAAGGTGAAGGGTGGCAAATTCCGGACAAATGATGATGACATCAATATGTTATTTGAGGGAATACCATCTGTACTTGACTCCTTAGAGACCGAAGAAGTTCCCAAGACGATCATTAAGAGTAACTCTGCACATAGGACACGTAAAGTGAAGTTATCAGAACAAAAAAAAGATGCTGAGATTGAAAGCGACACTTCAGTTGGAGTATCTCAACCGTCAACGTTCCCCTCCACAGATGAGGCATTTGATAAACGTCCTTCTAATGTAGATGTAATGAGAAGAAACGCGAAATATGTACCCCCGCAACAAAGGTCTCTGTCAAAAAATCAATCAGAAGAGCACTCTCATGTGCGTAAACAGATACGGGGTATGCATACAGGTTCTTGAGTTGATTTTGCATTCTCATATCTGTGATTACGTATCCTAATGCCTTGTTTAATTTTTTCCAGGGCTTATAAACAAGTTGTCTGAATCTAACATTGAAGCAATTGCTAAGGAAATGTCTACAATTTTCCATGTACGCATTTAACCTTACACTGGTTATGATTTCTCCCTGTTATCCCACTGCACACGTACAATCAGGGGGGGGGGAAGAAATTACTGCACTGTCACGTTTCTTCTGTACATTTGGTATAGATACATGCTCTAAATTTTTAAAATCACTGTCTAAGCCTACTCTTATCATTGCTGCAATGCAACTACCATTGTCAAAATATGAGACAAATCCATTGTATCTTGATTTTCTATGATGGATTCATTACTGGATATGCCTTGTTGGCGTTTAGTTGAAATTATCGATGAACTGTTATAGTGATAGATTTGTTGTTAATGTGGGCCCGACCCTTCCCTGTATCCCACGCATAGTGGTAGTTCTCACCAGTTTGCCCTTTCTGTATATTTTATAATGACCTAGTCTATTTTAGTAGTGTAGTACATATGCCAAGTTTGCAGCTCTAATTTCCAATGTTTCATTTTGTAGTGTGAAACCTGAAGTTATTTTCATGTCGTTTTCCTCGCTTACACAATTCTGTATTACTGTTTGCCATTGAATGATCTGGATTTGCACCCCTCATCTCTTTGATTTCCTTGTTTGCAGTCTGTTGGTCGCAGTATAGGTGCTCAAATCGTTGGTGAAGAAGTTTTGTCATCGTGTTCTGGAGGCCCTCGTGGAAATGAACAGTTAAGAACTGCCCTTTCGTCCCCTTGGTTTTTTTTTCCTGCTTGCAAATTAGTCACCATCCTTTTTTTTTCCAAGAATGATGACAACAGAAAAAGGTTTATTAGTCCAGTGACAATATATATTTGAAATTAATTCTTATTGAAGAGAAAAACTAGCCTTATATGGTTCGTAGTTCTTATGTTTCAATTGGCTTTGACATAGAATGAAATGTTAGGACGGGTCTGGAACATAGTTATTAAAGGCCCAAGGCGCACCAAGGCGCAAAAGGTGTGCCCGGAGCCTAGGCGCAAGGCGCAAGGCGGGCGCGCGCCCGAGTGACGACGCAAAAATGCCTTAAAATACTAAAAATATAGTATACATACAACATCAATCAAGATGAGCAATAAATCAAATGCAAGTAGTAAATCAAACATACGTTATAAGTCATAAAAGAAACAAGCACAAACATACGTTATATGTCATAAATGTATGTATACTATACTAAAAATATAGTAAACATACAACATCAAGTGATCAGGGAGATCGTCGAAGTTCTTCCCAGGTCGCCGGAGGTCGTCGCGGTTAGTTTGAAGGAGTTCCTAGTGATCGCTACTCTTTTACAGAGTTATGACACGTGTACGTGAGAGAGTCGTGGTGGCAGAGAAGAGAATTAGTCGCGTATTAGGTTTAATTACGATTTAATTGTGGGTCAATTATTGTGCTCGGAGCCTAGGCGCACACCATCAAGGCTCGCGCTTCAGCCTTAGGCGCGCCTAATCCCTCGCCTATGAAACAACGCCTCGCCTGGCACAATCCAGGCTCCAAAGCTGAGCCTCTCTGCGCCCGGAGCCTAGGCGTGCGCCTAGGCGTGCTTTTAATAACTATGGTCTGGAAGAGGTGAGTAACTACTTTTGTCTAAACTGGATAAGAGACCAGACACGTCCCCAAGTATTTGTTAGCTATAATTTTGAGCCATGGGAGATAAAGCTCATGATATTTTCTTTTGGTTACCTTCTTGACTAGGCACAGTTGATTTATGATTTTCTCATGGAGCAATTGAATACTTCATATTTTTTAATTATGTTTTAAAACTTCAGTGTTCATGAATCATGAAGCCACAAGCATTCACATACTTCATGGATTACAGATGTGTCTACACCTGACAAATCTTGACTTATGCACCTACTAAGCACATGGACTTCCACGGAATCATCGAGCAAGATAGTGAGGAACTGAGAAGGGAAAGGAGTGCTTGGGTCAGATATAGGGTCTACTCCTTTCATATTATTATTGATCTAGGAGTTGACGCTTCTTTACTCCTCACTTGTGAGTTTC
This sequence comes from Adenophora triphylla var. japonica, assembly GCA_022495995.1. Taxonomy (NCBI): domain Eukaryota; kingdom Viridiplantae; phylum Streptophyta; class Magnoliopsida; order Asterales; family Campanulaceae; genus Adenophora; species Adenophora triphylla. The sequence continues at coordinate 395,224 of JAFEMH010000747.1, read as the reverse complement.
TTTTGTGTTGCCAGGAATGGTTCTTAGTTTGTTTCTACATGGGGTAGAGTTTTTCTTTGAATCAGTCTCCAAAAGAGAAAAATTAATTGCACTATTGCAAATTTAATGAATTCACATTGAGATGTTTTTCTAAGCTAGGTTTAAGATTGATATATATTTTCTTCTGGTTTAAATTGCTGGATAACTGGCTGGCAGTGAAGTTTACTTTTGTCCTGACCCTGATGAGGCCAATTCTTCAACAAAGCATAGCTCTGCCCTCTTTCAAGAACTTCATTTGCACTTGCCTTTTCCCTCTCATTCTTCCATAGATCTCAAAGTGAAGCACACCATATGAGCAAGATTTCCAACCACCCATGTACATCAAAGCAGAATTAATTTTAAACAGTACTCCCTCCGTCCTAAAATACTCGTTGTTTTAGACATTTTCACACATATTAAGAAATGTCATTATTACATATAAAATAGAATAAGTTACCCATTAAATAATTCAATTACCTAGGTAATTACATCCTTGTACAGTGACTATTTCATAATCATAAATAAGGGTATACATGGTAAAATATGGCAAAGATGCCTAGGTAATAGTAAAGTGACAAGTATTTTGAAACAAATTGAGCTCCTTAAACAACAAGTATTATGGGACGGAGGGAGTATAAATTAACACACATAAAATCGAGAAATAAGCACCGAATAGTCTTTAAAATAGGCACCTAACAAGACGCAACTTGCTACCATCTGAAATTCTTATGCCAACCCTTTCATAGCCCTAAGGTCGAATACTAGCTTCCGGATCGAACATTAACAGAACTCTCTAAACCTGATAAGACGAGGCATTCCTGGTAAGATTTTTTTCCAAGTAATTGCTGAGTGCTGGATAACTGATGAAGAAGCTGAAGGTGTCGTATATTGAAGCATCACGCGTTGAATCTTAAGAAGATCCTTTGGACGAAATGATATGACCATGATCTAATCGAACACCTCAATCCATGAGAACTTACCCTGATGAATTGGAATACCTCAAAGTTATGATACTGAATTTTGAAGAGATGATCAAATCAGACACCTCTAAGCAATCATTATATGAGCATCAACATCCCAAGCTCTCCAATGATCAGAATGTATTGCAATTTTTGTTAGAATGAGATTGAAACCAAAACATGCCCATGAACACCAAGTAGGCAACAATGGTGCTAACCTAAGCTAACAAAGAATGAGTTACTTCCTACTATGACCCCATTGCCGCAAGGGAAATGCACATGCACACTCATTTATGGAGGCTATTAGGAGGTTTCAAGTGTACTAAAATGGTGTTTAAAGGTTTAAGTTTGGTGATTTCCTTCCAGACTTCATGAAGTGATAATGGAGTGTTGCTCATAAATGCTAGATATTGACATTCCACTTCCATGAGTCTGATGGATTATGGCTTTCTTCTGTTCAGAACTTTATTGGTTCTCTGCATACAGATTTTGTCCTTGTTTTATAGTGCACTTGATTCTTTTTGTGATTTCTGCTTTTAAATAACATAAAGTATTACATTCTACTCCCTCCATCCCAAAATGAGTGTCCTACTTTCATTTGGTTACGCCCTAGAATGAGTCCCTCTTCCTTTTATGAAAAGTCTCTCGAAATCAATTGTGAGATTGAGAAAACGTGTTACCCATCAATTTGACGCGCTTCATGATAAATTGTATTGAGTTTAATTAATGTCTTGATTGTTTATTTATCTTATGTTCTTTTCTTTGGATTGTTGCACTTTAACATGACATTTTTGCTTACATTTTTATTCCAGGTATGCTTCTGTTTTTGCAGCTTTAATCGCTGGTATGGCATGCGTGGTTGGGATGGATTTTGGTGCAAAAATTCTTTCCTCACTTGCTAAGATGTTTGAGGTATATTGGTTTTGACAATGATTTGTGTATATTCTGTGCTTGATGTTGATTTATTCTGCATATAAAGATCATATGAAGTAGAAAATAGTTATATTTATAAGCACGGAACATTAGCTTGAGCATACGTGTATATAGTTGCATGGACATTTTGGCTTGTACTTGCATGTCTTCCACAAGGTTCTGAGGTTGACTGTCTGAGTGTTATGCTTAGGATGAGTACCTGAAAGAAGACAATCTTTCACTGCGAAATCTGACTCTTCTGCTCTCCTATTTATACGTATTCGGAGTTTGTTCAAGGTTAGTAGCTCTTTGCCACTTTTTATTTAAAGGAGGTGAATCTAATCTCAGTTGTGTAACTTCACTCTTAGTACTCCAAAGCATATTTCCGCCCCAGGGAATCGCAGTTAATCTGGAGGCTCCTCTTTGGTGTGACTAAAGTCTGATTGGTTGTTTTCATATGCATATAACATGCGACTTTTCTTATCTTTGTACATTTTCCTTTTTTAAATATATATGTTTTACCAATTTATATGCAGATAAAGTGTTAGCTATGTGAAGGAAGATTATGCTCAATAGAGGAATAAATTGTCCCTCTATTGACAAGAGGGAGATATGGTTCCATGAAAATAAGACTCCCCTAAAATCATGATAAAAATTATACGCTGCCATGCTACGACTCATTATTCAGGGGAAATAATGTTCAAAGTGGATTTGTACATGAATTAAGGACTAGCTGACTCGAAGTATGAAGTATGTATTATATAGCTTGGCTGTTCTTGGATGTGAATCAATATCACTGACCTCGGGATGTGTCATAAATGATTGTTGGCTGTTTTATGTCTACTCTAGCATGCAAAAGATAGCATGGGTATTTATTTCATTTGCCTCAGGGTGGTGAAAAAGGATGCAATGAAGGTATCCTGTCATTGCTCAGGTGCTATGATGACTTGAGATGTTTGTACAATGACTTTTTGAGGAGCTGGATATGGCAGAAACAGTGAATAGAAAAAATGAAACTGACATAGTATACTCACATAAATAAGGGGCTGATTAAACCTAGGGCATTAGAAATGCAGGATTTAAGCTTTGTTATGAGACAAGAGGTCTAAAGTTGTACCAATAGATAAGAACTCGAAAGAGTATGTTGTATCTATGACTAGAAATGGCGATACCATTTAATTATAATGGAGTTAGTGCCTATGCATCCCTAGTAGGAATAGATTATCATATTAACCACTCTATAGGGGCAATATATGTTTTAAGGCTAGTTTAGGGAAAATGGAAGGTAGAAATTAACATTAAGAAGTTACAATCACTAGTTGTGGTTATCTAGGAGTTCATGGAGCTTATGTGCTTGGAGATAGTTAAGTTGGTCAAGAGTAGATCCTATATTTTGCTTTGTATATGATCTTTGGACAGCATATACATGCTTCAAAAGTAGGGTGTAGAACACACAACAACCCGTATGAGCAGAATTGTAATTTTCGCTAACTTGTAAGGATTCAGTAGTCATACAGTCATACTTATGAAGGAAGAAAAAAGAATGATCACATGATATTCCAAGGGGTAGTTCAAATGTTACTCTCTCCGTCCATAAACAAGAGTCCTGTTAATTTTTGCACAAAGTTTGATGCAAAGCAAAGATCGTGGACACAATTAAATTGGAGATGGGTCTAAAATTTTGGTCACAAATCATCCTTTCTTAACCTAAAAGAAAAGTGGACAATTTTTTGGACATCCCAAATGGGAATACTGGACTCTAGTTTGTGGACAGATGAGTATTAGATAGTACTGTTAGTAAGAAATGACAGCATAAACAATGATAATGTCACTTGGGAAGTTCCACGGCTGAGAGAAAAAAATTGCTTGAAGGGCAAAGCAAGGAATTTGGTCATGTAACTTAGTTCAATAGGGTTGCAGAACTAAAAAAAACACAAGGTACTCGAGGCGGCTTTCTTGGGTTAACCATTTCTCTTGTTCTGACGGATTGCAGAGCTCCCTTTTTCTGACATAGTTTTTACTTTTGCTTTTTCTTTGATGGATCCGTTGCTGTTCTTCCTCTTTATCAACATATTGTTTCTTTTTGAACAAGAAAGGTGCCAAAATGGTATAGAAAAGTTTTTGTGTAATTTAATTTTCTTTTTCTAACAAAAAAAGTTTAGAAAGCAACAAGGGATGGAAGTACGAAGCATTGGTTATTTCTATATTAAATAGGAAAATCTTATAAACCTTAAGGCTTGTTTAACATATCCCTTTAACAGCTCAAGTTTTTGACAAGCTGATAGTTGAACATGGGCATCCACATAGGGAGCCTTCTGAGGTTTATTTGTGATAGATTTGTGTAGAGTTTGGAGAGCGGTTTTACATTGGTTCGGTTCACGTAGTTTGTTAGATTGCTTGTATTTTTCATTTCTTTTCTCTAATTACTTTTTTATTTGGATGACACCTTGCCGTCCACTCTTCATACCTTTTTCTTTCTTATAAAATTTCTTCATCTAAAAGTAAATTAATAATAATAGCAAAAATTGAACATGGTATTGGAGTTTCCTTATGCAAGATCTTGGGTTACTTGCATTTGTCTCCCTAAAATTGCAAGCACAAAAGTTAGTGTTTTTTTGGTTATGCATCTAGAAATGCATGCTGTACGTGGGGCATGACAGATGTCTGTTGAGTGTATGGATTGTCAACTTCAAAACCCAAATGATCGGGATGGGATTGGTAACTGAATGGCATAACTTTTAGAGGCCATAAGATTTGATCCATGTTGAATTGGAGGACGAGAAACTCAGTCAGTCAGGGAAGCTTATTCAGAGCTTATAACCTAGCTTATGAACTTAATGAAGTCTGTTTGCGCCCATTTCATCCCAAAATTTTCTCCAAATAAAATTTATGGGCCACAAGATTTTGGAATAATTCTTAGCATTAATCAGGGGAGGATTCATGCCCAGACCTGTGTGGGCCATGGCTCACATTGGATCTTAAAATTTGTTTACCGAGTATTCATTAATAAATAGATTATATGTTGTTTGGCCTAGTGCAAAATGGCCGCACAAGCACCAGGAGGTTACCCGTTACAGGTTTGAGTCCAAAAATAAAATATTTTCCTCTTTCTTTAAAGCCATTTCTACCTTTACCATTGTTTTTCTCAAACATAAAAATAAAAATAAAAATAACAAAATTAAATTCTAAAATACTCTTTTCCTCTCTCTCTCTCTCTCTCTCTCTCTCTCTCTCCCTCCCTCCCTTAATCACACTTTTTCTCCGAAATGAAAATAATAAAATTAAATACTAAAATATTCTTTAAAGTTGAGGTCTATTCATTTTTGGGATGTTTTATCTCTGATAATTACAAATTAAATTCTTAAATAGTCTTTCAAAATGAAGGTCTATTCGTTTTTGAAATGTTTTAAAAGAAATATTTACTTATAATTTTTTTTTCTTTTGGGATAAATCATAAATTCTCCTTCCCTTAAAAATAAGAGTATCTCTTTTCAATATGTTTTTAATTTCTTTTTTTGTTTTCAAAAATTTCTATGTTTGTTATTTGTAAGTTTATGTAATTGTTACAATAAGAAAATGTTAATTAAATGTCATTTTTTTTTCAAATATATTTAGTCTTGTAAAGTTTGTATGTCATTTTTCCTTTTTCAATATGATTGTTATTATTCCTTTCAAAAATTTCTATGTTTGATATTTATTATATTTTGTCTTTTAAAGGTCTCTGGTTGTCCGTATTGAGGTACTCTATCGCTTATTGTTGAATAAAATTAGGGTTTTATTCTCTTTCTGCGTCGACTTCCAATTTGTCCTCCTGATACACTATAGGGCTTGTAGTGTTCGACGTGATCCACCTTTGTTGCGTTAAAAGTGAGGATTGTTACGACTTGGTATTCATTTTTAGGTTCTCTGTAAGTGCTTTAACCTTTAGATGTGTTGAACTTGAAACCTAAGATGAACTTCTAAACTAAAGGAGAGTAGAAGACCGGATATTCCAAGCATTCAAAATGTTTCAAAGGGGAAGAGTCATGGGTCATCTTGAATTAGGGAATGGTCAAGAAAGGAGTTCGACAAGCTTCTATGGAAGAACTTATAAGTAGAAGATATAATATATTGTGATAACCTCAAGGAAACTATGAATTATTTATTTTTATGAGCCCAAGGCGTGGATTGCACAAAGAAGGTAAAGTCAGGGAGGTTGTAGCCTGTAGGTAGCTTTGGAATTACTATTTGAGATTAGAAATGACCAGGGGGCGAGTCTTAGGGCCCGTTTGGTAAAACTGAAAATTAAGATCTGAACAAGTAGAGCTGAAACTATGAAGTTGCTGAATTATAAGAGTTTAAGTTTGATATTAAAAATTACATATATTTGAATTTTTAATTAAAATTTCAATTAACACTAAAATTTTGTTTGAATTAAGTTGACCAAAAAATTCAAAATGTAACATTTATTATGGGATCGAGATAAGAAAAATTGATTTTTTTTTTAAATTAGTCTACATTTAATTTATTAAATATAACCTTTATGAGATTTTTTTTTTTTGAAATAAATAAGTATTCTAAACATAACCTGCAAATGAAAATAAAACATACCTAGATTATTTTAAATATAGTGTATCTGAGAGAATAAAATATTTCAACAAAAGAAAGTTTAAATATAAACAAATATAAATAAATAAAGTAGGTTGATGGATGGATTTAAACCCATTTCCTTTCTTTCTCTTTTCCCTCTTACCTTGTTAAGACACCCATTCCCACCTTAAAATTAATAGCTATTTTTGAGACATTCTTAATTTTTTAAGTGATTTGATATTGCCTTACAAAATGTTGGTCCCAAAGGTGGCAACAAGGGTGAAAATACAGCTAGAGGGGGGGTGAATAGCTGTTTCAAATTTTTCGCCCTCTATTAAAAACTAAACCTCTAATGCTTACTAAACCTCTTGCAGTTGATAATACACTGCAAGTAGACTTGTAAAATGCACAGCGGAATATTTAAGTTGCAAAGCGGTTTGATAGAGGCGGTTTGTAAAGCGGTTTTGATGGTGCGGTTTTGATAATTGCAGTTTTACAAACACATGTATTTTTGACAATGTTAACTCCAAACACTTTTTCACAAAAATGGATAACTAAATAAAGATCAAACAGAGACAGAGATAAATAATTAGTAATCACAGGAAATATAAATGCAGAAAGTAAGAACACGTGATTTGGAGTGGTTGATCGATAAACGATCTACGTCACTACCAAGATGGTTAGTCTGGGATTTTCAAGAGTGATTTTACTATGAGTATGAGATATTACAAGTTACAAAGATCAATACTCAAATCTAAAATCTATTCTATGAAGATCAAATCCTAAGACTATAACCAGTGTATCTCAAGTGATTAATCTATGTGATTAAACAAGTGAGGTGTGTGTGTGAGAACAAGATCAAGGCTCTTTAAATCTGTGAGATGTAGAGCACGATGATTCTTGAATGTGTTAAGGCTTGATTTAAGGGTGGGAATATTTCTTGCAGGTAGAAGATGAAGATTCAAAGGACTTATGAATTTCTGGGTAGAGCTTCAGCTTCTATGAACACAACACTTCTCAATTTTTCAAGCAATCTTCAAATGGTGAAGATTGAGGGTATTTATACCCAAGCATTTCAAATGTAGCCGTTGGACACTGTTGGGGACGGTACTTGATGCTTTCCCGTTGGTCCACATGATATCCGCTTTTGTCCTTTAGTGCAGCTTTGCAGATAAAGCTGATCAGGCTCCAGCTGCAAGCAATGAGGTTAGGACACCTGTCACCTTTTCAAGATCTTCTCTGACATTGAATCACGTGACAAGATTTAGTGGTTGACTTTTGATATTGCTGACGTGGATTCCAACGGTAAAAAGTGGTTCACTTCAAGTCTTCAATCATTGGATGCGGTCTGGTGTAGAGCGGTTCATGAGGTGCGGTTGGTTACACCAGGGAGTTGCACATGGCGGTTGGAGATGCACTGCACAGGAGCGGTTCATCAAGCGGTTGCACTGTAGTAGCAGATTCAACAAGGAGTTCCACATGCGGTTTGCATGTGCGGTTCATAGGGCGCGGTTCTTGAAACTGCTGAACTGCAATTACTCCAATCCAATGAGTCTTGTGCCAGTCTTCAAGCCTAAATTTAACATATTCTATAAAATGGACTTAGCTAAAAAATTGAAGTCTAAGCTTCATTACATAGGGTCCTAAAGTCCTTAAAATAGACAGGAGGTTATGGTATCAATCAAATCTAATACAAAATAGGAGGGTTAAAACATGTATACCCAACACAAAACAAGCTTAGTCTTATAATCTCTTAAAATATTCAAAATTAAGAGCTTAATTTGGTTACCAAACACACCCTTAGAGAATGTATTAAGAGTGGAATTCTTAATGGAGCTCTTAATAAGGTTATTTATTGCCTAAAATGCATCTTATGAGTGTAGGAAATGCTTTAATTACCTATTTAAAAATTATGGAAATCTTAGAGCTGTAAAAAATTATCAAAATGTGAAATGGGGTTGTACTTTGAGAGTCACTGGGGATAGTCTAAGACATGAACACCTGTGTTTCTTGTGCTTGGCCTTTGACCGTAGAACTTGTTCTCTTGCCGAAAGGACCTTGGTGGATTATGGAGCTTGTTCCATAAAAGATCAATTATTCCTTCAATCCCAATGGACAACTGTGACTCAGGAAACAGCATCGAAGATAACTAAACAGTTGAGTATGATACCAATTAGTTTGGTCCTAACTTGATCAGGAATACAACCATCTCCTTGTGGACTTCTTATTTAAGAAAGATACTTCACTGGTTCCTCAAATCATTTCTGTCCATACCCATAGGTGATGACATATCCATTATAAATGATGGATTCCAGAAACAGTGTCAAAACAAGCTCACTGAACATTTTAGCCAAAGCTTGTAGGGCTTTTTACAAGTCATACTTCCATAGAATCATGTGTTTCCCCTTCTGCTAGGATCTTATAAGTTTAAGTGACGAATCTCACCTTGAAACACACTTACTCTGTGAATGCAATTAACAATTTGTTCCAGATCCGTGACTATTTCAAAGCAGGTCTAAGCTACTTCCTAGAAAATAGGCATCACAATCCGCCACATGCAATACCTGTACTAGTAGATGCAGCTGGTGCAGATATTTTTTTCAATGTTTGACTAACTTATGCTTCTTTCCACATGTAGATTAACTACTTCAAACTTGCCAGAAGCTTTTGTTTATTACAAGTGGATAGCTTGACTCTTTTTTGGTGTCCATATTGTGGAATTTTCAGTATGCTTTGGTAAACCTGTTGTAAAGGCATTTCCATTGTTATGATTTTCAGTGATTTAATATATGATTTCATGCTAACGCTGAGCAAGCGGTTGACGGAGGTTGATGTTTCTACTGTCTTGACAATTCTAAAATGTAAGCATCTTAACAATTTTCCTTATGCATGTGTTTCTTATGATAACACCTTCTGTTGGACACAAAACGAAACAATTTTCTTGCTTAACTAGAGGGTCTTGAATTCGAACCCTGAGAATGAACTGCATTAAAACTTGGTAAAGAGAGCTTTGCCGTCCTTGTGGTCCTATCCTCTGGTAGGGTGCCAGGTTACTAGAGGCTTAGACCAAAAACAAAATAAAATATAGGAAAGCAGGCGATCTTATATTGATTTCTTAGTATCTAGATCTTTTTAGTTTCAGATTTACTCGTAGATGCGTAAGCATTCACCTCTGATGTCCCAAAAGTAGTGTGTAAGCTGGATTATGAAAGCTTGGTTTGTTCTTGGAAACACTTTTTCGTGTTTGCAGCTTTTTTCAAGTGACATTGACAATCTTTTCACTAAAAGCTGGCCAACAATATCCAATATGATCAGTAAGTTGGAAGAGTTCTGAAACAAATAAAAGCCACATAATTATAACAACCATCATTGATTGCAATACTAGCCCAAGTTTCATTAACCACTTTCAGATCATGGACCCTCAAATGTCCTCCAAAACTGAGCTGCGCTGTGTTTGTCTCTTGTTTTTCCAGTACTTGTAGATTTCATGCAATTTAGCCCTTTTCATTTCCATTCAAGGCTCTTCATGCGGGCACGTCTAATCTACGCGTTTTGGACAAACAGGTTGTGGGATGAAACTGAGGAGCGATGATCCGTCGGCCATGAAAAATTTTATTTTCTCCGTCCAAAATAGGGTGACTGAATTAAAGGTCGAGTCTGGAAACGGCCAGGAAAAGATGAGAAGTAAAAGAGTATGACTTTCGTTAATTTTAAGGGCATTTATTTTTTAGTTAGGTTCCTTCGTTACATATATATCTGCTATTCTGACAGATGGAATTCATGCTTGAAACGATATGCGACATCAAGAACAACAAAAGAAGGCCCATAGATGACACCCCACAGCATGTCCGCATTAAGAAATGGCTTCAGCAGGTCATACCAGTTTATCTTCTATTTGTCATTTGATTATATTTCTTATGTCCTGTACTTGTGTTAGGAATAAGTACAACATAGATTCGGAACAGAATTGTGAGATCAAAATGGTGGACAGAAAATATTTGATTGGCAATGATATAAAACGGGAATCAGACAACTAAGAGATGATCGTTGATACAACAACAACAAAAAAAAGCCTTGGTCCCAAAATAATTTGGGGTTGGCTAACATGAATCATCATATGTCATCATCATGAAAGAAAAGATGTAAGAAAAAAATAAGTTAGAAGAAATAGGTGGGAAAAAGAAAAAGAAAAAAATTAGAAAATGAAAAGAGAAGAAAAAAATAAAAATAGTGATAACAAAAGAATAAATATATACTCCCTCCGTCCCGCTTGAAACTGCACAGTTACTGTTTGCGCGGGGATTAAGGAAAAAAATAATGATATAAATGTTGGGAGTGTAAAAGTAAAATAGGAGAGAGAATGAGTGGAGGGAATAGTAAATTATAATGGTGTTGTGAGTATTAAAATAATGTAGGAGAGAGACTGAGTGGAGGGAATAGTAAAGATTCTTTGCCATTTTAGGAAGTGTGCAATTTGTAATGGGACGCCCAATGAGGAAATTGTGCAATTTGTAGCGGGACAGAGGGAGTAATAGATAGAGATAATAATAATCAACCCCCATAGCCCACATGAATTTTTGTCTTTCACTCCGGCCTCTTCAACGACATATTTTCATCCAATCTAAGTAAATTCATATAATTTTCAATCACCCTAATCCAAGTTTGCTTGGGTCTTCCCCCTACCCCTCGCCATCTTATCACTTATCCACTCTTCAAGCCTCATAACTTAACTGGTGCATCACTCGGTCTCCTTCTCACATGACCAAACTACCTGAGACAATTTTTCCTCATTTTATCCTCAATAGGCGTAACTCCTACTTTACCCCTGATCACCTCATTCATCAATCAATCACTTCATGTATGCCCACCACATCCATCGTAGCATACGCATCTCCGCTTAATTCATCTTATGAACGTGACACTGTTTCACGGCCCAACATTCCCATAAAGCATTGTCGGCCTAATTGCGGTGCGGTAGAATTTTTTTAATCTATGGGGCATGCCGGGGAGCGCTTGGCGCACCGGGGTTTGCCCTTTATGGGGAATGCCAGGATCACATAAAACCCTGTGGCACTCTTCCACTTCAACCAACCTGTTTTAATCCTATGAGCCACATATCCATTCAATTCTCCATTCTTTTGGATAATGGATCAAAGATAGTGAAAAAACCCAAAAGCTTGGACAATCTTTCCATCGAATATGATCACCCCTGTCTCCTTGCTTTCAATTCTGCTAAAATTACACTCCAAATATTCATTCTTATTTCTGGTCAGTCTAAAACCTCGAGATTCGAAAGTGTGTATCCACAACTACAATTTACTAGGGGTGTAATTGGTTCGGTTCAAACCACGGTTCGGAACCGAACCAAACCACGCGGTTTAGTTCGGTTTTTAAGCAATGGTGGTTTGGTTCGGTTCCAAAAATTGTCAAACCGTGTGGTTCGATTTGGTTTGCGATCTGGACCCCCAAACCACGGTTCGAGACCGCGAGACCGAACCACCAAACTGAAACACCAAACCACCAAACCGTTCAATAATAACCATAGATATGCATATCTTTCATCTGCACCTCACATTTAGATTTGAAAACTCCTAATTATATTCATGAATTTTAGCCTATAACCTTTTTTTCTTTTTGTTAATCTTTCTGTAATAATGTTAATTCACTCTTTATCTAAGATGCTCGGACTCGCCATTTTAGGGCGCCGTACCGGTGTTGACACGACACGACACGGATACGGACACGGGATATGCGTCGGACGTGGCTAGGAGAAAGAGGACTCGACACTTACCTCAGAAATTGGCTCGATTGTTGAGGTCGTCGAGGTCGCCGTCGTCAAAGGCGAAGGTCGTTGTCGTCAATCGGTTCGCCGTCGTCAATCGCCGTCGGTTGCTTGGGTCGGTGATTGTCGACGTTTGAAGATCTAAAGATGGAGAGAAATTGAGGTCTCCTCCCGTCTCCTCCATGGGAACGCAGAGTAGAGAGAAACGGAGAGATAAAACTAAAAGAGAAAATGAGAGGGGGGAGAGGAGAGAAGAAATTAAAGGGTTTTATCATTTATGGGTCGTTGTGAATTGTGATTACAGCTGGACTGGCTACACAAGTCACAAAAAGTTTGACCGTGTATAATTTCAAAAAAGGTGACTTTTTTATTGTATTTTAAAATAGATATCCATTTTAAATTTGTTGAGAGCAATGCAATTAATTACTGTATTAATTTATCATCCCATAATAAATTTACAGAAATTTATATTTTACTTTTAGTAAATGGATTATTTTTTAGTATGAAATTTACTAATTTTTATCAATATGTTTTTTATGCCGAGTCCATATTCAGAATTCGGACCCTTCTAATCCGTGTCCCCGAGTCCTAAATTTTTAGATTTGAAGTATCTGACACTCGGATCCGTACCCGTGTCGGACACTCATACCCGAGTCCGAGCATCTTAGCTCTTTATCACATACCATTACAAGTACTCAAATGCGATGTTATCATAAACATTGAATCACAATTTCAAGTTGTGTTTAAATACTACTCCCTCTGTCCCGATTTAAGGTTCTTACTTTCCTTTTTAGTCTGTCCCAAATTAAGGTTCTTACTTTACTTCCTTCCATAAATGGCAAGTATTTTATCACTATTCCCTCCACTCATTCTCTCTCCTACATTATTTTAATACTCACAACACCATTATAATTTACTATTCCCTCCACTCATTCTCTCTCCTATTTTATTTTCACACTCACAACACTTTCAATATAATATTTCCTCCTTAATCTCCGTGCAAAGTCAAACTCAGAACCTTAAAGCGGGACGGAGGGAGTAAATCTCTTCGGTATGTTATGTCTAGAAAATTCCAACAAAAATGACAATGAATTATGTATTCTGACACAATCTTCTAATTAATGGTTTAAACAATGTTCTATTTCATGGTTTGAACCGTGGTTTGAATTGTAGTTTCAACCGCGGTTCAAACCATAAAATCAAACCGCGGTTCGAACTTTCATGGTTCGGTTCGGTTTGAGATTTTTTCAAACCGATGTCTAGTGGTTCGGTCCATAAATTGGCCCAAACCGAACCAAACCAAACCATTTACACCCCCACAATTTACTTTCAACACCCTCTTTCGTCTCGTCATGCAGCACAATATCAATTCTGCGAATAACATACATCACAGTATATCGTCTTAGATTGACCTCGTCAATTCGTCCATTATCAGAGCAAAGAGAAAAAGACTAAATGTAGAACCTTGATGCACTCCAATCATAATAGGAAACTCTTCTGTCTTTCCAACACTAGTCCGTACACTAGTACTAATTCCATTATACATGTCTTTGATATTATCAATATATTTCTTTGAAACACCTTTCTTTGCTAAAGCACACTAAAATACTTCTCTTGGCACTTCATCATACGCAGGCCCGGGGGGGGGGGGGCGCAGGGCAACGGCCCAGGGCCCAACCTTTGTAGGGTTCCATTTAGAAAACCAGATTAGTAGTAATATTATATAATGTTAAAATAGTAACAAAATGTATTCTTGGTTTAGTAGTGTAGCACGCGCATTCACTTCCCGGCTCCTCCCCCACCATATCTGCGTGTTTTTATTGGGCGCCACATTTCATGATATTTATTGTTTTTATTGTACATTTTTTTGGGCTCATGTATATGTTTTTTTCCTTATATTGGTTAGGGGCCATAGTTTAATTATCTTTTTTTAATGATAGTTTAATTATCTTGAAGTAAGCTTTTATTAGAATTTCATGTTTATTTGCTTTGTAATTTAAGAAAAAATTGCAAATAAATCATTGTACTATTCAGTTTTTGCTTGTTTCACCACTAAACTATATATATATATATATATATATATATATATATATATATATATATATATATATATATATATATATATATATATATATATATATATATATATATATATATATATATATATAATAATTTTTTTTCCGCATACAACACATTAAACTAATTTATTTTTTCATCTATTGTCACTTTCAATTAGGGAGTGAATTATCTAAAATATCACTTAAAATTTTGTTACATGTGAGGCACAAGAGCATTTAATGAGTACAAATTAACCCCGTTAGTGATAATGACCATGGATGTCAAAATAAAATAGTTTAATGTGTTGAATGAAAAAAATTAGTTTAGTGGTGAAACACACAAAAGCTTAGTAGTACAGTGTTTTTATTTGCATTTTTTCCTATATTTAATGATTTTCTTTTTTGTAATATTTAACAAAGTTACCTATGCATATATGTTTGAAAATAGTAGTTTAATATAAAATTTTTACAACAATTGAGAAAGACATTATATAAAATATAAAGTTTAAAAAAGTTTATTTTCAAGAAATAAAACTATAATAAAGTTAGAAATGTTTTATTATATAAACACATCTTTATTTAATTTATTTTTTGGTGGTAAAAAATATGCACTTAAGTTTAAAATATTTCTTTATCAATTTATCGGGCCTTTTATTTATCTTTCGCCCTGGGCCCTTAAAATGCTAGGACCAACCCTGATCATACGCCTTTTTTAAATCAATGAAAACCATATGCAAATATTTCTTTTTATCCCGATATTTCTCCATAGTTTGTTTCATAAGATAAATTGCCTCCATAGTCGATCTTCCGGGCATAAATTCAAATAGGCTAATGTAAATCTTAGGTTACCAAGCTTAATCTGGTTGAGGAAGGGTCCAACAAGTACTCCCTCAGCCCCGAGGAAATAGCCTCGTACGACAAATCAAACTTTTAAAGATTGTGGTTCACTTGCTTGTGCTTTCTTAAAGCTGCATAAAAATCCTTCTTTTCAGAAATGGAACTACTTTAGGGCAAACGAAATGGAAAGATGGGCTGGCCCCTTCTTTTTTGGGTTGGAACGGTGGAAGTATATCATTATGTTTAACCATTTCTCTCTTATACGGCTCCCACTTGCAAGTGAAGGAGACATGTTACTTGGTGCATTTCAAACCTAAATAAAGGAGTATTAACTTGTTGACTAAGGATACTACCAGAACAAAGTACAAGGAGGGTTGATTTGAACTCAAGACCTCTCCAAACCCGTGCTTAGGTACCTCATATGGTAGATGTATGATACCCTGCGTTGTTGCCAACAACTAGGGGTGTAAATGGTTCGGTTTGGGACAATTTACAGATCGAACCACTAGTTATCGGTTTGGAAAAATCTCAAACCAAACCGAACTATGAAAAAATTCAAATCGAACCGAACCAAACCGCCATGGTTTGGTTCGGTTTGGTTCGAATCGCGGTTTAAAACACAGTTCAAACCATGGTTCAAACTATGAAATAGAACATTGCTTAAACCATTAATTAGAACATGGTTTCAAACTACACAATTCATTGTCATGTTTGTTTGAATTTTCCAAACATAACATACATAAGAGATTAAATATTTAAATACAACTTGAAATTGTGATTCAATGTTTATGATAACATGCCATTTGAGTACTTGTAAGGTAAAAATGAAAGATATACATATCTATGGTTAGTATTGAACGGTTTGGCGGTTCGGTCTCGCGGTCTCGAACCGTGGTTTGGGGTCCAAACCGCAAATCAAACCGAACCACACCGTTTGACAATTTTTGAAATCGAACCAAATCACTATTGCTTGAAAACCAAACTAAACCGCATGGTTTGGTTTGGTTTGGTTCGGTTTCGAACCGCGGTTTGAACCGAACCACTTACACCCCTACCAACAACAGCAAGCCTTGGTCCCAAAATGATTTGGGATCAGCTAACATGAATCGTTACAAGGAATCGTTGATGAAAAGAGGTAAGGAAAAAAAGTTAAAAAAAAACAACGTAAAAAAATAGAAAATAAAAATTGTGAAAGCTAGGACTTTTTTTTTAAAGAGAGGTGGGACTTTTTTTAAATAAATAAAAATCAAACCCAATCATCCACATGAATTTTCTATTCTCTTTAATGCCATATTTTCTTCAATCCCACGAAGAACCATCTCACTCTCAATCACTCTTTTTTTTTTTCCTTTCTCTCTCTTTTTTTTCCTTTCTCTTTTTTTTTTTTGTTTTTTGTTTTTTTTTTTTTTTTTTTTTTTTTTTTAGAAGGGGATCAACACATTTCACCGCTCCCCCCTTGATGCACTTCACAGAGGCGCCTAGCTATGTTAGGGAGAGCAATGTCATTCCCTCTAACCACTGGTGGGGGAATCGAACCCATGACCTCCAGGTTGGAAGCCATGAACTCTAACCATCAGGCTAAGACCCCGCGTGCACTCTCAATCACTCTTATCCATGTCTTCATAGGTGTACCCTCTTACCATCTTGTCACTTTTCCACTCTTCAAGTCTCCTAACCGGTGCATCGCATGGTTAGTTTCTAGTAGAACTACTTACTTGAGTGATCATCTTTTTACTCTCTCAGTGCATTCTTACTTCTCTAGTGTGCTAAGTGCACCTATGAGTCTTATTTTACTTGAGGTTTTCACCCATGCATTGTCAATGAACAAAAGTGGATCAAATTTGTTCATATTAAGAAGAGAAACTAAGGTAGTGCAAGTGTCTAAATATGTAAAATCATAGATATCATCAGAAACACTTGTATAACGATTTTGGAGGCTGTCTTATTTATTCTGGGTGTATTTCAAGTGATTCATATAAAACGAAACATCATATTTTTGCTACTGGCCTCCATGAACTTTAATCAATCTAAATAATGAGAATTCTTCGTTTTCCCCTCCATATTTACAGAGAAATTCTTTGCACGGACTGAATGTTAATTAGGTTGTTTGATCATTTGTTTCAGTTAAATGTGGGCAGCATCTTAATTCGGGGACTCAATTGGAGCAAGCTTCTGGATCCTGACAAGAAAGGCCAATGGTGGTTGTTTGGTGATGTGACTTCCTTCAAGGACAATACTGAAGAGGTTGCCAGCAAAATTGATAGGGAGGTCCCCGAAGCCCAGAAAATGTTGCAGCTTGCTGCTTCACAAAGAATGAACACGGATGCTCGAAGGGCGATCTTCTGTATAATAATGAGTGGGGAAGATTATGTTGACGCATTTGAGAAACTTTTAAGGGTGGATTTACAAGGGAAGCAGGTAATTTCCCCTGGTTTTACCTCATTTGTTTCTTTTTGTACATTTAATTTATTTTGTTGATTACTTTTGTTCATCTTTCATTACTTCTTGGTGTATGTGCTTGCAGGATAGAGAGATTATCCGAGTTCTAGTGGAATGCTGTTTACAGGAGAAAGTGTTCAACAAGTACTATTGTGTTCTGGCTTCGAAATTGTGCAGTCATGACAAGAACCACAAATTTACGCTACAGGTACTTCATTTCCTCTTATGTAATAAACTATTTAGAAAGTTTAAATGTATCAAGCATCGTGCTTTTGGAAACACTATCAACCCGAATCACACCCACACAAACATAAGTAAGATTGCTGGAGAATTACTTGTAATGAAAACTATGATGGGCATAAACAATTTTGTAACATGAAAGAAAACAATTTTATACAACCTTATACCATCTCAATGTTATCAAACACGGTGTAAAGTTAATCAATGTCAGTAAATTATCTGGGTTCTACTACTTTTCTCTTGTTATAAAGGAATAAGGACATATAATCATTTTGTATTTATATTCCAGAAAATTTAGCGAGTTTATAAGAGAAATGAACAATGGAAAGTTTAAAATACTAACTCACCTCACTAGATGTGTAATAACACCATAAAGCAAAAGACATCTCATATCCATCTACTATACATGACACTACCATCTACACTCCCAATTAGGACTCTAACTGTGGAACTTTGAGAGCCCGTTGATGATCTAGGCATTAAGATGGTGTCTTAGTCCAACTAGTGTTTGGGGTTGCTTGGAATCAACTAAACTTGAGCAACCGATAGATAGGTTATTTCATCTATATGGTATGAAGGCATCCTAAAAAATGAATCGCTTTCATGGACACTTGATGTGACTGATCATTGTGCATCCACCTTAATATAAGTTGTACTCCCTCCGTCCCTAAATGAATGTCCAAATTTCACGTTTACGGACATTTGCAAAAACGCTAACATCAAGTATTTTTAGTAACATAAGTACATAAAAACCCCTATTGTTCTTGCTATATTGTATGTTGAGTCTAAGTTTGAATTAAAACTTGTTGTATCATGAGGGAGGATTTAGTAACTTCTCCAAAAATTGGACGTTCATTTTGGGACAAACTTTTTGGAGATTTGAACATTTAATTAGGGACAGAGGGAGGGCTTTTTATTCTATCTTTATACTTGGGAAGCATCTGCTTACGCCAATAATTTTTCATTTTGTTTCTTTCGTTCTTTTTTTACTTTCCTAATTCTCTCTGTGGTGTTCACCAGTACTGTGTGTGGGACCATTTCAAAGAACTGGAGTCTATGCCGCTGATAAGATCAATGCACCTATCGAAATTCATAGCAGAAATGTTGGCCTCTTTCAGTCTCTCCCTTTCAGTTTTGAAGGTGGTGGATCTAAATGATGCCACACAACTCACTTCAAAAAAGATAATGCATTTCCGGATGTTATTCGAGGCCATATTTGAGTTTTCAGATAAAATGGTGTGGAACATTTTCACGCGTATTGCTGGCGCCCCAGAGTATGAAACCTTACGAGATGGGATCAAGTTCTTCATCAACGAGTATGTAGTGAGTGGCAAAAAATCATTTGCGGGAAAATTCAGGGTTGCAAAGAAAGCCCTCAACAATATGGAAGGCGTGATCATGTGAGCGAGGTACTTCCCATTTTGGTATTGTTTCTGGCAAAATTTAGTAGGGGGTAGTTATATTTATTTGAGGCACAGAAGTTGGGTCCAAAATGTGATTCTTGAACTTTTTTCCCTAGCCCATTGAACAAATTTACTTCTAAATACGAGGAAAAACAAGCCTATGTGAGGGAGAGCTCCTTAATTTTTTTTAACAAAAAAATGTTGTATTTATATGCTCCTTCCGTCTTGAAAAATTTGTCTCACACTTGACTTTTATGGTCAACTCAATTGAAAATTGATTGTAATTTTATGAAAATCTAGATATGACTATGAAATTCTAAAAATTTCTATTGTTTTACCATTAAGAATAATACTCCCTCCGTTTCAAAATATTTGTCCCATTTGACTTTTTTATTGAACTTTAACCACAAATATATGACAATTTAATTATGTTCATGAAATTCTAAAAATTTCTATTGATTTACCATTAATAATATTATCAATAACTTTTAGAATTTCATGAACATGATTAATTTTTCATAAATTTGTAGTCAAAGTTCAACAAAAAGTCAAATGAGACGAACATTTTGGGATGGAGGGAGTATTAATAACAATTTTTATAATTGCATAAAAATATAAAAATATAGAGCTTTACATAAAAGCCAAAGTTACCATAAAAAATTGGACAAATGTGATACTTTCGCATATTAGTCCCATTGGTTTGGTTAGGGGTGTAAATGGTTCGGTTTGGGGGAATTTAGAGACCGAACCACTAGTCATCGGTTTGGAAAAATTTCAAATCGAATCGAATCATGAAAAAATTTAAACTGAACCAAATCAAACCAAACCAAACCGCTATGGTTTGGTTCGGTTTAGTTCAAATCGCGGTTCAATTATGCGGTTCAGACCGCGGTCCAGACCGTGGTTCAGACCATTATTTAGATTACGGTTCAAACTATGATTCAGATCGCAACTCATTTTCATATTTTTTAAATTTTTCTTGATCATGGAGGAAGAGCGAAAAATGCGAGTGTTTAAGAGACTAGAGGAAGAGAGAGGTCGAAGGAAGAAAAACACTTTACAATGGCGATCGTAGAGAGAACTTGATTATTTATGTGTCGTAATGAATATAACAAATGATGAAATTAATATTAAATAAAATATAAAACGGGGGTTATGATTAGTTTATGTAAATTTTAATAAAGATACAAAAATATTAATTAAAATACAAAACAAGGGTTAGGATTAGTTTAGGTAATGTGGTTCGGTTTGGAAGTTTGGTCTCGCGGTTCATTTGGTGGTTCGGTCTCGCGGTCTCAAACCGCGGTTTGGTTTGGTTCGGTTTAGTTTGGTTTGGGAAGGTCAGACCACAAACCAAATCGAACCATGTGGTTTGTAAATATTTGAGACTGAACCGAACCATTCATACTTGAAAATCAAACCAAATCGCATGATTTGATTCGAGTCGATCTCAAACTGCGATTTAAATCGAACCACTTACCTCCCTAATTTTGGTAACCAAGAATGGTGAGGCTGAGTCGTTTTGTTTTGGGAATCCCAACATTAACATAGAAGAGGGTGAACGTGGTGGTGCGTTGGGTGGAGGGATGGTGGGTGGGACCCATGTCCAAGAGGTGGTTGAAGTTTGGCCTTTTGGGCTAAATACATAGAACCTCGTCCTATCTGCTTGTAGGTATTGGTTTCTGGGCTGCTTGTCTTGTTTTAACTTTCTTTCTTTATTGGTATCTGTCTGATGGCCAAAATGGGCTCACATTCGCGGGAGGTTCCCACGGATCGTTGTCCGGGATCCGTTTGGCCAACGCCCGTCAAGCTCGTGATCCGTAGTTCGCCCAACCCACTTTGCATACGGGGAGGGCTTGGGCCTTGGATCAAGAAAGTTCACACGAATCGGACTTTGACCCACGGATCGAAAGATCCGTATGATCCGTGGCCCATTGGCCCGTTTACAATGAAATCCGCACGGACCTATTTGTAAAAAATAGTTTTTTCTTTATCTACTAAACAATTTATATAGTTTAAATTGTTTAGTTTTTTTTTGTAATCTTTTTTTTTATATACATATTTGTAATAAATATCAGTAATAAAAAAAGTCTAAAATATTATTTTCTAATCAATAAAAAATTAAAAATAAATAAAGGGTAGTTCTTCCCTCTTTTCTTTTATACACTTTCATTTGTTTAGTTTTTTTTTATTTATCTTTTTTATATCACAATATCTTGGGTGAAACGTGTTCTACGCTCGCTGAGCGTAGAACGTGTTTTAAAATGTGCGCGCTGGCATTTTTGTAAATAAGTACTCCCTCCGTCCCATTAGTATTAGCACAAACACTGTTTGCGCGGGAATTAAGGAATATGATATTTTAATAAAATGTTGTGAGTGTAAAAGAATGAGTGGAGAGAGAATGAGTGGAGGGTGTAATAAATTATAATGGTGTTGTGAGTATTAAAATAATGTAGGAGAGAGAATGAGTGGGGTTGAGTGAATATTTTATTAATATAAAGTTTCCTTTTTGGGAGTGTGCGGATATTAGCGGGACGCCCAAAAAGGAAAGTGTGCTAATATTAGCGGGACGGAGGGAGTAGAACTTTTCAATAGGCGCGGTGACATTTTTGTAAATAACTCGAACTTACGAAAAACGCACAGGCACATTTTGACACTGTATAAGGCAATTTTTGAATACTACAAGAGGCACTTTTCAACGCTACAACAGGCATGTATTTTTGAACTCACTTGAAACTTACGAAAATTCACCAGACATTTTTTGATACTGTAGAAGACAGTTTTCAATACTACAAAAGGCACTTTTTGACACTACAACAGGCATGTGTTTTTTAATTCACTTGACACTTTTCAATATTACAACAGGCATTTTTCAATACTACAAGAGGCACTTTTCAATACTACAACAGACACTTTTTAACACTACAACAGGCACTATTTTTCAACAATATCACCGCATTATTTAACATTACAACCGATTTAAATGTGTTTATTAGTGTCATAATAGGCCAGACACTTTATTGTACTAGAAAAAACACTTTCGCAAAACAGGTTCTAGGATAACTTATCCTAGAACTAGTTTCACACAAGAACAACTCTTTTTATATACCTTTTTGTAAAAAATATCAGTAATAAAAAAAGTCTAAAATATTATTTCCTAGTTAATAAAAAATTAATAAAAAAATAAACACATATTTATAAACCCTAAACCCTATATATCCCATACCCTAACCCTAAATCATATATCTTGAATTATATTTATCCCAATCACTAAACACTAAACCCTAAATCCTATATATACCACTCACTAAACCCTATATATTCCATACCCTAACCTATACTCCCTCCGTCCTATAAAATCTTACCCGTTTTGCTATTTTGGGCGTCCCACTTTAAAGTCACACTTTTCTAAAAAGGAAATTTTTTAATACTTCTTTATTCATGAGACCCACTTGTCAACTCACAACAACTATCCACTTACTATTCTCTATCCCACTTTCTCTCTCCTACCCACTCACAACTCTTACTTTAATAACATTATATATATTAACTCCTTATTTTTCGTTCTCAACAGTAAATGAGTAAACTAATGTGAGACGGGGGGAGTATACCTTAAATCATATTTATACCCTATACCCTAAACCCTAAATTATATACCTAAACTCTAAAGTATAGACTCCTATACCCTAAACCTTATAGTATATACTACTTGCTAAACCCTAAACCCTAAACCTTATATATCCCATACCCTAACCTCTATACCTTAAATCATATTTATACCCCATCATACCCTAAACCCTAAATCATATATCTAAACTCTAAAGTATTATACTCCCTCCGTCCCATGTGATTGTGAACCATTTTTTCGGGCACAATAATTAAGAAATATTATTAAGATAATGAAAATGTGTGGTAGGAAATGAAGAGAGAGAATGAGTGGAGTTAATAGTAGGTTGGTTGAATAAATTGTATGGTGAAAAATGAAGAGAGTGAATGAGTGGGTGGGGTAGGATGAATATAAAATAATAAATTTGTTTCCATTTTGGGTAGTTTGCATTCACGTGGGACGGACCAAAATGGAAATAAGTTTGCATTCACGTGGGACGGAGGGAGTATACCTCTATACCCTAAACCTTGTAATATATACCACTCACTAAACACTAAACCCTATATATCCCATATCTAAACCCTAAATCATATACCTAAACGCTAAAGTATATATCCCTATACCCTAAACCGTATAGTATATACCACTATACCCTAAACCCTATAAAGCATACTCCCTCCGTTCCGATAGTAAGTTCACAGTTACTGTTTGCACGCAAATTAAGAAAAAAGTTAGTGGAGAAAATGTTGTATGAAAAGTGAGGTTGGAGAGAGAAAGTGGGGTAGAAAATAGTGATTTGATTGGTGTTGTGAGTATAAAAGTAAAGTAGGAGAGAGAATTAGTGGGTGGAATAGTAAAGATTCTTTGCCATTTTAAAAAGTGTGAAGTTTGTAATGAGACATCCAATGAGGAAAGTGTGCAAATTGTAGCGGGACGGAGGGAGTATACCCTAACCCTAACCCTATACATTAAATCATATTTATACCCCATACCCTAGACCCTAAATCATATACCTCATAACCCGTATTCTAAACTATACTATCATATCTAAACCATTTATCATATATCTTATACCCTAAACCCTATATTACATATCCTAAACTTCATGCATATCCTAAATCATTACCATATGTAAAGAAATGTTTAATTACATAATAGTAATAATTAAGAGAAAAATATTATTAATAATAATAATAATTTAACCTTTAAAAAAATATTAATAATGCTTTTACTTTATCCCAACTCCTAAAATCCACACTAAATCCTAAAGTATTTACCATATTGCTCAAAGTTCCTTCTGACAAACAAAAAAAAAACTAAAAATTTTACTCTAGGACGGAGGGAGTAAAAAAAGTCTAAAATATTATTTCCTAGTCAATAAAAAATTAATAAAAAAATAAAAGTAAAAAAAGGATTGTCCGTCCCTCTTTTCTTTTATATATATTTTCATTTGTTTAGTTTTTTTCTATCTTTTTTTATATACCTATTTGTAAAAAGTATATGTAATAAAAAAATCTAAAATATTATTTTCTAGTCAATAAAAAATTAATAAAAAATAAAAATAAATAAAGGATAGTCCGTCTCTCTTTTCTTTTATATACTTTCATTTGCTTAGTTTTTTCTATCTTTTTTTATATACATTTTTGTTAAAAATATCAGTAATAAATACAGTCTAAAATATTATTTCCTAGTCAATAAAAAATTAATAAAAAAAAATAAATTAATAAATACTAGTCTGTACGGACCTTATTAATAAATAAATAAATAAAATAGAAAAACCCGTTTGACCCGTGGATCTTCAGATCCGGGCCAAACGGATGGGCTTGAACATGAGAAATGGGCCGGATCGAACCGGGTTTAGACCCGTTTCATCAAACAGGCTGACGGACTTCAAATCGTCCCGTCCACAGGTTGGTCCGCACTGATCGAGCCGGGACGGGCCTACCCGTTCCACCATCACCGATCCCAATCAAATTAAAGTGCATGATATTTTTTTTAATAACCAAATTTGAAAATTTTGTTTTGTTTTGACAGAGATAGTACCACTATTATAATATTTCAATATTTTCTTTGTTCTGAAATAAATGTTAAAAATATTTTAATATTTATATTTAAAATATTCAAATTTATCATTGACCAAAATCAAAAGAAAATTTGATTTATTTTTTAATATTCATCTTTTGGGACTATGGAGTACTAACCTCAGTCCCATAAAATCTTATCCATTTACTATTTTAACGATCAATGTAAAAGAATTTTGATCAAGCATTAATGTCAAACTAATCATTCTAATGAAATTTTAAAAATTGTTATTGATAAATCACTTAATGATTTATCAATAGCAATTTTTAGATTTTCAATATGATGATTAAATTGACATTTTTGTTTGATCAAAGTTTATTAGTATTGACCATCAAAATTAAAGTGAGTAAGATTTTATGAGTCGGAGGAAGAAGTATTATTATTGCACGTAGTAACAGCAATGTAACGTCACGTACTTATCCCTTTGTTTGGGTCCCTTGGAGTTGGTTTGGGTGTGAAATATTTTCTGTAAAATGCTTTTTATAAGTAATAATTAATGACAAAATGATATGATATTAGGGCATTCTTACTCATAAATCCTTTTATGAATTTGCCATATCATCATTTTATATATTCTTATTTTTAATAACTTTTTTCCTACACACTCATAAACCTCTTCAAAAACCTTTTAGGGACATCTTTTTTAAAAAAATTATATTTATTTTGTTAAAAAAAATAAAAATAAATATTTATTTTAGGCCAATAAATTCCTTTTTTTTTAAAAGTAAAATGTTCAATTTGCCAAAAAAAAAAAAAAGAAAAAAAGAAAAGGAAAAAGCTGTCAGCGCTCAATCTCTCCACGCCTTCTCTCTTCGATGACGTGACTATCAACAAGGAATAGAGTGGTGGTATAAACACGTAGGTTGGGCTGATAATATTGCCAATCATTATCGTTAGAATGATTGATTATATATATACTCCCTCCGTCCCGCTAATATTAGCACACTTTCCTTTTTGGGCGTCCCACTAATATCCGTACACTCCCAAAAAGGAAACTTTATACTCCCTCCGTCCCATAGAACATTACCCCTTTTGCTATTTTGGGCGTCCCTCTTTAAAGTCCCACTTTCCTAAAAAGGAAACCTTAAATCACTATTCTCTCCACTCATTCTCTCTCCTACATTATTTTAATACTCACAACACCATTATAATTTACTATTCTCTCCACTCATTCTCTCTCCTCCCACTCACAACATCTACTTTAATAACATTATTTCTTATTTTCCGTTCTCAATAGTAAACGGGCAATGTTCTATGGGACGGAGGGAGTATTAATAAAATATTCACCCAACCCCACTCATTCTCTCTTCTACATTATTTTAATACTCACAACACCATTATAATTTATTACACCCTCCACTCATTCTCTCTCCATTCATTCTTTTACACTCACAACATTTTATTAAAATATCATATTCCTTAATTCTCGCGCAAACAGTGTTTGTGCTAATATTAGCGGGACGAAGGGAGTATATACTAGTACTCAAAAGTCCGTGCCATTGACATGAATCAGTACGGAAAGAAGATAGTATGGAAAGAGAAAGACGTGGTGAAACTGAAATCGCATGCTAATTATATGATGTTTTAAATGTAATTTTAAACTGTTTTAAATATAAGAAGTGAAAAAAATGATAAGTAGAATGAAATAGCATTCATGTCATTCAACCCCAAGTGAATGTTCAGTTACATATCAAGAAATATTTTTAACAAAGAATAATAGTGTAGGACATAAATTAACATCTAATTAACATATAGATTTTTAACCAGTTGAAGTAAATATGTTGTCTCAATCAAAACAGACATTAGCCAGGTACGTTTACGTAAAAACACCTGAAATAAATAAAAAATGAAATCAATATATTTATATTAAATTAACAATATAATAATTAAAAGAAAATAATAATACCTTATTATGCCCATTCCAAGTCTTTGTTGTAGGTTTGTCCAAGCGTCTATATTCTTTCACGCACTCATTCCATGACTACAAATATATGATTCAAATATTTGAGAATGATGATAAAATAATTATTGAAGTGGTAAGTAACTTGATATAATTTGACAGAATTATAATAAATAAAATTAAATTACATGCATCTATATCAAATTATAAATATAAATAAACAATAATAAATATTTAAACTGAAATTATAAATAAACAATACTAAATATTTAAACTGAAATGAATTAAATACCAGTGAGGGCAATGCAACTGTCGGTAGGTTGGTAAGTCGATTTTGATCCTAATAATGAATTCTAAATATTAGTCAAAAAATCTATATATATCCGTTAAATAATGTAAATAAATAATAAAAAAAAAGAAATAAAAACTTAATGTAACATCAAATGTTTACCCTTATCATTTCATCGTGTTCAAAAGGTTCTCGCATGACAATCGAGACATTGTTTCTTCGCAAAATGTCAATCTAAAAATCACATTATTATCACAATCACATATCACATATCACATATGATAAAAACAAATATTTACAATAAAATAGTAATAGTAAAATATTAACTTACTGTTTCACTTAGAGCCGAATCACCATATCCATAAATATTCAATGTTCCTTGATTGTTCATTTTTTTGAAACCTATAAAATTAAACACAACTTGTAAATCTATAGTATAAAACACTATCTAAATCAACATTCAAATAAAGAATAATTATTACATATAATCATACCTCTAAAAAATAAACAGATATTTACAAAAATAGCACTATGCATTTTTAAAAAAGTTATAGTTGATTACAAAAATCTTACATCGCATTTTAAAAAAATATTTTTTCCAAATTAGTTGAAAAAACTGATTTCCTAAAATTTTGACATATAATAATGTTACTCAGCTAAAATAAAATCGAGCCAATTTTAAACGGTCATCCAAAAAAGACCAATTTTGCCACAAAATTTAAACATTAAGTATATATATTTATCCAAAAAATAGTGCTATTTACTTTTAATAATATTATTTTAATTAAAAATAATAAATATGTGTATTCTAAAATGTTTCAAATGTATACATAAAAATATTAACCCATTCACACAATTATGCTGAAGTTGATTATTTCATCCAAAGCCCAAGTCCAGCCCAACTAAATTTCACTTATTTACACTAAATAAAGCCCACCCCACCCCATTTTAAATCTAATCCTAATAAAAGCCTAACCATAAAATCCTAGATTTGGTCAATTAAATTTCACTCTTCTTCTCCACAGAAGCCGCCTCTCCCATGGATTTTCGAATTCCGACGACCAAGCTCAACCCAGATTTGCTCACATTGAAGTGATTAAAGCATTGATCCGTCCCTAAAATCATCTTTGTTGACTCCAACATCACTTCGCCTCCACGCATATTTTGAAGTTAGGCTTTCAATTTTTCTCCAATTTCAATCTAAAGTCGAACCATGGAGGAGACGGAAAAAAAATGCTGAACGCCGGCAATGGAGAGCAGCCGGAGAGAGGGGGAAGGGATGTGTGAGTCAACAATGGTGGAGGAAGAAGCAAGGGAGGAGTTGGGTACGACAGCAGATTGCGGACGGATCGGGGACGCTCTGCGGCCGGATTTAGACGGATTGCGGCCGGACTGAACGACGGTCTGAAATTCTTCGATGCTGTTTTGCCTCCTGGAGTCTACACTGCATTTGTTTTGTGAATTACTCCATCTTTATGAGGGAGGTTTCTATGTGCGTTGAGTTACATTTAATGGAGGTAAAATTGCTTTCTTTTTCTTTTTCTATAATTTTCAGAGGGGGTTGGGGGCTGGAGTGTGTCGGAGGTACTGTAATTAGATGAGCAAGTCGAATTCGCAAGAAAACCTTAAAATTTAAAGAAATTGAGTCATCTGGGGAAGAAGGTAAAGATGATGGAATTGGGGGAATCAATTGGTCAGGATTTTGGGGATGATTGATGTTGATTGATAGAATGTCGTCGATTGGAAAAGAAGGTATAGTTTTGGCTGAAGATGGAGTCATGGTTTATTGCACTTGGGCAGTAATGAAATTTTGCACAAATAAAAAGAAATGTAAAAACCATTAAACAGAGAGTATGTCGTGATTGTGCACTGTGATTAGTATGGATTGTTCATAAGAAATTAATCAGCGACATTGCAGAGAGTATAAAAATTACCTGTGTTGTGAGTATTCCTTTGATGATGAAACAGGCAATCTTGATGGAAAACAGCCGGAGATTGAGAGGGGAAAATAGGGAGCCCAATTGAAATTAAAACTGGGTTTAACGTTACTGAGGAGGGAGAGAAGAGATCATGGGAGCTGTAGAAGGAACGAAGGAAAAAGAGTAGGACGTGGAGAACGGTTGTTGAAAGAAGTTGGAGGAGATCGTGGGGGGCAAAATGGTACAGGCCGTTGGATCGAAAAGCTAAGAATTAATCTCAGCCCCTCTTTATGTGTAAGTCAATTGGCGGTTACCTGGACCTCTATTGTATAATAGATATATATATACTCCCTCCGTCCCCCTCTGTTCCATGTGAATGTAAACCATTTTTTTGGGCACAATAACTAAGAAATATTATTAAGATAATGAAAATGTGTGGTAGAAAATGAAGAGAGAATGAGTGGAGTTAATAGTAGGTTGGTTGAATAAATTGTATGGTGAAAAATGAAGAGAGAGAATGAGTGGGTGGGATAGGGTGAATATAAAATAATAAATTTGTTTCCATTTTGGGCAGTTTGCATTTACGTGGGACGAATCAAAATGAAAATAAGTTTGCATTCACGTGGGACGAAGGGAGTAGATATGAGTAATTTTTGTGAAAAACTAATTTCTTTTTTAAAATGTTATAAAAAAATTAGTTTTTAGAATCGTTTATCACTCTTATTAGTTAGACTTGGTGCTTTAAAATTAATTTTTTCTTATGTTACAAAAAAATTAATTTTTTACAAGATTTTGGATATATATATATATATATATATATATATATTAATTTCACTAAAAATATATTAATAATTATGGTCTTTCATATGACCATTCATTTAAGTTGAGATACTTGTGTATAATTTGGCATTTTAAAGTCTTTGTTAAATTCTTAACATTTCTTTCAAGTTTGAACATTTTCTTAAATTTCTAAATTGTAAAATTTACAAAGTCAAATCTGTTGGTGGACCCAAAATATTGTAACAAAAGTTTATAACTTTTTCCGATATTGGCTCAGAAAAATACGATATTTGCTTCTAAGGTGGCGTTTGGTTGGAAGGAAAGTGGGGGAAAGGAATGGAAAACTCCCTCTTTTCCATTCCTTTCCCCTGTTTGGTTCATAGAATTTAAAAAAAAAATTTCGAAGGAAAGTTGAATTCCTTCAAATGAAGGAATTCAACTTTCCTTCACAAAAGTGATGGAAAGTCCAATTCCTTGGGGCAATGGAAAAAAAATTTTTTTTGACCAAAATACCCCCAAACCCTACCCACCCCTACCCAGCCCCTACGTACCACCCCCCACCCCCCACCCTACCCCCCACCCCCCCACCCCCACGAATTTTTTTTTTTCTGCCTACCCTCCCCCCCACCCTACCCCCCCACCCCCCACCCCCCACCCCCCACCCCCCCACCCCCACAAATTTTTTTTTTTAATTTTTTTTTCTGCCTACCCTACCCCCTACCCCCACCCTACCCCCCACCCCCCACCCCCACAAATTTTTTTTTTATTTTTTTTTTCCGCCACCCTCCCCCCCACCCTACCCCCCACCCCCCACCCCCCCCCACCCCCACAAAATTTTTTTTTTCTGCCTACCCCACCCCCCCACCCCCCACCCCCACCCTACCCCCACCCCCCACCCCCACGAAATTTTTTTTTTTTCTCGCCTACCCCACCCCCCACCCCCCACCCCCCACCCCCTCCCCCACCCTACCCCCCACCCCCACGAATTTTTTTTTTTTTTCTGCCTACCCCACCCCCCACTCCCCTCAAAATTTTTTTTTTTTAAAGGGTAAATTGGTCATTTTATATGCTTTCATTCCATTCCTATAATTTGTATTTTCAAACAAAAATGATTTGCCAAGGAATTGAATGACATTTCCATTCCATTCCGTGCCAACCAAACGGAGGGGGTTAACCAGTTTTTTTCCATTCCAATTCCTTAAGGAATTCAATTCCATTGACAATTCCATTCCTTCACTTTTTTTCCACCGAACCAAACGCCCCCTAAGGTTCAATTTTTTTTTCTTTTTCAAAAGGGTTGGTTCTTAAGGTTCAAAATTTTAAAATGATTTTTTTATTTTTTTATTTAATAGCCCCCCCACCCATACGTCATAATCAAAATAATTATTCACTAACTATTTTATATCCCATTTTCACTCTCTTATTTTCTTTTTATACTCATAATATGGAAAAATATAGAAATATGCCCCTATCTCTACTTAACACTCCTAAAAAACTAAACATAATCTCAACAAAGAAGACGACAAGCAAACAGGAAGGTTCTAATATCTTGTTGACTCGTTCTTTCCTGCAACCGCTTTTGTTCCTTCAGCGTTCTAAAGGTTGTGCCTGAGTTTATGGTTAATTTTGTAATTTATGATGGCAAAATACTAAAAAAATCGTTAATAAATTTTGAATAATAATTTTAGATTAATTAAATTATTCTACTGAAAATCTAAAAAAAAACTATTAACAATATTTATAATATTGTATCAATAACAAATTTTATATTTTTATTAAGTTATACTTCATTATATCTCAATGTACACACTTACCTGCTTGCTGGGTGTTGTTGTAAACGATACAGTGAACTAAAGGCGACAGTACGTTTTGTGAGTTACTGTGTGTGCAATAAAAGTGTGTGTGTGTGTGTGTGAAGGTGTGTTTTGAAGATTAGGAAGAGGAAGCTTATGTTTTGGAAGTGCATAAAGATAAACAATAAATATGGCTAGAGGATATAAAAAACTAACAACCATTAACCCATTTCTTGGTTTGTGAGTTTAAGCCTAACTGTGAACTTAATAAAAAAAATCGTGAATTTAACTAAAAACAACTGTGAACTTAACAAATATGTTAAATAATCTTATAAAATTGCAAAAATAGAGGAAATGAAAGACTAAAACAAATGTGAACTTAACTGATGCCGCAAAAATCGTGCTGTATCAATCTCCGTCCAGCAGCAAGACTGGTCTCCTAGCTTTTGACCTGGAATACAAAACCCACGACTAGCCGGAATGGTCTCCGGCGAAGACCCTCGGGCGTGAGAGTAAGTATGGTGATTTGAGAGCTAAATAATTATAATGAACAAGATGATTCATAATAACAAAATAGCAATTACCTTTAAACGTTGAAGTTGTGAAGTATTTATAGGTCTTGATAAAAGATATAATTGGAGTGGGATTGTGTGAGATCCCTAGAATCACGGACTAAATTGTGTCCATATATAACTCCTGATTTGTAGGGAGTCTGTTATGAAAAGAGTTGCTGGTGTGCTATGACTGTAGGTCGACGTGCACTTGGTAGGTCGAGGTCGCCTGCATGGATCATGGTCGACCTGACTGCTTGACATAGTCGGCTAATACTGGTATGAGATACGAATCGTATGTCGGACAAAGCTAGGTCGAAACCAAGTAGGTCGGACAATGAGCTAGGATGACTTATCTTTGTACTGGGCCGTGGGCCTTACGTTAACTGGGCCGATCCACCAAGGAGGAGGTGGCAATAATGCTTGGATAGTTGGGCTTCGCTCGTTGGGCCTAGCCCGTCACTTTTATTCCGTTCAGTGGCCCCCAACTTTCTGGATTGACTCTGTCGACCAGGTTAAGAATTTGATGAAGACTTGGGTAGGTCGCAACTGGATGCTCGAGTTGCTGTTTGGTCGACCAATGATGACGTGGCTAAATCTCAATCCTTAACTGTTTTGACGATCCGATTCCCTGAAGCGCCACAATGATGAGGAAAATACGACGCTTTGGACAACTGCCTAGGAAACGACGCAAGTATTAACTGTTGAAATGAACAGTCTGAAGCCTTCCCAAACCCTTTCCAATTCAAATTAGGAAAGGTATAAAGGAAAAACATTTTCCTTTTCGAATTTTTATTACTCTCGGCTTTTGAATACACCCAGCAAGAACGACAACGAAGCAGACGGATTCCCAATCGTAGTCAAGCCTTCGATTTACCGTAAAAACCCATCTTCTCCGACTCGAACAAGGTACCCCTCTATTTCTTCACTTTTTAGGCTTACTTTCCGATTTCCCTTCAATTCCGCCATGGCTAGGTCATTTAGCTGCGAACCAGGGGCTTGGTATGGGTACTGTACCGTGAACCATAGGGTATACAAACATGTAGGTGGCGTAATGAAGGAGATGACCAAAGAAGAGTGTATTTCTATCTTGACTAGGTGGGGTTTGAGATTTAGAGAGCTAGAGCTTCTTGTAGGAGAAGAATTGGGCAATGTAGAGGTAGACGACCCAGGAATTGTTTGTTTTCACATTTTCCACGAGCTGCTAGATCACTTAGTCTTGTTTTACGTTAGGGGGCCCAACAAACCTTCCTTCCTTAGAAATAGAAAAGGATTTCCAGGGGAATCTAGGTCGCCCTTAGGTAGGTCGTATGAGTCTATATCTATGACTGATTCTCCTGTTTCTTCATTTTATACAAATATGTCGACCCAGGCTTCTACGAGCTCCTCCTCTGCCAGGATCGTGGATGCGTTCTGCTCGACAGCTGTTCCAGCTCGAAACGAAAGGGGATACGTAGCTCCCAAACCAGATGTGGGGAAGAAGAATGCTGAGTCGAGGCTAAAGATATTTTACAAGTTCTTTGAGGTAAACCCGGAAGAATATCGTCTTACCCACTTCACGGAAAAGGAGAGGAAGGCTAAAGAGTGGGGACATTGGGCCATGAACCCATCTAGAGTGGCCTTTTACTATGGCCAGTTCGAAGCTGGACTGAGACTCCCATTAGACCCCTTCATCTGTGAGTTTCTAGAGTGAATGGATGCTGTCCCAATGCAGATAGCAACTAATTCTGTGAGGGTCTTGATCTGTTTTACCATGGTGTGTAGGTTTATTGGATATGAGCCCTGCATGAAAGTATTTAGGGAGTTTTTCAAGGTCGTAACAGATAAGAGGACTTTAGGGATTAACACCCCAGCTAGGGCAAAGGCCCCCAAGTTATTCGTAAATTTGCCCGACAAGGTAGTTGGATGGAACTCGCACTTGATTTTAGTCGAAAGTCGATCTGGTTGGGAATTCCCTCTGCCAAATGATGAATCGAGAGTACTTACGGAGGATGAGTACTGGGCCCCTGATTGAAGCAAGGATCTAACTGATAGGCTAAACTTTATAGCTAGCAAATGGCCCATTAGTTGGGAATTGTTGGGGTCGAACAAGAACAACTTTATCCAGGCCGGGATGTTGTTAGGTGGAGATGGAGACGTGGCTCCCTTAGCCTTGAGAGTGAAGGGACTTAGGTATCCCGATTGGGTGACCCACGCCTTAGGTAGATTTGCCGACCAATGTCACTTTTGCCCGAAAACCCCTGACCACTGTAGAACCAATGGAGAGCACGCTGGCGGTAAATTGTTTAACTCACTCTTATTTACTCGCACCTTTCTGCTTTACTTGACAATATGTAGCTCGAACATCTCTTTCTAACTGTTATCTTTCTTGTCTATGCATTACTCACTCCTGAACAGCAAGCAAATATGGTTCACATTATGAGTACCAGTCAAAGGAAGAAGAGCACCAAAGCTCATGGTGTAGCTAATGCACGAGCAGGGAGAAGGAAGCTGTGGAGAGAAATAAGCTACTGCCCAAAGATGGCGTGGGGATAGTCCCCATCCAGGAAATTGAGACGGCTGACCCCTTGAAAAATGACTCCTCCAAAGATCAAGCAGCTGGAGCCAAAGAAGATGAGGTCGATGCTCAGGCCAACCCTAGCTCGGAACCTGAACCAACACTTGAGCCTTTAAGGGCGGCTCCTCAAACTGATACTGAAATCGACTATGTCGATTTAGAAGATGACGATGCTCTTCCACTGAAGTCCATACTAAGGAAAAGGTCGATGCTCGATCAAGGACATGAAGTGGCTAAATCTCAGAAGACGTCGAACTCTGATCATCCTTTGCCCCCAACTCCTACTCGCACAGAACTTGTGCAGGCTGAAGTGGCCAGGCTGAGCGAGGTGCCTCCTCTCATTTCTATAGATAACTTGAGCCGTCAGTACCCCGAGCTAGGGTATGGTCAGGTTATAGTAAGACGAGCTGTAGAGCCCAACATGCTGGCTCGCTTGAACGAGAAGGGGTTCACCCCAGAAGAGATCTCAGATAGATCCGACCTAGCTCACTGCGAGGTAATACTTATCTTTCTGTTTATTTTTCTTTTCCAGTTTAATCGCAACATTCGTAGGTCGCTCTTGTGATTACTTGTAGAGCTAATCAATTCCCGTATGTTGATGCAGTCCCTCACTCTTGTTGAGCAAGCTAAGTGTGGCTGGAGGGATGGCTTAGAACAGGAGAAGATTGCCAAGACCCAGTATGCTCGGAAGTCCCAAGAGGTGACTGAGCTTAGGGAGGAGCTGGTGGATGCCAATTCTGCTTACGACTCCTTAAAGCTGCTCCATAATGATACGGAGAAGGAGAGGGACGAGGCATTGTTTGAGCTTGGGGTTGCCAGGGAAGAGGTAGGCATGCTGATGGAGGAAAATACGACCATCAGACTGAAGAAGGAAGAGATTAAAGCTGAGCTGGAGACTACCAAGCAGACCCTTCAGAGTCGTGATGGATTCTTGACTAAATTGAATGAAGACCATAGTGCAGCTCGAGCAAAATGGAAGGAAGAGTCCGAGGCCAAAGCTAAGGATGCTACGGAGGCCGCAGTGGAAGCTTACAAAGATAGTGACGAATGCTTCAACGTCACCCAAAGCCAAGATTTTAGCTTTTACGATGTTGGTCGACGCCATATGGCTTGACGTATTCTTGTAGATCCTCAGGTCGACATTTCCCTCCAGCAACTGGCTAAATGGACGTCGAAGGAACAGTACGACATGCAGGCTCATAGTGGTCATCCTCTGGTACCTTACAATGATAACAACCTGGCGACCCTCGCCCAGAAAGATGAAGAGCTGGGAGCTGAACCTTGGGTTGTACCTCCCATCGAACAGGTAAACTTCAATACACTTCTTAAAGACCTCGAGGAGGCAGGCGAGATGGAGGAAGATGAAGGTGAGGTCACCCAGGGTTATATTTATTTTGAATCAAGAAAGAGCAACCAGCCACCCCAGCAACAAAACCAAGTGGAGGATCAGCCCAAGCGTGGATACAACTGATCTTTAATTCATATCTGTAATTTTGAACAAGTTCCACCGTACTTTGTTATCATATTTGTGTAACCTATGCCTTGGCCCAGCTTTGGGAGGCAATTAACCTGATATATTTCTGTTTGATCAAGTTCTAGCCCGTTTTGGGGGACTTGCTTCTTTTAATCGTAGTTGACTTATACTTGAATCATTTTGTTTAGATCCCTGCTTGTATGTATGTCGAACTAGATTTATAAGGAGAATGAAATTGACATAAGTTTTTGGTCGGACTATGTTAGGAACATAGTCAATTTAATACTTGCTTATTTTGAAAACGAGATTGACTAAGAGTCGAATCTATTAAAGGAACGAGACTGACTAAGAGTCGAGCCTGTTAGAACGAAGTCGATCAAGGGTCGGACTTGTTAGAGAAATGAGACCGACTAAGAGTCGAGCCTGTTAGAACGAAGTCGACCAAGAGTCGGACTTGTTAGAGGAATGAGACTGACTAAGAGTCGAGCCTGTTAGAATGAGGTCGACTAAGAGTCAGACCTGTTAAAGGAACGAGACTGACTAAGAGTCGAGCCTGTTAGAGCTGATCCATTACACGTACAGGCCCAACGACCCACGATGAACCCTCCGCGCGCCACCCACCATCCAGTCCATGTTGTAAGCCTTTGGAAAAGCCCGGCTACACGTGAGGGGACGTGTAAAAGAACATTATCCCACATCGGGAATAAACAAGACTTGTCTCTAACATATAAGGATCCTGGGCTACTCCCCTTAACACCAATTGATTTTAATTGGTGGAACCTCAGACCTTATCATATTGGACAAAATATGTTAGAATAGGATAAGGGAAGTATATATTTAATATAGGACTGTTAATATCCTTTTGTAATTGGAATGAAACATCTAGGAAATAGGAATAGACTTTAGTCTAGGACCAT
This sequence comes from Adenophora triphylla var. japonica, assembly GCA_022495995.1. Lineage (NCBI taxonomy): Eukaryota > Viridiplantae > Streptophyta > Magnoliopsida > Asterales > Campanulaceae > Adenophora > Adenophora triphylla. Next base: position 358,139 of record JAFEMH010000747.1, on the reverse strand, counting down.
TGTACTCATTCAATTCATTCAGTATATAATTGGCTAAATGCATAATGAGAGACTCACGTTGAGTCTTTGAAATTTTCTTGTGCCTTAGTCTCTCTCTCTCTCTCTCTCTCTCTCTCTCTCTCTCTCTCTCTCTCTCTCTCTCTCTCTCTCTCTCTCTCTCTCTCTCTCTCGTATTTTCTCTTCCTAACATCATATTCAGGTCGTGTGACTTCGTCTCTCATTTTTATGAATTTATCATATCTTACATGGTATCAGAGCTACCAATCCATGTGGCCTGATTTTCGCTTCCGCAATTCTTCTTTAAACTCTCTAATTAATTTTTCTCTCTTCTTAAAACAATGGATGACTTTTGGTACGATCCCGGATGCTTTGATACGTTACCATCATTCTATGATATTATGTAACGAACTTGATCATACAGCAATCGAGTGTTTGTGTCGTTTTGAACCAAGTAATGTTCATACCTTATGTGACACGAGACAAGCTTCTTTAATTGATCAATCACACAGAATTCCTTTAGCAGCTTCATTTGTTTTCAAGTTTACTATCTAGCTAGAGCTTGTTAGCAAGCTAGCTTATTTAGAGCTTTTACTCACATCAATAAATTGTTTCATTTTATATTTATTTTGAATTTAATTTTCAAGGATATTTCTATTTGAATCATGTCAACTTGTCAACCTTGAATTTCTTACTTAAATCTGAATCATGATAAAAATAAAGTGAACGTGTGAATTAATGACATGCATTTTATTTCAATAACAATTGGCATACTTCATAAATGACACAATTAATCAAAATTAAACCCCCTAATAAAGAACACAAATTCATCGCATTTAAATAGGTACAACTTTAAACTCTAAGATCTCCTCAACCTCCAAAAACAAGAAAGAAATAAATCCTATCTCTAACAATGGCGGGTGTGATGTCAACTTACTAAATTTTCACTCAAATCAGAAACGGAAATTAGTTTAGGGACTAAGGGAGCACTTCAATATAACGATAAAGAATTCATTTTCGATCAAGAAAATCTTGCTACGATAGGTCATATGTATGGATCTTTAGACAAAAGAATTCAACTTCATACAAGTACTCTAAATCTCAAAGTACAATTCACTGATAACCTATTGATACTGATACAATTGTTGAAATTTTGGTTTTGGAAAGTGTGATTTGACCGACTTTTGACCAAGAATTTCATTGGGTTTCATTTTAGAAAAATGGAAAATGATTGCATATTAATAATCTACATTTGGAGTAGATTAATTTGATATATTTACTTTCTCAAAACCAATTAGTGGTGAATGAGAAATTAATGCTCAAAGTATGCAAAATAAAATGGGTTTTATGAAGAGTTTATGGGATATGGAATAGTTATCCCACATTGCTTAAAGATATAAAGCAATGATAGTTTATAAGTGGATCCATCCAAGGAAGGAGTCATCAAGTTGATCTCCTTGGGCCAACCTAGTTGGGCCATTGAGCCAACCATGCATCCAAGTGGGCTATTGAGCTAGTTTTGTTCTAGCTTAAAATGGACCCACAACCCGCGAAGCGCGCGAAGGGGCGGTTTAGGGCGCACTTTGCACTTTGCTAGGAGCTAAGGAGCCTTAAACTTTTGACAAAAGTTGGCTCGGTTCATGGTTCGACTTAGCAATGGTGGTTCGGTCCATTTCTCGTGGGCTTGGAGGCGGGTTCGGTTCTGGCGCTTGGGCTGGCCGAATTGGATTGGTTTGGGCCAAGGCCCAGAATTGATCAAGGCAAGCTCTTAGGAAATCTGTTGGGCTTAGGCGAGTGGTCCGCTTGGGGTGGTTTGGTTTGGGCCGGATTGGAGTAAAGGGTTGTGACTATTCTTGAAAAGGAGGGTGTGACCCATACCTTTTCAAATAGGCGGGACCCATACCTTTTCAAATAGGCGGGTCAAGGCTGTTGGGTCGACCCAGCAGATCTCCTCCCTCCATTTAGATCTGATCCAATGGTCCAGAATTCACCAGACACCAATTATGCCTATTCCCAATAGACACCTTGACTCTTCATACACTATAAATAGACCCCCTGGTTTGTCAAATAAAATCACTCATTGATCAAATCACTTCTCTCTTTCATAAGTTTACTCTCTCTTCTCACTAGAAGTAGAGAATCACATATTTAACCGAGTTAACGATCTCGGTTAGATATCTAACTGAATTTGAAATTCACTCACAGAATTCAACGGAATTCTTAACATCATCTGTTAGAAGATAGAGCATCTTGTTGCATAAGTCTTCTTCAAAGTCTGGAAGTGTCAAACACGAATTTTGTTCGCCGAAGTCATTAATTTGGAGTGCTCCTATTAATGACTATAAAGTCGTTTTATCTTGAGAGAAGATTGCCGCAAACCGTTAGCACCAGTGCGGGACAATATCTTCTTGCGGAGATTGTGTCCAACACAAGACTCGACTTCTTTAATTACTCGGTTTGCTTTAATTTTTGCATTCTAGTTTATCTTTATTTCCTGCCCCGTTAATTATGTTATGGTTCATTATTTATTTGTCATTTCGTTAAATTCAAGAAAGCCTTATTTATTGTCAAACAGACAATTTTCCCAACAATCGCAAGAAGATATTGACGTTTTCTTGTTTTTATGACAAATATGAGCCAATGATGATGGACAACCGAAGGACATTATCGTTAGAGACTTAACGAGAAAAAATAACGGTTTCCAAGGAAGGATAACTAGAAGAGCATTGGAAGTTAACTAGAAGATAACGAGAAGGTCAACAATAATCCCGGAAGTGATTCAAAGAATTGTTGACAACATGGAGCGGACTTATAAACAAAAAAGTTCATGCAAGGCAGATAACCCAGGCAAATAACCGAAGAGAAAGAGGATGATGATCCAGATTTGCCAAGGTAGATAACCGAAGAGGAAGAGGATGATGATCCAGATTCGCCAAGGCAAATAAACCAAGGAGAAAGGAGGATGATGATTATCCAGATCCAAAAAGACAGATAGTCAATCCGCGAAGACAAATAGCCACAGAAGAATGGGATCATGAAAATCTCATATGTAGGACGTACATACTGAGTGGACCAAATGATGTCTCGTGGGGACAACCAAAGAGTTGTAGAACACTTTGGAACGGACTATAAGGTTCAAGGAACCAACTCCAAGATTTGTTACAAGATATGGTAAATCACGTAGCAAAAAGTTTGTCGTATTCCAAGAAGGGAAATGGACAACATGAATCAAAGCCAACGTCAACGAAAGGTTGAATAGGTTTGATTGAGAACTAAGGGGGTTTGAAGCCAACTTAGCAAGTTGAAGGTCAACCCATAAGAATGGTGGATAGACACTAGAGCTGAACTACCCACCATATATATGCTGATAAAGAGAGCTTCTCATTAAACACTCCTTTCAATGGAAGGAAGGTGTAAATGAGAAACTCTTCTACTTCCAACGTCGTGGGACTTGGAAGGATCATGCCGAAGATGACTTTGCAGAGAACCGACTCTCGTGAATATGCTTTGCATGTCCTGACATTCGCAAGAACCTAGTTTCTTGGTAAAGGGTACTTTGCCTAGAGGCAAAGAGCATCGGTGTTTCTTATTTTTGCCTTTTGAAAGGTTCTAATTTATGGCATGATAAATTAGGTTATGTGAATTTCAACACAATTAAGATGTCAGTGAATCAAGAATTAATTCTCATGAATAAATTCGTTTCAACTGACAAGTGTGAAATTTGCGTGAAAGATAAAATGACTAAGTCATCATTTTCTTGAAGTAATAAGAAACACGACACCTCTTGAGTTAGCTCACACAAATAATTGTGATCTAAAGTTAGTGCAAACTCGAGGTGGGAAAAAGTATTTAATTACTTTATAAATGGTTACACAAAACATTCTCTTGATAAGGAAGGATGAAGCCTTGGAGGCTTTCCAAACTTATAAGAATTTAGTTGACGAATCAACTTAATGTAAGAAGATTCGAAAAGCTATAATGAGGGGAATATGCGGCGCCGTTTGAGGATATTTGTGAGGATATTTCCGGCAGTATTCATCAAACGATCGCAACATATTCAACTCGCCTAATGCAGAGCTAAATGCAAGAATCATACCCCTATAGAGATGATAAATGCAATAAGCTCTGGCTTAACCAAATTTGTGGGGGAAGCTGTACAGTCATTTTTAAATGACATACCCAAGAAAGGATTTGATAAAACTAATTACAGATTATGGCGTAATCGTAAGACGTTTTATAAATACTTTAAGTGTGGGGATACACCTCAAGTGTGGGGATACACCTCAAGTGTGGGGGTACAAGCTAAGTAAAAGTACTTAAGCCAAAGACAAGGAATTTGGTATTCCTTAAATTCATATTTCCTTGAAGTAAAAAGGAAATAATATAAGTTTTAGAAGAGAACTTATAAAATTGTAAAAGATTTATCTTAATAGTAAGATGAACTAAGACACAGTTTGTGGACAAAAGAAGCTAGTCTTTGGTCCTAATTTTCTATGGTAGAAAATTAAACGAAAACTGTTAAATAATGTTGTTAACATTTAAATGAATAGTTCATCATACATATGGAAGTTGGTTGATCTTCTTCCATAATGCGAACCATTGGGTTGCAAATTGGTTCCTAAAAGGAAGTATTTGAAAGATGAATCTATAAACGGAAAACTCTTGAAAGATAAAGTCCTAAGGCAGACTTTCAAGAAGTGTAGTCAAGAGAGTTAGAATTTCAAAAAGATAGATTTCTAAAGGGAAAAACAATCTTGAGAAATAAACTCTATTGAGACGAATTATTAATCTGAAAAGGCGGATTATTAATCTCGAAAGTGAGACTCTTGAGATACGAGAATGCGAAGAGAAAAGATTCTTAAAGTAATAGACTCTTTAATGGTAGAATCATAAGAGTTAGATAAATTCTCCAAGATAGACTCTCGAATAAGCTAAATTCTTGAGAGATGAAATCTATGAGGTAGAATCTTGAGAGGTAATCTATAAGGTAGATTCCTGAGAGGTAGACTCTAAGGAGGTCAAACCACTTAGAGATACTGAATACTTGGGAAGTCGGACCGGTACAGAGATAATAACCACTCGAAGAAACGTAGATAGAAGAATTTGTTCACTCGAAAGATTGACCATTCTAGAGAGACTAAAAGTCTAATTAAAAATTGTAATAAATCACTAAGTATAGTCAAAAGTACTTGGAGTACTTAGAGATATTCTTGTGATTACAGATTACAATAAAATAAGATATTCAATAGTATGAAAAAGGATATACTGATTGGATATCAGACACAAATAAACTCCAAGGTGAAAAATGTGTTCACAATAAATGGAGCAGCGGTGTCAAACTTCAAAGACAACATGAACAACTCAATTCAATAAGAAATCTGAGTCGATAGCGTCAGTTAAAGATAAAAGCTGAATGGTCTTGGAAAATATTCCTTGTGGAATAAGTTTGTGTCTACATAACCTAAAGCATTGTGATGACAATGAGAAATAGGAAAAGGTGTAGAACATCATGGTAAGTCAAGACACAATGGTCATTGACTTATTACCATAAGACAATTGATCTCAAATGATACTGTCACAACTGGCCATGTGAAGTCAAAAACGGATCCGTATACCAAAAGGTATGAATAGGAGATCAAATTATGCAGTAAGGGGAATGAAGTTAAGAACCCACACAAACAAAGAAATCCATAGTGGACACTCAACCTTGAGAATTGGAGATCCCATGCCCTTGGTTCAATGAGACAACTAAATTATGGAAATTCTAGTATGTGCACTTAGAACTCATTATAACTCATTCTCAGAAGCCATCTAAGTGCTAAAACACCTGATGACGTGTGGTGAGGGTAAGCTCAAAGCTTTTAATGATTCCTATACCTAAGAGGTGGAGTATAGCAGGATACTCTTTATGGGAGATCACCTATATAAGTGAAAAGTAATAAGGCCGCTTCTAAATTGAAACACTTATGAATCAAGAACGGTCCAGGGCCAAAATGGACAAAACGTGAGAACAAAACGTGTTAGAGCTGTTATTGTGTGAGTACTATTGTCTTGGTATACACTATACAATCACTGGTTCAAAGCGTCTCGCTACCAAATGGCTAGTATATCCGATAGTATTTCACTAGGGAAGGTTCAAGGCCATAAGCTACCTATCTCGATGCAATAATAGTTCGCCGAAACTTCCAGACGAGTCTGCATTCATACATGCATTAATTTGTCATTCATGTGGGGGATTGTTGGAATTTTGGTTTTGGAAAGTGTGGTTTGACCGACTTTTGACCAAGAATTTCATTGGGTTCCATTTTAGAAAAATGAAAAATGATTGCATATTAATAATCTACATTTGGAGTAGATTAATTTGATATATTTACTTTCTCAAAACCAATTAGTGGTGAATGAGAAATTAATGCTCAAAGTATGCAAAATAAAATGGATTTTATGAAGAGTTTATGGGATATGGAATAGTTATCCCACATTGCTTAAAGATATAAAGCAATGATAGTTTATAAGTGGATCCATCCAAGGAAGGAGTCATCAAGTTGATCTCCTTGGGCCAACCTAGTTGGGCCATTGAGCCAACCATGCATCCAAGTGGGCTATTGAGCTAGTTTTGTTCTAGCTTAAAATGGACCCACAACCCGCGAAGCGCGCGAAGGGCGGAATGGGCGGTTTAGGGCGCACTTTGCACTTCGCATCGTCGCTAGGAGCTAAGGAGCCTTAAACTTTTGACAAAAGTTGGCTCGGTTCATGGTTCGACTTAGCAATGGTGGTTCGGTCCATTTCTCGTGGGCTTGGAGGCGGGTTCGGTTCTGGCGCTTGGGCTGGCCGAATTGGATTGGTTTGGGCCAAGGCCCAGAATTGATCAAGGCAAGCTCTTAGGAAATCTGTTGGGCTTAGGCGAGTGGGCCGCTTGGGGTGGTTTGGTTTGGGCCGGATTGGAGTAAAGGGTTGTGACTATTCTTGAAAAGGTGGGTGTGACCCATACCTTTTCAAATAGGCGGGTCAAGGCTGTTGGGTCGACCCAGCAGATCTCCTCCCTCCATTTAGATCTGATCCAATGGTCCAGAATCCACCAGACACCAATTATGCCTATTCCCAATAGACACCTTGACTCTTCATACACTATAAATAGACCCCCTGGTTTGTCAAATAAAATCACTCATTGATCAAATCACTTCTCTCTTTCATAAGTTCACTCTCTCTTCTCACTAGAAGTAGAGAATCACATATTTAACCGAGTTAACGATCTCGGTTAGATATCTAACTGAATTTGAAATTCACTCACAGAATTCAACGGAATTCTTAACATCATCTGTTAGAAGATAGAGCATCTTGTTGCATAAGTCTTCTTCAAAGTCTGGAAGTGTCAAACACGAATTTTGTTCGCCGAAGTCATTAATTTGGAGTGCTCCTATTAATGACTGTAAAGTCGTTTTATCTTGAGAGAAGATTGCCGCAAACCGTTAGCACCAGTGCGGGGCAATATCTTCTTGCGGAGATTATGTCCAACACAAGACTCGACTTCTTTAATTACTCGGTTTGCTTTAATTTTTGCATTCTAGTTTATCTTTATTTCCTGCCCCGTTAATTATGTTATGGTTCATTATTTATTTGTCATTTCGTTAAATTCAAGAAAGCCTTATTTATTGTCAAACAGACAATTTTCCCAACAACAATATACGCAAAAATGGTAAGGAATAAGACAAAGAAACGGATACAGTTTTGCACTTTTTATTTGATGTAAAACTGCATTTGGTTGGTCCGGAAAATTTTAATCTCGTGGTGAACAAAGGGCATTCATTTTTGAAGAACAATGTATCGAAGTCGTTAACTTGAAACTACTCTTAGTTAACCTTAATTAATTCTAAGATAGAGCTGAAGAAGATAAGCAGAGTAACTTTATGTTGCCTAATTAAGCATCTGCTCAAGTATACTACTAAAGGTTTTAATAGCAAAAAAAAATAATAAAAGAATTGAAGGGAAAAGCCAACCTGTATGGGTAATGCCACACCAACTAAGGTTTTAATAGCAAGCACAATATTTGGGTTTCCATCCCATTCCATCTCCAACTCCATTGTGATAGCCCCACGATCACCTTCGAGTATAGAAACTCCTAACGGATATGGATATATAGTTTATATATACAAGCATCAGCCATTTTCTGTCCAATAAACATATACTGCAATTCAATTACACGGAGTTCTTCTCAAACCCAAACAAGATTATAATACCTTGTGAATGAGTCCATCATCAATAATGGAGCTGCTTAATTTTTTGAATAGCTCATATAAGGCCTCCACTTCACTCACTGTGACTACAAAGAGAAAATTTGCAATATATGAGAAAATAGATATGTGATTTGTGGCAATATAATACCGAGAAGGAAAAATATAAACTTGACACAATTTCAGCAATTTACCCCTTTATCTCAAAAATGACAAAAACAAGCAGGTATATATTGGACTAAAACAAAGTGAGTTTCAAATGCCAAATATACTAGGGAGGGATTCAAGGACAGTGAAATTAGGGATTCCACAAATCAAAAATGCATTTATCCGAAACCCTAATCGGAATTGGTTATACCTAAAACCCTAGTACATACGCAGCCAATTACAGATGCAATTAGTTCACTGCAGAGTAGGCATATACAACAAAACGAGTCAACGTAGGGTTAAAGGACCGGGGAGAGAGGGATGGAGAATGATAGAACCTCAGATCTAGTGTTGATGTGGCTAACATCGGCGGCGACGCCGGGAGTTCCGGCAATATCGTAGAGAGCGAGACTAGATACGGGAGCTGATTCCGATGAAAACGAGTCAACACGACAGCCTTCATTATTGTTCTACCGATCGATTGTTTGTCGAGATCGAGAGAGAGAGAGAGAGAGTTAAGAGAGAGAAACTGGGGGAGATTGTGAAATGAACGATGGGTTTCACAATAGGGGAGAGAGAGAGAGAGAGAGAGAGAGAGAGAGAGAGAGAGAGAGAGAGAAGGGATTAGGATGAAGAGTGAAAAGAGTGAATACGGCGACTCTGATTTAGGGAATTTATACATCAAATTACCGACGTATAATTCCGTCGGTAACATTTAATTTTCCATCGGTAATACCGACGGACGCGGTCCGTCGGTAAATTTTCGTCGATAATAACGCTGTTTCTAGTAGTGATTGGTTATATCCGGAACAAAATGAATCGTTTGATTCAAATGACTCTTCTTCCGTTGTAGAAGAAGAACCATTAACTGATGTTAATGAGTCTTCTCCCCATTTCTTCTCTACTTCAAATTGGTATGTTGATCATCTCGTTGATCAACTCCATTGCCTTCAAAAACTTCCAAATCAATCTTTGTCAAATTACTTTTCTGAAGCGAAATCAATTTCTTATACTCTTACTAGGGCCGGGAGTCCTATTTCTGAAATAGAGCTCATTGATTTTCTTGTTGATGGACTTGATCCATTATACAATAAATTTGTCAATTATTATTATTTTCGAAAACCACAAATCTCGTTAGATTTATTTTTCGAATGTCTTATTGATGAGGAAAAACAGTTTAAGAAACCATATTTATCACCTCCACTAGCATCAATTTCTTCCCCAACACCAGCTCCAATTCCATCGCCATCAGAAGAAGAAGAATGAGTTTCATCTCCAACACCTGCTCCAGTTCTTTCCCCAACATCCGCTCAACGAACCTATCCCATCCCCAACACCATCCGCAACAGAGGAGCTTGTACCATCCCCAACACCATTCGCAACAGAGGAGCTTGTGCCATCCTCAACACCAACACCAACATTTGTTCCATCAACAACTCCATCTCAAACTCCGGAACCTGCTGATGTCAGCTCTCCACCACTACCAGGCTTCGATGACGTGATCCTACCACCAGACATTGGTTCAAGATACTCTTCACCACCACCAGTCCAATCCCCACCACTCCCAATACGTATCCCCTCTTGAATGAACGCTCGCCGAAAAATAAAATAAAATTTTTAGGAGTCGCCACGCCGTTTTAAAGGAAACATTGAAAACCTTTTAAAAATGGGAAAATGGGTTCGGGGGTCAGGTTACGACGTGGGAAGAGAATATAGAGCTCACCCACGTCGCCTCTTTCAAGACTTTCAATCAAATAAGGACAATGTAAATCATTCTAGGTGTGTGCAAATCGTGTCAACAATCAAGACATATAAATTTGGATTTTGTAAATGATAATAAAAATGAGATACAACTTGTGAGCCATTAAAATGGGGGCCACACCCAAATTACATCTTGTGAGCCTTTTAAAGTGGGGGCCACACCCTTACAATTGTTGAAATTAAATTACAAGGAAATGGGATGAGACAGTCTGTCCAAGATCACGGATGTCATACGACACAGGACTGCCCAGGGCTTTGGGTGTCGTACGACACAGGATTACCCAGGAGCGTGGATGTCGTATGACACAGGATGCCCTGATCAGACTATCTCTTACAAAGGGGGGTGGGCACACCACCAATACTACTCAGGTTACTTTAACTATGAAAAAACACTGATTAGGGTCTGAATCCAATTTGGGGTTGATTGGAGTTAATGAAGTCAAGATTGACTTCCTGTGCTACGGATGTCGTATGACACAGGACGCCCAAGGCAGTCTATGTCATACGACAGAGGCCGCCTCCATCAGCAGATTGCACCCAAATGATCCCAGACTTCCCAAACGATGATATTAAGCTAAAATAAAAACTTAAAACAGTAAAATGACAGTAATAAGTGAGTATTGTGGGAGGATCACATGGCTTTGATGGCCAAATGTGAATGATCACATATTTGGGCCATGATGAAGGGGCCATCACCTCCTAACTCGGACAAAGATGATCAATATCAACAAGGTTAACAAAAATGGAATTAATGGCAACAACGAGATTGAAATAAAAGAGTATTATGGAAAGATCATGGAATTTCGGTGACCCAATGTGAATGATCAAATTTCTTGGGTCACAAATCAAAGAACCCTCACTTCCTAACTCAACAAAATGATCAAGATCAGAGAGATCGAGACTCGGATGAGTGTGGATATGGAACGATCCACACTCACCTTAGCATTCAAGCACCCCGCATATCAGCACTAAACAGGAGTGTGCATCAGCATATAGAAGAAACACATAACCAGCATATTCAGAAACCACAGGGGAAGGAATCAACACTCAGATGAGTGTGAATATAGATGATTCACATTCATCTTTGTGTTTAAATCACAGATTATCACAATCCAAACCATTGTATAGCTAAAAAATACGAATCAGAACATGAATATCACAACTAACACGGTTCAAACAATGCTTAGACAGAGCATATGAACCAGAACATGATTAACACGGTATAAACAAAGCAGGACCATTCTAATCACGGATTAACAGATCACAAATGATGAACATGAAATGGCATAGGATGCATAATCAGAAGAGAGAGATTCAGAGATTACCCTTAGAGTATCCACACTCGCTATACCACGTCGGTATAGGGAGTCTTCAAAGCAGCTTCAGAATGGGAGAGTTCGAGCTCAGAAACAATGGCTGTGAAGCTTCAAGGCTGATTTTGGTGAATACTCGAAAATAGACCGAACTGAGGTTGTGAGAACGGACGGCCGGAGATGATGGATTCGTGAACTGAAAAGGGTTGGAAGCAGAACCGTGGTAGAGCGGTGACGGTGGTTAACGGCTTAGAACAGGGGAGCGATTGAGAGAGAGATTTGTTTGGGTAGGTAGCTAGAGAGAGAGAAAGGTAACAGTGAGGAAGGGAGATCTCTTGGCTTGGCGTTGTTGGGGGCGGCGCCGTGGCTGTGATTGACGCTGTTGGGGAACGGTGGCCCCGCTTTGGGTAGAGGAAGAGAGCTCGATGGAAGCGGTTGTTTGAGAAACAGAGGACGGTGAGGGGTTTAGCCGGTGAATGGGTTTAGAGGGGGAGGAAGGACGGTTGCCGGCGAACTGGTTTGGAGATCGGAGAAGACGATTTTGGGAAGCTCGTGAGGAAGACAATGGGAAACGTATAGAGAGAGAGAAGCTCTGGATCTGTTTGCGTTTAGTGAGAGATTCGAGAGATTCGAGAGAGAGTGTGAGAGTTCCCCCCTTTACAAAATGAGGATAATCTTTAATTAATACTGCCTTGGAATTGTCTTGTGGTGTCGGACGACACCGGTCTTTCTACTGGCAGAATGGGCCGAAGGGAGGCAGGCCCAAAACTTAATGAATATAAATAATTAGTTTTAGGCAAGCCCAAAACTAAGAAATATAAATAATTTGGCAAGCCCAAAACTAAATGTATTTAAATAAATAAGTAAGCCCAAAAATCAAGGCAGGCCTTTTGCAATTTAAGGAAAACAAGCCCAAAAACACGAGTTCGGGTCGGGGTACTCACACCTCTCCACCTCCCGTCTTTTCTCCACCACCATCCGTTGTTCATCCATTACCTCCTCCAAATGTGCCTGAAAGTGCACTTCCTTCAGAAGATAGTGTCCTGTCTGATTCTTCTCTGACCCCGGAGAAGTCAAAGCAGGAGACAGTGCCTCCACAAGGAGCATCTCAGATTCCATTTCCCCACTCTACTACAAATTATGATGGTTTTGCTCAAGTACAAAATGATGAAGATGGGTATTATGCACTATATCCGCGGAACAGTGGCGTTACATACCTTTCTTGGGATGATCAACTTTATAAGAGACTTTTATTCAACATTAATAAGTTGCTTTCGGTGTTTCCTGTTAGCATGGGTTTTGTGACAGCTAAGTTCAAGCCGCTTTTCCGTACCTACGATTTGCTTGAGGGAGGGTATTGGACAAAATATGTTAGAATAGGATAAGGGAAGTATATATTTTATATAGGACTGTTAATATTCTTTTGTAATTGGAATGAATCATCTAGGAAATAGGAATAGACTTTAGTCTAGGACCATTGTACTCATTCAACTCATTCAGTATATAATTGGCTAAATGCATAATGATAGACTCACGTTAAGTCTTTGGAATTTTCTTGTGCCTTAGTCTCTCTCTCTCTCTTTCGTATTTTCTCTTCCTAACATCATATTCAGGCCGTGTGACTCAGTCTCTCCCTTTTATGAATTTATCATATCTTACCTTCTCAACTGAGTCTCTGACTAACAGCCATCACATTTCACTTCAAATATATACTCCCTCCGTCCCAACATTTTATAGACTTTTAGTTTTTCACGGGAATTAAGGAGGAAGTATTATATTAAAAGTGTTGTGAGTGTGAAAATAAAATAGGAGAGAGAATGAGTGGAGAGAATAGTAAATTATAATGGTGATGTGAGTATTAAAATAATGTAAGAGAGAATGAGTGAAAGGAATAGTAAAGATTCCTTTCCATTTTAGAAAAGTAGATATTATTGTGGAACGCCCAAAAAGAAAAGTTTAGACTCCCTCCGTCCCGTAATACTTGACACGATTCTTTGTTCTTCGCACGGGAATTAAGGAAAAAGTAAAAAGGTTGATGTGTTGTGAGTGTAGATAGTTAAGTAGGAGAGAGAATGAGTGGAGAGAATAGTAAATTATAATGGTGTTGTGAGTATTAAAATAATGTAGGAGAGAGAATGAGTGGAGGGAATAGTAAAGATTTTTTGCCATTTTAGGAAGTGTGACTTATCAGTGGGACGCCCAAAATAGAAATGTGTGTCAAGTATTATGGGGCGGAGGGAGTATATTATCATGGAACGAACGGAGGGAGTAAATATTACTTAATTAGTTAACGAGTATCACGTGGCTGTTACCTGGTGCTTGCTTCAACTTGTGTCCTAGCTGAGGAAATGGTGACGTGATATCAGTAACCTAATACTCGTACAATATTTCTATCCACTGAGGTGTTTCTGTTACGTGTTCAATTTCTAAACCTACAACTTGACTCTTTAACTCTATGAAACCTTATTGGGCAAACTCCGTTTTCATCCATTAAAATTATTTTTTTTAAAAAAAATCATTGCAATTCGGAAATGTATCATTTTGACCCCAAATTTGTGGTGGTAAATTTTTCAACCTTCGTTCCTCATGTCAGTAGGTTTACGTTCAATACTAATTCAGCTTATTTGGGATCCATCTATATTAAAATTAATCTTATGTAATGTGAAGTTATCAAAATGAGGTGAATGTGGTAAAATCATATCTGTTGCTACAGTGCTACAACAGCATATTTTTAATTCCAACAATTCCCAATTCCCAATTCCTTTACTAGCACACTATTCATGTACAAGTAAAATTCAGCCATGTAATAGAGGGAATTTGCCCCGTAAGTTCCTTTTGGAACAAATCACTTTTCACTAAGTTTTTCATTGTATTAAAATATCTCATAAGTTCTCATATTGTATTATGTATAATACAACATTTAGTTATGCAGTAGTTTAAAATCATAATACTGCATTCGCACCACCGCCTCCTCCACAGCCCAGCTCCGCCGCCGCCGTCTGCTATCGCCGCATGCCGGATTCCGGTCAATTTTCGCCGGAATCCGGTCAAATTTCACCGGAATCCGGCAATTTTGGCTGAAATCCGGTCACCGGATGTCGGAATCTAGTCGCCGGTCCACGGGCTTCGGACCCCGGTCACCGGCGGCCGCCGGAATGTAGTATTATGGCCTCAATTGATGTTGTATTTTCGAAACATAATACAACATCATAAAAGGAACTTATTAAGCATAGATTTATAAAAAAGAACATTTTCTCTACATGCCTGATATTATAGGCTTGATATCCACAATTTTCACATAAACTACATATATATTCTATTGATATACTTTGAAGGAAACTCTGCCATTATGCAGAGCTTCTTTTATGCCATATCGGGATCGAATCGACCTCCCATGGGCAAATTCATCATATTAAGAGACTTCTTGGAGTCGGACGGACGTTTTCTCTGTCGAGCATAAACTATCCATAACACAATGGATAACATTACAGCGCTAGAAGATACAAGGAAACCAATATAAGTCATCTCACTGTATTTGCTCAAATCTGGACAGTGCTTCTTACTGATGTTAGTAAAGGTTTCTTTAACGAAAGTTGAGTCAATCAAGTCAACGAGGAACGGGGTTTCCTTGTATAGTCTGTAACTGACGTTGACTGAGGCTGTCATCTGTGTGTAACGATCTGGTGTAATCCGGCCTTGCGTAGTGCAGAGCCCAGATTTCGACACCACACACACGTACTTCTTCCAGGCCTGTGAAAACAACAACTCTTACAAAAAAAATCCGGGTAATATTTCATTTTTAGTTGGGATACATTATGAACATACAGACCGTGCTTGCAGCCTTGAAGTCAACTTCATCCTTTGCACATTGGCGATCATCGCGGTTGGATAGATAAGGATTGCAGAGAAGAGGAACCAATGGACCAGATTGGTTGTAAAACAACGGCGGGCCAGCTTCTGGTGGGATATCGGCGTTGGAGACGTTGGTTATGGCGTTATTGATAGTTGAAATGATGCCAAAAGTTGCATCCTTTGTAGTATCTGAGATTTGCTGGGCAGTGTTATAATCTACCTTTGGGAGTATTTTCTCGAGGGCAGAATTGGCATCCGGATTCTGAAGATAATCATCGACTGCAACACATGTGTCCGTGACAGTACTAGTAGCATTCGAAAGACACATCTCAGAAAAATTTACATACCGCATAACTTTAGGAATAGAGCTTTTTTTTTTTTAACATCGTTTAAACTTACTTGTGAATGACGAGAAATAGGCCACTCATTATGAATGTTGCCGCCACAAGAATCCACCCGATGATCATTAATCTGCATGTATCAATCGTATAGTCAATCACTTTATATAGCTTATTGAACAAAAGAAGAAGTTTTCGCTAAATTTTTTTCTTGTTTAACTTACATATATATAATACACTGCAGTCCAAGAAGGGAGAATACTGCAACAACAGATCCAAAAAAATAAAAGGATTCAGAGAAAGATAAATTGATGTGTGTGCTAACATAATCGTTGTTAGTTTATAGGCAAGATTATGACTTACAAAAGCCCAAAATCGCCAAAATGATCAGCGCAGCAGCAACATAAGTTAGCCAGGTACTCCTGAAAACACAACACAGAACAAACAATTTGAAGTTATTTCATAAGAAGCTTGTCTGCATTAAGCTTATGTGGGTCCGGCTCTTCCCTGGATCCCACGCAGGAGCTCTTGTAGTACCAGGTTTCCCATTTTTTATAATGATAAAATGAAGAGAAAAATAGAAGAATTACGCAGAGTCCAAGAATTTCTGAATGTCAGTTGAACTCTTGCTAGAAATATTTTGGAAGTTGTTAGCGACAACGTTAATAGTAGTTCCCATTTGAGCGATTTCTTTTTGGTAATCTTCAGGTAAAGAAAGCTCTCCATCACCAATCTTTTTAGCATCCATAAGGCTATTAAGCAGGTTCTGGAGATTCGTAACCACTGTCTCCGCCTCATTCAGAACATAATCCAACACATTCTCTACGCTATTCTGAAACTTGGTTTCCCCAGTATATAATACCGCAGTTCCTGCTCTGGATAACATAATCAATGATAACGATCAGCAGAAATGAACTATGAAAAACAGAGAAATTGAGGGGATTGAGAATTTTTACGCTGCGGTTATGGTGAGAAGGACGAGGGTACAAAGGGAAAGAGCAAAAATGGTTCGAGAATAACCCCCACGGCCTTTTCTTGGGCAGCAGCAGCAGCAACAACAGACGCAAAACAGCCATAGGCCAAATAAGAGGAACCATACTACTGCAACAATTACTGGAGGAGCAGCTGAGTATGCCACTGACTGTAATCAAAATAATACTATCAATAATTAGTTTTAAAATTTCATCAAGATTGTTGAATTCTCATGTATTATCTGTCAAGGTTCCCTTGAGTTGACCACCAAAAAAAAAATGGACTATTTATCTGAGACGGAGGAAGTATAAGATTACTAGCTAGTAGTCTTAAAGTCTGAGCTCACGTGTAGGCGGGCTTTGCCAAAGGCTTACAACGTGGACTGGATGGTGGGTGGCGCGGAGGAGGGGAGTGGCCCAGGATCCTTATATGTTAGAGACAAGTCTTGTTTATTCCCGATGTGGGATAATGTTCTCTTACAAGTAGACTCTACAAGCTGCACGATACGAATTTGAAACAGGATAGGGATATGCAAATCCCCGGTGGTGCATTCTTAACTTAAAAACAGATAAATAATTAATGAATGCGAATGAATCACGGATTAACCAATTGAGCAGATTGCACAGATCAAAGAAATATAACGATAAAAGAGACCGACCATAGTTTGTTCTTGACAACTATGCATTATATCTTCAACATCCCACATAAGATACCAGAAATTGAAGGATAATTTACATAGTTCCGTTTGAAGAATCCTGCATTTCTTTCGCAGATATTCGTTTTTTAAGAAACTTACTTTGAGGTTAAAGATCCAAACTTTATGGCTCGAATATGAAATAAATTGAAAGAAGCTAGGAACTCACAAATAAGTAATGGGAATTAGTGATATTCCAACCGCCGGTGTAATAATTAAAATGATCCGATGGGTCTTTCCGGCGAGTTCGTTCAGCTGCCAATATCAAGTATCCTTGATCGGACGATTGAAGCCTCCTCCGGTTCCTTTCGACCGGCTGAATGCTAACTTGGTGGTGGATTGTCCGTTGAGGGAAACTAGTAAACAGTCTGCTATTCACTTCTTCTGGTAATAACACAAGTCCACATAATTCGGGAATGGGCCCACCGGTGTTCTTTTGCAATGTTTTGTCAAATTTATTTTCGTCATTGAACCCTATATATATGATATTAGTGCATGTAATAAAAAGAAAATAAATTAGATGCTAATTTAAATTTAAGGCTGATATATTAACTTTGTTGTTTCTTTTTAATAAATCTTTTTTTGCATGCATGCAATGCCATGGGTAAATTTTTATGAATAACACCTGAAACGTGCGAATTTTCGAGATGTTTAGAAGCAGAAACTCCATGGGAGCAAGAGAAGAAGATTAGGGAAACGAGGAGGAAGAGGGGAAGAACAAGAAGCGATGATGATGGGTTCAATCGGAAACCCATCCTCGTCGAATAATGCTTATTTTTGTGTATCTCTCCCTGATTTTTAATTTTTGTGATTGCAAGCTATTTTAATGGAAGAAAAAAATGTTTGGAAGAGAGGGATCAGAGCTGCATTTATACTATTTATGTAATGTTGTTTTTTATTTCCGCGCCGTTGGGAAGATGATGATTTTTGAACCATTTATACCTTTTGCTGGTCTATGTTTATTTGATCCCAATTACATGTAAGTTTTAATTTACATAATAAGAAGCATTGTCTATTATTGATCGAGGAGAAAGTATTTATACAAGAGTTTACTTCTTACTACTTTTAGGATTTACATAATTAGGAAATCAAATAACATAATCAAACTATGATAAGGAAACTAATTGAATAAGGAAACTAAATAAAAGATTCTTTGACTGTATCTTTGACATGCTCCCGCAAGATGGACGACCGAGTAGTGAGACCAATCTTGGACATTAGAAACTGAAACCGCGGTTGAGGAAGAGGTTTTGTTAAGACATCGGCAAGCTGATCATTGCTTGATATGAAGGAGACATGTAGAGAATTATTTTGAACCCGTTCTCTAACAAAATTATAGTCAAGCCCAAGGTGTTTCATTCGGGAGTGGAACCTTGGATTGGCAGCAACATATGTAGCACCCAAATTGTCACAGTAAATAACATGAGTATTTGAAGCAGGGCAAGTGAGTTCGGCCAGAAGATTTTGAACCCAAGTAACTTCAGCCGTTGTAGCAGCAACAGCACGGTATTCAGCTTCAGTAGAAGAACGAGCTAGAGTTCTTTGTTTCTTAGAACTCCATGATATAGCATTCTTGCCCAAATAAACAATGTAACCAGTAGTAGCCACATAAGTATCCATATCTCCAGCCCAATCAGCATCCATAAAGGCATGGAGAGTGAGGGGAGAATCACGGTTAATGAGTAACCCATGTGAAATAGTACCGGCAAGATAGCGAAGAACACGCTTGAGGGCTGACCAATGCTCCTCAGTAGGCATGTGCATGAATTGAGACAGGCGATTCACAGCGAAAGAAATATCAATCCGAGTCAATGAGAGGTACTGTAAATTTCCAACAAGTCCACGATACTCAGAAGGATTTGAAAGGGGAGTACCCCGAAGGAGGGAGAGGGGCGGATGAGGTGCCATAGGAGATGGAACAGAGAGAGAATCTTGCATGTGAGATTTGACTAATAAATCCTGAATGTATTTCTGTTGGCTAAGTAGAATGCCCTTAGGATGAGGAAGAACCTCAACTCCAAGAAAGTATAAAAGGGATCCAAGATCTTTAAGTGAAAACCTCAAGGAAAAGGTAGAGATAAAATTATCAAGAAGATGATTGTTAGAGCCGGTGATAATAATATCATCTACATAAACAAGCAAATTCCCATGAGAGTGATGAAGAGTAAAATGTGAAGAGTCCGAAACACAGTTCTTGAAGCCAAGAGAAATAAGATAAAGACGAAGCTTATTATACCAAGCCCGTGAAGCTTACTTTAGACCATATAGAGCTTTCTTTAATTTTCAAACATAGGAAGGATGAGAGGAGCTAGCAAAACCTGGGGGTTGAACCATGAAAACATCTTCAGTGAGATTGCCTTGAAGAAAGGCATTATTAATGTCAACTTGTCGAAGAGACCATCCTCATATAGTGGCAAGAGTAAGAATAGTACGAACTGTTGCCGGTTTAACAACCAGACTAAAGGTCTCATAATAATCAATGCCCGAACGTTGATGAAACCCCTTTACCACAAGACGAGCCTTATGAAGATCAATAGTACCATCTGCGTGATACTTAGTTCGGAATACCCATTTACAACCAACGAGATTTTGAGAAGGGGAAGGAGGAACAAGATCCCATGTATTATTTCGAAGGAGAGCATCAAATTCTGACTGCATAGCGGCACGCCAAATAGGACTTTTGAGGGCTTGAGTGATGGTTGAGGGTTCGGCCGAAGGATTTTGAAGGGTGGCTTGAAGGTTCAGTTTGTTTATTGGTTTTCGGATGTTGTGTTGAGAGCGGGTTAATAACGGAGGAGGAAGTAGTTTTTTGGGCAGTTGTGTGGCGGACCATTGGGTGATGGCAGGGGAATAATAGGGAGAGAAACAGTGCACCATTCATCAATGAGGGGGGTGGTTCAGGGGTAGTAGTTAAGGATGTGAATGGAAATTTATGTTCAACAAATTGCACATGACGGGAGGTATAGACTTTGTGAGAGGTGGGATCAAGGCAATAGTACGCACTTTGTGTGGGTGAATATCCAACAAAAACACAGGGAACGGATCGGGGATCAAGTTTATGGGAGGTATAAGGCCGAAGCCAAGGGTAGCAAAGGCAGCCAAAATAACGTACCTTTTGGTAGTTGGGAAATTGCTTGTGAAGGATGGAGTAAGGAGATTGAAGGTTAATAGTGGGCGTGGGCATGCGGTTTATGAGGTAGCAAGCCGTGGAGAAGGCATGAGACCAAAATTTACGAGGCATGGCAGAATGGGTGAGAAGAGAGAGACCGATTTCAATGATGTGGCGATGCCTTCTTTCGGAATAACCATTGTGTTCGGGTGTATGAGGGGGTGATGTGAGGTGTTGAATGCCATGAGAAGCAAGAAGGGGACGAAGACCAAGATACTCTCCACCATTATCACTATAGATGGTTTTGATGGAACGACAAAAGTATTTTTCAACTAAAGATTTGAAGTGAGAGAAAATGGAAAGAGCATCGTTTTTATGTTTTAAGGGGTAGAACCAAATGTATTTTGAAAAATGATCAACAAAAATGATACTCCCTCCGTCTCGGCCGAAGTGTCCGAAAAGGACAATTGCACGAGAATTAAGGAAAGTGATGTAAGAAAGAGAAAAAGGTTAAATGTTGTGAGTATGAAAAATTAAATAGGAGAGAGAATGAGTGGGAGGAATAGTTAGGAGAGAGAATGTTGTGAGTGTAAAAGTAAAGTAGGAGAGAGAATGAGTGGGGTAGGAAGAGTATAAAAATAATAAAAACTTTCCTTTTTAGGAATGAGACATTTTAAATGGGACGCCCAAAAAGGAAACTTGGGACACTTCGGCCGGGACGGAGGGAGTATAATACTTGAAACCATCATGGGAAAGTCCACACATCACTATAGAGAATATCAAGAGGACCAAAAGATTGAATTTTATTATCATGAAAAGGCAATTTGTGACTTTTATTACAAGCATAAGAATTGCAATGAAAATCCCTAGAGCTAAGAATTTCTAATTGAAAATTACTACTAAGATAACGTAAAATAGGAATTGAAGGATGTCCCAAGTGATGATGCCAATTTGAAGTGGAGGAGACGAGAGCAGAATGAACGGCGGAACGTGAAGGAAGCCATTCATAGACGCCGAAGTTAGGTTGACCTTGAAGGAGAATTGCCCCAGTGCGATTGTCCTTCACAATAAAAGAATTTGGTAAGAAAGTGATTGAGGCATGATTATATTGACAAAATTTTGAAATGGAAAAAACATTTCGAGATAGGGAGGGGACATGGAGAACCCGATTAAGCTTAAAAGAAGAAGTGGGAGTAAGAAGAGAAGTCGAACCAATATTAGAGATTGGGAGACCGGAACCATCACCAATAAACAATTCTTCCGTGCCATCGTAAGGACAATGAAGGGAGAGATTAGATAAGTCGTTAGTTGCATGATGAGTGGCTCCACTATCTAATAACCAACTAGGATGAGGATTGGAGGACGAGGTGGTGGCGGTATAGACAGTGTGGTTTGGGGAGGGGCGATTGTTGTTGGGACGGGAGTAGGAGTTTTGGTGCTGCCGAGGGTTGGTGGGCCGAGGAGGTGTAGGGACAGTGACATTGGGGAATTGGTTTTTGAAGGATGGGCAGTGGGAGAGGAAGTGACCGAGGGTACGACACCATTGACAAATTCCTTTATATGGTGCGCGTGGAGCATTAGGATTGGGGTTTGAGTAATTGTTTGGGTGGTGATTGGAGCGGGAAGAGTGGGTGTTGGAGTTGGTGTGACGAAAGTTATGGTGGGGGTGGGTGGTTTGGCGACATAGTTAACGGATGCGGGGAAGGATGGGTTGGCTCGGTTCTTGATTTTGAGGACAAGTTCTCTATTTAGAAGCTTTTCATGCAATTCATCAAAAGTAATTGGATTCTCACGATTTTGGACAGCCGTGATAACATTCTCATATTCGGGATCATTAAGTTGCTTAACCACACGATCCACAATGTCATCGGGATCAAGGGGACGGCCGAGGGAAGCAAGTTGATCGGTGCATAATTTGATTTCTCTCATGTATTCTGTGATGGTAAGGAATCCTTTGGTGATGGTACGGAGGCAGTCCTTGAGTTGTTTAAAGTAACCTTTTGAAGGATTTGCAAAAGTTTTGGAGAGGGTTTGCCATACGTTAAGAGAGGTTTTGCATTGAGAGATTAAAGGAACAAGATCGGAGGATACAGTACCTGCTAAAGCGCCAAGAATTAATTTGTCTTGGCAAAACCAAGTTTGATAAGCTGAATTTGGGAGGGTTTCGATTTTGGAGGGTGTTCCATCGGTGGTGGCGGGAGTAGTTTTGGTGGTGTTTTGGGGAGGGGCTGGATATGATTCATCAATGAACTTGTAAAGATCTTAACCAATAAGGGTTGCTTCAACTTGGGTTTGCCAAGCAATATATTTCGAGGGTGTAAGTTTAAGGATGTGAATAAGAGAAAAAACAATTAGGGGGTTATTTGGTTCGGCCGAGTTAGGGATGGTGGCAACATCGGTGGATGCCATGGTGAGGCCACCCAAGGAAGAACACAGGAGGGTTTAGGGACCGATTGGCTCTGATACCATGTAAGAGTTTTAATTTACATAAGAAGCATTGTCTATTATTGATTGAGGAGAAAGTATTTATACAAGAGTTTACTTCCTACCACTTCTAGGATTTACATAATTAGGAAACCAAATAACATAATCAAACTATGATAAGGAAACTAATTGAATAAGGAAACTAAATAGAAGATTCTTTGACTGTATCTTTGACATTACATACTTAGAGGCCGTTCATCCAAATAAAGTCTAGTTTTTTTACAACTTAAAGCGGATTTCATAAAAAAACTGGAAAAACTACAGAAAAATTAGTTCAATGAATAACATAATGAGATTAAATATCAGTACTTGGGATTTACAGAAACAATTGAAAGTAAAGATGAAGAGAATGAATGAGGAAAAGTGATTCTTCCATTGATATTGAATTAGTATATATACAAGTTTAAGAAATTTGTATTAGGTACAGATTAAGAATTGATATTTACATACTAGGATCAAGGGGAGAATATACATCAGTAATAGAATTGATATTTACATACTAGGATCAAGGGAAGAATATACATCAGTAATTGTAGTAAAATCAGGAAGATAATGGTGTATCTTCATCACGCCCCCGCAAGATGGACGATCTTGAGAGACCAATCTTGGAGAGCAAATCATGAAACCTGGTGTGAGGGAGAGGTTTTGTCAGAATGTCTGCTAATTGATCATTGCCAGAAATGTGTGTGACTCGAAGATTCTGCCCTTGTACATTTTCTCGAACGAAGTGGTAGTCCAAACCAAGATGTTTCATTTTGGAATGAAATCTTGGATTGGCAGCTACATATGTGGCGCCCATGTTATCACAATATATGACCGGAGTGTTTGAGAGATGAACTTTCACTACAAGGAAAACCGAATTAAGAGACGGAAATTTAGAGACGGACGAAATCTGTAGCTAATTTGGCGACAAATTAGAGACAGAATCAAAAATCAGAGACGGATTCGGATTCCGTCTCTAAATTAGAGACGGATTCAGATTCCGTCTCTAATTCAGAGACGGAATATGAATCCGTCTCTAATTCAGAGACGGAATCTTAATCCGTCTCTAATTCAGAGACGAAATCTGATTCCGTCTCTAATTTAGAGACGGATTCAGATTCCGTCTCTAAATTTTAGAGACGAGTTTTGTATCTGTCTCTAAAATAGAGACAGATTCAGAATCCGTCTCTAAATTAGAGACAGATTTTAACCCGTCTCTAATTTAGAGACAGATTTTTGAATCCGTCTCTAATTTAGTGACAGATTCAACATCTGTCTCTAAAATTTAGAGACAGATTTAGTATCCGTCTCTAAATTTGACTTTTCTTCTATATACTTTCATTTGTTTAGTTTTTTTCTATCTTTTTTTATATAACTTTGTCTAAAAAAAACCACTAATTAACAAAGGCTAAAATATTGTTTTCTAGTCAATAAAATTTTTTTTAAAAAATAAAAAATAAACATAGGGTAGTCCGTCCCTCTTTTGACTTTTCTTCTATATACTTTCATTTGTTTAGTTTTTTCTATCTTTTTTATATAACTTTTTCTAAAAAAAACCACTAATTAACAAAGGCTAAAATATTATTTTCTAGTCAATAATTTTTTTTTAAAAAAATAAAATATAAATATAGGGTAGTTCGTCCCTCTTTTGACTTTTCTTCTATATACTTTCATTTGTTTAGTTTTTTTCTATCTTTTTTTATATAACTTTTTCTAATAAAAACCACTGATTAACAAAGGCTATAATATTGTTTTCTAGTCAATAAATTTTTTTTAAAAAATAAAATATAAATATAGGGTAGTTCGTCCCTCTTTTGACTTTTCTTCTATATACTTTCATTTGTTTAGTTTTTTTCTATCTTTTTTTCTATAAATTTTTCTAAAAAACTACTCATTAACAAAGGCTAAAATATTGTTTTCTAGTCAATAACTTATTTTTTACACAATAAAAAATAAATATAGGGTAGTCCGTCCCTCTTTTGACTTTTCTTCTATATACTTTCATTTGTTTAGTTTTTTCTATCTTTTTTATATAACTTTTTCTAAAAAAAACCACTGATTAACAAAGGCTAAAATATTGTTTTCTAGTCAATTAAATTTTTTAAAAAAATAAAAAATAAATATAGGGTATTCCGTCCCTCTTTTGACTTTTCTTCTATATACTTTCATTTGTTTAGTTTTTTTCTATCTTTTTTTTTATAACTTTTTCTAAAAAAAACCACTAACTAACAAAGGCTAAAATATTGTTTTCTAGTCAATAAATTTTTTTTAAACAAATAAAAAATAAATATAGGGTAGTCCGTCTCTATTTTGACTTTTCTTCTATATACTTTCATTTGTTTAGTTTTTTTCTATAACTTTTTCTAAAAAAAACCACTGATTAACAAAGGCTAAAATATTGTTTTCTATTCAATAAATTTTTTTTAAAAATAAAAAATAAATATAGGGTAGTCCGTCCCTCTTTTGACTTTTCTTCTATATACTTTCATTTGTTTAGTTTTTTCTATCTTTTTATATAACTTTTTCTAATAAAAACTACTGATTAACAAAAGCTAAAATATTGTTTTCTAGTCAATAAATATTTTTTAAAAAATTAAAAAATAAATATAGGGTAGTCCGTCCCTCTTTTGACTTTTCTTCTATATACTTTCATTTGTAACTCAATTTCCATTTGGATTTTGAGGAAAGTCATAGAGATGAAAAACACTTTAAATGTCATTTAGAATGTAGAAGAAAATTTAAAAAAAATAAACAAGGTAGCCGTATACCATTTTCACAAGATCTGGACACATTCCTTAAAACCTTAAACAATGGCACATATTTGTAACTCAATTTCCATTTGGATTTTGAGGAAAGTCATATAGATGAAAAACACTTTAAATGTCATTTATAATTTATAAAAAAATTAAAAAAAAATAAACGAGGTAGCCGTATACCATTTTCACAAGATCGGGACACATTCCTTAAAACCTTAAACAATGGCACATATTTGTAACTCAATTTCCATTTGGATTTTGAGGAAAGTCATATAGATGAAAAACACTTTAAATGTCATTTATAATGTAGAAAAAAATTAAAAAAAAATAAACGAGATAGCCGTATACCATTTTCACAAGATCGGGACACATTCCTTAAAACCTTAAACAATGGCACATATTTGTAACTCAATTTCCATTTGGATTTTGAGGAAAGTCATAAAGATGAAAAACACTTTAAACGTCATTTATAATGTAGAAAAAAATTAAAAAAAATAAACGAGGTAGTCGTATACCATTTTCACAAGATCAGGACACATTCCTTAAAACCCTAAATAATGGCACATATTTGTAACTCAATTTCCATTTGAATTTTGAGGAAAGTCATAAAGATGAAAAACAATTTAAATGTCATTTATAATGTAGAAAAAAATTAAAAAAAATAAACGAGGTAGCCGTATACCATTTTCACAAGACCGAGACACATTCCTTAAAACCTTAAACAATGGCACATATTTGTAACTCAATTTCCATTTTGATTTTGAGGAAAGTCATATAGATGAAAAACACTTTAAATGTCATTTATAATGTATAAAAAAATTACAAAATAAATAAACGAGGTAGCCGTATACCATTTTCACAAGATCGGGACACATTCCTTAAAACCTTAAACAATGGCACATATTTGTAACTCAATTTCCATTTGGATTTTGAGGAAAGTCATAAAGATGAAAAACACTTTAAATGTCATTTAGAATATAGAGAAAAATTAAAAAAAAATAAACGAGGTAGCCGTATACCATTTTCACAAGATCGGGACACATTCCTTAAAACCCTAAATAATGACACATATTTGTAACTCAATTTCCATTTGAATTTTGAGGAAAGTCATATAGATGAAAAACACTTTAAATGTCATTTATAATGTAGAAAAAAATTAAAAAAAAATAAACGAGGTAGCCGAATACCATTTTCACAAGATCGGGACACAAAATCCTAAAAACCCTAAATAATGGCACATATTTGTAACTCAATTTCCATTTGGATTTTGAGGAAAGCCATAGAGATGAAAAACACTTTAAATGTCATTTAGAATGTAGAAAAAAATTAAAAAGAAATAAACGAGGTAGCCGTATACCATTTTCACAAGATCGGGACACATTCCTTAAAATCCTAAATAATGACACATATTTGTAACTCAATTTCCATTTGGATTTTGAGGAAAGTCATAAAGATGAAAAACACTTTAAATGTCATTTAGAATGTAGAGAAAAATTAAAAAAAAATAAACGAGGTAGCCTTATACCATTTTCACAAGATCGGGACACATTCCTTAAAACCCTAAATAATGACACATATTTGTAACTCAATTTCCATTTGGATTTTGAGGAAAGTCATATAGATGAAAAACACTTTAAATGTCATTTATAATGTAGAAAAAAATTAAAAAAAAATAAACGAGGTAGCCGTATACCATTTTCACAAGATCGGGACACAAAATCCTAAAAACCCTAAATAATGGCACATATTTGTAACTCAATTTCCATTTGGATTTTGAGGAAAGCCATAGAGATGAAAAACACTTTAAATGTCATTTAGAATGTAGGGTAGTCCGTCCCTCTTTTGACTTTTCTTCTATATACTTTTATTTGTTTAGTTTTTTTCTATCTTTTTTTATATAACTTTTTCTAAAAAAACCACTAATTAACAAAGGCTAAAATATTATTTTCTAGTCAATAATTTTTTAAAAAAAAAATAAAAAATAAATACTCCCTCTGTCCCACTTCAATTGATACTTATTTCCTTTTTGGTCCGTCCCACTTCAATTGATACTTTCCAAAATGGAAAGGAATCTTCACTATTTACCCCACTCATTTTCTCTCCTATTTTACTTTTTCACTCACAACATTCTCTCTCCTAACTATTCCTCCCACTCATTCTCTCTCCTATTTAATTTTTCATACTCACAACATTTACCTTTTTCTCTTTCTTACATCACTTTTCCTTAATAGTTGTGCCCTTTTTTTTTGGTCTCAAATGAAGTGGGACGGAGGGAGTATATTATTAGTTATTATTAATACTATTATTAATATTAATACTGTTTATATAATTGATATTAATATTATTACTGTTTATATAATTAAAATTAATATTAATTAATTAATCAATTATATAATTAATAATTTATTAATAAATATTATTAATAATAAATATTATTATTTTTAATATTATACATAAATATTTTAGTTAGTGTATAATATAGTGTGAAATAAATATAAATATGTGATGTGGCATTGTTTGATTTGATTTCAAAATTTCACGCGGATTGGGCCAAAGTAAAATCTGACCGTTCAATACCTTCGATCAAACGGACCCTATTAATCCAAACAAAAAGACTTACTCTCTCTCCCTATTTCTCTCCTCCTTTCTCTCTCTCCTCTCATTTTCAAATTCCAGTCACACAGACCCACCACCGTGTTCTCTCTCTCTCATTTCCCTCTTCTCCCTTCCGTTTCATTCCCACCCCCGTCCCTTCCGTGCTACTCCATCTTCTCCGGCCATCTCCTTCAAATCCGGCCGACTCCAACACCGACGTCTTCATCATTTTTCTCCCCCTCTGTTTCTGCTCACTCCCCCTCTCTCTATTCAGGCCATCTCCATCTCAAATGGAAGAAGTATTCAAACCCCCATCACTCCCTCCTTACCCACAGGTAAATTTCCCCAATTTCAACACTACCCGAAATCCTTAAATTACCATTTTGAACCCTTATTTGGGAAGGGTTCATCTCATTTTCTTGGCATTGGGTTATGTTAGTTTTTTGTTGTTTTTCAGATGATTTTGGAAGCCATTGATGCCCATAACAACATGGAAGGGTCAAATAAGTCGACAATTTCTAACTACATCTAATGAGGTTTTTGATTTTAACAAAGAAGAAAGGAAACAACATCAAGAATGGGCGGCCGCATGGGCATGAGTGATGCGTGCGCCTCACAGGCAGGAGGTTGGGCTGTGTTTGAACAACGGCCAGGCGAGCGCCTGGATGATGGCGAGGCGTGCGCCTCACAGGCAGTTGCTGATTTTTGGATTTTGATGTTATTTGAATCACCCCCTTTACTATCATCATCATCATCATCTCTAATTCAATCGTCTCCGACTCAGTTTTCAGGTTTAATTCAATCTTAATTCTTAAATTTCTTTTCAATTTTTTGCTCTTAGTCAATGATCTGATTGTTACGATTTCCCCTTCCACCGAGAAATTTCAATTTTTGTCTGGTTTCTCTGGTTTCTCTCAGTCTCAACGATTAATCGACGACGGGGCTCTCAGCGACAGAACTTTAGTTATCTCTTTCTATCTATCTCTTTCCCTGTGCGTATGTATATATTGCTATGTTGTGGATTATAAATGGGGACTGATGTGTGTCTTTGTTTATTTTTTATTTTTCAGTTGACTTGGCTTAACACACATCTTATGAAAATCTGGCCCTATGTTAATGAGGTTAGTCATGTCTAAATTTATGTTTCTGCTTTAATTTCTATCTTTAATGTTACATTTTTTCTATATATATATATTTTTTTGCTATGAAGTGTGAGTCGCTTTATTTGTCTGTTTATCTATGTTTATGTGATTAGATTACTATTATTATGTATGATGGAATTTGTTGGTTCAGTATCACTCATTTTGTTTGGTGCAATGTAGAAATCATGTCATCTACTGATTATTTGATTCTAAATTGGATGTTTTAGGCAGCATCTGAGCTTATTAGGGCAAATGTGGAGCCGATTCTTGAGCAATATAGACCAGTCATATTGTCTTCTTTGAAATTTTCTAAGTTGACCCTCGGCACTGTCGCTCCACAGTTTACAGGTTAGTCTAGTGTGCGTTGAGTTGGCCATTTTCCCGGTAACCTCGTTACGCTTCACTTTGTTTTAGATCAGTCTTGAGAAAATGGTCATATCTTGCTCAAATCTCAGTGTTTTTAATCTAAAAATCCCACTTTAGAAAGCTGATTCATATATCTATTAAATGAATTTGAAATAATAGCATTATGAAGTATAGTTTGAAAGTTATGATAGTTTAAAGATGGGTTACAAAATCTGGAAAATAGCACTATGAGTTAAAATACTAAGTTTTGAACACAAGCTTTAATTCTTGCTGCTGCTGCTTAAAGTTGGGTTACAAACCGCGGTTTAGACCGAGCCAAACCGAACCATAGCGGTTCGGTTTAGCTCGGTTTGAATTTTTTTATGGTTTAGCTCGGTTTGAAATTTTTCCAAACCGATGCTAGCGGTTTGACTTCTAAAATTGCCTAAACCGAGCTAAACCGAACCATTTCCACCCCTAAGTTTATGTTCAACCCGGCAGTGATTGTATGTGGTGTTCAGTATGAAATGTGAAAGATTGTGATAAGAATATTCCACTATAGCCACCAATTCATCAGCAGTCTTTGCTTGCACCTCTTTGTCTTTAGTGATTCTACCGACCTAAACCATCTTTTGTTGTTGGAACATTAGTTGAATATCGAAACCATCTTTTGTTGTTGGTGCTGTAAATTGAGTCATCAAATGTGGTGGAACATTATCCCAATTGAATGGCAATGTTTTTATTTGTTGTTGCTTGCCATTTAGATGTACAAATCATACACAAGAAAATGTTGTTCTACTTTACATGTTTACAGACATGCAGTCACATTGAAAACGCTATCAAGTCTTGCAAGGAAATGCACGATCAATGAAGGTGTTGTACTTAAATGTTCCACCACATTTGCTGAGCTTGTTTAGCATGTTTCAGCTTTTACTGTTTTGGTAGCGCTTGCTGATTTTTGGCAAAGATTGGGTTATGTTGTTTGATATTATTGTTAGAACCGATGTCATAACTTTGTCTCCTAATCTATCTTCAGGTGAAAGATTGGAAGTAGAGGAGGTGAGTGTGAGTTGATGATCATCTATGGTGGTGGCTGAGCTTTCAAGGTTACGGCTTTTAGCAGGTATTATCATCATCATTATTATTCCTATTATTGCGAAGATTTGATGTTCTTGGTGGTGCAAAAGCCGATGGAGTTTGTTTTGTTGAAGGGTCGCCAAGGAAATGTATGGTGTTGTGGGGTTTGATAAATCTTGTCCAAGATCGGGATGCGGTTCTTTCCAAGAAGTGATTAGTCTTTTCGAATATAATTTGTTTTGGGTAAATCAGTTGCAGATAGAGGCTGTCTTGTGATTGGGCAGGGTGTGTTTCCTCTTTGAGTGTCAAGTTTTATGTGGGGCTTGGTATATTGGTTTTGTGTATAAGGTGTATAGGGATAAGGATAGATATATGTGCTTCATTCACAATTGTAATAGTTTAGAGTTGAGGTTTAGGCTCCAATTCACAATGGTGATTGGTTGTCCCCCTCATGTATATTTCTATAGTTTTCGTGATGAATATAATTGCATCCCCATTTGTAATTGTAATTGAATCTCCATTTGTAATTCATACATACACACACACATATATATATATATATATATATATATATATATATATATATATATATATATATATATATATATATATATATATATATATAATACTAGGAAAATCGATTTTAGAGATGGCAAATTCCGTAGCTAAAATGAAGATTCCGTAGCTAAATTGTGTTTAGAGACGGATTTGTTCCGTAGCTATTCCGTGGGTGCAGGTTCGTCGCTAAATTGGGCGTCGCTGTTTTGTAACTAAATTAGAGACGGACGTATCCGTATCTAAATTAGAGACGGACGTATCCATCTCTAATTTAGAGACGGACGTATCCGTCTCTAAATTAGAGACGGACATGTCCGTCTCTAAAACAGCTACAAAACAGCGACGCCCAATTTAGCGACGAACCTGCACCCACGGAATAGCTACGGAACAAATCCGTAGCTAAACATGATTTAGCTACGGAATCTTCATTTTAGCTACGGAATTTGCCGTAGCTAAAATCGATTTTCCTTGTAGTGTTTGATTTCTTTGAGTAAATTCTGAAGCCAAAGAACTTCGGCAGTGGTTCCAGCGACAGCTCGATATTCAGCCTCAGTGGAAGACCTTGCAAGTGTGCATTGCTTACGTGAGCTCCAGGAGATTGGGTTTTTACCTAAGTAAATAACATAACCAGTGGTAGATGTGTAAGTGTCTTTATCCCCTGCCAATCCGCATCCGTAAACGCATGGAGATTGGGGGGAGAATTTTTGTGAAGAAGAAGGCCATGAGAAGAGTAGCCAGCAAGGTACCTTAGAACACGTTTCAAGGCTGCCCAATGAAGATCTGTTGGGCAATGCATATATTGGGAAAGCTTGTTCACATCAAAGGAAATGTCAAGTCTTGTGAGGGAAAGATATTGAAGGCCTCCGACGAGGGCCCGATATTCTGTAGGGTTCGGTAGAGGAGAGCCTGCATGAAGAGAGAGAGGTGGATTAGTGGCCATAGGAGTAGGAACCGGTTTTGCCTCTGACATGTGAGCACGAGAAAGAAGGTCTTGGATGTATTTATATTGAGATAAAAGGATACCATTGGGATGAGGAAGAACTTCTACCCCAAGAAAATAGGAGAGAGATCCTAGATCCTTGAGAGAGAATCTTGAGGCAAAGGCGGAAATAAAGGATTGGAGGAGGGTAGAGTTGGAGCCGGTAACTATAATATCGTCCACGTAGACAAGGAGGAATATTGAGCCAAGAGAGTGATTGAGTAGAAAGAGAGAGGAGTCAGATATGCAGTTGGAGAAGCCAATGGACAGAAGGTAGGATTTGAGCTCGTTGTACCAAGCACGTGGTGCTTGTTTGAGCCCATACAAGGCTTGACGAAGTTTACAAACATGAGAAGGATGAGTGGAACTAACAAAGCCTGGGGCTTAGATCATATAAACATCTTCCATGAGAGTGCCTTGGAGAAAGGCATTATTTATGTCAATTTGGCGTAAGGACCAATCATTTGTAAGAGCAAGGGAAAGAATTGTGCGGATAGTGGCGGGTTTAACGACTGGACTGAAAGTTTCAGAGTAGTCCAAGCCAGGCCTTTGGTGAAACCCCTTAGCAACTAGTCTAGATTTGTGGCGATCAACAGAACCATCCGAATTAAATTTTGTACGGAAAACCCATTTGCATCCAACAATGTTTTGAGAGGGGGAAGGAGGAACAAGATCCCAAGTGTGGTTTTTGAGGAGGGCTTCGTATTCTGATTGCATGGCATCCCTCCAAATTTTACTTTTGAGGGCCTGAGAAATGGTTGTGGGTTCGATTGTATGAGAGTCAGGGAGTTGAATGTGGAGATTCATTTTTGTAAGTGGTTTCCTGATATTATTTTGAAGGCGTGTAACTGGGTCAGATGGAGGAGGTGGTGGAGGTGGTGTTGGAGTTGGAG
The DNA here is from genome assembly GCA_022495995.1 of Adenophora triphylla var. japonica. Taxonomy (NCBI): domain Eukaryota; kingdom Viridiplantae; phylum Streptophyta; class Magnoliopsida; order Asterales; family Campanulaceae; genus Adenophora; species Adenophora triphylla. Next base: position 324,917 of record JAFEMH010000747.1, on the reverse strand, counting down.
TTGGAGTAACAAGAGGAGTGGTGGGCTGCCAAGGGAGGAGAATTTTGTTGGGGGCTGGTAGGTTCATTTTGGACAGTAGGTTGAGTTGGGTTTAGTGTAGGTTCAGGTGAGGCATTAGTAGGGTTTATGGGTAGGGAAGCAGGAAGTATGGGAAGATAAGAATTACACCAAGCATCAATGCTTTCAGAGTTGATAAGGGCAGCAGGATGTGTTTGTAAAGCGAATGGGAATTTATCTTCAATGAATTTAACATGACGGGATGTAAATATTTTAAGTGAGGAGGGTTCAAGACAATAATAAGCACTTTGAGACGAAGAGTATCCGACAAAAACACAAGGAGCGGAGCGGGGTTCAAGTTTATTTGAGGTGTAGGGTCGAAGCCAAGGATAGCAAAGGCATCTGAAGCTTCGTAATTTGAGGTAATTAGGTGTTTGATTGTGTAGGCATTGGTAGGGTGAGTGGAGTTGAAGGGTAGGAGTAGGCATACGATTTATTAAGTAGCATGCGGTGGCAAATGCTAGAGGCCAGAATATTTTTGGTATAGAGGAATGAGTGAGAAGAGAGAGTCCAGTCTCAACAATATGTCGATGATGTCTCTCTGAATACCCATTATGTTCGGGTGTATGGGGAGGGGAGGTGAGATGATTAATGCCATGAGATGTAAGAAGTGGACGTAACCCAATATACTCACCCCCGTTATCGCTGAAAATGGTAAGAATTGAGCGTTTGAAATATTATTCAACTAAGAGTTTAAAGCGAGATAAAACAGTAGTGGCATCATTTTTATGTTTCAAAGGATAGAACCAAATATATTTTGAAAAATGATCAACGAAAATGATATAATATCTGAACCCATCATAAGAGGGAATGGGAGAAGTCCAGATATCACTGTAAAGAATGTCAAGTGGACCAAAAGACTGAATGGGATTTTCATAGTATGGCAGTTTGTTAATGCAGTCACATGAATTACATTGAAAAGAACTGGAACAGGGAATATTTAAATTGAAATTATTGCTAATGTGCCGTAAAATAGGGTATGATGGGTGGCCGAGACGGTGATGCCAATTTGTAGTAGATGATAGATGAGCAGAATTTGTGGAAGGTGGAGGAGGGTGCCATTCGTAAACCCTGGAATTAGGTTTGCCTTGAAAAAGAATTGCCCCCGTGGAGAGATCCTTCACAAAATATGAATTAGGTAAGAATGTGATAGACGAGTTATTATCGAGACAAAATTTGGAAATAGATATGATATTACGAGATATAGATGGAACATGTAGAATATTTTTAAGATGAAGAGTAGTAGTAGGAGTAAGGAAGGAAGCGGAACCAGTATGTGAAATATGGAGACCCGAACCATCACCGATGAGAAGCTCTTTGGTGCCATCATATGGGGAGTGGAGTGCTAGGTTATCAAGATCATTGGTGGCGTGGTGTGTAGCGCCACTGTCAAGGAGCCAGCCTGGGGGAGAGGGATTGGTTGCAGTAGCGATATGGGCACTCGGGTTTGTGGAATGATGCGGTTTATGGGGCTGCCGAGAGTGGCCAGAATTATTGGGGTTAGTGTTAGGGATCACAGCTTGTGGGTATTGAGAACGGAAGAGGGGGCATTGGGAGAGGTAGTGACCTGGAGTGCGACACCATTGACATTTGCCTTTAAAGGCAGGTTGTGGCCGAGTGGAAGGAGTAGAGAAGTTGGGATTAGGGTTGATATTTGGTGTGGGAAGGAGACCGGCAGAAGGAGAGTAGTTTTTGTTGAAGTTTCGAGGAGGATTTTTTGCAAGGTAGTTAACTGTGGCTGGGAATGGAGAAACGGATTTGGATTGGTGTTGAAGAGAGAGTTCCTTGTTGATCAACTTCTCATGAAGTTCATCAAAAGATATTGGAGTGTCTCGGCTTTGAACAGCAGTAATAACACTTTCATAGGCAGGCATTTAATTGATCAAGAATACGATCAATAATGTCATCATCGTCAAGGGGTCGACCAAGAGAGGCAAGATGGTCAGTGCAAGACTTTATGTCTTGCATGTATTCAGAGATTTTGCGAGAGCCTTTGGTTATGGAACGGAGGCGGTCTTTTAACTGTTTGAGGTGTCCCTTTGAGGGGTTAGCAAAAGTTTTGGCTAGGGTTGTCCAGGCGGCTAGAGTTGTTTTGCATTGGGAGATAAGAGAAACGAGGGAGGGTGAAAGTGTCCCAGCAAGTGCTCCAAGGATGAGCTTGTCTTGCCTGAACCACGTTGTAAAGGCCGGATTGGGAGTTGATGTATTGGTTGCAGCGGTGGGAGTGGCAGGAGTAGCGGTGGGAGTAGATGGGTTGGCAGAAGTATTGGTGTTGGTGGTGGTTGAGGCGGTAGAGGCTGGTGTTGGGTATTGAGGAGGGGCTAGATGGGAGCCATCTATAAACTTATAGAGATCATGACCCAAGAGAGTGGCTTCAATCTGGGTCTTCCATGATATGTAGTTTGTGGAGGTGAGTTTGAGAATGTGTGAGAGAGACACGACAATGAGAGGAATAGAGGGCTCAGCCGAGTTGGGTAGGAAAGCATGATCGGAGGAAGCCATGGGAGACTGCTCTGAAACCATAAAGATGAAGAGAATGAATGAAGAAAAGTGATTCTTCCATTGATATTGAATTAGTATATATACAAATTTAAGAAATCTGTATTAGGTACAGATTAAGAATTGATATTTACATACTAGGATCAAGGGGAGAATATACATCAGTAATTGAATTGATATTTACATACTAGGATCAAGGGAAGAATATACATCAGTAATTGTAGTAAAATCAGGAAGATAATGGTGTATCTTCATCATCAGAAAGAATATAATTTAACCAGCTCGCTTTTCTAGCTACTGTTTCCGAAGAAATGAGGGCACCCATAGACCTCACAAAACGAGTGCACGAGCAGCAAGAAGATGAGCACGACAGTAGAAATAACCGTCAGAGCTTTCCAAGAATCAATCACACGCTTCTTCACAACTCTATACGCCTTAACCACCGGCCTCTTGTTATAATACTCGTTAAGTTTCTGTATCACATCATGCCCTTCACTCCCACTAGTCTTGTTAATCCCGTTAAAAAGTTTAGCAATTTCTTCGTTTCCCAAATCGCCCTTAATAATCTGTTTTTCCTTTAGTAACTTCACGTCCGCTGCAGTGTCAATAATCCCACACATCATGTCAACGTACTGCGTGAGCTCAAGCGTAGAGTCTGAAGTTGCCAGTTCATAAGCCACCAAGTTTCTTAATATAACTTCCGAGTTAAAGTTGAGGGTTATAATGGGAAGATACAAAATGGCGTCGGATGCAATAAATTTAATGTCGCGAATACCTCCAACTGTGTGACTTAATGTCACTCCGCCATAGTGATAAAGATCTGACACCGAAGGAACATCAATCTCCTCGGCAAGAGGGGTGATTTCGTCATCGTGGTAAGTATGTCCTGTTTTCAGACCTAGCAGAGTAGTTATCTTATCCCATGGCATGTTTCGGATGATCTGAACAGGTCTTGAAACTTTTTTCCCTATGCCAAACGATAATCCCACGTCTACGATCTCTCCCACGTTGAAAATCAACTCCTTTTTCTTGATTTCGACGTGATTTCCCTCTTTCTTGACCTTGGAATTCATCGTGGTCCGATCTGGTGGTTCAGTTTCGCGGTGGCTTACAATTAAATGGTACATAAGATCTAACAAGTGCAAATGACTAACATCGTGCCAACTATGTGAATTATGTGTCAATTTGAGGGGAGAATGTACTTGGCAAAAACCTTTTAACATAGCAAACAACTCTAAATCATTTTCACTATGTGGAAACGAAAGGCGTAAAATTTCCCTTATTTCCTTGAGCAAAATGACCGGAATTTGATTCTCGACAACCATCACATCTCCATAGAGAACCGAACTTTGTAATACCCTTTTTCGCAAGGAAAAACTTACATCAGCATAATCTTGTAAAAGATGAAGCAAGAACATACCATCAATGGCTACTATCAAAGCCAACGTGTCGTGGTTCATATCCAAGTACTTATGGTAACACGCACGGATAATTGGCTCGATCTCTATGAGTTTATCAATCAATAAACCTCGAAAATCACGAATTAAATTCGGGGTCAAGATTGTTTTGACTGCAGCAAGTTTGAACCTCTCCATATGATAAAGCTCAGGCTTGAAGTGGTGGTAAGGACCCAAAGCTATGACCTGAGGGATATACGCCTCGGGTTTGAACGTACTAATGGATTTGGGCACAGTGAATACGCAAACGGGCACATCTGAGACGTTGATGGCTACTTCTTTTTCGAAGTTTTTTGTGATTTGATCAACCCATCTTTGCTCGCTATAATCCGAGCTGAAAATTGAATGCAAAACCATATTTATTTTTTGTATTTGGATTGGATGTGAAAATAACTTGTTATATAAGAAGATGAAAATTTGAAGATTGGAGAATTCCTAGTCAGGGCAGCCATGTACACGTAAGCTAGAAATGGCAAATATTGGGCCATTATTAAATTTGGTTAAGTAAGAACGTGGGAATTAATTCTATCGCATTATTTATTAGTTGATTGACTTTGTTATAAAGATGTTTGCCAAACTAAAATATTAAAGTTAATTGAATACTCCATTTATATATTATTATTTTTTTAAACACACTAATTATCCTTTAAAATAATTCCCGGCTCCGCCATAACTGTATGTATCACGAACAGAACCGAACCGAAACCGAAACCGAAACCGAACTCAGCTGAATATTAGGAATGAAATTAAAAGAATGGCGTAAAGAAAATGAGTTCCATATCCGATCTGATTATCTTGTAGTTAACATTTTGGTGTCTTTTTAATTTGTGTGTATTTCATCCTTTCTTCTTATATGTGAAATCAGATTGTCTGCTCAAAACGGGAAAAATAAAAAGCAACATTAATTATTGGGCAATGATATTAATTAGCAAAGGGTTAAGAGTATACTTATATAGCAAATTGTATGTCTTGTTTTTTGTTTCAAGTATTTCAGGCGTTCAAAACTATACTCCCTACCCCTACAAACTACGTATTTTCCTTATTGGGCGTTCATTATAATTTACATACTTGTTAAAATATAAATGTTTTATTATTTTTATATTAATGAGATTCACATGTAATACTCACAAAAACAATTCAATTATTATTTACTATTTCACTTTCTATCTGCTATCTCACTTTTCATACTAACAACACCTAGTGTATAATATTTTTTCTTAATTTTATGCAACCAGTAAGTAATTGAGAAGATTGTAATGGGACGGAGGGAAGGGAGTACATATTAACAAGAAATAATGAACTTTGTCATCTTTATATTGTGTTGATTATTCCTAGTGTCAGAAGAAAGGAAGCAAGCAAGCTCTAAAGTTAGGTAATTAAGGCAGGCTAGCTATTTTCATGCAAAATCATATGATTGAATGGTGAGAGAAACTTCGGAAATTCTTTTGTTACTTTTTCCACAAGTTATTTGGGTGATGAGTGATGACCATGGGCTCAAGCCCAGCGGCCTGCACCCCATGAGCCAGTGGATGGATGAGGCCCGCATTCAGCCCGTGAGAATTAGGTTGGGCTTGGCATTCGGGAGGGGGAGACTAATCAGACTTAATTCCGTTTCTTGACAGACAGACGGGTAAATCCTACGGTCTCATTCCTAGGCCGGGCCGGGCCGTCCCTTCGTCCTTCGTAGCTCATAGTCACTTTGGGGCTTTCGATGTTGACTCATGGCCCAAAACTTATCTGAAACATCAATTAAACGCTACTACTAAACAAGCAATAATTGAAAGTAGGGGTGGACATGATTCGATTTAAACCGCGGTTTGAGACCGAATCGAATCAAATCATGCAGTTTGGTTTAGTTTTTTTCTATAAATGATTTAGCTTGGTTTGAAAATTTAATAAACCGTGTGGTTCGGTTCAGCTCGCAGTCTGGAACCTCAAAACCGAACCAAACCGAACCGAACCAAACCGATTCAGACCGAATCGCGGTTTGGAACCGTGAAACCAAACCGTGAAACCGAACCACGGAACCGAACCATGAAATTCTTGTAATTTTGTATCTTTATTTTAGACAATGTCTTGTAATTTGTTTTGAGATGGTTTCTTTTGTTGTACTTGTTAGAACAATGAATTTTCAGTTTACTAAAACTCATTCCTATTTGGATAGTAGTATTTGTGTCTTATGTTTAATATATATGATTGCTAGTTTGATAAAAAAAATATGTAAAGAGCAACGCTTTTAGTTGGACAAAGTTTCAGAGTTCGGATAATGGGCCTGCATCATAGCCGGACTACGCTTCAACCGTTTATGAAACCGTGATTTGAGACCGAACCGAACCAAACCGAGGTGGTTTGGTTTGGTTTGGTTTGAAATATTCTATGGTTCGGTTTGGTTTGGGATTTTCCCAAACCGAGTACTAGCGGTTTGGTCTCCAAATTCCTTCCAAACCGAACCAAACCGAACCATGTCCACCCCTAATTGAAAGACACTTTGGGTTACGACAATAACAATGGTGTTATCAGATCTAAACCCGCAATTTCATTTTCTTTTTGGAAATTGGATAGAAGATGATTATCATTTTCAGCTTATCGGACACTTAATCTCAAGTTTTTTTTCTTTTCTATTTTGGTACTTGAACATGTCAAAAGTATCTAGTTGGGCCAAGCGAGTAAAGCCCAATCCACAAGCAGTTACAGCCATCATATTCCCTATGGGCTAGGCCAAATTATTACACGGCTCAAGGTCCATCTCATGTATCAGTCGACTAAGCTCATTGTCCGACCTATTAGGTCCCGACCTAACTTAGTCCGACCTCATGACCCAGTCATACTTCGGGTACGATCCAACTCTACTCGACAGTCAAATTGACCCTAACACAAGTGTCGACCTCGACCTGCCAAAGTAAGCGTCGACCTAACGGCTACAGGCACACGTGCAATTAATCCGGCCATAATTGTTTACCTACAAATCAGGAGCCGTTACAGGACACGTTCACACTACATGTAACTGTCCCTATAATCTCGGAGCTCATGTAGCCCTGTCATTAAACCACCTACATCAACTATAAATACATCATCATTACCAACGGTGCAAAGGTAACTGCAATTTTGTCATTTAAATCATCTTTATTCAATACATTTTTGCTCTTCATATCATATACTTACTCTCACGCCCGAGGGTCTAAGCCGGAGACACATCTGGCTAGTCGTGGGTTCTGATTTCAGGTCAAGGAGCCAGGTGATCAGTCCTGCCACGTGGAGGAAGATTGATAAGCACTTTTCTTGCGGCATCAGTTTGGTTCCATTGCCGGGAAACGAGTGCTTAGCTTGACCTCTAAGTTTTTCTTCAATCCACAATCATGGTAACCCCAGACGGGCATGTTACAGAGGCTTCAGACGAATTCAATGAAGTGAATGTCAACACCAACACCAATGCTACTACCAATGTGAATTCAGATTTTCCCCCTCCTCCTCCTCCTCTTCGTCATCATGCTAGGGCAACACGCTCTAACAGTGTAGCTGATGGCAGAGGATTGCCAGACGCAAGGAGAGAGAAGCGACCCATGGAGGGGCAAGGAATTCCACCTCCTCCCAAACGGCCAACTGGACAGATGAATGCTGGAAATAGGGCAGGTCCCTCATCCAATCCACTAAGCAGGAAGGAAATGCTTATGGAACGAGCTCAGATATTGGCCGAGCTGTTAGCAATGGAGGAGGCTGAGCAGGCTGATAGAAGGTCTGAGAGGGTGGCTCCATCCCAAGTTTCAAATAGGGAGCGTGCCAGGAGTACTAGACCAAACGAAACTGTGGGACAAAACGTTGATCAAAGGATGGTGGTACGACCTCAATCACCTAATTCATGTTCCAAGTGACGACTTAAGGGCTAGTCTCACTAGGAACAGGGAGCAGGAGGCACAGTCGGACCTGAGGACGCAGCTAGAGGCGAATCGAAGCAGACATAGATCACCAGCCAGGACAGAGAGATCTCAATCCCACCGGGGAAGGAATGGGCGCAGTTCGCCTATAAGAGAGGGAAGGCGCAGGTCGCCACCTAGAGATGATAGGCGCAGGTCGCCACCCAGAAACGAAAGGCGCAGGTCGCCAACAAGAGATGAAGGCGCAGGTCGCCAGTCAAGTTAGTAAGGTCACCTTCCCACAGGGATAGGAGAAGCAGGCAAGTAACTCCCCCCAGAAGTGAGGGTCAAAGGTCAAATGATGTTCCCCCAGTTGGAGAAGACAGACCTGATGCTAGGGAGTGGCTGCAATGGAAAAGAAAATTTGAGCAGTGGGAGGCAGAAAAGAAAAATGATACTGGGAAGGTCGAACGAATTGACTTTGCTCTTCGACCCTTATCGAAGGATTTGATTGACAGTCGACCTCCTGCTGGTTTTAGATTGCCCCTCCTGGAGAAGTACTCAAGGGCAACCAATGCAAAAAGCCACGTGCAGCACCTTGAAGCCACAATGTGCTTTGTCGCCAATGAAGATGACAATATGTGCAAAGCCCTCATAAGCACACTCACGGGGGCAGCCCTAACATGGTTCAATGGTTTGGCAGCTGGTAGCATCTCCACCTGGATGAGTTTGAGGACAAAATTCCTAGATCGCTTCTCAACTGCTGGAGCTCGGAAGGTGACTGTCACCGACCTAAACAACTTGGTGCAGGGGAAAAATGAAAGCTCCATGAGCTACTATACCAAGTTTAAAGAAATGGTTGACAATATTGAAGAGGATATCACTGACAGGGAAGTGATCAATTGCTTCAGAAATGGAATTTCCTCGGTAGACATGGATTACGAGCTGACAGTCCGTACAGTCACTACTCGACAAGAGTTATTTGAGAAGGCTTACAATGTGGCACTAGCCGAGGAGAGAAAGCAAAAGAAGAATGGGAAAGGCCCCAAGGTTGAGGTCGCTGATGACAAAAAAGACTCCACCAAAAATGGGGGAAACAATAAGAATGGCAAAAACAGGACCAGGGCGACAGAGAAGGTGCCTGAGGCTTTCACTCCCCTAACGGTGAGTCGAACAGAAATAATGAATGCGGTCGAGCTGGCTCCACCAGTCCCTATGAACCCGGCCAATAAGTTCAGGAGGGACAACACGAAATTTTGTGAGTATCATAAAGATACAGGTCATCTCACAGAGGATTGCTTAGGCTTGAAGTGTATTATCCAGAGAATGGTCGACCAGGGAAGGCTCGACGCATATGTGAAAAGGCCTCAAGCTGGTGGAGGCGAGCAGCCAGCAGGCGGACAGCAGGGACCAAGGCAACCCAGATTAAACTTGGGGGTCATCACAGAGCAAGCCAGTAACACAGCCATCAAGCATAAAATTTTTTAACTCAACAAAGCCCCACATGTGCCTCCAAGGAGAGATGTTAGGGATGAGGTGATCAGCTTCTACCCCCACGAGCTGGCAACTAATATGGCAGCTAGGGAGCAAGTTCTTGTCATCCCAGGTCTCATCGACGGATGTACGACGACCAGACTCCTAGTCGACACGGGGGCCTGTAAGGACATTCTGTTCTACAAGACATTCCAAGAGATGGGACTCTCTAACTGTAAGTACCCCAATCTGGATCGCTCTCCATCCAAGCATACGACAAAACCAGGGGCAAACTTTCGGAGGTCATAACTCCTTCATACGAACTCCGATTGAGACGTGCCATATATGGTTGGAAAGCTCTCGACGAGAACTAACTTGCCATCACAATTACAAAATGTGGAAAAGCATGGAAGTCCGTACGGACCTCTTTGCTCCTAGACATCATAATTGCAAAATCCGCTTAAAGTCCACGAGATTCCATCAAATCCCGGAGAACATCATTACCCCCCTACATGGTTGGTCCGTACGGACCTCTTTGCATGCCTAGATGGTCCGTACGGATCTCTTTGCAGAGGGGACATAATCATCTCAGAAATCCTCATCATTCCCTGAAATCGAGGAAAACCAAAAAACTAGATTACCTAGAAGGTCCGTACGGACCTTCTTGCAATTTTTTGGCACTATAAATAGAGGGTTACCCCTCCCTCATTATCACACATTTCCCTCTTCTCTCCTCTCCCCCAAGCCTTCAGGCTCCCCTCTAAGACCCTTCGGGGCAATCCCGGCCCCTTTCGGATCCTTTCGAGGCCTTCCGAGCTCCCTTGTGTTGCTTCGAAGCCTCTCCGAGCGCTCCCGCGACGCTCCCGCGCTGCCCCGAGGCACTCTCGAGGTACTCTGAGGCCCCTCGTGGTACTCCGAGGCCTTGCCTGGTCTTTCCCGAGGCGTCCCGGCTCTTTCCGAGTCAAACCGACGATCCCGGCCCACGCCGAACCTCTGCCCGAATCCAACCGACGATTCCAACGCACGCCGAACCTCTACCCGAATCCAACCGACGATACCAACCCACGCCGAACCTCTGCCCGAACGCAGCCTACAATCTCAACTCATGCCGAAACTCTGTCCGCAGACAACCGACCCCTCCCGAAGCAATCCCGGTCCGTGCCGGAACACTATTCCATACTCAAACACTATTCCCCAGCGGAAGACAGACACGAACCAACATTGGTAAGGCTTCCTTCCCTTACTATTTCAATACATTTCAATACGTAGTGTACAATGTAGACATCCGATACAGCATTCATTTTTAAAAGCACACACACACACACAACAGTTAAAGAATATTAGGGGTATCCGAAAGACTCGTTTTTACGAGGCGACTCGGGTGAGCTCTAAGATTCTAATATTCTCTTCCCAAGGAGTCATCTGACCTCCGAACTCAAAATCTCATCACACAAAAACAGTTTATTATTATTTTTAAACTGATGCCCTTTCTCAATGTTTTGGGCTTAATAATAAAAACGGCGTGGCGACTCTACAAAGCAAAACACAGCGAGACACCTCCACCAACGAAAACGCTGCAAAGCGGGAAATGCCAGATGCCGGGGCGCGATTGCGCTGCCTCTCGGATCCGGGTAATTTCAGTTGGCGACTCCGCTGGGGATTATTTTGTTTTAAAAACTTTTAAACAAAACAAAAGATTTTTAAAACAATGATGAGGGTCAAACTTTCATTTTACCCCTTTCTTTAACTGTTGTGTGTGTGTGCATGTGCTTTACTTTTTTATTTACAAAAAAAAATAAAAATACAAAAAAAATGCATTAATATACATCTGTGTACATACATTTAAAATTCTTCAAAAACTTTTGTTTTACTCAAAAAAAGAATTTTAGAGACCGCACACTACTCGCACTGCTGCCTCGGTACACCGCACGCTACTCATACAGCTGCCTCGGTTACACCGCACGCTACGCGCACCGGCCGCTCGGATACACCGCACACTACAACCCTTAATCCGGAGTGGTCTTTGCGTTTGTCTTCCTAGGCCTCTCGACGCGCACGGGATCATTCCAAACATCCCATCCTAGCCAAACGTCAACCCCGCACGTTTGAGTCTTGAGTCACACTCTGTCCGCACTCGGTTGGTTTTTACCCACCCGTGTCATACAAGCCTCGGATACATATCCCATGCCGGCCATTTTCGAGTCGAAGCTCGGAACTCAAGATCCTCGCAAGCAAAGCGATGAAAGGTCATGCTAAAATCTTGACCCGATCTTGATTTCCGGCTACACCTGCACGATGTTCCGTCCCGGATATACATCCATGCCTACATGACACCACGTCATCAAGCCTTTAATACGTCGCCCATGACGATATGACTACCCAACGCCTAACGTCACGTATCCTCGCGCAAGCAAGGTAAAGAGAGGTCATGCCGAACTCTCGACTCCGATCTAGACTCGGTGCCGGCTCTGGTTCACTATTCACATGGCTAACGCATTAAAACGAACATGACAGCTCGGTCCTTAGGTTCGGTTATTTCTTTTAGGCCGTTGGAAACCGCTTGCCCTATAGGACCCTCGCCCGGGCCGCCCACCCCGGATGTCGAAATACTGTGTGCAAAACGAGGGGCTTATAGCCGCACGTACGGTCTCCATCGACCCAGATCTAGCATAGTTGCGAAAAGAAGAGCAATCTTTTCCAACCTACCTAGGATTCTCGAGAAAACACTGCTTTTAAGTAAATTAAAACAACAAAAAATCATAAATAAAAAGCGTAAACCGCATGTCACATGAGCTTTCCTTTTATCCAAAAGGCCTTCCCATGTCTAAACCTTACCCGTCACCCCTCCAAATAACCGAGAGTGGTTGAGAGTACTGGAGCCGCCTTTTCGCATCGAGGTCACAAGGTTCGATAGCCCTTCCGGTTCAGCTAGCCCGAATATCGCTACTCCCCACGAAGTGATCAACGATATAACAACAGCCGGTGGAAACGGAACCCCACCATCGAGAAACCTCCGACAATGGAGGAGGTGCTACGAGCCTTCGAAACTCTCAAGAAGCGCCAGGAAGAGCAGCAAGCCTGGATCGTAGACACTATGCGCCGCCGCGGAGCCGTGGCCGTTCCCCAAACAGATGGGACCTTCATTCTCATAGAAGACGAAGAAATACCTGCTCCCCCGGGCCTCAAAGCTATCAACAGGTCCCGCCTCCGCCAGGGTACGAGATCCCAACAACGCTAAGCAGCTCTCGCTCAAAGATCCCTTCAGCGCCGGGCCAAGCAGCTCGCATGCCCGCCAAAGACAGCCGCTTCCCGCTCCGCACATCAAGCTTCGCACCAACAAGACACATACGCGCTCGCTTCTACTGCATCCCAATGCATCTCGGTATCCCCCAGGGTTCAACCCTTTGCCTCTATACGAGCCTCGCAGCCATAATCAGAAGTCCCCATGCCTACTGGGGACAGACATCCCGAGTGGATATCCCGACATCTCAAGCTTGCCACCTGCTAGTCTGCCACTTGAGGCTAATGAATCATTTCCCCAATTCCCAAACACAACCCTTAGCGGACCTGACAATCACGCCCCTAACTTCAGCACTCCAGGGTATGGGTTGGTAGGTGTCAGCGGTTCGGTTCAAACCGCGTTTTGAGACCGAACCGAACCAAACCACGTGGTTTGGTTTGGTTTTTATACCTTCGCGGTTCAGCTCGGTTCCAAAAATCTATAAACCATGCGGTTCGGTTTGGTTTGTGGTCTGACTCCTCCAAACCGAACCAGACCGAACCAAACCAAACCAAACCATATTGAGCTGAACCGTCAAACCGAACCACCGAGCTAAACCGCCAAACCGAACCACCGAGCTGAACCACCAAACCGAACCACCGAGCTAAACCGTCAAACCAAACCACCGAGCTGAACCGCCCAAACCGTAATATTAACCATTGATTATTTTTGATTTAATCTTCGCCCTTGATTTTCAAAATCTAACCTAATAAGCTTATTACAGAAGTATACATTTTTAAACCATTTTCATATCTTCCATTGCGGTGTGGCGCTTGAGTCTCTCTCTCTCTCTCTCTCGGTCTCCGCCATTTCCATCAACGATTCAACGAAGACGAAGACTTTCCAACCTCACTCTTCCTCTTCCTTCGTCCTCGTCTTCACCTCACGCTCACCTTTCCTCCGCTTCACCCTTCCTCCGGCCTACTCTTCCTCCCCTCTCCAATTTCCGGCTTAATTGATAATGTCGCCGACTTGCCGGTATGATTTGTTAACTTTATAGCTTGCTTCAGTTTGTAAGAAAATGCTTCAAGAATCGTTGACGAGCTTCGATCTCAAGCTTTCCGAACATTGAAGTTCAAGTTCTTTGGATGAAATTAAAGTTGATTCATCATTTGATGTGGATCTGGCTGGATTTTTGTTTATAAATGTTTTAGTTGTAGATCTGTGAATGACTTGAGAAACTTGAAGAGGATTGTTAGTTCATCATTTGATTTAAAGACATCTATGTCAATTTTGCATGTCTCGGCTAGTTAGATCTTGTTTATTTCGTCTTTAGTTGATTAAACCATGTGCTAATGCATTTCCAATTTTGATTGAGAACTGGTGGGAAAAGAAAATGTGCCCTTTTTAGACCCATGAAGTACTCCTATAATTTTACATGAAGAAATGCCTGTGAGATGTTAGAATAAATGCCTGTGAGATGACAAAGTAGTTATCATCATCTCTTGCAACTTATCCTTCGTTCACTAGTTGATTTTGCTATAATTTAACCTATATTTCGAAATCTCGATGTTTGTTCTTTTTATTGCCGTAGCCGTAAGTAATCAACTCCGAATATTGGCTTATCAATTAATTATATGTTGTCTCCTTTACAATCCTCGCTAAGTAATCAACTATGAATATTGTTGAAGCTTTACACAACTATTTGTATACCGAAGTAGTAGTGGGACTAGGCTATCTCGAATATATTTTTGACTTGTCAAACCTTTGGACTACTTTGGTACTTCTCGCTACCGCCTAAACTTATCTACCGCATAAAAACTGTTTATTTGAGTAAATAATTCATTTTTTTTTATGTCAACTAGGAGCAGGAGATGGGAGCAGAAGCAGCATTATCTACCGCTCTAAACTTATGAAGTTACACAAGCTGCCCAAACTTGAAAAGTGGGAGTCTACTGCCTACTTCCTACTTCCTATTCTGATGAATCATTTTTATTTTCTTTGGCCTTGTAGTGATTTAACTTGATACATTATCTTTTATTTAATGGTTGTAAGCTTGAATTTGTATTGTGTATGATTGTTTAAGACAACTAAGTTGTAATTTGATTTGTCATGATTTGTTAAGTTGTACTTTTATGTTTTTAAGTTTGGACAGGTTTGTGGTTGGACAGCGGTTTAGACCGTGGTTCGGACCGCGGTTTGAACCGTTTATTGAACCGCGGTTTGAGACCGAACCGAACCAAACCGAGGTGGTTCGGTTCGGTTCGGTTTGAAAATTTTTGTGGTTCGATTTGGTTTGGGATTTTTCCAAACCGATTACTAGCGGTTTGGTCTCTAAATATGTCCAAACCGAACCAAACCGAACCATTTACACCCCTAGTTGGTATACACTCAACTACCTCCCCAAGACTCCCGAATGGCGATCCCATCAGCCAATCCACCTCTATCTTCGATTTCTATCCCCGAAAATGGTAACCCGCCTCAATCTGCCGATCCCCACATGGCTTGGCTGATCGAGCAAATGAAGGACATGCAAGGCAAGCTAGCTAGTTCCCGAAAAGACTCCCTCTTGCCTACTGATCCAAGCAAAGTGGTCCCGCTCCCACCAAAATTCAAGATGCCAGAAATGGAGAAGTTTGACGGGACGGAATGCCCAAAAACTCACATCGATACCTATGTCTTGGGTATGAGAGCTAAAGGAGCAACCCCACAACAAATGGTGGATCACTTCCAAAGATTCCCTCAAATCCACTCGCATTAAGGTGGTTCCTCAACGTGAAGGCGTAAAACCGCTCCACGTGGGACCAAATCGCTGAAATCTTCCCGGAGAAGTACCGCGCCAACCTTGAATGGGAGACAAACCGCCATGACTCGCAAGCCACCGAACAAAAGGACGACGAGCCCGTGGGTGAGTTCTACAAAAGATGGAACCGGAAGCTAAGCGAGATAATGGATCCGCTTTCCAAAGAAGAGCAAATGGATATCTTCCATTCCCGCCTCAAACCATCTTTGAGGGCCTTGATTAGCCACCACTTCTATCCCGACCTTCGTGCCATGGTCAATGCCGGACCAAGTTCGAAAAGACGCCGAGCCTACAAAAGACACCAGCCCACTCTTGCTTTTTCCTACCGCTACCAGTGCACCTCACAAATTTGACGCCTGTTCCAAACATAGGAAAGGAGGCCACGGAAAGGGCCCACTACATCCGTAACGGGGTCCAAGGAAGCCGCAATCAAGCGCCCCGAGAAATAACAATCCTCACCTGGGACGCAAAGGCTTCAAAGACTTCGACAACCTCTAATGCCTCTAAGCCAAGTGTTTGAGGCGTTGATGAAGCGTAACATGCTCAAGCCCCTCGAGAATTATCACCGAGGAATCCTAACCTAAACGTGGATATGAGCAAGCATTGCGCTTTTCACAACCTATCCCGGCCATACCACCGACAATTGCGTCATACTAAAACAAGCGATCCGTAGGCCGATTGAAGAAGGAAAGTTGGAATGCCCACGCGGTCCCAACACGCCGAAAATCAATTCCCAACAACAATTGGGGAAAGCATCTGAGAAGCCTTTCGACCTTCTCAAGCGCGTCAAAAATGCCATTGAGGAACCGGGTTACCTTCTCATGACCCACAACCAAAGAAAGAAGAAATCGTCCGGAAGCTTGGTCTAACCCCGCCTCCTAGAGTCTAGCTTCTAAAATAAAAGACCCCGAGTCCGTCATGTTTAAAGTTTAAGTCTCTCGAGTCGTCCGACGGCTTTATGCCCGAAGATTATGTGTTTGTAACAAAATCGCGCTTCTTTATGCTTTGAATAAAAGTTCGACCTTTCTGAGTATCCCCTCATTGACACTTTAATAAATGATAAATTAACTAACCAAAACAGTTAATAATGATTCACTTGATAAAGACGCAAACACATTAATGAACAATGCATTAAACAAATCTTTAAGCATGTTGTCAAACGAGAGAAAAATCGGGCCCAAGCTGCCGAGAATGTTCTAACCAAAATGAATTTGGGAACTGCTGAAGAGTCCAAAGAGACGCAAATCAAAGAATCATACAAACCCACCTCGTAGGTTCTAGTACTGTTCTCATTCAATCAAGTCCTCCTGACATTGTAATTAAGTATTCAATTTTCCATACGAAAGTTTTCTTTCTTTTCTTGCTAGACTTGAGACATTATTTTGCACCCTGCATTACATTTAATGAAATGGTTTTGTTCTATGTGATCACTTGCATTGCTCAACAAGTAATTCCACAAATGATTAATGCTTTGATTAATTGGTGTGAGAAAGTCATTCGATAGCTCCCCATACACCTTACCATACCCCACACAAAGGCCTCTATCAAGCCATACACTTTCCAAAACATGTCCCCACCACCACCTTGACCAAGTCAACAACGGCAGGAACATCAAAGGACAACAAAAGGTCACTCAGCATCAAAAGATTGACCCCATGTCGACAACAATCTAGGGGCTTGCCTTCGCCCTCGTGCGCATCAAGGAAGTTCAAGCAAGGGCTTGCCTTCGCCCTTAAATGCATCAAAAAAAAAAGAAGAAGCTCAAGCAGAAGCTACAAAAAAAAAAAGCTCAAGCAGAAGCTACAAAAAAGCTCAAGCGTAAGCTACAAAAAAGCTCAAGTAGAAGCTTCACAAAAATAAATGAGGTCAAAGACCCGTGAGCCAATGATCACGAAGCAAGGGAGTCACTGAAAAGACCGTCAAATACGACTTGTCAAGAAATCACCTCAAGGCCCGTGCCTCATCATTCAGCTTTCCGAGCCTTTTCGTCAAAGGCCGCACAAATATTCATGCCCTGGCCCCAAAGCCAAACACGATTCGGCCCCGAACTACGTCGACTCCGAGCTCCTTGTCTTAAGGGGAACGTAGGCAACCAGAAATGGTCCGGTCATAAACATACAAATCCACAAACCCGGTCTCATCAATGACCTCTCCTATACACAAACCTTCTTTCACACCAGACCAACTCGATCCTTGATACCGATTGACTTTCTCCTCGTGATTAATCAAAGCATATCAGGTTTAATTGTTGAATAACCTGAACATCAATAAAGGGTTTTAAGCAAACAAGTGATCATTGTGAACAAATCAAGTTTTCAAATGTCTCGACAAGTCTTCTTTTTCTACAAAAATAGGAAAATAGAGCTAAACACTGATTTTCTGTCAGCAAGGGCTTCCATACACTTTTACAAGCTTTTCAGTACTCATACTCTCTCAAAAGAGTCAAACCCAAAAGCATTTCTTTTGTTCCTACATCAAATAAGGCATTCACACAAAAGGGGACCCATTCCCACCTTTTCAAAAATAAATACGCCCTTGCAAGTGTACATTACGAGTCATTTCTCCCATAAAAGAGGGTCGAACTACGCAGACCTGAGCCTCTCAGTCCGAGGGGAACGTAGGCAACCTTCATTGGTTCGGTCTAAGGAATACACAAAATTCCAAAAATTGACGCCACCAAGGCTCAGAAAAGAAGCAAACAAGAGATTTTGCGTCTCGACAAAACTTTAAAAGTAAATCACAAATCATCACAGTTAAAACACTTTTTGATGAGTTCAAGCACGGTCTACTCTCGATTCACAACATGCTAAAAGACAACTTAAAACATTTAACAATCATTGTGTCTGCAATGACGATGAATGGATACTCGGTGTTTCGTAAGGTCATTCCATGCTACTCGCATTCGCCCTTCATCACTCTTTTCTTTTCTTCCCTCGTCCCCAACGAGTCTTCTTTCATTCCACATGAGCGAGTTCTGTCTCCCTCATTCCGAGATCAGGAGTCCTCCTAGTCGTGTCAAACGAATCCGCCGCTCTCGAGCATCGTTCACCCGTGCCTCGGCTCGGATCTCCTCCCTACGAGTCCCGCAAAAAGGGACCTCTCCCCGCCGCCTTGTCAACTCGAGTCCCGTAGTCAAATAAAGCGTCTCCCGTGACACCCCGAGGGTTAACCCAAGCTTCGCACTCCTAAGGTCGCACGAAATGGCAATCTTGCCCCGTAACCGCTTGCGCCGCTCCCAAAACCACTGGGTCCGCCCGATATGCTACTCATACCAATCCAGTACTCAGGTGGTCAAGACAACATTCTCCCGGCCTCTAAGGAGCACCACAGAGGGAAAGCGGAATACTTCCATACCCTCGTAAAATACGTAAAGGCATCGGGATCTCGTCATGCGTAAAGAAGCTACCTCCACATTGGCAATGTCATCCTGAAATTTCAAAGAAAGGCTCCCTCGCCTCATCCCGAACCGCCGGAAACAAGAAACGGAACATAGAAAGAGGACCAAGGCAAACACGGAACTCGACAACATAGGAACCTTCCCGGCAGGCCCTCCTAGTCTCAATCCCCCAAAGGGGAAACCCACCAACGGATCTCGATGCGTACAAAGATGTGCCATCCATCTCTCCCAAGCCGTATTGATCCATGTCCAAGACAAGAGGTCGCCAAGCAAACGTCCACGTACTCAAGAGACGCCTGAGACTCAGTGTATGGTTCAAGCCTCTCTCGCGACCATAATGCAAGCAAAGCAGGGCATCCCCGCATGAATCGGTTCTCATCACTGTGACGATCCACACCGTGGAAGGTTTCCTGGAACCAAAGGAATGATATCTCGCCCGCCCGACAATGGCCTCGCCACATCCAACGAGCACCGTCACATATCCCGAGGTAGCCAACCCCAAAAGAGTGGCTATCAAGCACAAAGCGAACGCGTCCCAGGAGACATCACTCCCGCCACCGCTCATGAAATCCGTCAAAGCCGGCTCACCCCAACCGCTCGTAAAACTTGCCAAAGCCGCTCGGCCTCCACTAACCACAAATGCATTCCCACTCATGCGACATGCACAAAAATAATAATAAGCTAGCAACAATTCCTAGGTCAATCCCCGGAATCACAAATACGTCATTACATCTTAAAATAAAATACTTTGCCGTGCAAATACAAGTGTTTTATTACGTGTACAAATGTCTGTTGCTCTACAAAAAAAAAAATCAACGGAAAAGAGCCGCATCTCGGCGCTCCGCCCACCCCACCTCATCATCTCGCACAGAGGCGTAACCTCGCCCTCACCACAAGTCCGCATAAAGGCGTAACCTCGCCCTCACCGCAAGTTCAGCCAGCGGCGCCACCTCGCCCTCACCGCAAGTTCAGACAGAGGCGCCACCTCGCCCTCACAGCAAGTTCGAACAAAGGCGCCATCGCGTCCTCATCCTTTCAGCGACTTCGGTCAAAAACGCCAGCGCATCCGCAGCATTTCAGCAACTTCGGTCAGGGGCGCCACACGTCCTCAACATTTCAACAACTCGATCAGAGGCGCCCCATGCCCTCTAACACTTAAGAAATTCAGCCAGAGACGCCACCACGTCCTCTTCATCTCGGTCAGAGGCGCCCCACGTCCTCAACAATTCAACTTCCTCCTCACAAAGGCGCCTCCTCCTACAGGTAAACACAGCAAAGGTATGTCAATAAACTTCAAACGCAAGACATAGTTGTAATAAATGCTACATAAAAGAAGAATCCCATCACGGCATGATGCCTTTCCAAAAATTCCCACAAACAAAGTTCCATACAGGATCCACAAAATGCCCATCAAACTCAACTTAGGTCCAGACACCTTAGAATAGTCTCAACTTAGGGTCATACTCCTGAAACTAAACCCCAACTTAGGTCATACTCCTGAACTAGGTCCCAACTTAGGTCATACTCCTGAACTAGGTCCCAATTTAGGTTCATACTCCTGAAACTAAACCCCAACTTAGGTCATATTCCTGAACTAGGTCCCAACTTAGGTCATACTCCTGAACTAGGTCCCAACTTAGGTCATATTCCTGAACTAGGTCCCAACTTAGGTCATACTCCTGAACTAGGTCCCAACTTAGGTCATACTCCTGAACTAGGTCCCAACTTAGGTCATACTCCTGAACTAGGTCCCAACTTAGGTCATACTCCTGAACTAGGTCCCAACTTAGGTCATACTCCTGAACTAGGTCCCAACTTAGGGTCATACTCCTGAACTAGGTCACAACTTAGGTTCATACTCCCGAACTAAGCCTCAACTTAGGTATAGACGCCTTCACACAAACTTCAACTCAGGACATCACCACGTCCACTCCACACAAACTTCAACTCAGGACATCACCCCGTCCACTCACCACAGGCAGCCCAGAAGGCTTTAAACCACTCGGTCCGAAAGACCGTATAAACCTCCCCCATCACTATCTCCAGCCCGGAAGGCTTTAAACCACTCGGTCCGAAAGACCGTATAAACCTCCCCCATCACTATCTCCAGCCCGAAAGGCTTTAAACCACTCGGTCCGGAAGACCGTATAAACCTCCCCCATCACTATCTCCAGCCCGGAAGGCTTTAAACCACTCGGTCCGGAAGACCGTATAAACCTCCCAAATCACTATCTCCAGCCCGGAAGGCTTTAAACCACTCGGTCCGGAAGACCGTATAAACCTCCCAAATCACTATCACTAGCCCGGAAGGCTTTAAACCACCCGATTCAGAAAATCATAAAATTTCCATCTCAGGACGCCACCACGTCCTCACAGTCGGCCTCGGCGGTCGCACGACACTTCAGGGCACCATCACGCCCGCATGCACTCACAATTTCACGACCTCTGAACTACGACCAGGCTTGATTCCCGCTAGGGATACGTAGGAATCCTGTCACAGGGTCCAGCCATCGACCTATACGGTCACCCAGGACGCCTCCACGTCCTTACCACCGACCTATGCGGTCACCCAGGATGCCTCCACGTTCTTACCACCGACCTATGCGGTCACCCAGGATGCCTCCACGTCCTTACCACCGACCTATGCGGTCACCCTGGATGCCTCCACGTCATCCTGGATGCCTCCACGTCCTTACCACCAACCTATGCGGTCACCCACAGGATACCATCACATCCACACACAGAATCTCAGTTAGAGGACAGCTCACGTCCTCGTACACAACACTCACCCCACACGCGAACTACGATTGGCTTGATTCCCACTCTGGGATACGTAGGAATCCTATCAAAGGGTCCAGCCGTCCGACCAACCTGGTCACCTTCTCTCTCAGCACGCGATCCAGATCAGGACGCTTATCTTATCGAAGACCCCACTTCTATCATAAGTGACGTCGCCGAGGGGCTTCTGTAAGTACCCCAATCTGGATCGCTCTCCATCCAAGCATACGACAAAACCAGGGGCAAACTTTCGGAGGTCATAACTCCTTCATACGAACTCCGATTGAGACGTGCCATATATGGTTGGAAAGCTCTCGAAGAGAACTAGCTTGCCATCACAATTACAAAATGTGGAAAAGCATGGAAGTCCGTACGGACCTCTTTGCTCCTAGACATCATAATTGCAAAATCCGCTTAAAGTCCACGAGATTCCCTCAAATCCCGGAGAACATCATTACCCCCCCTACATGGTTGGTCCGTACGGACCTCTTTGCATGCCTAGATGGTCCGTACGGATCTCTTTGCAGAGGGGACATAATCATCTCAGAAATCCTCATCATTCTCTGAAATCGAGGAAAACCAAATAACTAGATTACCTAGAAGGTCCGTACGGACCTTCTTGCAATTTTCTAGCACTATAAATAGAGGGTTCCCCCTCCCTCATTTTCACACATTTCCCTCTTCTCTCCTCTCCCCCCAGCCTTCAGGCTCCCCTCTAAGACCCTTCGGGGCAATCCCGGCCCCTTTCGGATCCTTTCGAGGCCTTCCGAGCTCCCTTGTGGTGCTCCGAAGCCTCTCCGAACGCTCCCGCGATGCTTCCGCGCTGCCCCGAGGCACTCTCGAGGTACTCTGAGGCCCCTCTTGGTACTCCGAGGCCTTGCCTGGTCTTTCCCGAGGCTTCCGGCTCTTTCCGAGTCAAACCGACGATCCCGGCCCACGTCGAACCTCTGCCCGAATCCAACCGACGATTCCAACGCACGCCGAACCTCTGCCCGAATCCAACCGACGATTCCAACCCACGCCGAACCTCTGCCCGAATGCAGCCTACAATCTCAACTCATGCCGAAACTCTGTCCGCAGACAACCGGCCCCTCCCGAAGCAATCCCGGTCCGTGCCGGAACACTATTCCATCCTCAAACACTATTCCCCAGCGAAAGACAGACACGAACCAACATTGGTAAGGCTTCCTTCCATTACTATTTCAATACATTTCAATACGTAGTGTACAATGTAGACATCCGATACGGACATGCATTTTTAAAAGCACACACACACACACCTTGCTTTAAAGAATATTAGGGGTATCCGAAAGACTCGTTTTTACGAGGCGACTCGGGTGAGCTCTAAGATTCTAATATTCTCTTCCCGAGGAGTCATCTGACCTCCGAACTCAAAATCTCATCACACAAAAACAGTTTATTATTATTTTTAAACTGATGCCCTTTCTCAATGTTTTGGGCTTAATAATAAAAACGGCGTGGCGACTCTACAAAGCAAAACACAGCGAGACACCTCCACCAACGAAAACGCTGCAAAGCGGGAAATGCCAGATGCCGGGGCGCGATTGCGCTGCCTCTCGGATCTGGGTAATTTCACTAACGAGCAGCTTGAAAGATACGATGGCAGGTTGGAGGGCTTCACCAATCACCGGGTTGACGCCAAAGGATAGATTGAGATCGACGTCGACCTAGGCCAACACCCTTACAGGGTCATATCAAAGGTAAAATTTATTGTAATTGATGTGAACAGTGACTATGCTGCTATCCTTGGTATTCCTGGTCAGGTCGCACTCGGGATGGTGGCATCGATCCCCCATCAGCGAGTCAAATTTCCTACCCCTGCTGGAGTCGGTTATGTACAAGGCACGGCTCGAGAATATCTGGATCATGTCCTTCGATAAATAAAAAAGAGGGAGCTGGAAATTGAAACAGCAGAAGGTTACTTCAAGTTATCCCAGTCAGTCACCAAAACTACTCGACTGTTAACGATCACCAATGTGGAGGAGTCGACCTATCGCTCAAACGACGAGGTCATGGTTGAGTCGACACGTCACTCCAAAGCCACAACGGTTGATCCAGATGTAGTTATGGTCGACCAAGTCATCATAGGCAACCTATGCCTCCAGGTCGACAATAACTCGGGGGCCACCACCGATGAGATCGCTAACAAGTTAAATGACATGATAGCTGAGGAATCTCCACACTTGGGGGCCGAAGAGAGATAAAGGGTTAGGGAGATCATCATTGAGACCCTACAGTTCAGAGATGGTCCAGAGCTAGAGGCTGTTGACGAGCTAGAATCAGTAATCACCAACCCTTCCTACCCTGAGCAAAAGATTCAGATTGGAAAATAGCTATCAGACGAGGAGCGAGCAGAGATCATCGAGCTGCTGAAAGAAAGTAATGATGTCTTTGCATGGCATGTAGAGGACATGAGGGGAATCAAGGAAGAGGTCGCCGTTTATAGGCTTGGGGTCAACCCGACCATAAAGCCCAGACCCCAGAAATTGAGAAGCTTCGCTCGTGATAAGGAAGAGGCCATAAAAGCTGAGGTACAAAAACTTTTAAGTGCAGGTATAATTAAAGAGGCCACTCATACAACCTGGTTGGCCAATGTGGTCATGGTGAAGAAGTCAAATGGCAAATGGAGAATGTGCGTCGACTTCACCACTCTAAACCTTGCTTGCCCGAAGGACAGCTATCCTCTTCCTAGAATCGACAAACTTGTTGATTCCATTGCTGGTCACTCTACCCTCAGCTTCCTAGACGCTTACTCAGGTTACCACCAGATCAAGATGCATGAGGATGATATAGTGAAGACAGCATTTCAAGCGGCTGGAGGCATCTACTGCTACAACATGATGCCATTTGGACTGAAGAATGCAGGGGCGACCTATCAACGTATGGTCAACAAGGTCTTTGCCTCACAGATTGGCCGAAACATGGAGGCCTACGTCGACGATATGGTCATCAAAACAAAGGCCGGACGTCATGTGGTTGACCTAAAGGAAACATTCGCCAACTTGAGAGCAAACGACATGAAGCTCAACCCTAGCAAGTGTGTCTTTGGAGTAGCAGCTGGCAAGTTCCTTGGATTTATGGTGTCCCAACGAGGTATAGAAGCTAACCCGGAGAAGATCAAGGCTCTAGTCGACATGAAGGAGCCTACAAGTGTAAAGGAAATGCAGCGACTTAATGGCAGGGTGCCAGCCCTAGGTCGTTTTATAGCCAAGTCGGCTGAAAGGTCTCTCCCGTTTTTCAAGGCTTTGAGAGGGACGAAAAATTTTGAGTGGACGGCCGAATGTCATTCGTCGTTCCGACAACTCAAAGATTATCTCGCTACTCCACCTCTTCTGAGTAGCCCGACCACTGGAGAAACTTTGTTCATGTACCTGTCTGTGGGAGACAAGGCAGTGGCAGCAGTTTTGGTTCGAGAGGAAGAAGGGCTTCAAAAGCCAGTTTACTATGTTAGCAAGGCCCTATCAGAAGTGGAAGACAGATACTACAATGCTGAGAAGGTAGCCTACGCCTTAGTCGTAGCCTCAAGGAAGCTGCGAGCTTATTTCCTAGCTCATCCCATCGTGGTGCTCATGAATGCACCCTTGAGAAAAATATTGCACAAGCCAGAGAGTTCAGGTCGCTTGCTCAATTGGTCAATTTCCCTTACGGAATTTGACATCGAGTATCGACCTCGAAAAGCGTTGAAGGCCCAAGCTCTAGCAGATTTCTTGGTCGAGCTTACGTTCACCAAGGAAGACAGCGAGCAGCGAGCTCAGAAAGAGAAAATCCAAGGGAAAGAGCCAGAGTCCCAAGTCGTCACTAGCCTACCCGACGATTGTTGGAAAGTCTACTCGGATGGGTCAGCAACCAAAAGTGTCAGCGGAGCTGGGATTGTTCTCATCGAGCCAGAATCTGGAACAGTATATGAGGAGTCACTAAGGTTCAAGTTCGATGCGTCCAACAATCAGGCGGAGTATGAAGCTCTGGTAGCAGCCATAGAGTATGCCAAGTGCTTTGGAGCGACTAAAATCATGGCATACTGTGATTCCCAACTAGTAGTCAACCAGGTCAGAGGCGAATATGAGGTGTTAAACTCCACTTTAACCAAGTACCACGATCTAGTGAAGGAGCTGACAAAAGACTTGGAGTTTTGGGAGATCCAAAGGATTGGTCGAGAAGACTGTGAGGACCCCGACCCGGAACCTACACGTGTCCCGAGTTGGAGCGTCCTCAGACTAACCCAAATTTCACTAACTTTTAAAACTTTTAATTAAACTTCCAAATAAAACATCATTAACAATTCCATTTCAAAACAACTCCACTACTCTCCACTCCGGAGGAAGAGTGGACCGACTTTGAAAATACTTAAACTGCTTAGTTACAAAAGATATTAGTTTTAACGTAGAAATGTAAAGTTTATAATTACAAACTCCCAAAAGGAAGTATAACAAAATACTTTCTACGCCAACCTAACGTACCCCGACAATACCCCAAAAGCTCACTGCCAACTCCTTTCCGTCCTTACTTGGCCGGTCCTCCTGTCTCGGGATCTAAAACATTAAAGGGAGAGGGGTGAGAATAAATCTCAGCAAGCTATTATGAATGCAGCAATATGCCAAATAAATGCAACATATAACAAGTCGCACGTAACACATTGGAAAAGCTATAACACATTCCATTACCTTGGTTTACCTTTTCCCGTCTGAACAATAGTCGTACAACATTGGGTATAATAATACTCCAATTATACAGTGAGCTGCTTAAGCAATACTCACGTCTTATAAGACCCGTTTTTCAGGGAACCAAATAAGACAGTAGCAACTCTGTAAGGCTTTTGGCTCAATACAGACGCTATAACCCCAACCTGTGGCCACAGGAGGGGACGGTCACAGATATAACATAATCCGATCACATTAGGTCACACTTCCATAATTGACCGTATTATGTTATACCCCCAACGTCAGCTGACTCACACATATCAAGCACATAGTAGATACTTGAATAAAATCCACAAAAGGGATAACAATATATCAACATGGTAAAATATACTCATGTTCAACCAATATCATAGTGCAACATTTAATTAACACACTATGCATAATACTACAATGTATATGAACTCAATGTAAGCAAGGAAGTAGCATCAATCCATCCTACATGGTCATTATACAATAATACATAGCCTCTTTAAGGGTCTAAGTTGAATCTACCAAGTGGGGATCATAATTGTCTAGTTACCAAACTAGGTTAGCTAACGTTTTCCAAACAACATTTAAGGTACTTCTACTATTCCATTTTGATCACTTAGAATATCATGGTGAAGCCAAAGTATTCTACTTTAATCTAGGTTAAAGAGATTTCATTTTGGTTCGAGTTTGATTAGGTTTGAACAGCTCTAAAGTTGATATCTTGAAACCAGGACAGGGCACGACTCGTCCCCCAGGGCACGACTCGTGCCCATGTGACCCCTTCGAACACAGCGTCCCCCTATAGGTCACGACTTCCCTTCGTCCAAGGGACGACTCGTCCCTCAGCCCAGAATTTGTAAAACAGCAGCAACAACAACAATGCCTAAAAATCCCAAAGTTCCAACCAAAAGTCTTCTAAGTTATAAACAAAAAGGGACATTTTCAACTTTGTTAACTTCAATCTACCCATTTAACTCCATGAAACCATGTCTTAAACCTAGATCAATTCAACTTCCATAAACCATAATATTTCTATAAACCCAACAAAGCTCTCAATCAACACATTCAAGAGAACAAACACAATAACATTTATTTTCATGATCATTCAAAGAAAGAAAGGTCATAATAACTCACCTTTGGCAAAACAAGATGAAATGGAGCTTTTCTTGGCTTGATCAACTCCTTGAGGTGTTCTACTCACAAAAGGACACTTAGATTTTCAAATGGACAAGAAATGATCTTGGTAGAAGTGTAGGAGAGGGAGGCTTTCATAAGAACTCTCCCATGGAGAATGTAGAGGAAAGTATGAAGGAATGATGGAGGAGGGAGAAGTGTGTGGGAGGTGTAAGAGAGGTATGGGGAGGTAAGGCTTGCTTTGACTTTAGGGCTCTAGGTTGAGGGAGTAAGAGGAAGGGAAAATGGCCCCCCCTTCACCCAAGGCTTTCACAATTTAACTAACCATCACCCAATTTATTTATTTACCCAATTTATTTATTTACCCAATTTATTTATTTACTATGTTTATACTTTTCTTAGAACACAAAATTATTTTATTATCATTTATCCTATCATGTGAAATCAAATATATAAAAATGGACACATAATATTAACAATAAAAATAAAAGCACACAATTGTGATATTAAAATTAGGGCCTAGGGTTAGGGTCGTTACACTCACTCCCCCTTAAAGAAAATTCGTCCCGAATTTTAAAAGAAAACTTACTTGGATTTTCAAACAACCACGGGTATTTCGCTCTCATCTCCGACTCTAGCTCCCATGTCGCTTCCTCCACGGTGTGGTTCTTCCAAAGAACCTTCACTATCGGAATACTCTTAGACCTCAACTCCTTAACTTGAAACTCTAGGACTCTCAAGGGTTCCTCAACATAAGACATGTCCGCTTGGACATCATCGGGGGGAGAACTCAAGATGTGGGAAGGATCATGACAATACTTCCTCAACATCGAGACATGGAAGACATCATGAAGTAAAGAAAGAGACGGAGGCAATGCCAACCGGTAAGCCAAATCCCCAACCTTTTCTAAGATCTCAAACGGACCAACGAACCTCGGAGCCAATTTACCCTTATTACCAAACCTTTTGATTCCCGTCCTCGGAGAGACCTTCAAGAACACAAAGTCACCAACTTGAAAAGGTAAATCCCGTCTTCTATTGTCGGCGTAGCTTTTCTGTCTACTCTGAGCCGTCTTCAATCTATCCCGAATCACTTTGATCTTCTCCGTAGAATCTCGAACTAAATCCGGGCCCCAAAGTCTCGCTTCACCAACCTCGTCCCAACACATTGGAGATCGACACTTCCTACCATACAATGCTTCATACGGAGCCATCTCGATACTAGACTGATAACTGTTGTTGTACGCAAACTCCACTAGAGGTAGATGATCCTCCCATGACAATTGGAAATCCATCACACAAGCCCGTAACATATCCTCAAGTATCTGAATAGTTCTCTCGGACTGACCGTCGGTTTGAGGATGAAACGCAGTACTGAAACACAATTTATAACCCAAGGCTTCATGCAATGCTCTCCAAAATCTAGATGTAAACCTCGGATCTCTGTCGGAAACAATACTAACCGGAACCCCGTGAAGTCTCACAATCTCCTTCATATACAACTGAGCTAACTTCTCTAACGAAAACTTGGTTGATACCGGAAGAAAATGAGCCGACTTCGTCAACCGATCCACAATAACCCATATAGCATCCATCTTCTTCGCGGTGAGAGGTAAACCCGAAACAAAATCCATCGAGATCCCTTCCCATTTCCACTCCGGAATATCTAATGGTTGAAGTAGTCCCGCCGGTCTTTGATGTTCTGCCTTAATTTGTTGACAAGTTAAACACTTAGATACATAATCCGCTATTTCCCTCTTCATACCATTCCACCAATACCCACGCTTCAAATCTTGATACATTTTAGTACTACCCGGATGAATCGCAAACTTGGACTTATGGCCATCCTCTAAGACACGCTTCTTGATTTCCGGCGATGAAGGAACGCAAATTCTCCCTTGGAAAGTTAAAATCCCATCTCTATTCAAAGCAAATTCCCCGGCTTTCCCATCTTGCACTTGATCTAATATTTTCTTCAATTCCGGATCACCTTGTTGAGCTTCTTTCAAATCTCCATACAATGTCGGAACGGCTCTAACATTCGCAATAATTACCTCACTCTTCAATTCTCGAGAACTCAAAGCTGTCACATACGCCTTTCGGCTAATCGCATCCGCCACTACATTGGCCTTTCCCGGGTGATAGGAAATGACACAATCAAAATCCTTCAAGAACTCAAGCCATCTCCTTTGTCGGTTGTTCAACTCCTTTTGGGTAAACAAGTATTTCAAACTCTTATGATCGGTGAAAATCTCAAACTTCGCCCCATAAAGGTAGTGCTTCCACTTATGCAACGCAAATACAATCGCCGCCAATTCCATATCATGAGTAGGATAATTCTGTTCCGCCGGTGATAACTTCCTAGAGGCATACGCAATAACTTTCCCATTCTGCATGAGGACACAACCCAAACCCGCCTTCGAGGCATCACTATAGATCACGAAATTCTCACAACCATCCGGAAGGGTAAGAACAGGAGCCGTCGTCAATCTCTTCTTCAATTCATTAAAACTTTCTTCACATTTGGAATCCCATACAAACGAAACATCCTTCCGAGTCAACCTAGTCAACGGAGTAGCAATCCGAGAAAACCCCTCAAGCCAGAGAGTTCAGGTCGCTTGCTCAATTGGTCAATTTCCCTTACGGAATTTGACATCGAGTATCGACCTCGAAAAGCGTTGAAGGCCCAAGCTCTAGCAGATTTCTTGGTCGAGCTTACGTTCACCAAGGAAGACAGCGAGCAGCGAGCTCAGAAAGAGAAAATCCAAGGGAAAGAGCCAGAGTCCCAAGTCGTCACTAGCCTACCCGACGATTGTTGGAAAGTCTACTCGGATGGATCAGCAACCAAAAGTGTCAGCGGGGCTGGGATTGTTCTCATCGAGCCAGAATCTGGAACAGTATATGAGGAGTCACTAAGGTTCAAGTTCGATGCGTCCAACAATCAGGCGGAGTATGAAGCTCTGGTAGCAGCCATAGAGTATGCCAAGTGCTTTGGAGCGACTAAAATCATGGCATACTGTGATTCCCAACTAGTAGTCAACCAGGTCAGAGGCGAATATGAGGTGTTAAACTCCACTTTAACCAAGTACCACGATCTAGTGAAGGAGCTGACAAAAGACTTGGAGTTTTGGGAGATCCAAAGGATTGGTCGAGAAGACAATGAGTTAGCCGACTTACTCTCAAAGCTAGCTACATCTGACGAGCTGCATGAAGAGCCCATCTCGTACCTTGAGAGCCCAGCTTATGAAAGGGTCAAAATTCAATGCATAGAAGATCCCTCAAGAAATTGAGTTTATGAGAAGTGCTGAATTGAAGAAATGAAGGCGTACCTAGAAAGCGGCGAGCTCCCTAAGGATGAGAAGAAAGCTCGAGCTATTAAAAAGAAAGCTCCGAGATATGTAATCCAAGGAGGCATGTTGTTCAGAAGATCATACACTAGGCCTTTGTTGAAGTGCATTCATCCTCAAGAAATCACCCAATTGATGCATGAGGTTCATAGTGGAATTTATGGCGGACACCCGGGGGCCAGGACTCTAGCCGACAAACTGATCACTTTGGGGTATTATTGGCCACACATGAGAGCTGACACGCATGATTTTGTTCAGCAATGTGATCAATGCCAAAGGTTTGCCAACCTACCTCATATGCCTACAACGGAGAGACTCCTGTGATCGCCGCTTAGCCATTCGATATGTGGGGTGTCGACTTGATTGGACCCTTCCCTCCCGCCCGGGGAAATTGCAAGTATGTGATCGTCGCAATTGACTATTTTACCAAGTGGGTTGAGGCAAAGCCACTAGCTCGCATCACAGAGGAAAATGCCATAAATTTCATCCACGACTTCATCTGGTGTCGATTTGGATTTCCTAGAGCTATAGTATCAGACAACGGCCTACAGTTCTCAAGAACCTTCGAAGCAGAGATGAATCGAGTAGGGATCAAACATTGGCAATCTTCTGTCGCCTATCCTCAAGGAAATGGGCAAGCTAAAGCAGCAAACAAGCTTGTACTGTCCTCACTCAAGACGGGTCTCGTAGGTCGACGCAATAACTGGTTGGACGAACTCCTCCTTGCTCTTTGGGCAGTTCGCACAACCACTCGGGGGCCTACGGGGGAAACCCCATTTGCTCTAGCATACGGGTCAGAGGCCATGGCTCCAGCTGAGTTGAGATTTCCAACTGCTAGAGTAACTTTCTTTAATCAAGAGCAGAATGATATCAACAGATTCATCGACCTGGATTTGATTGATGAGAAGCGAGACACGGATTACCTTCGAATGGTTAACTACAAGCAGCGGACTAAAAGTTACCACGACAAGAAAGTGAAAGCCAGGTCATTCCAAGTAGGAGATCATGTGTTAAGGAAGATCGAGGCAACGGGGAAGAGGACCCAGCAGAACAAGCTATCTCCTAACTGGGAAGGTCCTTACATAGTTACTCGAGTTGTCAAAGAAGGGACTTACATGATTGCTCATCCTGATGGTGAAGAGCTGAAGCACCCATGGCACGCTACTCACCTCATCAAGTACTACTTCTAAAGTTCAGATCTATAGCTCAGTTCAAGGTTATTACAGTTCCTAAGATTGAAATTTGTCATAGTTCTAGCTTTCCATTGATGTAAACGTTTCCCTACTTCAATAAAAATCCCACCTTTGTTCGACCAAACATTGTGTTACACTTCGTTCTAACAAGCTCGACTCTTAGTCAGCTTCATTTTAACAAGCTCGATTCTTAATCAGCTTCGTTCATTTAAACAAGTTCGACTCTTAGTCTACTTCATTCTAACAAGCTCGACTCTTAGTCAGCTTCGTTTTAACAAGCTCGATTCTTAATCAGCTTCATTCATTTAAACAAGTCCGACTCTTAGTCGACTTCGTTCTAACAAACTCGACTCTTAGTCAGTCTGTTCTAATTAGCTCGATTCTCAATCAGCTTTACTCCTTAAAACAAGTCCGACCTAGGATCGACTTCGTTCTAATGAGCTCGACCCTTGGTCAGCTTTGATAGTTTGAACAGGTTCGACTCTTAGTCAATCCCATTTGCAAAAAGTTATACAAGTCTGAGGTCGACTAAATCATTAAAGATCAGGTCGACTCTAGGCTTAGGTTGACTTATTCGTCCTATCATATCTAGGTTGACACCTACATGCTGAAATCAAAAGCATACAAACATACGATAAAAGGAAGTCAGCTACGATTAAATAAAATTAAGTCTCCCAAAATGGGCCAAGACTTAAGCTACGAAATGTTATGCCTCCCAAAAGCAGGGCCAAGGCATTCAAGCATTCAAGAAAGCAAAAAAATAAAAAGTGTTTTGAGCTTGTCTGTTTACACAACCAATAAATTTGAAGTTCAGACTAAAGGAGTTCCTTCTACTTGACCATCGGTAGAAGCTGGGTCGGCATCAACACTATCATTTGCAGCAGCCGGCTCGCCCAAGACATCCCTTTGCTGATCTCGATATACAATCTTCCTAGATTCTGAAATGGTATACTGGGGAGTTTCACCTTCGAAAGCTGGCTCATCTGGTTCCTCGAGCTCGGCTAAAATCGTATCAAAGTTCACTGGTTCTACTGCAGGAGGGACCCAAACTTCAGCTTCTGCTTCCTCGTCGTCCTTGGCAATGTTGGCTAAGTCATTATCGTTATAAGGCACTAAGCTATGGCCTGGGCGAGCTGCCATGTTGTAGGGATCCTCTGAAGCCCACTGGGCTAGCTGCTCAATAGAGTTGTTGAAGGCAGGATCCACCACAATACGTCGAGCCATGTGAGCTCGACCTACATCCCAGAATGAACTTGCTTGCTTGGTAATATGATTGTGGAGCTCGTCACTGTCCTTATAAGCTTTGACAGCCTCCTCCTTGGCAGTTTTAACAGCATTAGTCAGATCCATCTCCCATTGATGTCGAGCAGCATCCAGTTCCTCTTGTTTCTTTGCCAAGGTGACTGGAACCTCCTCCAACTGCTGCTTGGCCAGTTCAAGATCAGCTGCCATCTTCTTATTCTCTTCCTTGAGAATAGCGAGCTCGCTGTTAGCCTCTCCCAAGCTCTTCCAAGCTTCCTCCTTAAGCTTCAGCTCATTGTCCTTGACAAGCTTCAAAGCGTCATAAGAGTAGTCCAGGTCTGAATGCTCCTCCTTCAGTTTATCAAACTCTCCCTTCAACTTTGTGTGGTCCTCCTTCAGCTTAGCTTGATCATCCTCCAGCTTCCCCAATTCCTCGTTCTTACGAGCCAACATAGACTTGGCCAGTTTCTCCTGCTCCTCAGCAGCCTTCCAGTAGGTGGTAGCCAGGTCTATCATAGCAAGAGACTGAAATGACGAGTAAGAACAAGAGATTAGATCGAGCAGAAGTAAGGTAAATAAAAGGTAAAAGCAAGGGAAATCGAAGCAACAACTCAAAAAATTGCAAGAGTTACCTCGGAGGAAGCAAGCCCAACTCTAGCTCGACAAGCTTCAGGAGTCAAGGGTTTGCTGGTGAACTCCCTAATCAGATCTTGGTCAGCTCCCCTCCTGACCACCGCCTGTCCATACTCCAGCTCAAGGTACTCTCTGGCTAAGCTGTTGATTCTAGTCAAAGGAGTCACCGCACTCAACTCAGCAACCCGAGCCTGAATCA
Source organism: Adenophora triphylla var. japonica (assembly GCA_022495995.1). Taxonomy (NCBI): domain Eukaryota; kingdom Viridiplantae; phylum Streptophyta; class Magnoliopsida; order Asterales; family Campanulaceae; genus Adenophora; species Adenophora triphylla. Next base: position 290,946 of record JAFEMH010000747.1, on the reverse strand, counting down.
GCTCGTCGTATGAAACATGAATAGGAGAGGCATGTGGACTTCTGACTTCAACCTCCACTGGTTCACTAGCATCGACTTGGTTAGATGTCGAGCTCACCTTAGACGGGCCAATCTTAATCTTCTTGCTCAGGGGAGCATCATCATCTTTATCATCCTCCTCATCCAAAGCTATGACATGAGGCTTTTTCTTGGAGGCAGCTTTAGTTTTTGCTTTAGCCTGGCCACGGGTCCTGACTCTGACGACCTCCTCGACTGGCTCCACATTCAGCTCAGTCACCTCAACTCCAGCAGTACCAGCTTCCTCAGAGACTTGGGCACCACCTCCATCAACGTGTTCTTCCTCCAACTCTTCCAAGTTTTCTTTAGCAGGGATAAATTTGGAGGCATCCTGATCAACCAACTTCAGAAGCTCATTCCTCTTAGCTCCTTATGTCTCTCGGTTCTCCCTGGCATTGGCAGCTCTGTGGCTTTTCTTACTTTTCCTCACATCAATTGCTCTCCCCATGTTAGCTTCCTGGGCAGGAGTTAAAACTGCACGAAACAAAAAGGAAAAAGTGTTAGCTCGACATATAAAGATAAGTTCTATGTACGAGCTACTAGTTCTACATACGAGCAACATGACTACGAGCTAAAAGATTCTATACAGATGCTGAATATGTACATGCTACGAGATCAACACTAAAATCAACAAGAAGCAAGCAGAGAGTTAAACACAAAGAGCAAGCAAGTGGGAACACAATCATAAAAGCTTCACATAGGGGAAGTGAAGGGACGAGTAAAAATTCTACAGGCATATAATGAGAAGGGGAGAAAACCCATACCACCAACATGCTCCCCATGGTCCTTACAGTACTTGAGGGTCTTCCGGCAAAGTGAGCAGTCTTTCTCAAACCTAGCCAAGGCGTGGGTCACCCAATCCGGATATCTCAAGCACCTCACTATGGGAACTAATGGCACGACGTCATCATTCCCAAGCATCATACCGGCCTGAATGTAGTTGTTCTTCGTGGTTCCTAAAGCTTCCCAACTGATGGGTTTATGGGCAACCAACTCAACTAGCTTCCTACGCAAATCATCATGCCAATAGGGCTCCATTGGTGCTCCTCCTTCACTACTTGGGTGTCCTCACTGGGTAACGGGAACTCCCAACCTAGTCTACTCTCCACCACTATCACATGAGAGTTCCAACCACTGGCTTTACTAGGCAGGTTAATGAACAATTTGGGGGAATGTGGTTTTGAAGGAGTGCCTATGCCATGGTTCTTATCAAATTTCACAGCAAAAAATTCTCTAAATACCCTCATGCAAGGCTCATAACCTAAGAAATGACAAACCATTGCAAAACAGACCAAAACTCTACATGTGTTGGCACCCAGCTGGAGAGGTAGAGCATTGGCACACTCTAAGAATTCATTTATGAAGGGGTCCAGGGGCAACCTCAAACCAGCCACAAATTGGCCATAATAGAAGGCAACTCTAGTGGAATCAGTCTTGTAGTCACTAAACTGGTCAAAGAAATCTCTTTTGCTGTAGATAGTGACATCAAATTCCTCCCTGTCCACCTCACAGAAGTCATAGATCATGGACAAGCGAGAAGGAAAGTTTTGCTTCCCCCTAAGTGGTCCCTTGGGCACGTATCCCCTTTCATTTTATGCCCGGCACCACAGAGGTCTCAAAGGCGTCAACTATGCGTGGGCTTGAGGAAGTAGAGACATCAGCTTCTCCTTGAGTCGCCATATTTGTACAAGAAGAAGGGGAAACAGGGGAATCAGTTCTACATGAAGTCTCAGGGGTCCTAATAGACACACTAAGGGGCGACCTAGATTCCCCCGGGAATCCAATCCTGTTTCTAATAAAGGAGGGTTTGTTGGCATCCTGGACATAAAACACAGCTAAATGGTCAAGAAGCTCGTGAAAGAGATGAAATGACACAACTCTTGGGTCGTTCGTTTCTAGGGCACCTAAATCCTCTCCTACAGGCAAAGTTAGCTCGGTAAAATGCAAGCCCCAATGGGTCAAAATCGAAGTGCATTCCACCATAGTCATCTCTCGCCACTCTCCGTTCAAGTGTTTATAAACCCTACGGTTGACATTACAGTATCCATACCAAGCTCCAGGTTCGGTGCTAAAGATCCTAGCCATGGCAGAATTGGAGAAATTACGGAAATAAAACCCTAATATTGAGACGCAAGAGGAATACCTTAAATTAGCTCGAGTGAAGAAGGATTACAGACGGAGACGAAAGCTTTGATTTATCCGATTGCCCTTTCGTTGTTTTCGCCGGAATTCAAGGAATCAGAGAGAGTAAAAGTTGTAAATGAAGAAGGATTCTGCTATATATATTTTTCGGAATTGGAAAGGGAAAAGAAAGATTCAAAAAATTTATTTTCCTAATTAATGGCGGAAACAGTTTTCAAGACGGACTCTCAAACGTCAAAACAGTAATCATTGCGGAAAACGGCGCTCTTCCAGATCTGACCGTTCAAAAATTCGACGATCCAGATTGTGACACGTCATTATGATCGACTACAACCTCAGAGCGAGTAGCGACCTGCGAGTAGCAACGATTCTCATCAAAAAATTTCCTTAACTTCCTGACAAAGTCAACTCGAAAGTTGGGGGCCACTGAACATGCCAAAAGTATCTAGCTGGGCCAAGCGAGTAAAGCCCAATCCACAAGCAGTTACAACCATCATATTCCCTATGGGCTAGGCCAAATTATTACACGGCTCAAGGTCCATCTCATGTATCAGTCGACTAAGCTCATTGTCCGACCTATTAGGTCCCGACCTAACTTAGTCCGACCTCATGACCCAGTCATACTTCGGGTACGATCCAACTCTACTCGACAGTCAGATCGACCCTAACACAAGTGTCGACCTCGACCTGCCAAAGTAAGAGTCGACCTAACGGCTACAGGCACACGTGCAATTAATCCGGCCATAACTGTTTACCTACAAATCAGGAGCCGTTACAGGACACGTTCACACTACATGTAACTGTCCCTATAATCTCGGAGCTCATGTAGCCCTGTCATTAAACCACCTACATCAACTATAAATACATCATCACTACCAACGGTGCAAAGGTAACTGTAATTTTGTCATTTGAATCATCTTTATTCAATACATTTTTGCTCTTCATATCATATACTTACTCTCACGCCCGAGGGTCTAAGCCGGAGACACATCCGGCTAGTCGTGGGTTCTGATTTCAGGTCAAGGAGTCAGGTGATCAGTCCTGCCACGTGAAGGAAGATTGATAAGCATTTTTCTTGCGGCATCAGTACTATCACTTTTATTGTTATTCTATAAGTCTTTGTTTTATGATTTCACTCATATATGTCGAGAGCCCTTATTTTCTTTCCTAATTCGAGAGTCATTGCCTTCTCTCCACGCTGAGAGTCTTTGTATGTTGTTTGCATTTTGTTTTATTGTAATGTTTGAGATGATTGGTTGGACACTTGTTGTCAATTCAAATGCTTTCCTTTGACGTGTACTCAAAGCAAAATCTTTTCACGTGAGAATTTTTTTAATCCCGTATTGGACAGTGTCCGGATTATACTTGAATAAGTTGTTGTGCGTCACAAGCTATAATTCATAAAGGCATTCAATTAATTTGTGAAGTGTCATCTTTTGACTTATATAAATGCAATTAATTTACCCTCTAAAAAAATGACACTTTAACTAGCCCTCTAAGTAGAGGTGCCCATCCGGTTCAAACCGCCGGTTCCGGTTCCGAACCGGCGGTTCACGGTTCCACCAAGCATTGAACCGAAACCGGCCCGGTTTGTCACGGTTCCGGTCCCGGTTCCGAACCGGCCGTACGGTTCCGGTTCCGGTTCTAAACCGGTTAATTTCAAAAAAAAAAAAAAAAAAAAAAAAAAAAAGATTTGGGCGGTCGCCCAAGAAGGGCCGAAATGACTAGGGCGGTCGCCCAAGTGTCCAAATCCTTCAAAAAAAAAAAAATTACAAGTTAAATTCTTAACAATTTCTGTTAAGTTTTACAAAAAAGTTAATTTTTTGCAAAAAAGTCATATAAAAACTTAACTTTTTTTGAAATAAACGAAAGTATATAAAAGAAAAAGGGACGGTACCCTTAAATTTTATTAATTAAAATAAAATTACAAATGAGGGGGACAACCAACCTTACCCTTTTATAAATAAGAGGGGACATTTAGGAGCCTTTACCTCAACCTAACTATTACAATTAAATAAAAATAAACCTAATCTATAATCTAATCTATAAAATTACAATTAATTAACCTAATCTAAAGTCTAAAGAGCGGCGTAGTTCATTCGGCTTCGCTCCCGATGTATCTTCATCAAATGCCTCCTCCTCCTCGGAACTACTTCTTTTATCTTGAAGTCGTAGTTCGGCTCTATGCCAATCGCCGAGCAACATTTGATATTCTAAATTATATGGAGACAACCTTGACCTTCGATCGGATAAGACATTTCCTCCTACACTAAATACTTCTTCTACGGCAACGGTTGAGGCGGGAGCGGCTAGGATCTCCTTTGCTATCAATGATAGAATAGGATAGTTGTTTGCCCTTCGTGCCCACCACTTTGCAATATCAAAATCGTCTATAGGCTCAAAAGAAGTGGTTAAATAATTTTCAAGTTCAATATAAGTGGAGCCACCTCGTTGACGTTTTTGAGTTCTAGAACTAATTAAATTATCTATAAAGTTAAAGGGATCGCTATCTTCGTGAGAACTACCACCTACATTTTCACTACTAGGAGGATAAACAATATTACCAAAAAGATCATAATATTCTCTATAAAGTTCATATACAATTTTTTTAGTCTCAATTACAACGTCTTTTGCCTTTGGGATAGGTCTATCTAAAAACAAATCAAAGCCGGTGGGAAATAGATTCTTATAATAATAATCTAGTATTTGTTCTAAACCATCTTCTCTTATCCTAGGATCTAATAGTTTAGCTACTAAAAACAATGGGGGAATGATCAAAAAATATTTAAGCCATTTTGTTCTCATCTTGTTAATACATTCACCTAAAATTTGATCATCTTTAAAATGCATAAATATGTAACTAATTTTAGCGGCGTGTTCTATAACTAACGGTGAAGTGGGATAGTAAGAACCGGATAATTGTACGGTAGCATCTTTAAAAACTTTCAAAATTTTCTTTAAATTATTACAAATATCCCATTGATGGGGCAATATTATAGTTGAATACTCTATTTGTTGAATAAACTGACACAATAGTTCACGAAAATCATAAGATTCGGATAACATTTTATAAGTGGAATTCCATTGATTTGGAACATCTAGGGAAAATCTTTTAGGTGGGATATTATTTATTTTACAAAATCTAATCCACAATTTTGTTACACTATAATTTCTCATTATATAAGCAAGAACTTCCTTAATTGGGGCTACATGTTCCTTTAAAGTTGTTAAACCATCTTGCACACACAAATTTAAAATATGACATATGCACCTAACATGAAAAAATTTACCACCAATAGATGGTTGACAAATATCAATGAGTGATGGTAGACTAGCAGTATTATTTGCGGCATTATCAAATCCAATTGAAAAAATTTTGTGAACTAATCCATATTCTTGTAAAACATTAGCAATTTTACTACAAATATTTTGAGCGTTATGAACAGTATCAAAAGATTTATATGCAATTAATCGTTTTTGTAATTTCCAACTAATATCAACCCAATGACATGTAATTCCTATATAGCTATGAGTTTGCCAATGGTCACTCCATATATCGGCACATATTGACAATTTTGGGGTAAATCTTTAAACGTATTAATTAAAGTTAATTTTCCTTGTAGATATTGAGCTTTAGTATCACGAGTACTTGTATTTTTATTAATTTCTTTAGCCGCGGGATTTAAACAAAGTTGTGCCATATGAGACCATAATCTATCATTAGTAAAATTAAAGGGTAATCCTTTAGCACGGTATATTTTGCCATTTCTTTTCTATACGTTGAATTATCAAATTTAAATAATTGCGAAGACGTACCTTGTGATGATCCCGTAAATCCTTGTAGTTGTGTTTGATCTTGGGCATCTCCAACTTGATCGGGGTGCCTTGTCGTCAAGTGTCTTTTAAATGTCCCATAACCACCTCCATGGGTAAAGGCAAATTTTTGAGGGCAATGGTTGCAAGAAACGGTGTATTGGTTGGTACCTTCAATTGGCACTTTTGAAAAGTGCACGGTCATGATGTCCGACCTTCCCTTGGTTCGACCTCCTCGTCCTCGACCTCGACCTCGGATTTGAGTTTGACCACCCCCTCGCGCTTCACTTTGGGTTTGAGTGGTTTGAGTGTTACTCCCTTCGGTATGACCATGATCACCCATTGGAAATGTTGTATCAACTTCATCATCGCTCAAATTAAACGTTTCTTGTGGTAGAGGTTGAACATTAAGATTGCCCCAAATGGAATCATCGGCGGGGGGGAAAAATGGATGCGAACTTGATACATTCTATCCCTTATCGCCACGGCCGCCACGAGATGAAGACATTTTTTTGGTGAAAAGATGAATTTATGTGAAAAAGAGAGTAAGTAATTTGAGAGTTTGAGACTTGAGAGATTGAGATGAGAGAGAGATTTGAGTCTTTGAGAGATAGAATAGAGAGAAAGAGAGTAAGTAATTGAGAATTTGAGAGTTTTGAGACTTGAGAGTTGAGAGAGAGTAGTGAAAAAAATAAAGGGAGGGGGAGGGTATTTATAGGTTTGAGAGAAAAAGAAAAAAACGTTTTAGGGACCAAAAAAAAAAAAAAACCGTTTTAGGGACCAAAACGATTAAAAAAATATTTTTTTTTACATTTTGGTCACTGACCGTTATTTAACGGTCATTAAACATGGACCGTCGGATCAAGAAATGGACGCACCAGATCATCTAGCCGTTGGCGGTTCCGGTTCCGGTTCGTGAACCGGCGGTTCCGGTTCCGGTTCCGGTTCCTGAACCGGCGGTTCACCGGTTTTTGAAATCTTGAACCTTAACCGGACCGGAAAACCGCCGGTTCGCCGGTTCAGCCGGTTCACGATTCGTCCGGTCCGGTTTCCCTCCGGTTTTTATCCGGTCCGATTCCGGTTCGACCCGCCGGTTCGGAACCGTTTGGGATCTCTACCTCTAAGGGAAACAAAATATGACTTAGTTCTAAACATCTTAAATCGTCCGATAATTACTTATTAAAGTCTCATACTCTCATTATATAACATATTCCCTCCGTCAAAAATAACCCCACTTCACTTTGAAAGTCAACTTGTTTTATAGAGATATCTATAGTATAAAATGGCAACAAGGGTGAACAGTACAATGAATAGTTTCAAATGGATTTTTTTCCATTTTGCCCTCACTAAGTTATTCCTTTACCATTTTGCCCTTTAAAAAAAATTTAAATAAATAAAAAAAAAACACGTATCGGATACGGGCTTTTACTAGTGAATATATATGGCGAAAATCAATGAAAAACATGAACAACAAGAAAGGCTCTCCAATTGATGATTATTTTTGAGTTTATAATAATATCACTATACTATAAGAAAAATGTACATAAACCAATTACTTGGAATTGGGAATCACGTGATGCCATTAAGACAAAACACCTCGACCAAGTAATTATTTAACCTCATTTCTAGACTTAAATACTTAGAACCGTACTTGCTTCAAGTCAAGTCAAAATTTGAAATTTAACTTAAAAAAATAAAAATGGAAACCCTAAAGTGGTAAGAATTTGGTGATTTTTTTTCTAACACATAGGAGATCTTTGTGGAACCCCTTTTCTTCTACTCATGCTTGTAGCCATATCTTCTTCAGAAATAACCTTGTTAGAAGATGATCTTCCACATACATACAATCCACTTCTCTTCTTCTTCACAAACCCTGTGTATATCATCATGCTCGTGTTTTCGGATCCCGAGGACGACCCTGAGAAAGAACTCATTGGATCGTCAGAATAGTCCACGACAGTTGAATGAGGGGTCTCATTGGTCATTTCATCATCTCCGGTGTCTTGAGGGATGAAAAAGTCCGGACCAAGTTGTAAGGAGTGGCATGTCTTCAAGAATGGAGAGAGATCTATATAATGTTTGAGCACAAAATCCACCTACAATAATCAAAAAGGGCAATTCAAATCATTTGGTATATAGCAATTCAGCAGCAGCAACAAATAATTGGTTCTTGACATCGTCAGAAAGTCCAAAAAGGGCAATTCAAGTCATTTGGTTAGCGATTCAGCAGCAACAACAAATAACTGGTTCTTGACAATGTCAGAAAGTCCCAAAGGCAGTTCAGGTCATTTGGTTAGTAATTCAGAGGCTATCTCGGCTGTACGACCTACTGCGCTGGAGGCTCTGGAGAAGTGAGAGCAAACAAATAAGTGGTTCTTGACAATGTCAGAAATTCGCAGCAAATGCTAAATTGTGTAGTTTAGGTACTCAATTGAGTTAATGATGTAAATAACTTCTCGGAAAATGATCAAGAAACATGTCTTTTCGTAAGACTACCATAAAATACTGCAGCTAATTGTTTTTTTTTTTCAAGAATAATATGGAAATTATGCAAGTCAATTCTTTGTGTAAAACTAGTTAGAGATAAGAATTACCTTGCAGCCGAGAGAGCAATGGATAAACGGTTCTTGGAGGGTTCTATCACAAGAAGTACAATAGTTTCCCGACCCTTTGAACTGCCTGTTTTGAGGTCTCTTCTTGATGAACACCACTTTGGCGCTATTAATAGTGTAAGCCTGATAGAATTATGCAGAGTTAGTCAAATGGCAATTGAATTATGGTCACAATGTAGTAAAAGATTCAAAATAATAATAATTATTATTTTTATTCACTAAATTTTAATCTGTTCTTTCAGTTTACCTGGACGTTTGTACAATCTATGAGCTTCTCCAAATCTTGCAATCGGACAACGTCATGATATACATAACGACGAACTTGAAGAAGCCTGTGGAAGCGGTGAAACTGCACACAGTGTGGGCAAATACTAATGCAACAATCCAAACAGCAAATATTCTTCTCGTTCTTCTTTGCAGTGTCATGAATTGAGCATGCTGTGAAGAACTTCTGGTCATAAAGAGCTTCTAGCCAAGCTGGTTTTCGGAATCCCTAATTATGCACAACATGAAATAAACAGTTTAGGGGAAAATTCAACGATCGCATGAACTAAACAAACAAAGAAAGAAACTGAGCAAGGAATTTAGACCTACCATGATCAGATAAACCCTACACGGATGTTCTTGCAAAGATATTAGGAAAGTATTGCAGGGTGTAACGGCACAGAGAGAATGGCTAGGGTAGGAGATGACTATTTATAAATGGTCAAAAGAGAGGATAGGGTAGGTATATATTTATTCCTTTGGTTGATATAAGGACATTTTTTCAATGGCAAGGTTTATAACCTATGTACTTGTACATTATGAGAGAGAGAGAGAGAGAGATAGAGAGAGAGAGTAGGCCAAAAGACCAGTCACCAACCAGTGGAGCTAAGTTCGAGTCTCAAAACTGTTGCATTCTCGATGGAAATTGAAGAGAGAGAGAGTAATAAATAAAAAGAAAAGAAAAGAAAAGAAAAAAAGGATTAAGATATGAGGGAGAACGTGGGCGGTGTTCCCGTGTCTCCCATTGCCATCTTCCCTTTTAAACTATTACTCTCATCTCCTTGGCTTAAGAGCTCTTAACCCTAAATTTATACCACTACCACTTCTTGAAGGAGCTGCGATTAATTAAAAAAAGAAGAGGTGAAAAAAAAAAAAACTTTTTCTTACCCGTTTTCCTCTCCATTGGTGAAATTGGTTGGAGATAGCTAGCCTGTTGTCTTGGACCAGCTGGAGATGAAGGAAACACGTACACGATCCAATAGCTGGGTAGGTATGATCCAATATTTTTTTTTACTCTATCAACTCTGCATGGGATATTGGGAGGGGGTTTTTCATGCAAAAATGAGGCTAGACAGGTATCAACCATTTCAGACCACTTTCAACAAGTTCCTTCAGGCTTATGTAAAGTGTCTGATTCGAACTTCACAAGTTTCAAATACTGAGATCAATTTCTCATGTATTACTACCTATAATAGTCATTGCTCAACTCCAGTATGACGAAAGACCATACACTTTAACCATTTTCTAGCCAATTAAATATTTTGAACGAAATTTAATTAAAATAATAATAATGAAATAAACACTGATATATTATAGCTTCATCTGAACACGAAAATGAACTATTGTCGTTATTACTAGAAAGGTGGTGCCTTTAACTTTTTAGAGCATGACTAAGTCAACTGACTTGAAGGAAGTCACATTTTGTTAGGCAAGTAAATCATTTTGCATCAGGATTTCACAAGGATGATTGCAGCAAACCAATTTCTGATTATCGAGTGCATTATCTAACTTTGTTTTACCTCGTTCAAAAATCTACAAAGTTAGGAAGATAAAACCATACAGCATAACTGTTCTTCCTAAGAATGTAATGTTATTTATTTCCTTTGTCCCGAAATGATCTTCCCACCTTTTTTTATCTTTGACGCGAAGGTACTTTGACCAATAATTCTAGTTAATTTAATTATATGAAAATTTAAAACTTGTTATCGATACACCATTATTTTTCCATCATTTTCGATGGAGCCAAAGACTCACTATTTTTTGGCTTGGAAATATGATAGAATAAAGCAAAATGACTCACTAAACTGTCTGCGCTTCTTTGTTACGAAACAACGGTCGGTCAATATAATTTTTGACGCAATTTTCATCATGGGTCAACCGGAAACAGTATCTCTATGCTTTAACACAGGGGCAAGGTTGAGTACAACCAACCCCCTTACCCCACAGTAGATGGGAGCCTTTGCAGCACTGGGCTAATGTTGTTGTTGTTGTATTGATACACCATTATAAATATTATCAATAACAATTTTTATATGTACATTCAGATAATTAAATCAACCTAAATTTATTGCTCAAAGTACGTTCACGCTAACGAAAAAAAGTAGGAAAATCATTTTGGGACGGTAGTTATTATTTTGCAACAACTGCAAAATGTATTTTGGTGGCATGATCACTTATTAGAATGACAAAACCTAAGACGGGTATGAGAAAAAACACGGTTTATAGGGAAGCAAACATGACAACATTTAACAACTACTCCCTGATGAAAAACTGTGCTTAAATAATAATGTGGTTCTGTTTCAAACATTTGACAGACAAACACACCTCATTAAGCACTAGTTAGGCAAAACAATCCCTTAATTAATTTTGCCTTTGCTAATTTTGAGGAAAGCCATACCTTATACTCCGTCCGTCCCCCCCGAGCTTGCAAAAACTACCCCATTAGATGTCCCATTTGAACTTGTAAAATCCATTTTCGGCAAGTTTTTATTATTTAATAAACAGTGGGGCCCACATGTCATACTCACAACAATTATCCACTAACTATTTAATACCCCACATTCTCTCTCCTACCCAACTATCTACAATCACAACACAACAACCTTTTCACATTTTTCTTAATTCCCATACATTGACGGTTATTTTACAAGCTCAGGTGGGACGGGAGGGGGAGGAGTAATGGCTTCCAATTGGCTCTCCTACCTTTCTCAAGAGCTAATCTTGGAGTTTGAAGCCCTCATGATATTGATAATGTTTCAATAATTTTATGATTTTTGGTCTCTCATAATTCATTTAGGCTGAATTTTTGTTATTTTTTGGTTTTGTAAGATCTTTGGTTAATTTTGAACTAGTTACTACTCCCTACCTATGTTTACTTAAAAACTGGAATAGGCTTATGTTCCCAAGGGTCAAGGTCTATATACCCAATATGGCATCTTCTAAATTATTATCCTTCTCATGTCATAATTTTCTCTCTGCACATCTATTATATACTCTATGATATATATGATATATATGGATGTTTGAATTACAGTCAGCCATAAGCTATTCAGAGAAAATAGAAAAAGAAAAAAAGTAAAGAGGATGAAAATGAAAACAATAAATCTTTAACTACAGGTCTGAAGTAGACATGGGCAAACCGAAACCGAAACCGGGCGGAACCGGAGAACCGAACCGGAACCGGAACCGGCAGAACCGGAACCGGCGAGAACCGGAACCGGCTAGAACCGGAACCGGCCGGTTCCCGGTTCAATCTCGGTTCGTACTTTTTGAAAACCGTGGAACCGCCGGTTTTGGAACCGGAACCGGAACCGGAGAACCGGAACCGGGGAACCGGCGGTTCGGAACCGGGGAACCGGCGGTTTTTTCAGAAAATTCAAAAAAATTCAAAAATTTGCCCGTTTTTTTTCACCTTTTCAGTCAAATTTGCCCGTTTTTTTTGACTTTTTAGACAATTTTCAGTAATTAAAAATAAATAAAAAAATAAAACAATCCTTACCTTTCACCTATAAATACAAATTCACCTCCACCATTTTATTTTCACAAAACTCTCTTAACTCTCTCTTAATCTTTACTCTCTCTTAACTCTCTCTTAAGTTCTTAACTCTCAAGTCTCAAGATCAAAGCCTCAAATCACTCACCAACATTCATATTCCATAATCCATAATTCCATCCTCATTTTCCATATTTTCATCCATTTTCATAGTCATCATCACTCATCACTCATCATACACACCAAATCACCAATACACCATCATGTCTTCTTTCCTTAGAAACTTAACAAAAAAACGGGTAGCAAGAGCAAAAACAACCAACCTTCTTCATCTTCTCGACTACCACCACCACCACCACCACCAATTCCAAATGATATTCCCTTTTATGATGGGGGAATGGCGGGGAGAAATGAATGGGAAAATTTAGAAGATGAGGAGGAGGTTCAAGTTGGAGACCAACAATTTCCAATACCGCCTTTCATGTCACAAGAACCACAATATGTAGGAACTCCAAGTGCTGAAGAAAGTGATGCACATAACCTACCACCACTTGCACCAAGAGGAAGGGGTCGCGGTCTTCGTGGAGGCGGTCGACAAGGTCAACCGCCTTCTCCTAAAATTCGTGAACCGAAGTCCTCAATTTTTATTCGTCACTTTAGGAAGGAGATCGGAGTGGACAAACATGGTGAGGAGGTTTGGAAAGTGATATGTAACTATTGTGAAAATGTTTATACTTGGAAGGATGGCAATGGATACGGCACTTATACCAAGCATGTTCGAGTTCATCATCCTACCGAATTTGGCATAGATCCAACTCAAACACAACTCCAAGGAGTTTCGACTTCTTCGATGGGCGCTGTAGGTACGTCTTCTTCTTCCACTACATTTCATTATAGTGAACAAAACCATAGAAGAGGTATGGCAAAATTTGTTTGTGTTAAATGTCTTTCCTTTAGTTTTGCCGATGATGAATTCTATGAAGATTTTGCTAAACTCTCTCTTAACCCCGCGTCAAAAAGAATACCACGTAGAACTCTCACACGTGATATTGCAAAAATAGTCGGGAATATAAATATGGTTTAATACAAACATTTGCTAATTTATCTCAACAAGTTTCTATTTGTTCGGATATATGGAGTGATAACCGTTGTGAACATTTTTATATGGGAGTAACTTGTCATTGGATTGACAATTCTTGGACCATTCAAAAGAGATTGATTGCATATAGAGATTTTGATGATGAGCATACCGCACACAATATTGCACTTAAACTACAAAGTATTTTACAAGAATATAATTTAGTTACTAAAATTTTTTCAATGTCTTTTGATAATGCTAGCTCTAATACTGCAAGTTTACCGTAACTAATTGGTATTTGTAAACCGGTATTAGGTGGAAAATTTTTTCATATTAGATGTTTTTGTCATATTTTAAATTTATGTGTGCAAGATGGTCTATCTGCTTTACAAGATTCAATTATTCCTATTAAACGAGGTATACAGTTTATTATGAGAAAAAGTTCCATGTGTGCAGAGAGTTAAACATTGCTTGAATTTGGATATGGGCAGTCGCCCACCTCTCTTGGGCGGTCGCCCACCTGGACAGTTTTCAAAAAAAAAAAAAAAGCCAAAAAAGAAAAAAAGGCCAAAAAAGGAACCGGGAAACCGTGGAACCGGAACCGGAACCGGCATCAAGGAACCGGAACCGGGAACCGGATTTAGGCGGTTCCGTCCCGGTTCCTCCCTACCCCGGAACCGGAACCGGCGGTTCGGAACCGGAACCGGAACCGGGAACCGGATGCCCATGTCTAGTCTGAAGCATATTACTTCACAGTTCACACAGTAATTTATTGGTTGGCCAAAGAGAGCACATTGTTGTCTAGAAACCTTTACAGAATATTTATCTTTTTCTTCTCTGACTGAGTACGTATAGCTCACTTCAAGTAGAAAAAGCTCATTCACTTTGACCTTGCACAAGAGAATCATGCTAGAAATGAAATAGCCACGACAGAATGTGCACAACAATAATCAAGTGACCAAAATCAAATAATTAGCAAAGTTCACTTAACTCGCTTCATAATACAATCAAAATAGTGGAGTCAAACTGTATCTTGAGTAGAACTCTGCACTCAAGACTATACTTATAACAAGTGTACAAAAATAGATCAAAAGATCAAAATTTAGAGCCAAAGGAAATAAATAAAAAAATTAGTAACCAACTCCATGTGAAGGAGAGGCTCCCAAAGAAAAGAATGGTAAATGGGTCATTAAACGTAAGGAAGCTCACGTGCAAGGGATCCGATGACCTGAGTCATTCACATATGTATTTTATTTGTTCAAAGCTTAAGTAAAAAAGGCTTTCTTGGACTGACCAAATATTCCTCTTTTTCCATGTTCCTCAATTGGTATTTTGTTGGAGAAACTATAAAAATACCAACCCCTCAACCCCAACCAGAAAAAAATAAAACAACTATTTGTGGGACTGTCAGTATGAGCTACAGCAACTCAAAGGAGAATGGATCTCCTTCTGTGGATTTGGTGCAGCAATTGCTGCAAAACTCGCAACATTAAATGATTAAAAATTATTTTCAATAAAACTGTTCTGTTTTCCTTCAAAGTATGTGAGAGCTCCCGGATTCGCTGCACCTACCAGGCTACCATACAGGGGATCAGTTCTCACATCTCGAGTGATTAGTCCAGTAGTGTAGCTAGAATTTTTATGAATCGGGGGCAAAAAATTATTTTCATGAAATTGCACCAACTAAAAGGGGGCAAAAATATTTTATGTTGTACTCCTAGTTTTTTCTTGACATAAATAGGGGCATTTTGAACTAAAACCCCTAAACTTGATAATAATTTACAAAAATTACACTAAGAAAATGTTGTTTTCTCAAGTCAAATGGGGCAGCTGCCCCCATACGGATGGCTTGAGCTCTGCCCTTGTATTAGTCCGCCCGTCCAAGTTTCTAAGACGGAGTCAGCAGAATTGGGTGCTTGACTGTAATGCCCCTATCCCAACTCGCATTTCTTCATATAATCACTACAAAAGATTTACAGATAGACGAACCCCCCCCCCCCCCAATTCAACTGCTAAACACAATCAATTCTTATCATAATCAAAACCACCAATGCATATGTTGTTTCCGGTTTCTTGTAGGATTGGAGAGGAGCATTGGCGGTGCTATGTTAGGGCGAGAGTGGGCCATGGCCCACACTCAATTTTCAAAAAAGTTTTTTTTTTTTTTCAGGTTTTGGGTTTCGGTTTATGAATTAAAAATCAGGACAAACAACACTAATCTCCTCCATTTCTATTTAATTTTTAGGCTTTAATAATATTTTCTCCGTCAAATTTTAAAGTTCTTAGTTTGACATTACACGCTTTTTAGAAAATTAAGGTAAAATAGGTCAACAATTGTAGTGGGTTGATGACATTGTCCAAAACAATATTCATTAACTAAATGGGTGAAAAGTAGATTAACGATTTTTTATTATTATTATATGAATTTTTATGAGGACAAGATTGTCCAAAACACTATTCATACTTCGTCTTTATGACTAAAACAATTAAGAACCTTAAACTTAAACTGAGATGAAAAAAAACCGAAAGTATATGAACTTTATACTCGGACAGAAGGGATAAGATTTTTTTTGATTGTTGATTCTTCACAAACAAAAACATAAGATAGTTCAATTTTTAACTCCGATTCATCTTGTTGATATCAATAATTACATTGATTTTCAATAAGTTTGTAGCAGTTTGGGTTTGAAATTTTCATAATTTCATTCTCAAGTTACTACAATTACTTTCAAAAAAAAAGTTCAGGAATACTTTGTTGTACTCCTTCCGTCCAAAATCCAATGACCAAATTAAAAATAAATAAAAAATTGTCTTGATCCAAAATAATTTTGAAAAGTTTTTGGTCATGTGGTAGTACTTACTTTCCTTACTTTTTGCATTCAATTTTGCGATTATAGGATCAAATAGATTTTAGTGGTACTTGAAATATCAAATATTCTTAAAAAAATATAACTAGCCTTAAGACTCAAAAATTAACTCAGATGTGATTTTCGATAAGCCTTTGTTAATTTACTAGTTATAAAATACTTTTGCGTATCAAAAACGATAATTTGTGATGTTTTTGCGTATCAAAAACGATAATTCGTGATGTTAATTTAGCCCACGCTCACTAAAAATTCAGGATTCTGCCACTGGAAAGGAGTAAATATGAAGGTAGAGATGCAGGATTGAGCTAGACTAAAGTTCTCTTCTTTTGTATAAATACATTTAGCGAACTTTTTGGTTAACAACTTTTAATTGCTGATTGAGATGTCTTTTGCTGTTGGCTTCCATTTGTCATTCACTTCTGCTGGATTGGCTGAGATTTGATAATATTGACATTTGTACATATTTTTCTGTTTGGCAAGACCTTGGATTTATCCTGTCAGTTTACTTCGGCATTCTGTAGTTCAAGATGGTTGATATAAATATCAAGGTGGAGAGTGGAGGATGGTGGTGATTGTGCGAAATTAAGAGGCCATTGTAGTTCCGCTTAGATAGGTAGATGATGGAGTAATTCAGCTGTTAGA
This sequence comes from Adenophora triphylla var. japonica, assembly GCA_022495995.1. Lineage (NCBI taxonomy): Eukaryota > Viridiplantae > Streptophyta > Magnoliopsida > Asterales > Campanulaceae > Adenophora > Adenophora triphylla. The sequence goes on along the minus strand of JAFEMH010000747.1, from coordinate 273,978 downwards.
CTACTAGCAGTCAACTATGTATCATATGAGTTCACTTCTAGAATTATGACCCTATAACAGGCATTACTCATTGAGTTCAATACTTCAGCAATAGTTTTTTAATTTCCTCTGTTTTGTTACTAAAAGCTACTGTTTGTGTTTAAAAAAATCTGTGGGTGTGTTAGAGAGAGAGTGAGATTAATTAGTAGTAGGTGGCCGTCAAAGGTCAAAGAAAGAGGAAAGGGAAAAAGTGGAAAGAAAAGAGAGAACAAACAGAATGGGATCAGCGTGTGAGCCGCACGAGGGGGGATCACTTTCTGCTAAGTACCTAATGTGTCCGAAACTCCAGACCACTTTGTTCTGTTCTAAACCCAATCTTGTATTGGCTTTTACCCTCCTCCACATGCCACTGACCTATCTCTATCTACACCCCCCCTACCCCAAATTAAAAATTTTAAGCACCTAATCATGTGTTCCTCCCCCTGCCCCTCACTTTTCTACCATCAAAACTTATAATTGAACACGTAGCTACAAAGCATTGAATATAGCAATTTTAGCCACAAATCTACATTCTAGAGTAATACTCATTCAATGAAAGTTCACAAGAATCTTAGTAACTTGACTTTGTTATTATTACTGACATCTAAAGGATAAGGAACAATAGCGTAAAAAAATATTACATAATCATTATGTACAATTTAAGAGAATGTACATTTACCCACAATGGATTTTTACGACTAACCTCAATACACAGGGATTGTATCAAATCATCCAAGATACCAAAAAAGGCTCAAGACTTCTGGGCAGAAAACATTATGAAGGATTGCTGAATTTTGCTGGTGTAATTTGTAAGGCCACATGATTTGCACAAATCACCAATCTCCTCCTCTGTTAAATAGCTTCCTCCAGTTCTCTGCAACATAGAGCAACGAGATATGTAACAAACTAGTGTCATAATTTCCTCTGTCCAAGAAAAAGAGTTGTGTTTGACAAGTCAAGTTTTTAAGAATGTAACTTTACTACAGTGTAACAACATGAAATTGCAGTTAAACTAATTTATGTTTCAGAAATGTACTCTTTTCGGGACAAACAGAAGTTGCAAGTATGACTCTTTGTTTTGATGGAGGTAGTATAAGGAAAACTATACATATAGAGTAAGCCAAGTATTACCTATCTAATAAAAGGCTTTAATATGGCAGGAGTGGACGAACTAACCTCAATACACAGGGATTGTATCAAATCATCCAAGATACCAAAAAAGGCTCAAGGCTTCTGGGCAGAAAACATTATGAAGGATTGCTGAATTTTGCTGGTGTAATTTGTAAGGCCACATGATTTGCACAAATCACCAATCTCCTCCTCTGTTAAATAGCTTCTTCCAGTTCTCTGCAACATAGAGCAACGAGATATGTAACAAACTAGTGTCATAATTTCCTCTGTCCAAGAAAAAGAGTTGTGTTTGACAAGTCAAGTTTTTAAGAATGTAACTTTTCTACAGAGTAACAACATGAAATTGCAGTTAATTTATGTTTCAGAAATGTACTCTTTTCGGGACGAACAGAAGTTGCAAGTATGACTCTTTGTTTTGATGGAGGTAGTATAAGGAAAACTATACATATAGAGTAAGCCAAGTATTACCTATCTAATAAAAGGCTTTAATATTGCAGGAGTGGACGAACTAACTCGAAGAAAAGTAGACCCAACAAATACACCACAACTTCATAATATACGGTTGATTTCTGCAATCTGAAATATGAAAGAAAATGGAGTTTTTGAGTACAGGGGAAATAGTTCAATAATAAATAAAAATTGAAGGACATAGACCAATCACTGAACATGAATAATTTCTCAGAAGGAATCAGGGCACTCCTTATCACCATGGTTCTCTAGTACACAATCTATTGCAAAATGCTAAGAAATCAATTACGGAGTACAGATTGCAAAGCTTCCTTTTTCTTTTCTCATACTACTCCCTCCGTCCCATATAAGATTTCACAAATGGGTTTAGCACGGGAATTAAGAAAATGTGTAAGTGGTATAAGTGTTGTGAGTATGAAAAGTGAGGTAGGAGAGAGAAGGTGGGGTAGGGAATAGTAAGTTGATTGGTGTTGTGAGTATAAAAGTAAAGTAGGAGAGATAATGAGTGGGATGTATAGTAAAGATTCTTTATCAATTTAGGAAAGTGAAATCTTATATGGGAGGTTCAAAATGGCAAAAGTGAAATCTTACGAGGGACGAAGGGAGTAATCAATTACTCTGTATATATTTTTTTTAATATATAACATAGATGGACGTTAGGTTAGGCGAGAATCGCCCATAATTTGTACACGTAACAAAAAATCAAGATACATAGCCTATGCAGACCCATATTGTATCCATGAATTGTGTGGTTAAAATTATAGGACCATCAATAATGAAAAACACTAAGTACTTATATAAATGGAAGCGGTAGTGAAACATGAAAACTGAGAACTTACTGCATTGGAAGGAGACGGCCAGCAATGTAAAGCTACACCAGCATGGACTGAATCAATTGAACCTGACGTAAAAGGAAGTCTGGAAACAACTGCCCTTACAAGGGCAAGAATGCTTTTGAGTACGTCCCAGACTTGGCAAATTTTCGGGAAAACAAACCACTTCCACAACTACAAGGATACCACCTTCTGCCGGTTTAAAGTACTCCTAAGCCATTTTGAACTGCAGCATTAAAATATTCAAGTAAGGAACTCTGGCAACAGTAACACTTTCGTCCCAACAAAAGCGCAAGGCCAAGGAGCTCAAGAGAGGTTCTGTGTTATATAACATATAATGATTGGTAGAATTTTACACGCTGTTGTATTAACCATTTAATCACATAACAACAACAACAACAAAGTCATAGTCCCAAAATAATTTGATGTAGGCTAACATGAATCCTAATATCTCATCATGAAAGAAAAGATGTTAAAAATTTGACGCCAGCCTCTTTCATACAGGTATGACACATGTGGACTCCTGGTGAAGAAGACAGCAGAACTATTAGACATAGCAGACATAAATCCTGACAGTATGCCTTTAGATCAAATGAAATGCCATAATACATAAGGGTTCCTGAAAACTATATTGTATCCAACAAAGTAGTATTGCAGTAACCATGAACAGTGCCCTCCTACAGTTTTTTCATTGGGTAAACTCGCAGACAACAATCTCTCCTTTTTATCACTTTATGCTCTTCTCTTCGTCTTCATGCTCGAAGTAGAAACTGAATCAAGCATAATAAGCAGGAATTTCTAACTTTGTCACGGATACCATTAGAAGTAAAAAAAGACTATACTTGGTTGGGAAGGCAAACAGAACAATTTGTTTCATTTTATAGTAATATGAATTACATCCTATTGTATGTACACCAGTCGGATTTTTATCGTAGATGAGTTACATTTTATAGTAATATGAATTACAGTACATCCTATTGTATGTGTGTTACATTCGACCAAAAAATGTGAAATCGGTTACATCTTTTATTACAAGAACAACATTTTGTGCAGTCGGTTAGCATAAGTAAGCTACTCATATAAAAGATCAGATATTTCAGAGATCGCCCCAGTGTATATGGAACATTGGAACCTTAATCTTTAGGCACCTAAAATACAAAATCAAAAGGGAATCACAAACAACAATAGAATACGTTCTGCAGCTAGCTTGTTTGGTATCCGAGAAAATCAAATTAAGTACCAGAAATATTTTCCTACCGTAAATATCAACAGAAAACTTTATCTGTACGCGCTTGTATGTGCATGTGAAAGAAAGAGAGATGAATTACCGGTTCAACGGTGACGGCCGAGGTTGCCCTAAGAATTCTCGACGAAAACCGGCATGAAGACAATCGAAGCGGTGGACAAAATTGGGGATGCTTCCAGAGAGAGGCCATATTGTGATTGTGAATAAGGAACGGAGAATTGGACGAAGCGAATACGAGGAAGAAGGAGATGAAAAAACAATGGCGGATTCCATGGTGGAAGAAGAATCACGTAGGGATTTCTTATCACGCCGTTTTTATTAAATTCACCGCGAATATATGCAAATTGTTGTTTCTGCTGCTTCATGTTTCGTGTGGGTACAGACAGTGTTCTAAAAGGCCGCTCAGGCGCTGAGTCGCCTGTGCGTGGCCTCTCCAACAGCCTGGGTTACAGCTCGCACAAGTCGACTAATCTCGACTAATCCCGACTAGCCCGCGTAGGCGCAGCTCCGCCGCCAAGCATCCGCGCTTTTTAACGCTTGGGTACAGAGCAAACGTGCGAAGAAACAATTTAACTTTTCAAAGATGAAAAATGAGCACAATATGGAATATGATACCATAAATTCAAGATGTACATCATAATAATAAGGGAATTAACAAGGAAAAGGAAAGTCCTTTAACAATTTGTTCGTCAATATAAAATCTCGAAATAATGAAATTTTATTAGTACGATGATGATGCAGTGAAATGTAAGTACAAAAAGTGTAGCTGATTGTCTATTGTCTACGTGAGTGTGTTTACATCTGTTTTCTTATGCTAATTTTAAAACAAGGGAGGATAACTGATGTAACAAAGTAAATGTGATTTCTCATATTACGCCTAGAATTTCGCAGGAAGGTTGATGATGATAAAAATAATCGTTGCCAAGTAAATGTTGTAGATGACTCCTTTTGACTTGGTCCATAACGCTTATGGAGCTTCGAAAACAGTTCTATTTGGGTAGAAAAATCAGCACCTGGCATTCCATCCTGACGTTACACCTTGAGCGTACAACCTGACATTTCATCTTGAGCTTACAACTTGATAGAACAACTTGACTAAAATAACGTTATGCAGAGCCATTACTTCGGACCTAATTTTTAGGAACTTTTATGAAAAACGTGAGACCAAGCCAAAGATCATGAAACCTATCTTCAATGCACGTAATACTCCTCCAAACGGCTATCTTGATCTTCATAACTTTCAGCGGGATTCTAGGCGCAAGATGTGGGATCTCATTAATTTTGCTATTTACGTTACTTTTCCTAGTATTTAAATCAGAATAGCAACATATGTACACACACTGAGAACACTCACATTTTCGTAATATTCTCTGTACCCAAACTCACATTCCGATCATCATAGTAATAAAATTTCATTGTTTCGAGGTTTTATGCTGGCAAACAAGTTGTTCAAGGGCTTTCCTCGTTAATTCCTTTGTCTCTTTATCTTGAATTTACATAATCATATTCCAAGGTGCCCTATTTTCATCCTTGAGGTCAAAGTGCTTAAATTTGGCCAAAACAGTTTGGCGCCCACTGAGGGGCCCTTGGTCTTTTGATTATTACTGTGGACACCCCAACCCGGAACCTAACACGTGTCCCGAGCCTGAGAGTCCAAACTAAGAAAGACCACATGTAATTTTTGAAAACTTTGGACTTAACTAAAAAGAACACAACTTTAACATTCACATTCTAACAACTTAACTCATCTCCACTTGGAGGAAAACAAAACATGAACTAACTTTAAAAACCAACTTTAGTTACAACATTTACAAAAGTTTACAAAGTTTAAGTTTGAACAAAGTTGCATATATACACAAACTCCACCAAGGAGCTAAACCCAAAATACAACTACAACTCCCAACCATGACATATACATACCCAACAACCCAAAATACTCGTACAAACTCCTCCCCGTCCTCACTGGTCGGGTCCTCCTGTCTCAGGCCGATCTAAAACATTAAAGGGAGAAGGGTGAGAATAAATCTCAATAAGTTATTATGAATGCAACAATATGCCAAATAAGATGCAACACATACAAGGTGCATATAACACATTGGAAAAGCCGTAAACACCTTACATTACCTTGGTTTACCTTTTCCCATCTAAAAATAAATCGTACAACATCGGGAGATAAAACTCCACTCATTTGTGAACTGCTTGAGCATATTCACATCTTATAAGACCCGTTTTTCAGGAAACCATATAAGATATTAGCAACTCTGTAAGGCTTTTGGCTCAATACAGATGCTATAACCCCATTCTGTGGCCACAGAAGGGGACAGTCACGGTATAACGTAATCTGATCACATTAGGTCATACTTTCCATAATTGATCGTATTCTGTTATACCCCTAAACATCAGCTGATTAACACAAGTTCAAGCACATAATAGTTACTTGAAATGAAATCCACCAAAGGGATAAGAATATAACAACATGGTAAACCATACTCATGTTCAAATCAATAACATAGTGCAACATACATTTCATACACTATTTATATCCCACACCATGTATATGAACTCGAGTAAGGCAACAAGGTATCATAAATCAGCCCTACATAATCAATGTGCAACAATACATGACCTCTATAAAGGTCCAAGTTCAAATTACCAAGTTGGATTCACTTTGGTTAAGTGACGAATCAAGGCTGTCAAGCATTTTCCGAACAATATTTAAAGCCCTTCCACAATTCCATTTTATCCAAGTAAGACATCATTGTGTAGTTAAAGTGTTCTACTTTAATCTAAGTTAAAGAGGTTTCACTTTGGTTCTAGGTGGAATAGGTTTATAGGCCTTGGAAAATGATTCAGAGGCTGTAGGGCATGGCACGACTCGTGCCCCTTATACACCCAACCAGAAACACTCGTCTCCATATAGGCACGACTTAGGCAAAATCCAAGGGACGATTCGTGAACGACTCGTGCCACAGAGCACGAGTCGTGCCCTCTGTTCAGACTTCAGAACAGAGCTGGAAGTGTGACAACCCCAAATTTCTGAATATCATAATATCATTAATAATATAAATCCGTCCTTCAAAATAAAGGATTAACGGTCACAAACTACAATTTAAATCTCTACGGCTAGTACATATAACCCAAAAACCAAAAATAGATAACGGAAGCGTAACAATTATCTTTCACTACTAACGGCTAGTAGCCATTAAAACTCGTTTATGGCATTTATTACAATCTCACTAAAAGCCTACTTAAAAACATAAAAAATCACTACTTTACTTATTCGGGTCCGCCTCAAGATGTCTCCACCAAAAGCCTTGCTTTCCTACTTATAACCTGAAGAAATAGAATTTAGAAAAAGGGTGAGCGAACAATGCTCAGTAAGGTCCTACGTCGCCCCTTCGGTTTCTAAGAAGGGGTGACCTCAAAGAGTGTATCAAATAACAATTTTCGATGAAACGGACAAATTAATAAATCCAAACAATAATTTTTCTTCTTATTACAAAGAAAGGAAATCATGGCACAATTCAATATTCGATAATGCAAAAAAATCAATTATGATCACTTAATATTCTTTTCATCAAATCAATATTCAAAAGTAACCCAAAGGGTACAATAGTCGATGTATCAATGGTTCGGTATATCCGGATAACCTATATAACCACAATTTCAGTGGTGTCGATATCAATGGTTAATGCCACATAGGCATGTCATGAACTAACCCTCATGACCGGGTATCAATAGTACATCAATATTAACCCATAATTAAATGGGTGTCATTAAGTGATCATTCTTTTATCGATGATGTTCTTTAATTGACCAAGAAATCAATGTCAATTTAAGTTTAGAAAATTTCAATGACGAAAGCACTTGGAGTGAATTCCAATCAAAGTTACCGGCCATAACGGTAATACAATAATTACTCTAAGAATAATGGAGGGCCAATAGATAATGATATACAATAATACTAAGAGACGTAATCCCTTACCTTATCGTAATTGTCTAGCACCGGAACTGACCGCTCCTAATTTCGCTTTCCAAAATCTAATCACAACAAAAATATAATATTATTAACAAAACACAGTTAGACTAATTTGAGATTTTTAAACTTCAAGGACTAATACAGATTCCCATGATCCTAAGGACATTTTTGAAATTTAACTTATTATGGGGTGAATTTGTACTCTAGAACACCATGGTCTAAATGGGCCTAACAGAGGTTGGATGTAAATCCTCATTCCCAACAATTGAATATGCAGTGCACTATTGATCAACCGAGTTTTAAATCCTCTAACCCACTTGTCTCTGATTTGATTCACATAATTTACTTACTGCATTTTTTCTTGATTTCTAATTCAGGCAACCATTATCCTAGCTGAACTCCATTGTACTCGTAATTACGAACATAATAATATAGAACTCTAAACAATGTAACTTCATACCTGTGTATACATACATAGTAATATAGAACACAACTCTAAGAAAACATGGTAACCCAACAACCATAATCTGAATCCATGTTGCTGATCAAAATTAATACCCACAACTTATGTGACCAACTGTAATTTATAAGTATATCAAGGCTAGTTATAACTTATTCCACCTTCTCCAATTCTCCCAGCAACAATTTCGTGCCACCATGTAGAGCACCAAACAAACACTGAGCACTGACCTTTCTGTTTGCTTAACTTGATTTCATTATTCTCTTTTTTTTTATACCCAGCTAATAACATAATATTATCTATTTATACAAAACCATTAATCCTTTAACAATTCAACAAAACCTCAATTCACTGTTACTTAGTTGAATTCATATCCAATTTTTAAACACCCTGAATCTCTTGCAGATTAGAACCACGAAACTAAAACTAGGATTTAAGGATTGACTTACCTCAAGCAAGGATTTCGACACTGATTCAGTCCCTTAGGCGCTGCCCTTGCTCAATCTGCTCAAACAAGATCCCTCCACTCTTCTGTCCGTCTTTTTCTCCAAGCTCCAGCCGTCCCACCTCTCAGTCTCTCTCTTAGTTTTCAGATGACAAATCCTAAGCCTAAAGAAACTTATTTATACTGATGTCTATGGCTTTCAATCTTCTAAGTCTGGCTTTCTAATTTCCCACAGCAATGGCTGTCAAAATTCTAAGGTTGGCTGATGCATTATCTTGTTAATATTCATTTAGTTATTCATTTAAATTTTAATATATCAAAATATCCACAAAATACCCATACATTACATTCTTACCCCCTAAAAAGGAGTTTAGTCCTCTAAACTCGACGTACCTCATTCGACGAACAATTTGGGATACTTCTAACGCATCTCACTTTCAAGCTCCCATGTAGCTTCTCGAACAGTATGGTTACTCCACTGGACCTTCACGTATGGGATGATGCGCTTTCTTAATACTTGATCCTTCTTATCCACAATCCGAATCGGTTCTTCATCATAACTTAGATCCGCTCGAAAACGTAACCGTTCAAATTCAATGACATGGCTCGTGTCAGGGACATACTTTCGTAGCATGGACAAATGGAACACATTATGGACTCCTGCGAGCGCAGGCGGCAATGCCAATCTATACGCCACCTCTCCCACTCGATCAAGAATTTCAAAGGGTCCGAGCATACCTCGGACTAAGCTTTCCTCGGATTCCGAATCTCATAACACCCTTCGTAGGGGATATCTTTAAGAATACATGATCTCCCACATCAAACATAAGTTCACGACGATGTTGATCGGCATATGATTTCTGTCTACTTTGTCTTTGTCAATAATCTCTTCTTTATCAATTGGATCTTTTCGGTGGTCACTTGAACCAATTCGGGTCCCAATAACTTTCTCTCGCCCACTTCATCCCAACAAGTTGGCGAGCGACATTCCTACCATACAAGGCTTCATACGGTGCCATGCCAATACTAGAGTGAAAACTGTTATTATACGCGAATTCCACTAAGGTTAGATGTTCGTCCCAAGAGCCTCGCCAATCCAATGAGCACGCCTAAGCATATCCTCAAGTGTTTGAATAGTCCGCTCGTCCATCTGTCTGCGGGTGAAATGCGGTACTCATGGTCAATTGAGTCCCCAATGCTCTTTGTAAACTTCCCCAAAATTTTGATGTGAATCTAGCATCTCTATCGGACACAATCGATACTGGCACTCCATGAAGTCTAACTATCTCATCGACATACATTTTGGCTAACTTTTCCATGGAATCAGTAATTTTGAAAGCTAAGAAGTGAGCCGACTTGGTCAACCTATCAACGATCACCCAAATTGCATTATGACCCTTTAGGGTCCTTGGTAATCCTACCACAAAATCCATGGCAATGTGTTCCCACTTCCATTCGGGAATCGGTAACGATTGTAATAAACCACCGGCCTCTGATGTTCGCACTTTATACGTTGACACACCAAACACTTAGCCACAAAATCTGCTACATCTCTCTTCATGTTGATCCACCAATACGAATCCTTCACATTTTGGTACATCTTCGTGCTACCGGGGTGCCTTTGCGAATGCGGAACAATGAGCTTCTTCAAGGATTTCTCGTTTAATACTCTCATCATACGGAACACGGATCCTTGACCGATATCTCGACATATTGTCATTCCCGACTTTAAATTCGGATGACTCGCCATCTTTCAGTTTATCTAGGATCTCTACTAACTCCGGGTCAATTACTTGAGCCGCCTTAATTCTTTCTAACAATGTTGGTTGCGCGCTCAAATGTGCTAAACGACCCCTCTCACTGCTAACCTTCACTTCTAGGCACACGCGGGTTTGATGTCCCCAAATGAACTTTCCTTCCTTGCCAGCGGCGCCGCTAAACTACCTCGGTTCTTACGGCTTAAAGCATCGGCCACCTTATTAGCTTTTCTGGATGATACAAAATATTACAATCATAGTCCTTTAGTAACTCCAACCACCTTCTTTGACGCATGTTCAACTCATACAGGTGAAAATATACTTGAGACTTTTATGATCCGTATATATCTCACAATGCACTCCATATAAATAATGCCTCCAAATCTTTAACGCAAAGACTATGGCCGCTAATTCCAAATCATGAGTTGGATAATTTCGTTCGTAGCTCTTCAACTGACGGGATGCATATGCTATTACTCTCTCGTTCTGCATAAGGACACAACCCAACCCTTTCAATGAAGCGTCACTATAAATCACAAAACCTTCTGTCCCCGATGGGAGAGTAAGAATTGGCGCAGACACCAACCGCTTCTTCAACTCCTGAAAATTGGCTTCACATTCCTCTGTCCACTCAAACTTAACATCCTTTTGCATCAGCTTTGTCAATGGCAATGATATCTTGGAGAATCCTTCCACAAAACGCCTATAGTAACACCAGGCCCAAGAAACTCCGAACTTGATGCTTGTCGTTGGACTTTCCCAATTCACCACCGCTTCAATTTTCGACGGGTCCACCGATATACCACTTTTAGAAACTACATGTCCCAGAAAAGCTACTTCCTCCAGCCAAAATTCGCACTTCTTGAACTTAGCATACAACTTCTGTTCTCTAAGAATCTGCAGTACTATCCTCAAATGCTCCTCATGTTCTTCCTTAGTCTTTGAGTAAACTAGAATGTCATCAATAAACACAATAACACATCGGTCCAAGAACTCCTGGAACACCTTATTCATCAACTCCATAAAGGCTGTGGAGCATTCGTCAACCCAAAGGCATTACCAAAAATTCATAATGTCCATATACGGTCCTAAATCTTTGTTTTGGAAATATCCTCCTTCCTTACCCTCAATTGATGGTATCCGAACGAAGATCAATCTTAGAGAAGTAACAAGCTCCTTGGGCGATCAAACAAATCATCTATCCTTGGTAAAGGATACTTATTCTTCACCGTCACCTTGTTCAACTCCCTATAATCAATGCAAAGCCTCATAGATCCATCCTTCTTCTTCACGAACAGCACAGGAGCACCCCAAGGTGAGACACTGGGCCTGATCAATCCCTTCTCCAGCAGTTCTTGCAACTGCTCTTTTAACTCCTTCAGTTCAGCGGGTGCCATTCGATAGGGTGCCTTAGAGATAGGACCCGTGCCGGGGACCGAGTCGATAGAAAACTCAACTTCCCGCTCGGGCGGTATTCACGTAAGTCCTCAGGGAAAACATCTACGAACTCATTTACAATTGGAACCATTTCGATCTTAACGCCTTCCTTTCTTGTGTCAATAATAGAAGCTAAAAACCCTTCACAACCCTTCTTCAACATCTTCCGAGCTTTTAAGAACGATATCAACCCTGACTTTCGCTCAGACCCTTTCCCCTTAAAATAGAATTCTGGTTCACCAGGAATACAAAATACCACCTCTTTCTTAAAACAATCTATCTTTGCATGATATGCAGCTAACCAATCCATACCTAAAATGACATCAAAATCCCGGAGGTCTAACTCAATGAAGTCGATAGACAAATTCCTCCCATCCACTTTCAAAGTACAAGATCTATAGACCGAATTTATTTGAATGGCCTCATTGGTGGGTGTATCAATTTCTAGGCTTATCTCTAGGTTTTCAGATTCCAATTTCAAGCGGTGACCAATCGGGAAGAAATCACGAATGAGTAGCACTGAATCTATCAAAGCATAAACATTTCGATTACATAATTGAACGGTACTGTCACCACATCATTAGAAGCCCGAGCATCCCTAGCTTTGTCATAGTGAACACCACTTCCCCTTCCATTCGACTTGTCTTTGTCTTTACCCTCATTTCCTCTCGGTGCGGTCTTATTTGGTTCAAGGCGAGTCTTTTATCTTGTGCCCACGTTTACCACAGGTTAAAGCGAGGCTGTGTTCCGGTAACACTCTTCGGTTTATGCTTCCTCCCACAAGTACGACGGGTTGGTGGAGCCACGTCTTGATTCGACCCTATACCCATTTTGGCTTCCACTGATAGTTCTGTTGTTCGATAGCGATTATTGGTAGTTGGAGGGCCTCCTCTATGGCGATTTTCTTCGGTAGTTTGCTTCTTATAGTTCCCGCCATCATACCCATTCTTACTAGTCGACCGCTTTCCTTCCGTATCGCGTTCGGCTCCCGCTTCTTATTGTCTCTAGAACTTTGATACTCCTTCGCATCCGGCTCAACTATTCGAGCTTTATTTGCCACTTGAGCTAGAGTTGGGAGCTCTAGCGGTACTAATCTGTACTTCGACTTTGAATTCAATCCGGCCTCAAATTTCTGGCCTTACGTTCTTCATCATCAAAGAACCTCGGGGCAAAAACGAGATAACTCCGAAACTTTGCCAAATATTCTTCCACGATCATGGATCCTTGAGTTAGATTCATAAACTCAGATATCTTCATATTCTTCACAATCGGGGTAGAATTTGTTATTAAAAGCTTCGAAACATCTCCCAAGTATAATTGGTTACCCCACTATTGCACTGCACGGATTCTTGTCTCCCACCAAACCATGGCTTCCCCTTTTAACACAAAAGTAGCAAAAGTGACCTTACGCTCACTAGTACAATCTAAAGTGCGAAAAATTCTTTCAATGCCTTTTATCCATTCTTCGGGCTTCTACTTTGGTGCTCCCGAAAAATACTACGGATTGCGCTTCGGAATAGCGCCGGTGGATCTCTAACAGGTGGAGGTGGTGGAGGTGCGTTGACTTGATTAAGGCTTGCCGTCCTTTGCTGAGCTAATGTCGATTCATCGACCTATCCCCCTGGCCCACTGCGTTAACGTGCGAATCGGAAGCGGTAAGCATCGGGTCAGTGACCTGGTTGTTTCCATTCTTGTTCTGGCGGCCGTGGTTACGGCCTCCCTCTCCTATAGACTCGAGTGCGGGACATTACCGCTTCGGCCCCCTCGGCCTCCTCGGCCTCCTCGACCTCCTCGACCTCTACCTCTTCCTCCTTCCATTGCCTATTACCAAAAGTTAACGATCACAATTTTGAAATTTCTAAGCAAGGTAATATAATTATTCTACCTTATATGCGTCTCATAATCAATGGTTTCAAGTACAATCGACTTGTTCAATACTTTCTTTTAAATTTTCAATATATAATTTCAATTTTATTTTCAATCCTCAAATTTCATAGGGTTCAATCAAATCAATGGGTAGGGACAATGGTATTGAGACAATGCAGAAGATAAATAATTCAAATTTTATTTCTCAATTGATGGAGTCAAGGGTACATTATTCGTCTAACACCATCTAATACTCGACTTAAATAGATTTGACAACTCTTAATCTTACTTGTCCTTCATCTTGTTCATCACTTCCCCACCCGTACATCAATGCACTAGCCTGATTCATCATTTGTAATCCCCATTCATTCGCTCGGTCCAATTTCATCTCCATTAGTTTTAGGTCTTCATCTCTCTCCTTGAGCTTCTTACGAATTTGTCTTAATTTCTTTTCCAATCTTTTAACCTTCTTATGACCTTTGAGATTCCAGTACTCCATTCTTTTCACCCTACTCATGCCCCGGGTGGGTGTCCTCTTAATTCTCGCCATTTCCTACAATTGAGACAAGAAATATTGATTTTAAATGAGACAAGAAATATTGATTAACCTCAATAGATACTAAGAAACCATTAAATCAATCATCTATATCGTCAATAAGCTTCCAAAACTTAATAGCTATTATCCTCAATTGACTTTAAGGAACTAATTCTTTAATTGTTCATAACCCTAATGCTTCACTAATCAGAGTTCTTATCCCCTTTCAAGATCTAATCCCAATGCTCTGATACCAACTGTGACAACCCCAAATTTCTGAATATCATAATATCATTAATAATATAAATCCGTCCTTCAAAATAAAGGATTAACGGTCACAAACTACAATTTAAATCTCTACGGCTAGTACATATAACCCAAAAACCAAAATAGATAACGGAAGCGTAACAATTGTCTTTCACTACTAACGGCTAGTAGCCATTAAAACTCGTTTATGGCATTTATTACAATCTCACTAAAAGCCTACTTAAAAACATAAAAAATCACTACTTTACTTATTCGGGTCCGCCTCAAGATGTCTCCACCAAAAGCCTTGCTTTCCTACTTATAACCTGAAGAAATAGAATTTAGAGAAAGGGTGAGGGAACAATGCTCAGTAAGGTTTTACGTCGCCCCTTCGATTTCTAAGAAGGGGTGACCTCAAAGAGTGTATCAAATAACAATTTTCGATGAAACGGACAAATTAATAAATCCAAACAATAATTTTTCTTCTTATTACAAAGAAAGGAAATCATGGCACAATTCAATATTCGATAATGCGAAAAAATCAATTATGATCACTTAATATTCTTTTCATCAAATCAATATTCAAAAGTAACCCAAAGGGTACAATAGTCGATGTATCAATGGTTCGGTATATCCGGATAACCTATATAACCACAATTTCAGTGGTGTCGATATCAATGGTTAATGCCACATAGGCATGTCATGAATTAACCCTCATGATCGGGTATCAATAGTACATCAATATTAACCCATAATTAAATGGGTGTCATTAAGTGATCATTCTTTTATCGATGATGTTCTTTAATTGACCAAGAAATCAATGTCAATTTAAGTTTAGAAAATTTCAATGACGAAAGCACTTGGAGTGAATTCCAATCAAAGTTACCGGCCATAACGGTAATACAATAATTACTCTAAGAATAATGGAGGGCCAATAGATAACGATATACACTAATACTAAGAGACGTAATCCCTTACCTTATCGTAATTGTCTAGCACCGGAACTGACCGCTCCTAATTTCGCTTTCCAAAATCTAATCACAACAAAAATATAATATTATTAACAAAACACAGTTAGACTAATTTGAGATTTTTAAACTTCAACGACTATCTGCATTCCCATGATCCTAAGGACATTTTTGAAATTTAACTTATTATGGGGTGAATTTGTACTCTAGAACACCATGGTCTAAATGGGCCTAAGAGGTTGGATGTAAATCCTCATTCCCAACAATTGAATATGCAAGGCACTATTGATCAACCGAGTTTTAAATCCTCTAACCCACTTGTCTCGATTTGATTCACATAATTTACTTATCGCATTTTTTCTTGATTTCTAATTCAGCAACCATTATCCTATTTGAACTCCATTGTACTCGTAATTACGAACATACTAATATAGAACTCTAAACAATGTAACTTCATACCTGTGTATACATACATAGTAATATAGAACACAACTCTAAGAAAACATGGTAACCCAACAACCATAATCTGAATCCATGTTCTTTGATCAAAATTAATACCCACAACTTATGTGACCAACTGTAATTTATAAGTATATCAAGGCTAGTTATAACTTATTCCACCTTCTCCAATTCTCCCAGCAACAATTTCGTGCCACCATGTAGAGCACCAAACAAACACTGAGCACTGACCTTTCTGTTTGTTTAACTTGATTTCATTATTCTCTTTTTTTTATACCCAGCTAATAACATAATATTATCTATTTATACAAAACCATTAATCCTTTAACAATTCAACAAAACCTCAATTCACTGTTACTTAGTTGAATTCATATCCAATTTTTAAACACCCTGAATCTCTTGCAGATTAGAACCACGAAACTAAAACTAGGATTTAAGGATTGACTTACCTCAAGCAAGGATTTCGACACTGATTCAGTCCCTTAGGCGCCCTTGCTCAATCTCGCTGGCCCAAACAAGATCCCTCCACTCTTCTGTCCGTCTTTTTCTCCAAGCTCCAGCCGTCCCACCTCTCAGTCTCTCTCTTAGTTTTCAGATGACAAATCCTAAGCCTAAAGAAACTTATTTATACTGATGTCTATGGCTTTCAATCTTCTAAGTCTGGCTTTCTAATTTCCCACAGCAATGGCTGTCAAAATTCTAAGGTTGGCTGATGCATTATCTTGTTAATATTCATTTAGTTATTCATTTAAATTTTAATATATCAAAATATCCACAAAATACCCATACATTACAGGAAGAACATCAGCAACCAAACCAAATGACTCAAACCAAGTTTCCTTTGTTTTCAAAGTGACCAAAATCAGTACCAAACATCAGCAAACCACTCCCAAACCATTTCATACCCCTTCCAAACTAATCCAACACCAACCAACATCAATTTAGTACCAAACTTTATGTCACTTTGTCATGCAACCATTTTTATCAAGGCATTAACACTATAACATAAATATTAACACATATTCTTGCTATTTCAACAACCAACCCATATTCATTTCCATTCCACTTTTCAAAAACCATTCTTACTAAATAAAAGTGTTCCAAAACACCAAAATTCCTTTAAATCATATCAATAACAACAATAATCATAAGATGATCACTTTTTTGAAAGAAAATCATAATAACTTACTTAAATAGTGCAAAATAGAATATTTATTTGACCGACTCTACGCGATCCTCTCGTCACCACAAACAAGAATCCGCAATCGGTTTTGAAAACGAAGAAGTAATGAAGGTGGTAGAATTTTTAGAAGGTGAAGCTAGGGTTTTGGTCTTTCATGGCTTTTGGAAGAGAAAGAATTACTGAGGAAGAAGGAAATGATTTTCCCTTTGCAATTTCCATGGATAATTATCACATGTTACACTAAAGCTCCTCTAAGAACCTAGGAAATAAAACTAACAACCTTAACTATCCTCTTTTACACCCAAGCGCCTCAATCTCAAGTAAATATTTTATTTAAAATTTCCAACAATTATAAATTCACTACACATTTTATTTTTATTCCCCTTAGACCCTTTATCATTAAAATTAATTCATTTCCATCCTAACTTTCCAAAATCATCAAAAATATAATATGAGCATATAAACTTAGCAAGTAACATAAATAGCATGAAATGAGATACTACCACCCGAACCCCACGTGCTCAAAGTGTGCTAAAAGAGTGCCAAATTTTAGGGTCGTGACAATTACGATTCAAGATGTCTACCGGAATGTCATCTGCTATGACTTCAGCTGGAGCTACCATCGGAGTATTGACTTCAGGCCAGAATGTTGGCTCGACTACAAGTTTGACCCGAACTCAATGAGGAGCATCAGTTGCAACTACGCAAGGAATTCCATTGGATCTCGTCTCCAACCTGACAAACACAATAACTGAATTAAAACGCCAGATGATGGTACAAATCGACACCTCCACAATGCTGATGAACAATGTCGCCAGGTTGCAACATGAGGTTTCCGCTCTCCAAGATGGTTCGTCCGGAGCACGTCTGAATGCATCACCTAGTGTTTTTCAGGCTGCGAGGTATAATTTACTTTGCTTTATTTCAATTATGTTATTTCAATTAGATTTATATTTCAATTATGTCAGTTCAAGTTGCAAAATAACCCAAGATAACAAGGTGATGTTTCAGCTTGCTCATCTTGCTAAAAAATCAAGGTTACTAAAACAGTATGCAGTCAATCTTCAAGTTGCCACAAGCTGAATTAGATTCACACCAAAAAAAAGTCCAAAGTTACGATCAAAATGTAAAGGTACACACCTTTCTAAGGTTTAAGGATTTTTCATCCTTCTCAAGTTGTTAAGGTTATTTACACCTTCGACTGGGCGCACGTTTTTCATGTTTTAGTTAAGTTGTAGGTGGGCCAATGTGTCATGTACATATTGATTACCTTCTTGCAATTAATTAAAATTATGAACTCAAGTTGAAATCATTGATTGTAACATTAAGATGGTACCAAACGAACACAAGAATAAAAGGTCAAGCATCTTTTCATTTCATTCCAAAGTTGTAGCTTCAACATGCTACTCATTCTTCTCCGTTTACATTCCCAAAACATGTCCAAACAGACATGTCAAAATCCAAAATTATATCCTAAATTACTAATTGTCTTAGAGGACCCTCTCTCTATTGAAATACTTGATTAAAGCATAAAAACAATTTGTTTTTTTTTGTACTGACTCTTGCATGCAGAAATACAAACTCACTGTACTCACAGACTTTCTCTCTCTTCATTTGTGGTAAATAATAGCCAGGTTCAAGTTCTTTGTTTAATAGAAGGAGTTTTTTTACGGTTCAAGAATCCCATTATGACTCTGATGCCTAGAGCCTCCCAAAATAACAGACATCTCGTCCTCCGCCCAAATCGATTGCCAATGGGCGACAACGATTAATAGTTGAATTTTCAAAGTTAAATTCTCTTTAAACTTCAAAAATTCGGGGGTAAATGTTTGGGGTAGAAAAATCAGCACCCTGGCATTCCATCCTGGCGTTACATCTTGAGCGTACAACCTGACGTTTCATCTTGAGCTTACAACTTGATAGTACAACTTGACTAAAATCACGTTATGCAGAGCCATTACTTCGGACCTAATTTTTAGGAACCGTTATGAAAAATGTGAGACCAAGTCAAAGATCATGAAACCTATCTTCAATGCACGTAATACTCCTCAAAACGGCTATCTTGATCTTCATAACTTCCAGCGGGATTCTAGGCGCAAGATGTGGGATCTCATTAATTCTGTTATTTACGTTACTTTTCCTAGTATTTAAATCAGAATAGCAACACATGTACACACACACTGAGAATACTCACATTTTCGTAATATTCTCTGTACCCAAACTCACATTCCGATCATCATAGTAATAAAATTCCATTGTTCCGAGGTTTTATGTCGGCGAACAAGTTGTTTAAGGGCTTTCCTCATTAATTCCTTTGTCTCTTTATCTTGAATTTACATAATCATATTCCATGGTGCCCTATTTTCATCCTTGAGGTCAAAGTGCTTAAATTTGGCCAAAACAAGTTCCTATAATATTGCCATACAATCACTTCGGCAATGCGTATAGTCTATCAAGTTGTTTTACCAAGTTGTTATCCCAAGATGAGACGTCAAGATGTAACCTGTTGCTATAGATCTTCTACCCCAAACAATTGCCCCTGAAATTTTGAAGTTTCCATGATAGAGGTTTAAATTTTAAAAATTCCATCCTTAATCACCTTGCTGTTAAATTTGGAAGATGAGACGTTTTGCGATTCTCCGGGCACGAATGTAGAGCTAAAATCAAGGCATGGATTAGAATAGAATTCGGAGATAAGGGTGTTTTGAAAGGATAGGTTTTTCTATAAAGAAGGATAATTTGATGTGGATGCTTTAAAAAGATTCTGCAGAAAAGCTTTTATGGAACAAGATGTCATTTGGTAAGCTTCTTTTGTTTTTGCACCTAGACTTCTTACTTGTGCCAAGATGTTGACCTCTGTATTTGCAGCGACCCGTTCAAAGCCTAGGTTTGCAGCAAAGGCCCTGGTGTAGCGTTGTGAGAAAATTTTCATCTTTTCATCTTTTTGAGTCGCCACCTATATTATTCGATTGGAAACATAGGAAAACCATTTTGAAAGAGATTTGGGTTCGGGGCTTAGGTTATGGAATGGGTAGGTCAAGGAGCATCCATTCCACCCAATCCGGAGATCGGTCTTGCTAAAGAAAAGAGAGGTTTTCAATCTTTTTAATAAAATAATTAAAGAAGAACAAATAAACCCTAATCAATTTCTTGATTAGGAATGTCGGATTGTATGCTTCGAGATCGCTTTCATTGACTGAAGGGACTCTAGGCTAATCCTTTTGATGGGATTACACTACTCTAAAATCAATAGAGAGGTTGAGAAGAGAAACGAAAGTTTAAAGGATGATTACCTTTTGAGAAGAGATTCGGACAGAGTTTCGACTCAAGTTTAGAGTCGAACCTTGATTTGGACAGAGCTTCGCCTCGATCCTTGATTTGGATCTTGATGCGGACGGAGCTTCGCCTTGTTCCCTTGATTCGGGCTTCGATGTTTGTTAATCAACAAGGTTGATGAACAAACTTTGGGAGTTGTTTTGTGAGTGATTTGAAGGAGTCTTTCATGGAAAGAAACCAACAAATTGTGTGTGTTGTGTGTGTTCTTGATCAAGGATCAGAATTGTCGACCTCCTGAAACACTGAAAGTCATCCAGTATTTATAGGTGATAGATAGGAAGAAGTGGAGAGGTAAAACCCTATCAGAAGGTTCTAGAACTCAGTTATGATTGGATACCCGAATTGATAAGGTTTTATCCAGAAAGAGAGTTTGAAACGGAGAAGAATTGTGATTCTGCACATCCTGTCGAGGGGATATCTCGCGCGAGACAGCTTATCTCGTGCGAGATAACTAGTCAAATGACCATTTTGTCCTCTTCAGCTGTTTCGTTAGTCAGTTAGGTCCAAAACTAACGAGGTTAGTTAGAAACTTAACGAAACATAACTAGGCTAATCCTTTTGATGGGATTACACTACTCTAAAATCAATAGAGAGGTTGAGAAGAGAAACGAAAGTTTAAAGGATGATTACCTTTTGAGAAGAGATTCGGACAGAGTTTCGACTCAAGTTTAGAGTCGAACCTTGATTTGGACAGAGCTTCGCCTCGATCCTTGATTTGGATCTTGATGCGGACGGAGCTTCGCCTTGTTCCCTTGATTCGGGCTTCGATGTTTGTTAATCAACAAGGTTGATGAACAAACTTTGGGAGTTGTTTTGTGAGTGATTTGAAGGAGTCTTTCATGGAAAGAAACCAACAAATTGTGTGTGTTGTGTGTGTTCTTGATCAAGGATCAGAATTGTCGACCTCCTGAAACACTGAAAGTCATCCAGTATTTATAGGTGATAGATAGGAAGAAGTGGAGAGGTAAAACCCTATCAGAAGGTTCTAGAACTCAGTTATGATTGGATACCCGAATTGATAAGGTTTTATCCAGAAAGAGAGTTTGAAACGGAGAAGAATTGTGATTCTGCACATCCTGTCGAGGGGATATCTCGCGCGAGACAGCTTATCTCGTGCGAGATAACTAGTCAAATGACCATTTTGTCCTCTTCATGTTAGTTAGTCGTTAGGGTCCAAAACTAACGAGGTTAGTTAGAAACTTAACGAAACATGACAAAGCGATATGCTTTCATCAAAACATAAAAGAGAGATGAAGAGTAGTGTAATCATGTAATTATGAGTTCGAATGGGGTGTCTACAGAGCCCCTCGGCGATGTGTCTTATGAAAGAAGAAGTGTCGTCGATAGAAAAGACATCGTTCTGAACTTTGGGATGGTCGTGCCGCACGGCTGCCTACGTATCTCTATCGGAGAATCAGACCAAAACGTAGTTCGACTCCAAAACACGAAAAGGTTGCTTTAGGTATTTTGAAAATTATTTTTTTGAAAATCGAGGAGATTTTATTTTTGAAAAGGCAAATCCGTATCGAGGAATCAAATCATGACCCAATTAATATACTGTCCGTCTCGAAGATTCGCTGTTTGGGTTCCGAACACATGGGGGAATGATGTTAGAAAGCAAAGGTTTACTGTCAGGTCCTTTGCGTCTGTTGGTTTTCTTTTTGAGACTTGAAGTGAGGCGACGATCCTGCAATTCGGGACCGAGCTTTTGTTGAGGTGACGATCCTGGCGATTCAAGACCGAGCTTTTGTTGAGGTGAGTATTTGACATACTAACCCTAGATGCTTGACACACCTACTTGGTGACGATCCTGGCGATTCAAAACCAGGCTTTTGTTGAGTAGTACTCGACATACTAACCTTAGATGCTTGACACACCTAGTTGGTGACGATCCTGGCGATTCAAGATCGAGCTTTTGTTGAGGTGAGTATTTGACATACTGACCCTAGATGCTTGACACACCTAATTGGTGACGATCCTGGCGATTCAAGACCGAGCTTTTTTGTTGAGTAGTGCTCGACATACTACTTGTAGATGCTTGACACACCTAGTTGGTGACGATCCTGGCGATTCAAGACCGAGCTTTTTGTTGGTGAGTACTTGACATACTACCTGTAGATGCTTGACACACCTACTTGGTGACGATCCTGGCGATTCAAGACCGAGCTTTTTTGTTGAGTAGTACTCGACATACTACTTGTAGATGCTTGACACACCTACTTGGTGACGATCCTGGCGATTCAAGACCGAGCTTTTTTGTTGAGTAGTACTCGACATACTACTTGTAGATGCTTGACACACCTAGTTGGTGACGATCCTGGCGATTCAAGACCGAGCTTTTTGTTGGTGAGTACTTGACATACTACCTGTAGATGCTTGACACACCTACTTGGTGACGATCCTGGCGATTCAAGACCGAGCTTTTTTGTTGAGTAGTACTCGACATACTACTTGTAGATGCTTGACACACCTACTTGGTGACGATCCACCTGTAAGGGCGCTGAATCGGGCTTTTGATGGTGAGTACTTGACATACTTACCCTAGATGCTTGACACATCTATTTGATGACGATCCACCTGTAAGGGCGCTGAATCGGGCTTTTTTTTTTTGTTGGAATATGCTTGACGCATGGCACTTGAAGTGACGGTTGCTTGACGCGATGGATGCTTGATGCTTTGGTTTGCTTGACGCGATCAATTGGATGCATTGATAGATGGAAAGGTAGGCGAAATCCAAACACTCAACATGTTTGATCTAATTCTTGAAAGTAGGCACTTGACGTGCTTTACGCATTTTAATTCCTACAAGAGGGTTAGTGAAATCATTTGCATAACAACATACATTCACTTAAGCATTTGTTTGTTCAAGACGATCAATGTGCACTCGACTCCAAGAATCAGCGGGGAGAATGAGTTTTATTATGTGAGAATTGAAAATTGTTCGTGATTTAGATTTTGGTCTAGGAGGCCAACTCGTGAGGTCCATCTAAAGATCGAATGAGACAGTCGTCTAATAGGATTCCGTTGAGATGACCCAAGTTCAACACTAAGGTTCGGGATACTTCAAGAATTTTCTGTTGTCGCAGGACTTTTTCATCGTCAAGCCCCAAGTTTCTCATGTGATGATCATTGACTGACCAAGGTCTATACCACTCCAATGGCTTTTGCTATGTAGAACTTATGGTGCCTAATCCAAAGCACGCATTTTCCAAAGGCTTCTCTTGACACTAAGCCCCAAGACTTTTTGTATGCTGCAGACGACCTCGCGAACATGCTTGTGAGGCTGCGTGAATTGAAGAAGGATCCCCTCCTTTTCCCCTTTGATTTTTTTTTTGTGACGCACCCTGGTTTTTGCCTAGACCGCCCTTTCAGGTTTTCAATCTAGCGGGCATCTCTTTTGCGTCTTTTGTTTTTGTGCTCTAACTTTTGCCTAGGTCGCTCTTTACGAGTTTTCAACCTAGCGAGCCATTTTTTTTTGAAAAGCATGTTTACTCGAAGAGAACTCAGTTGGAAGAATCTCATTAAGGAGAAAGATGAGATCTCAAGTTTAGTTGAGAAAAGACGGACTCTATTTTTGGAAGGTTATCCAAGCATTGGCTCTTTTTGGGGGAGTATATTCTCTAATGATGAGAGTGAGAAGCGAAGAGGAAAGCCCCTAATGCAGGTTTGATTACTCTTGAGAGTTTTAGTAGAGATTGACTGGGACAGGAAAGGTTAGGAAGCCCCAGTTTTAATGCTTGGATTTCAAGAGTGTGTATGAGAATGGCTAAGAGAAAGCCCCTAGACTCAAAAAAGAATGCTATATGGCTCAAATGTCTAGAAAAGTCATTTTACCTTTAATGGACCTTGCATCATTTAGAAATTTCTTAACGAGTTTGAAAACAAAGCCAATCATTAGCACGACTTAAGGCTAAACATTTTCTTTATGGATTGATGTTGAAAGTCTTCTTCATTTGCGCTGCCATTCGGGCTTCATGGTAAGAGGATGTTGAGGGATCCTCTTTTCTTCATTGGTATCACTTGACTCTTCTTCTTTGTGGGAGAGTCCTTCTTGCCTTTGTTGAAATTCCATCCTTGTTGTGGGGCGATGAAGGCTTGAGAGTTTTTCTTCTCTCTTCTTTTTTTTTTTTTTTTTTTTTTTTTTTTTTGATGCTCTATTTTTGCCCAGGACGATTTGAGGAGTTTCATCCTAGCGAGCTTTTTTATTTATTTTTGTACTCTCAAAGCCTTGAATTGAGTAGCCCCACTTTTCTTGGGATGAATGTTGATAGCAGCGCCTTTGGCTTCCTTCGTTTGTTGATCTTCGACTTTCAACATGAGTAATGTTTAGCCTTAAGCCTTCTAAGGATACTTTTCATTTCAAACTTGTTTAGAAGTTTCTATTTTTCGTGATGATTTAAGGAATGAGGGTCCACTATTTGGCATGGATCAAATGATGCTCATAAAGAAGAACAACTTTTGGGAAAGTGTTTAGGATAAAGAGATAACTTTTATTGATAAGGAAATTCGAAACAGACTCGATAGTTCACTTGACACAAACTAGAGAGGATAGAGATGGACTAGAATGACAGAACGACTCTTCGAGAACATACTAGGAAGTTTACCTAATCTATTTTTTTTCTTTTTCTTTTCTTTTTTTTTTCAAAGGAAAAAGGGAGAGGACAATCGGAGCCCCAAGGTGGTGATGCTTCAGTTGATCTTGCCGGCTTCATACAAGTCTTGGATGGCATCCCTCAAATTGTAGCAATTGTTGGTGTCATGACCACTAAACTGATGGTAATCGCAAAATTTGTGGTCCTCCCTCATTTTCTTAGGATGATAGTTTTCCATTGGCTTCAATTTTCCTTGGCCTACTAGATCATCGAATATTTCCTTAAGAGTAGCCCCACCAAAATCATGATAGGTACGACCGATGCTCCCTTTTGTTGGACAATTCTCCTTTTCTGAATTCTTTCTAAGACGGATCAATTCATCAATTCTAATGCCCGATTTATGGAGTTCGAGGAAACTAGGGAAGTAATTGCCGACAAGCTTCTCTTGGTACTCTTCGCGGAGACATTGAAGTAGAATATGAATTTGTTCGTCTAGGCTTGGCCTATCAACGATTTCAATCAGTTTGGTCCTCCATCTTTTGACAAAGTCTGCGAATGACTCATTTTGGTGTTGCTTAGTTTGCTCGAGGTCCCTTCTAGTAGTGCGGTAGGTAGAGTTGTCCTCAAATTGCTCTTGGAAGGCACGGCGGCGAGTGGCCAATCAAGCCTTGTGGAGAGTGGAAGAGTCATGTACCAATCTCTAGCGGCACCATCGAGGGTTTGAGGGAAGCATTGAACTAGCAAGTTGTCATCGGCACCCATAGGTAGCATGGCCCAAGAGTAGGTTTCCAAATGAGCTTTAGGGCAAGTAGAACCATTGAATTTTGCAATGTCGGGTGTCTTGTACTTTCTAGGAAGCTTTGACATGGATTGATGAAGGGTGTCATAGTCAATTAGAGAGTGAGGCTCCCTTACCCACATCGAGGGATGCAAGTTTCTTTTCTAGCATTGCCATGGTAAGGGGGTCGTCCTTGCTTTCTTTCTTTCTTTCTTTCTTGGAAGCATAACTCTCATTGTCGGAGGAGGAAGATGATGAGCTAGACTCATACACCTTTTTCTTGTGCTTGCGGTGCCTTTTAGCTTTCTTAGGGTATGATGCTTCATCATCGGAAGAGGTCTTACTTTCTTTCTTCTTTGAGCTTAATTCGGCCACTTGTAGTTTCATGGCTTGGAGTTCGTCAACCATGGCTTTCATTTCTCCGGCTTGGATTCTCCTTTCAAGTTCTAATCGGGCCTCCATTTCATCGGCTTGGGCTTGTAGCATTTCTTCGTATCGAATCCTTTGATCCTCAATTTCCTTTTTGAGTGCTTCAGAATTCATCGTGTCGGAAAGAAATTGAGTTGTTACCGTTGGAGAGGTAAGGGAGCTTGACGACCTTAGAGATGAACTCGAGATATCCTAACGAAACGTCTTTTCGAATATTAGCCCCAAACGATCCTTTATGGAGAAAAGGATGATGGTTAAAATTACCTCACGAGTGATTTTTTTTTTTTTTGAAGTTTTATTTTTATTAGAGACGGAGTTTTGACTCAAGGAGGGAGCGCACATCGATTATCAATCACAAACACGAAATCTGCAAATAATATCTCGCGCGAGACTAGGTGATCTTGCACGAGATAACCAATCGGAGAGATGGATTTTATTCCTTTTTATTTCCTAAATTCATGGTCGGACGGACGAAGATCCATTTTCTATTTAGCATCCTAGGTAAATCTTGCAGGCATACGTAATTCGAATCAAACCTAGGGACTCGGTAATTGGCCTTTCTTTGTAAAATAAAGCCATGTAAAACTGATCGGAAGGATTTTCTTTTCTTTAAAGGGACTTCCGAAAGGGTCATTCCGAAGGGACATTTCCGAAGGGACTTTTTCTTTTTCCGAAGGGACTTTTTCGAATCCTTTCTCGATAGTCAATTTTACATTAACTTTATTTTGGTCAAAGACAAGAAAGATTACCAAGTCAAAACCGAACGGTCACGGAGTGTTCTTAGAAAGACAATCTACATGAAAATGTGGCGATGCAGGGCTGGAAGGCTAGGCTCCCCGCGATATGACAATCTAGGTGGATTGAATACGCGGAGTGGGATGATCCAACCCGGAGAGACCGCGACTAGGTGGTTACCGTCATCCGTCCTTAGTGTGGGTCCCGGGTTAATAGGGGTATGTAGTGCAATGACGTATATATCATGAGTGCGCGTGTGTGAGAGTCAATCTAGGTGATAGAGTAAAATAGAAAGTTTTTTTTTTTTTTTTTGAAAGTTAAAAGAGAAAATGTATAGTGGCCGCACCAAGTGGTTGCCTACGTTTCTCCCAATCTAGGAAGACTCGGGCCGTCGTAGTTCCACATAAAGAGAGATAAAGAGAGATAAATAATTTAATTTACAACTCCCGAATCCCCAATGGAACGGAGTTTAATTAAATAAAACTCAATCACACGCAGCTTTATAAATAATAATCAATTATTTAAGGAAAATAAAGGTCCGAGTTCTACACCTTAAGGGAGGCCTTAAGCATGCGGTGAACTACTGCAGATAATGAATTCTGGGGATCCCCTTGCATGTTCGGCTCTCGTCTTGGATTACGAGATGAACAGGAGAAACCAAAAACAACCAACCGGAAGCAATATCTCGCGCGAGATAATGATATCTCGTGCGAGATATGCCTCATCCGAGAACAAAAAATTCGAATTTTACAAAATAGATTTGAAAAACCTCTCTTTTTAATTTTGACGCAAGTTTAAGCCTCTTAATTTTACGGTCCCGAGGCGGAGTCTTACTTGTGCAGCGTTGTGAGGAAATTTCTATCTTTTCATCTTTTGAGTCGCCACCTATATTATTCGATTGGAAACATAGGAAAACCATTTTGAAAGAGATTTGGGTTCGGGGCTTAGGTTATGAAATGGGTAGGTTTAGAAGGCATCCATTTCACCCAATCCGGAGATCGGTCTTGCTAAAGAAAAGAGAGGTTTTCAATCCTTTTAATAAAATAATTAAAGAAAAACAAATAAACCCTAATCAATTTCTTGATTAGGAATGTCGGATTGTATGCTTCGAGATCGCCTTCATTGGTGAAGGGACTCTAAGCTAATCCTTTTGATGGGATTACACTACTCTAAAATCAATAGAGAGGTTGAGAAGAGAAACGAAAGTTTAAAGGATGATTACCTTTTGAGAAGAGATTCGGACAGAGTTTCGACTCAAGTTTAGAGTCGAACCTTGATTTGGACAGAGCTTCGCCTCGATCCTTGATTTGGATCTTGATGCGGACGGAGCTTCGCCTTGTTCCCTTGATTCGGGCTTCGATGTTTATTAATCAACAAGGTTGACGAACAAACTTTAGGAGTTGTTTGTGAGTGATTTGAAGGAGTCTTTCATGGAAAGAAACCAACAAATTGTGTGTGTTGTGTGTGTTCTTGATCAAGGATCAGAATTGTCGACCTCTGAAACACTGGAAGTCATCCAGTATTTATAGGAGGTTGGAGAGGTGAAGGTGGAGAGGGAAATTACCCTAGGAAGGTTCCAGAACTCGCCCGATTGGATACCCGAATTGATAAGGTTTTATCAAAAAGAGAGTTTGAAACAGGAGAAGGAGAGTGATTTCGCACATCTCGTCGAGGGGATATCTCGCGCGAGATATGATATCTCGTGCGAGATAACTAGTCTCGATGACTATTTTGTCCTCTTCGCTTGTTCCGTTAGTCGATTAGGTCCAAAACTAACGAGGTTAGTTAGAAACTTAACGAAACATGACGAAAGTGATATGCTTTCATCAAAACATAAAAGAGAGATGAAGAGTAGTGTAATCATGTAATTATGAGTTCAGAATGGGGTGTCTACACCACCGTCCCTATTCTCTCCGGCCAAGCCTCGGTTCATCACCCTAAACGGTGTTCTCTCTAATCGTTAACCACCGTCCTCTCTCTGTACTCAGAATACGACCTGCAAAGCTCACAGCTCTCTCTCTCTAAACGGTTTAAAATCGTCCACCACCGCCGTTCTCCTCTGTTCAACAGCTTGAGCCGTGCACCAACACCACTCCCTAACGGCGTCAATCACGGCTGTCGCCTCCTAACGGCTTCAAGTTGAGAAGTCCTCGCTTCCAGCCGCGCCGAGCCGATTGGAAGACTCCCTATACCGACGGGGTATAAGGAGGTGTGGATCTACGAGGGTAACGTTCCTATTCCATTCTCTCTTTCTATTTTCATTTCCTGTTGTTATTGCTATGCTGGGATTTTCAGTTTGACTTCGGATGTGATTGAACACGTTTTGATTAGTCTCTAAATATTGTATCCATTCTCATGATATTGCACTTTTAGTTATTCATGTTACTGAATGCTCCAAGCGGAGTGTGGATTCTCAATATCCACACTCGTTTGAAGTAATTGTATCGATCTCAGTTATCTTGTGGCCGAATCTTGTTGATAATCGTTGATGTCATTTTGATCATCTTCCTTTGAGTTAGGAGGTGATGGCCTTCATTATGACCCAAAATGTGGTCATTCATATTTGGCCATCAATGCCATATGATCCTCCCATAATACTCATTTGTTATTATCGTTGCTTGAGTTAGGAAGTGAGGGTTCTTTATTTGTGACCCAAGAAATGTGGTCATTCACATTGGGTCACTGAAACACCATGACCTTCCCATAATACTCTTTATCTCAGTCTCTTCACTATTCCAGTTAGCTTCTTAGCCTTGGAATTGTATTGGTGGCATATCCACCCCATTGTAGAGGCAATCCGACCAAGGATGTCGTGTCGTTCGACATCCCTCTACAGAGGAAGTCCCGTGGCCTGACGACATTCAAAGTCCCTAGAGGCAGATCTGTCTCAACCCACTTCCTTGTAATTCAATTTCATTAATTGTAAGTGGGATGTGGCCTCCCACAGTAAAAGGCTCACAAGTTGTAATCCTTCATTTGGATTAATAAAGCAAGGCATTAATACGCATTTTATTACATATTTCCTCACACACAAATTGCACACACTTTGGGATGTTTTGAATGTTGAACATAGAAAGACTCGTCTACGGACGAGGCGTGTTGGGTGAACTCTCAAGTTTTCCCAACACGTAACCTGACCCCCGGACCCATTTTCTCTTAAAAAAGGTTTTTCAATGTTTTCCTTAAAAATGGCGTGGCGACTCCCAAAGATAAAATCATATTTTATCTTTCAAATTTTATTTTTCGGCGAGCGTTCATTCAGTATGCCACATAGAAGCAAAATGTGATGCCAAACATAAATGATATGAAACAGGATCTATAAAATATGACCCCTAACTTTTGAGACAGGTAATATACCTCTAGTGACCTCTGAGGGATCTATCTCTCCTAGACCCGAAATACATACTCGACCTTAGACATTCTCTTTTGATTCCCCTTCGTTATCTCTTTTGGTACCACCTATTTGTTGTCCAGCCAGATGACCGCTGCTTGAAGCTCGTCCCCGCTGCAACCTTGGGCAATTCCTCCTAAAGTGTCCCATTGCTCCACAATTAATACACCTGCCTTGCTTACTCCAACAATGATCTTCGGTATGTCCAATCCTCTTGCAAAATTTACAAATCATCCCATACTGTATGGATATTGGCCTAGACGAAGAAGCTACAACAAGTTCCCCTCTCACACTCCCTGAAGTTGAAGCCCTTGGTTTTCCTCTGGTGATTTTGGATCCTTGTCCTAGATACTTTGGTTTATTTCTAACCCCACTTTCGGATCTTTCACTATTTTCCTCAATGTCATTTTCGATCTTATATGCTCTATCTACGGCTGTCTAATAATTGGTGAAGTTATCAATCAATAATTTCTTCCTAATCTCAACCCTTAAACCGTTTACAAACCTATGAACTCTTCTCGCTTCATGCGATACCAAATGAGGCAAACACTGAGCTAATTCCTCAAACGTGACTGAATACTGATTCACCGTCATGTTCCCTTGTTCTAGTCCTAAGAATTCGATCTCCTTCTTGTCCCTTGTAACCATTGAAATGAAATAATCCTCGAACTTCTGGGTGAAATTATCCCAAGTCTGGGGCGTATGATCCCGCTCCCAACTTCCCTTCAAAATCTGCCACCACTGATCAGCTGGACCTTCAAGTTTGAAAACGGCATATCTAACTTTCTCTTCGTTGTGACTCTCCATAACCTCAAAGATTTTGTTCATGTCTGCTAACCATTTTTCTGCCTTTAACGGATCCGGATCTCCATTAAAGCTCGGTGGATTCATCTTCACAAACCTTTCCAATCCATCACCTTGACATCCTTCAGGTTGATTCAGAACTGATCCCCGAGTCTCCATACAACTTTTTCACTTAAGCCCCTCAAAGTCTAAGGAAATACAACTACCACCTACACTTCAAATCTTTACACAACACACCTTGACCACATATAATATTTTATTTATTTATTTTATTATAACTCCACCATACTACTTTATTTTATTTCCAATTAAATCCTAAGGCTTTAAAGTTATTTCACAACCATCCTAACTCTCCATAAAAATCAAGGACATAATATGAGCACCTAAAGTCAACAAATAATATAAAATGCATATAATGGAATGCTAAATTAGTGCCTAGGGTTAGGGTCGTTACATTCACTCCCCCTTAAAGAAAATTCGCCCCGAATTTTAAACTTGCTTACCTTAATGATCAAATAAAAAAAAATTCCTCTCACGTATTTCAAATTACAACTTTCAAATAGTTTCCTCAATGGTATGATTCTTCTATACATTTTCACAACCCGAATACTCTAGGATTTCAATTCCCTAATCTACAATTCTAATAACTCTCAACGGTTCTCCCGCATAAGTCAAATCCACTTAATCCACATTAGTTAAAGAACACCAAACAACGAGGGATCATGCAAATGATTTTTTTTCCATACAAAGCTTCATACAGTACCACTTCAATGCTTGACTAAAACTGCCATTATACACAACTCGCTAAGGTTAATTAAACTCCTCAAGTTGAAAGGAAGTCCATCACACAACACACAACCTATTCTTCAAGAAT
This sequence comes from Adenophora triphylla var. japonica, assembly GCA_022495995.1. Taxonomy (NCBI): domain Eukaryota; kingdom Viridiplantae; phylum Streptophyta; class Magnoliopsida; order Asterales; family Campanulaceae; genus Adenophora; species Adenophora triphylla. Next base: position 242,008 of record JAFEMH010000747.1, on the reverse strand, counting down.
CTGGATAGTCTTCTAATCTCTTCTTTTCGAGTAACTAAATTATTCAAACTCTTAGGATCGGTAACAAATCTCAAATGTAGCTTCAAAAAGATAAGGTTACCACTTAAATAACGCAAAATAATTGCAGCCACTTCCGAATAGAGGATAGAAAATTCTGCTTTATCTAAGTTAACTTCCTCGAAGCATACGCTATCACTTTTCCATTTCGCATAATATCACAACCTAATCTTCCTGTAATACGCACTTAAAATTCACAAAGTTCTCACATCCACTAGGTATGGTAAGGATCGGATCTATAGTTAATCTATTCTCCACTTCTACCGATATGATTCACCCTTATTACATCCTACACCATTTATATATCCTTTAGAGTTAACTAAATCAACGATTTTATAATTCTCAAGAATTCCCTAAAAATTCCTTCGGTAGCACTTGCCAACCCCAAAGATCACGGACATAATCCTCGCAAGATTCATGGTAACATCCAAGCTTAAGACTATAGAACCCGAAATTTGGAATCTTCTCAAGCCAACTCACACTAGCTCCACTTTGTATTCAAGGACTTCTCACAAGGAATCATTAACCCACTCTCAAACGATTTTCATGATCTTCCCTGAACTTGAATTAAACATAGAAGTCATCAATCATAACTGCCATAAAGCCAACAAAATAAGGATTAAAATTCTGCTTATCATACTCAGAACCAACACATGGGATACTCCGATGGAAGCATATTTACCATCTGCTCACCGCTAGAACATAAAATTTTTAGAAGGACTCCTTACTCAAGTCTAACATATACCAAATGCCCTTCACACTTTTACCCAAAATTTTCTGCCTTTAACGCATATATAACAAGAATATCATATAAAGGTTTATCTATAGTAAATACCAATATAATCAAATTAGGCATAGAAAAGGAGACTCACTTCTTATGATAGTCTACCAACGCAAAACAACTACTTAACCATCCAGGTCAAGTATATCTCATAATTACAAATCGCTAATCATACCAAATCAACTGGCAATACATGCTCAGCTATAACCACATCATCATCGTGGTAAACCAAAGAAGATTCGAGGTATTCTCTCATAAGAGTAGAAACCTCTAATATATAAAACAAATCTCAAGCAATGTATGCCACATAGAAGCAAAATGCGATGCCAAACATAAATGATATGAAACATGATCTATAAAATATGACCCCTAACTTTTGAGACAGGTAATACACCTCTAGTGACCTCTGAGGGATCTATCTCTCCTAGACCCGAAATACATACTCGACCTTAGACATTCTATTTTGATTCCCCTTCATTATCTCTTTTGGTACCACCTATTTGTTGTACCCAGCTGACCGCTGCTTGAAGCTCGTCCCCGCTGCAACCTTGGGCAATTCCTCCTAAAGTGTCCCATTGCTCCACAATTAATACACCTGCCTTGCTTACTCCAACGATGATCATCGGTATGTCCAATCCTCTTGCAAAATTTACAAATCATCCCATACTGTTTGGATATTGGCCTAGACGAAGATGCTACAACAAGTTCCCCTCTCACACTCCCTGAAGTTGAAGCCCTTGGTTTTCCTCTGGTGATTTTGGATCCTTGTCCTAGATACTTTGGTTTATTTCTAACCTCACTTTCGGATCTTTCACTATTTTCCTCAATGTCATTTTCGATCTTATATGCTCTATCTACGGCTATCTAATAATTGGTGAAGTTATCAATTAATAATTTCTTCCTAATCTCAACCCTTAAACCGTATACAAACCTAGGAACTCTTCTCGCTTCATGCAATACCAAATGAGGGCAACACCGAGCTTATTCTTCAAACGTGACTGAATACTGATTCACCGTCATGTTCCCTTGTTCTAGTCCTAAGAATTCGATCTCCTTCTTGTCCCTTGTAACCATTGAAATGAAATAATCCTCGAACTTCTGGGTGAAATTATCCCAAGTCTGGGGCGTATGATCCTGCTCCCAACTTCCCTTCAAAATCTGCCACCACTGATCAGCTGGACCTTCAAGTTTGAAAACGGCATATCTAACTTTCTCTTCGTTGCGACTCTCCATAACCTCAAAGATTTTGTTCACGTCTGCTAACCATTTTTCTGCCTTTAACGGATCCGAATATCCATTAAAGCTCGGTGGATTCATCTTTACAAACCTTTCCAATCCATCACCTTGACATCCTTCAGGTTGATTCAGAACTGATCCCCGAGTCTCCAAATTTCGTACAAACATCCTGAATAAGTTCATCATCTCTTCATTCTAAATTCCACCTGTCCCCATATTTCCTTCATTTTCTGGAACCCTTCGCTGGTCATCATTGCTTCCGGCCATCAGAACAAACTCCTGCTTTAAACACTCGGCGTCAATTACCACACACTCCCCCTTAGTTTAGACATCTACCCTTGACCTCTAAACTAAGCTCTGATACCAACTATGGGCTACCCAACCCCGAACCTAACGCGTGTCCCGAGCTTGAGAAGCCCAAACTAAGAAAACCCATCTTAAAATTTTAAAACTTTTATTTCACTTGAAAAGAAAATCAATTCTTAAACTTCCAAAATAAAATCAACTGATAATATCTCCACTCGGAGGAATTTAAACAAATACTTCAATAACCATACTTAATCAATTACATTGAAAACCCTAATTAACATTGTTTAACAAAAGAGTTTTCTATACAACTTATAAAAGAGTAATACTTTAATAGGACTCCCGACAACCCACTCATATACCTATCCTGACAAGTCCCAAAAGCCAGAGTCCAAACTATTTCCCCGGCCTCACTGGTTCAGGTCACCTGTCTCAGCACAATCTAAAACAGTAAAAGGGAAGGGGTGAGAATAAATCTCAATAAGCTATTATGAATGCAGCAAGATGCCAAACAAGATGCAACACGTAGCATGGTTACACATAGCACATTATTAAAGCGGTAAACACCTTACGTTACCTCATTTTACCTTTCCCGTCTGAACAATAAGTCGTACAACGTGGGAGTAAAACTCCACTCTTTGGTGAATTGCCCCCATGCACATTCACCGCTTATAGGACTCATACTCCAGAGATCCATATAAGAAAATCAGATATCTATATGACCCCTTTAATAAGAGTATCATATAATATTGCCGCTATCTGTAAGGCTTTTGGCTTAATACAGAAGCATTCCCCCTAATCACCAAATCGCAGCGGACTGTAAGGCTTTTGGCTCAATACAGCTGCTAGCACACCCACTCTGTGGCCACAGAGGGGAGAGGTCACAGGTATGATGAACCTTCAATCACTTATAGAACAAATCAATAATTGATTGAATTCCATTATACCCCCTAATCACATGTAATATCCAAGCACATAATAGTTACTTGAAATAAAATCCACAAAAGGGATAATAATATAACAACATGGTAAAATATACTCATGTTAAATCAATACTATAGTGCAACATTCATTTAATACACTAAGCATAATACCATCAATGAATATGAATTCAATTAAGGTAACAATATAACCACATAATCCACACCGGGATACAATATAATCAACATGCCAGATAATCCACAATTGGGATACAATATATCAATATGCCAAATAATCCACACGGGGAATAATGATACAACGATGTAACACATATACATTCCTAACCCAACACCATAGTGTAATTATAATCTCTACACTATTCAACGAATCACCAAGGGTATGGGAGCAAGTAAGGCCACCCTGAACCATAAACCATTTCTACGAAGTCATCACTCAACCTTGAATAATCTTAATAAAAGTTCAAGATCTACTTCCCAAGTTTGAACTACTTTGGTGAAGTTACTAACCAAGCTTATCAACCATTTTCCGGACAATATTTAAACTACTTCCCCAAATCCATTTGACCCAATAAGACGTCATGGTGTAGCCAACGTATTCTAATTTAATCTAGGTTAAAAAAGATTAATTCATATCCGGGTTGGATTAGGTTCTACTAACTTATAATGATTGGGAGTCATGCCACGAGGTTATTGGTGAAAGTCAGCAAGAAAGGAAACTGGGAAAGTTCTGGTGACATGGGCGACCGCCTAAGTCACCATGGGCGACCGCCCAAGAAGGGTTTCAAAAAGGCTTCAAGGCTTCTGATGGGTTGGGCGACCGCTCAATAATTCTTGGGCGACCGCCCAAGAAGGAAGGGAAGGCATCACAAGGGCTGGTCACATGGGCGGCCGCTCAAGCCCCACATGGGCGACCGCCCAAGCCACTCTCCAGCTATACTCAGATTTCAAATCCCCTTTTCACATATACTCTTTTTCCCTTTATAACTTTCCTTATTGTTATGAACACCAAAAGGATTTTTAACTTTACAAACCTCATTCTAAATCATTTAAACCCCAATTAATATAAACCTAGATCATTTACCACTTGATTCTCCACCCATTTCACTATCCCATTTCAAGTTTAACCTTCTTAATCTAACTCACCCATTTTCTTACATTCTTGATAAACTTCCTTAAACCACATCATTCTTTATCATTAACCCATTTATCAACTCCAAGAAGGTTTCCTAAGCATCAATTAATCATTATAATAAAAATAACAACACCCAATAGTTCATGAACATTAAATAGGAGAGAAGATCATAATAACTCACATCATTACAAGTATACCAAGTCCTTTTTCCACTTCTTTCTACCCAAATTAAATAAACTCATAATCTTTCCCAAATCAAAGTAAGATGTATATAATCACATACACTAACTCCATTAAGGTCATTAACATCTTACACTCATAATACCCTCATTCCTTCAACTTAAACCCCCATCTCATAACTAAAATCAATTAAATCTTAAATAATCATTTTACTTAAATAACATTATTCAAAAATATCATAATCATTTTCTTTTCACAAAATATTCATTAACACATAAAGTGAGCAATATTTAGAAGGAAGTCATAATAACTTATCTTAGATTTTTAGGATAAAATGAGGATCTTCTTAGCTTGATAAACTCCCCTAGATGCACCAAGCACAAAAGTACAATTGGCTTGGAAAATGGAGTAGAATTGAACTTGTTAAAAATTTGGGAAGAGAGGCTTCCATGGAGGAGCTTCCATGGAAATACTTGGGAAGAAGGAAGAGAAAATGATGATGAATAGGAATTGGGAAGGATGATTAAATGGGATGGAAAAAGGATGGGGAGGTTAAAAGGATGATGTAGGAAGTATGGAGGTGTTGACTAATGAGAAGGGAGGTGAGGAAAATAAGGGGAAGAAATGGCCCCCCATGCCACAATAATTAAAGGCTTTCCCCTACACAAAGTCTAACTACCCACATCTTATTTATTTTATCCATTTCTATTTATTCTTCCCCCAAGATGCTTTATTTAATTTCCCAATCATTTCATCCTAATATAAGAAATCAAGGATATAAAATGAACACATAATATTATCAATAATATTAAAAGCATATAATATGATGCTAAAATAGTGCCTAAGGTTAGGGTCGTTACATTCACTCCCTCTTAAAGAAAATTCGTCCCGAATTTTAAAAAGACTTACCTTAAGGATCAATTAGCAAGGGTTACCTCTCACATATTTCAAATTACAACTTTCAAATAGTTTCCTCAATGGCATGATTCTTCTATACATCTCACAACCCAAGTATTCTAGAATTTAATCCCAGAAATTTCGATTCTAATAACTCTCAACGGTTTCCCACATAAGTCAAATCCACCAAATCATCCTTAACTGAAGAACTCCATACGTACGAAGGATCATACAAATAAATTTTCCATACCAAGCTTTATACAATACCCATTCAATGTTAAACTAAAAACTATTATTATACGCAAACTTACTAAAGTTAATTAACTTCTCAACTTGAAAGAAATTCCATCACACAACACCCAACCTATTCATCAAGAATCTAGATAGTCTTCTAATCTCTTCCTTTCAAGTAACTAAATTCTTCAACTCTTAAGATCGGTAACAAATCCCAAAAGGAAGCTTCAAAAGATAAGGTTCCCTTTAAATAACTAAAAACAATTGCAACCACTCTCGAGTAGAGGGTAAGAAAATTCCGGTCTATCTAAGTTAACTTCCTCGAAGCACACGCTATTACTTTCCCATTTCTCATAATATCACAACCTAATCTTCCTTTAATACGCACTTAAAATTCACAAGGTCCTCACATCCATTAGGTAAGGTAAGGATCGGATCTATAGCCAATCTAATCTCCATCTCTATCAATATGATTCATCCTTATTACATCCTACACCATTTATATATTCTTTAGTGTTAACTAAATCAATGATTTTACAATTCTCAAGAATTCCCTAAAAATTCCTTCGGTAGTACTTACCAGCCTAAAGATCACGGACTCAATCCTCATAAGATCCATGGTAACATCCGAGTTTAAGACTATAGAACCCAAAATTTGGAATCCTCTCAAGCCAACTCACACTAGCTAAACTTTGCATACAAGGACTCCTCACAAGGAATCATTAACCCAACTCTCAAATGATTTTCATGATCTTCCCGAAACTTTAATTAACAAAGAGACCATCCATCCTAATTACCATAAAGCCATCAAAATAAGGATTAAAATTCTGATTATCATACTTAGAATCAACACATGAGATACTTTTATGGAAACACAATTACCATCTACTCACAACTAGCACGTAAAATTTTCGGAAAGACTTCTTATCCAAGTCTAACACATACCAAATATCCTTTACACTTTTAACCAAAACTTTCTGCCTTTAATGCTTACATAACAAGATTACACCTAAGGTTTATCTGTATCAAATACCAATATAATCAAATTAGGTATAGAAAAGGAGACTCACTTCTTATGATAGTCTACCAATGCACAACAACTACTTAACCCTCCAGGTCAAGTATATCTCATAATTACAAATCGGTAATCATACCAAATCAACTGGCAATACATGCCCAGCTATAATCACATCACCACCGTGGTAAACCAAAGGAGATTCGAGGTACTCTCTCATAAGAGCAGAATCCTCTAACAATAAATCAAATATCAAGCAATGTATGCCACATAGAAGCAAAATGTGATGCCAAACATAAATGATATGAAACAGGATCTATAAAATATGACCCCTAACTTCTGAGACAGGTAATATACCTCTAGTGACCTCTGAGGGAGCTATCTCTTCTATATCCGAAACACATACTCGACCTTTAGACCTTCACTTTACAACACCATTTTACCCTAGTCAATATTGCTATTACTAAATCTTTCTTCACATCCTTTCATGATCATTCTAACTTAACTAAAATGGATACAGAATTCCCAATCACTTTGAATATCAACCTTACCACATTCATTCCAAAACCACCATTTCCTGCTTATTTCTAAAGCCCTATTAATTGGCTAACCATTACAACCACTATGTATATCACCTAATACATCATATACCATATATGACCATAATTCAACAACAACTATACCATTGAGTCAACTTTAATTATAAGGTTCTCAAATGATACCACATACCTTTTCCAAGCCATATAAATAGAAAAGAAAAGCTTGAAGCTTTTGAAATTGATTCTTGTCATTATTCGTTCAGTCATTCTATTCTCTTAAGCCTTTTATTCGGCATCACATTTCTTTCCAACACGAAAGTCGAGAAAGTTAAAAAATTAACTAGACATAGGATTAGGAATTAAGAAAATCTTGTTGTTGTGCTACCTACGTGCTAACAGGTACCAAAAAAGAAAATTGTTTGGGCCCACCCGGCCAATATTTACAAGTTTTCAAGAGATAAAAGGGGAGAAAGGGGGATCACGCCATCAAGTTGCCCGAGCTGCCGGAACCTCCGCCATCTTCACCATAGCAAGGGCTACCGTCCCTCCTTGTCTGTTTGGCTCCACAAGACGGGGTCACTGCAGAGGCTATCATCGACGCCGCCGAAGCCGCCTTTTGAAACAGCCTCTCGAACAGATCCGACACCATAGCCACCAGGCCAGCCATCCTGCTTGCACCACGGTCATAATCCTCCACAGACATGATGACCTGTTAAGACCAAGAAAAGTGCTCAGATGAAAACGGACATATACACATGTATGGACGAATACGGGAAATAGTATAAACAGAAGTGTACCGAAGAGGCATGGGGAGGATGACGATAACCCTCTGAAATCTGATCTGGGGTAGCAATATGACCCACCATCTGCATACCTCCCATCATGTAGGTATAGCTCAGAGGACCATAATTCGGTGCAAAAGTCACGGGACTCGCGTACTGCGATGAAGAGCTCGGGGCTGACGAACCGGACGCAGAGGCAGAAGCAGAAGCTCGAGCACGAGACCACCTACCACCCACCACAAGAGGACCCATCAAGCGAGGCAAGAACTCCTCATATGAAGGCCCTCGGATAATGCAATTCGCCGCCGCATAGCCATTCACAAGATGGTCATAATCCCCGTCAGGAATGAAGTGGGTGGGGTACATCGCCCTAGGCGGATCCTCTGGCACCCTATAGGGAATTGAACCCCGGCCATGCTGAGGGAAGACTCTCTCACCCAGATACATGGTATCCCCCTCCAGCGATACCAAAATCCTCTGCATCTCGGTGACATCCCAGGCATGATGAATCTCTCACTCCAATAAGGCCCACGGATATAGGCCCAGCCGCTCAAACTCAAAACTGTCCAGCCTGGCCCGTGCCTCCTCAACAGTCAGGGTCCAGTCCTGATCTCTCTCCTCCTCGTCCACTGTCCGGTTGGAATGGCTCCACCTCCTGATATCCGGAAACTTGGGATTTGGACCATTTGGCTCAAACTTATGCAGTTGAAAGACAACATATCCCCATATCTGTACAAGAAAGCAGAACAGATTCAGTACAAAGCGCAAGCAAAAAGTGCAGATAAATGACAAAGACATAATCAGAAAGTATACCTCCCAAGCATAGGAATACCCTGACAAGGTATCCTTGGTGTGCCGACATGCCTCATCTATGGCATGATAACAGAAGGCTTGTCCGGCTGAGCCCCAATCATACGTCCTCACTAGGTCCAGATCATCCAACAACCCCAAAAGAGCAAGGCGGGCCGTGGAGGAATGGTTAGCAAAGATGGTCTCTGATAAAATATACCAGAGAGCGCCCCTCACCAACCGATCAGTGTTTGTATTAGGCTTTTCAGCATAAGCCTCGAGCTGAACGCGAAGAGGCGACAACTCAGCAGCAAATCCCTTAACCTTGGTAGGGGCAAAACCAATCAACCGTCGCCACTCAGCCGGATTCGCAGGTTTGAAACCTGTAGTCTTCGGGAGGGCAATGCCGGTGAAATCTAACCCGGTAATGGCAAGGAAATCAGTCGGGGTCATCGTAGCTTCCCCGAAGCGAAGATGGACCGTGTGGGTAGTGTCCCACCACCTCTCCCTAATCGCTTGGAGGACCTGAGGAGTCCGCTTGATCCCCTGAATGTTATCAACAAAAGTCAAGAGCCCCGTTTGAGCCATCCTAGCCTGGACTCCATTCAAAACCTTGACTTTGTCCCACAAAGCCTTGGCAAATTTCGCACTCCCACGGCAGTTTTTGGTTGGCTTATACGACTGCAAAACAAAGAAAATACTTGGGAGCAATGTCAGAAATCATCCCATGGCAAAACTTCACAGAAATAAAAGAAAATTTTCATTGAGGCATTTTCTCAAACACTTGGCGTGCGCACTAAGAAGCCATGTTCAAGGGAGTATTTGGCTACCCGAATCAACCCCTCCTACAATCCACGATGTGTAGGGAACTCATATACATGCCAATGCAACACAATACCCAACAACATCAACGAAATATGAAGCATGCAATGATGGAACCTAGTTCTAAGACAAAGAAAGAAAATAGCCAATTTTTTATGAATTGGGGGAATTCAAAAAACATGGATTCAATTCAATGCAAAGTATCGAAATAAGATTGAGAAGAACTTCTTACCAAACCCTCGTAGATGACGTGGGAGATGTGCATAGGCCGATCGAATGTGAGGTCATCCCTCGGATAGTCCTTCCCAAGCAAGTAGCTACCAAAAGTCGGATTTTTCTCTTGAGCCATGGATGATGGAAGAGGAAAATATTGAAATTTTGATTGAGAGAATAAATCAACAAGCAACGCACCAAAAATCTCAGAGAAAATGCCTTGGCGGGAACTTGCAGAGAAGAGTTTCAAAATAGGTGTTTTTTAAAACAAGCAGCAGCTGCTGTTATATTGCCTCGACAGCCCTTGTCCCGCGCGATACAGGCTGTCCTGCGCAAGACAAACCCTCGGGAAAAGTATAAAATTTTCCTCGACAATAAGCGTCTACACAACGTCAAAATTCAAAATTTTGACACATTTACCCTTGAAAATGATATCCTAGCAAGGAAACATGGAAAAACCGGTATCGCAAGTCACGGAACGAGCCGAACGTGGCATGCGCACGATCGCCAAATACGGCGTCCAGTCACCCGAAAATGATTGATCCAGAGATCAAGTCATCCCGCATGATTCAGAGCCCAGATAGGTGAATCGTCAAACAAAAAGCCCGATTCAGAGCCCAGACAGGTGAATCGTCAAACAAAAATCCCGATTCAGAGCCCAGACAGGTGAATCGTTAAATCAAAAGCCCGATTCAGAGCCCAGACAGGTGAATCATCAAAATCAAAAGCCCGATTCAGAGCCCAGACAGGTGAATCGTCAAAATAAAAGAAGCCCGATTCAGAGCCCAGACAGGTGAATCGTCAAATCAAAAGCCCGATTCAAAGCCCGGACAGGTGAATCGTCAAACAAAAAGCCCGATTCAGAGCATAGGCAGGTGAATCGTCAAATGAAAAGCTCGATTCAGAGCCCAGATAGGTGAATCGTCAAATCAAAAGCCCGATTCAGAGCCCAGACAGGTGAATCGTCAAATCAAAAGCCCGATTCAACGCCCCGACAAGTGAATCGTCATCCCCAGAAAATGCCTGATTCAGAGCCCAGACATGCGAATCATCACAAAACCAACTAGACTCAGAGGACCGGACAGGTAAGCCTTTGTTTTCTGACATTTCTTCCACACAGGTTCGGAGCCAAGACAGGCGAATCTTCAGACAGATAGGTATATTCAGAATTGGGTCTTGATTTGATTCCTCAGTATGAATTTACCTTTTCAAAAAATAAAATCTCCTCGATTTTCAAAATAATTTTCAAAATACCTAAAACAGCCTTTTCGTGTTTTGGAGTCAAACTACGTTATGGTCTGATTCTCTGATAGAGATACGTAGGAAGCCGTGCGGCTCGACCATTCCGATGTCCAGAATGATGTCTTTTCTATCGTCGACATGACTTCTTCCATAAGACTTGTCGATGAGGGGCTCTGTAGACACCTCAATCTGAACCCATCAGAGCAGAGTAATACCACTCTAAGTCTCGCCTTGAGTCAAGAGTAGAAATCCACAATTTTGTCACGTTTCGTTAAGTTTTGACTATCGACCGTTAGTTTAGACTAAACTGCATATGGGATAACGAGGGAAGGACAAAATTGTCCACTGACAGCCTTGTCCCGCACGAAACAGTCGTGTCCTATGCGATACTAAGCCCCTGTAGACGTGCAGAAGCCAGTTTCCTCGTCGATTTCAACCTCTTTCTTGATAAAATCTTATCAATCCGGTCATCCAATGAATTTGGGTTCTGGAACCTTCCCAGGGTATTTTACCTTTCCACCTTCACCTCTCCAACACCCTATAAATACTTGAAGACTTTCAGTATTTCGGATCCCTGACTCTCCAGTCAAAACCCCGACATTTACTGGTTTCTCTCCCTGAAAGATTCCTATAAATCACCTCCTAAAATCACCTAAAGTTTGTTTATCAACCTTGTTAATCAACAAACATCAAAGCAAGGATCAAGGACCGAGGCGAATCTCTATCCGCATCGAGGTTCGACTCTAAACCTGAGTCGAAACTCTGTCCAAGTCTCTTCACATGAGGTAATCTTCCTCCTTCCTTTCTAATTGATTGTTAGAGTGGTATAATATATCAAACCTAGGATCGACCTAGAGCCTCCCCAAATCATGGGGACGGTCTCGAAGCAATCGATCCTATATTCCGTTTAACCTCGTTAAATGGATTCTTTTTTATTAAAACGTCTTTTATTTGAAAACCCCCTATTTTAGCAAGACCGATCTCTGGATTGGGTGGAATGGGTGCTCCTTGACCTTCCCATTCCATAACCTAAGCCCCGAACCCAAAATCTTTTCAAATGGTTTTTCTATATTTCCAACTAAATAATATAGGTGGCGACTCTCAAAACAAACAAAAGACGAAAGGGAAAGAAGAGATAAAAAAACCTTTTCCCGTGCATCGCTACACATACTCGTGCCTACCAAAGCAGAATGGCCCGAGCATTTGATAAGAAAGTCAAGATCCGAGACATCAGAGAAGGCGACTTGGTGCTTAAGGAAAAGCCTCCTACACAGACCAATCCCCTCGAAAAGTGGGAGCCTACCTGGATAGGCCCGTTCGTGGTACAAAGAATCTTCTCCGGAGGAGCCAAAAAGTTAGCAGATTTGGACGGGAACCCTTTCGTTAAACCCGTAAACGAAAGCAAGCTCTGCAGATACTTTGTTTGAGGAAGAACACGAGTCAACTCTCCTTCCCTATACACCACCCCTCAGTAAAATCAAAGTGCTAAAAGAGTAATACCCAACTGGATACATTCCCGAAAATGATCTAGGTAAAAAATAGGGTCGCACTTGTTTTGTCTTTTTCTCAAATTTCACCTAAAGTTTCGAACTACGGTGACCTGAGTCCCTTAGTCCAATTGTAAAAGGGGAACGTAGGAAGCCATCATTGGTTCGGTCTCAAAAACAAATAAATTTCAAATACAACACCAATCGCTTGTGTTTCGAAAAACTCTTAAATTTAACCTACAGATTCATTACGCTTAAAACAATATTTGATGAGTTCAAGCACGGTCAACTCTTGACTCATTACACGCTAGCAAAACAACAATAAAAAACTTAATCAATTTAATGTGTCTGCAATGACAGTGGGTGGATATTCCGAACAGCAAGGTCAACCTAGTCCCTCGTACTCGGTCCTTCGTCTTTCTTCCCCTTCCCTTTTTCCACGACGGGTATTCTTTGCCTTCACATGGAATATCCCCGTAGTCCTTCTACCTGGCTCTGGGACCCTTCCTGATGCCTCTGTCAAACATGCGTCCACCAACGCATCCCTTTCCCTAGCTCTATCATGAGCTGCCTCTCTTCGAGTCATCATATCCGTTCTCTGATCGGCCATCCGACTAGCATTGGCATCATAGTCAGCCATATCATCCCAGTACAATCCTGAGGATTAGCCGCCGCTTCGGCCCTTCTCAAAGTCAAGTTGTCATGGTAGTCAAGGCCCAATAGCTCACTTCGTCTCCACAAAATAGCCATTTGTGTCTCCCCTATACACTCCTCGTACCAGTTCAAATACCGAGTGGACAAAACAGTACCCCCTCTGGTGAAAGAGAACCCTTGCAGGAAAAGATGTATATTGCCACAACTGCATGAGAAGCAATGACGTCGAAGGATCTTCCATGAAGAGCGATCCCACCTTAAAGGTAGCGGCATTACTCAAGCCCGTCAACGGCACCTGCTCCATCCTGAACTGCCACAGCACCAAAGATGGAATATAGAAAGAAGATTGGGATAGTCCCGGAACTATGACAATGAGAAGACCCTCCTGAACGGTCCGACAAGTCTGTAACTTCCAGTGAGGAACCCACCATCGCAGATGATGTGTGCGGAGTTTGGCCAGCCAAAGCTCTAAGTCAGCCTGACTGCCTCCTATCACCAAGGGTCGTCGAGAGAAAGACCAAGGATCACATGTCGCTAGTACCTCTGGCATCATTTGCAACCGCTCCCTCAACCACAAAGTAAGCATAGTGGGACTCCCTCCCCACATGTATCGGCTATCGGTCGCCATCCGACCTATGCCAAGGAATGTCTCGCCCAGGATCAATGGCACGATGTCTCCACCGCTCTGGCACTGCCTCACCAGGTCCAGTACACTGTGGTGGCACACCCCCAATTATGTGAATGTGAACAAAGTAGCAATCGCACACAGAGCAAAAGCGTCCCACGCAGAAATGCCCCCATAAGCACCGACAAATCTATCGGGCAGCCCAAAAATGTCAACATGATCCGTATTTGGTATTAGCATCCCGCATGCATCTTTAGCCGAAATGCCAAGCAGGGACATCAACTTCTCAATGGTGGTCAGGCAACCCGTCAAAGGAAGAACAATCTGCTCCGCCTCAGGTCCTCCAAGGATAGCCTAAAAATCCTCAAGTGTGGGCATAATCTCGTTATACGAGAAGCTGTACACATGCCTCCTTTAATCCCAGAAATGAGCCGCAGCTCTCAGAAGATCCCAATCCGGCATGAGCTCCTTCAAAGCCCAAACCGACCTCATCCTATAACAACCCTCGAAAAATCCCTTATTCTGCCTCGTGTGGTGGCGTACCCACGTCTGGAACCTCTCCAAAAATCATTCTTGTATCTGAGACGACAACCTTGGAAATGTAGCCATGAAAAGCAAAGGGAACTTCAAAGAATTTAGGAGAAAAGCCAATTTCAGCTTCAGAAACAAGCGTGAGTTCTCCAAATTGCAGAAAATGGACTGCAATTTAAACAATCTGAAATTTGGGACATAGGCCGGCCGACTTGTTTTCCCAGTTGACCAATTCAACCTTGCAGCCTGTTGCACAAATGTTCCTCGACATTTCCAAGGGCGCCCCTGTTCAAGCCTTGACCAAAACATTTTAACCCGTGATCAAATCATCCATTGCCGACATCACATCCGCCCCGGTCGTGCAACAGTGCAATTAATAAATAACAATGCATGTAGATATAAATTTTGCCAGCTCGAATTTTATTATTTAATGCATGTCCCATTATTATTTATTTTTGATCAACCTACTTGCTTATTTGCCAAAAATAAGTAAAGGTAATCATAATAAATACTCAAAGCATACAAGAGTTCACCCCAGGGCCCTTTCAAATAGAAATTAATGTTCGGACAGTGCACACAACTGTCTAACAAAAGAAATCAATAGAACTACTCAGAGTCCTGCTCATCATTCGAGCACTCAAAATACTGCCCCGCTGCAGCTGAATCCGCGGTAGACAAATAATCCGCAAACTCGTCAAAGCCGGAGTATGAGAAGTGACAGCTCCGCGCCTGTGCTCCCGAGGACTCTCCATGCTCGTATCCCGAATACGAGGAATGGAGAGCTCCGAACCAAGCAGTCTCACCAGAGAAATGGCTGAACCCCTGCCCGAAATCTGTGCCACCAGCCGTGGAAGCAGATGGGTCTCTCGCAGCAGACGGCCAGGAAGGCATCGGCTCATGAATAGCCGCACTCCTCCGAGAACCGCACCATAGGAAGTCCACGAGCCTCCTATCAAAGCAGGTCATCCCGTTCAGACGTCTTACGACCTGATCATAAGTACGGCCAGAAACCTGCAAACCAGGAAAGCTGTCAAAATACAAACAGACAGCACAAATGCAACATTTGCAGAATGCTACTACAAGTACAGAAAAGAAAAAACAAAACACTCACCGAAGCACTAGGCTCAACTCTGTACTGAGGCCTCGCCTGCTCCGAGATAGGAACCGTCAGCCGCCTACGAGAACCACCAACGCCCTCAAATGCCAACCGAGTGCGGGGGAGCGGGTAATCTCTGGGAAGTGCAGGATCCTCACCCTCTCTAAGCCATCACCTGCGGGCTCCTTAGCCTCGTCCTCCAAAAGACATCATTGTCGGCATCCTCTATGATGTTCTCGACATGAGGCGCGCCCTGCCTATACCGCTGCAACTCTGCCCCAACTATAGCCATGGGATATTGCATATGAAGAGGCGGATCCCTCGAAACCAAGGGACCAGATCCCAGAGCGTAATGGCAAGACACCCTCTCGCCCAGGTACATAACGTCACAATGAAGCCCCACTAGCAGCTTCCACTGACGTGTCACCTGCACCACAAAATGATAAAACTGACCCCACCAAGTTAAGTTGATCCTCGGAGTGAAGTCTCGGTCCAGAGCCAAAGACACCTCCTCGTAAGTCACACGGGTGCTCTCCCTTGACTTCACCGGCTTCCTCCCTGTCTTCTGCCAAGTCAGCATGGCAGGAAATAAATGAGTGTATGCCTCCCTGGTAGTCTACCTATGCGGGTGAAACACCTCAAAGCACCACACATGTCAAACGCCAGGAAAGTTATATAAGCTACAAAGCAGATACATACAAGTACAAGCAAGATAAGGAAGAGAAAAAGAAGGAAACTCACATCTAATGCGAACTGAAAGCAACAGAACGAGTTGTCCTCTCCCCAAGAACACCTATCCAAGGCAAAGAAAAGCTCGACCAGACCAGCTTCTCCCCAGGAAAAACCTCTCATGGCCTCCAGATTACTCAGGGAGCCAAGCAGAGCAAACTAACATGCCATGTCAACATTAGGAAACAAGGTTGCTGACAAAGCATACCACAAAAACCCCCGAGCCAAGCACTCTGCTGTCATCCTCTCGGAGCCAGCCAGATACTCCTCGATCCCCCTCCTCAAGTGTACCTCCATCGACCCGTACCAAATACCAAGTCCCCTGGCATCGGTAATATCAAAACCAAGCAGTCTCGACAACTGCTCCATGGTGAAACCATCAAACCACTTAATAGGGTTACCTCAGAACGATAACCCGGTAATCGCAGTAAAATCTGTAGGAGTCACTGTTGCCTCCCCCCACCTAAAGTGAAATGTGTGGGTTGTATCCCACAAGTACTCGCTCAGGGCAACGTGAAGCACCTTCACCCTCTGCGTCGAAGCCACCACGGCTACTTGAAACTACCCGGATTTCGCGCGATGGCGAAAGGCGGATGTCATTCGCGGAGGGTTGGTGTTTGAGACCTCGCTTCTTGGGAAGGAATGAGGAGTCGCCACGCGGTTTTTGTATTTTGAGCCCAAACGTTGAGAAATGGCTTTTGGTTGAAAATGGTGTCGTTTTTATTGGTAGCAAAAACTTAGGAAAAAGCTTTGAAAACAGGGGATCATTTTTATTGGTAGCAAAAACGAGTAAAAAGCTATTTGGTACCAGATATTGTTAGGTTCGGAGGTCATGTTACGTTTCGGGAAGAGTATTACGAGATCATCCGAAATGCCTCGTATGACGAGTCTTTCTACCTTTCTTGAAATCGTGTGTGTGTGTGTGTGTGTGTGTTTTGAAATGGGGGCTTGAATGACAAGCTTAATCTTGGTTTGAATGTCAAACGTTGATTAGGTGACCTATTTAAAAAGGCGAGCATTTGAATGACAAACGTCGGTTTTGAGACGGAAATGAGTGTTTGCGTGGCAAACGTCGATTTTGAGTTTGAAATGAGCGTTTTCGTGGCAAACGTCGATTTTGAGCTTTTTGAAAGAGAGTTCGAAGGACGAACTCCGATTTTGAACCGGACATTACATTGTTAACGATTTTTACGGGAAAAACGTATTAAATGTTTTTGAATGTCAAAAGTTTGCTTTTAAGTTTGAAGATGAGCGTTCGGATGCCAAACGTCATTTTGCGCTTTTGAAAGAGAGTTCGAAGGACGAACTCCGGTTTTGAACCGGGCATTACATTGTTAACGATTTTTATGGGAAAAACGTATTAAATGTCATGCAATCAACGAATCGGGTTGCGACTCGAACTTTGAAAAGTAAATACTATCACGATCCAAACGGGTCGGACTTGTAAATGACAGTATTTAAATGCGGTATCGACGGAATCGAACGATCCGGAGTTGTAAATGACGATCGACGAGCCAAACGACTCGGAATTGTAAATGACGATCGACGAGCCAAAACGGCTCGGAGTTGTAAATGACGATCGACGAGCCAAAATGGCTCGGAGTGGTAAATGACAGAAAAGTAAATGACGATCGACGGATCGATCGATCCGGAATTGTAAATGACATAAAAAGTAAACGGAACGGGGTCGGAATGCCGTTTTAACCCGTGATTACTTCTCTTACGGGAAGAGAAGAGGATCGAGATGAAACGAGATATTAAAGAGAGGGAGTTATACCTATGGCTAGGGTCGAATCCTTTGGCTCGGGGGTTATATACGGGATACGGAAACTAGTTTGGAACGGTGTTTCGGAGTGGTGAGGGGCGTATTTGATCGAAATATGGAAGTTTCACCCGAATCGAGATGAAACGGGAGCTCGGGAAGGGGTGAAACTCAGTTGGGCCGTGGCTATGGTGAAAATGGAGAGTAATTTTGTTGTTCTTAATGGATTTGACAGCCCTTCTATTTATAGGTGAAATTTCAGCATGAGTCCGGCCGGACTTTGACTGAAATCCAGGGGGTTTTGTGAAACTTTGGGAATTTGAGGGACTTGCTGGCAATTTCTGAGAATCTGCAAAGGAGTCCGGCCGGACTTTACCAGGGGTATTTTAGTCTTTCGGCCTTGATTTCTGATTGAAAGGTGACTAGAGGGAGGTGGCATGCTTGACACGTGTCCCATGACTCACCATTTGTGTGGGAGTTCGTTCCCGGGTCCCGGTTTTGTCCGTTTTTAAAATAACAGTCCGGAAAATGTCCGAAATGCCCCCGGAAAGTGCCGGAAAGTGCGTTTTTCAGGAAAAGCCGTACTTTTACGTGCGATGACGTGTGTTAAGTACGCTTCGACGTTGGGATGCACGGGGCAGTTCCGGGATGTCTCGTTGGCTTGGCAACGGGAAGCTTAACGGGTTCCGGTTAACCTGGAGCGGGCCAGTTAACGGATTCCGGTTAAGTTTCTAATGGATTTTGACGATCCGGATTTGGGTACTTACAGTTAGCCCCTCAGCGACGTCTCTTCCGAAGGAAGTGGGGTCGTTGAAAAAGATAAGGATCCAAATCGGGATGCCTTACTTTGGAAGAGACCTGGGCGGTCAGCTGGCTAGACCCTTAGTGAAAGGATTCCTATGTATCCCGAGCGGGAATAAAGCGGATCGTAGTTCGTAGGTGCAAGGAGCCGCGAGTGGGGACCTTGACCTGAGCGAGACTGTTGGGAGGTGTCTGAACCTGAGTGGAGACCATCGCGAGGCACCGGAACTTGAACAGAGACTATTGTGAGGCATCTGAACCTGGGATTTCTGAAACCTTCGAGGGCGTGTGGCGCCTCAAACCGGAGTGTTGGAACATACGAGGGCGTGTGGCGCCTCAAACCGGAGTAGCGAGGATACGTTTATCCTGAGACGAAGGCGTTCGTGCCTTGGATGCTGGGCTTATGTTAACTGCCAGGTTTATCCTGCCGGGGATAGGGCGGCAATGATGGGAACGGTTGTGTTAAACTGGCGTTATTAACAACCCAGAAGGATCGACGTTTCTTCTTTAGAATCCTACTGGGGATGAGCATTCGGGCTTACCTTGATGGCCAAAGAGGGATTGTTGTGCGGGCTTACCTTGATGGCCGCTGAGGTGGGACGATTGGGCTTACGACTGGCGGCCGGGGAAGTGAACGATGGTGAAAACCACTAAAATTTTAACGTCGGGAGACGGAAATGTAACTTGAATGTCCGGAGACAGGGTTGAGCGTTTGAATGTCAAACGTCAACTGGGGATTGAATTTAACGTCTGGAGACGGAAATGTAACTGGAATGTCCGGAGACAGGGTTGAGCGTTTTAATGTCAAACGTCAACTGAGGATTGAGAATTTAACGTCTGGAGACAGAAATGTAACTGGAATGTCCGGAGACAGGGTTGAGCATTTGAATGTCAAACGTCAACTGAGGATTGAGAATTTAACGTCTGGAGATGAGCGTTAGTGAAAACTAACTGGGAATTTAACCTCTGGAGACGAGCGTTAGTGAGGACTAACTGGGAATTTAACATCTGGAGATGAGCGTTAGTGAAAACTAACTGGGAATTTAACGTCTGGAGACGAGCGTTAGTGAGAACTAACTGGGGTTTTATCCTCGGGGGATGGGGTGTTAGAAATGTCTAACTAGGGGGAAATTTTACACTTTTGGGGGCCAAAAGGGGTAAAATTGGAACTGTCAAAAGTTGAGGGGCTGAATTGGAAGGAATCTTTTAAATTGCAGCAAGAGTCCGGCCGGACTTGGACTGAGTTTGACCAGGTTCAAAATCAGCTCCAAGTCCGACGCAAACCCATTCCTTTTCCCCCATTAATTCCGACGAGAGAGGAGAGAAAGGAGAGAAAATTTTCGCCCCAAATTGTGAGGTTTGCTCAAATTTGTGAAGGAAAATTGCTATAGAAGGTGATTGGAAGGACCGATGACGAAAGAACGCGGTTGGTTCGGACCATTCAAACCAATATTCATCCATTGAATCCGGCGGAGTTCTACCCGGCTAGGGATAAACACAACTCCAAAGGAGGGATCGAGAGACAAGTAAGCTTCCCTCAAATTCCATTAATTTTAAGAATGTGCATTCTTTAAATGTTAGAAATTTGACTAGGAATGAATTAGGGATTTTGGTGCCCGGATTGGGGCTTTTGACTTTGCTATGAACCTTTGTCGAAATTGACTAGGATGTAGTTCAATTGACACTATGGGTAGATGACATAAAAATTTTGGTTGCAAAATTCCCTGTCTAGATGCGTTTTCCAAAATTAAAGTAGCTTTAATTCGGGACGGAGTAAATTTTCGAAATGTTCAAAAGAATTTGAAAGTTCTGATTTCAACGGAGTTTTCGGAGGGTTTGAAAGTTCCTGATTCGTCGGAGTTTTCGAAATGCTTTGAAAGTTCCGAATTCGACGGAGTTTTCGAAGTGCTTTGAAAGTTCCGGATTCGACGGAGTTTTCGAAATGCTTTGAATGTTCCGGTTTCGACGGATTTTTCGAAAGGATGGAAATATATTTTAGGAAATGAATGAGAACCGTATCTGCATTACATCCTTTTGACATGCGTTCGTGCATTCTGTTGACGTTGCTTCTGTGCTTAACGTATCATTGCTTTGTTCACCTGCAGGGGCGAGGGACGGTTGATGTTCATAACCAGAAGAGTCGGGGTGCCTTTGAGGCAGTGCGAGCGCTGTGGGAGGTATTTCCGGACAAGGCTCGAGAGGGAGAGAGGAGTCCACGGCAGCTGGTGGTCGACTCCGGATTGGCTGGGTTCATCAGTGCGGTAGCTGCGATAGCTGCGACGCAGAGGGCCAGGTCCATGTACGTAGCTTTGAGCGAGTACTGGTGGGATACGACCCACACTTTTCATTTCAGATGGGGGGAGGCGACGGTGACTCCCACTGATTTTGCTACTATCACCGGGTTGCCGACCTATGGCAACACGCTGGTGTGGGTGGATGGTTATACCCCAGGGCAGTTGTCGGAGCTGCTGGGTTTTGATATTACCGATGCCAGGGGCTTAGGCATTCGGTACAGGCCGATGGAGAGGCATCTGCAGACGGGTATTGAAGATTATTTGGCTGGATCTTTGAGGATGACCGCGGAGCGCCTGGCTCGAGGGTTCATTTGGTTCGCGTTGTCAGCGACTTTGTTCCCGACTTTTGACACATCCTGTCACTTCCCTCTGCTCGGGTCGCTGACAGACTTGGATGCCGTGAGGGGGTATGCATGGGGGGAGGCTGGACTGGCCGAGCTCTACCATTCCCTGGACAGGTTCTCGCGGGGAGAGGAGAGTTCCTTGAGCTGCTTCTCGCATGCTTTGGACGTAAGTTCACATCTTTTTCTCTTCCTTGTCTCATTTATGTACTCGTATGTATCTGCTCTGTAGCTGACATAACTTTCCATTTGCTTGATAGGTCTGGTGCTATGAGGTGTTCAGTCCGCAGCAGTGGGACATTAGGGAGGCGTATCGACCCCTGTTCCCTGCCATGCTGGTTTGGCAAAAGAGGGCGAAGAAGGCTGTCTCGTCGAGAGTGGGCACTCGGATGACGTACGAGGAGGTGTCCCAGGCCCTGAATCGGGAGTTCTCTGAGAGGATCCAGCTGACCTGGTGGAGTCGATTCCATGCTGTCGTGGTTCAGGTTGCTAGTGAGGTTACGCGGCGGCGGAAGCTCCTGGTGGGACTTCATTGTGATGCTATGTATCTGGGGGAGAGGGTGACCCGTCAGCATGGCCCTGGGTCACTTTTGATGGTGCCGGTGGATCCGCATCTGCGCATGCAGCATCCTCTGTCGATGCCGATGGATGAGTTGGAGAGGTATAGACAGGGCGTGTTCTATACCGAGTACATCATAGCGGGGGCCGACTATGAGACTTTCTTGAGGATGAGGTTGAAGAGCCCACAGGTGCAGCACAGGGAGGGCGAGGCCCTGGATATCCCCGAGATCTCCCGCTCCCACGCGCTAGGCTGACGTACGAGGGGCTGGACGGTTCGCGCAGACGACTAGTGATTCCGCTCCCGGATGAGCCGAGACCTCGGTATAGGGTGGACCCCAACACTTCGGTGAGCACCTTTTGGTTTTCTGCATTTTATAGTAGCATTCTGCAAATGTTGCATATGTACTTTCTGCTTGTCCTTTTGATGACTTTCCTGGTTCGCAGGTGTCTGGCCGTACGTACAACGAGGCTATGAGACTGGTGGACGGGTGGGCCGCCTACGCTAGGAGGCTCGTGGCGTTCATGAGGTGCAGTTCCCGGAGGAGCGTGGACGTTCGTGAGCCGAGGCCGTCTAGGCCGAGAGGTTCGCCTGCTCCCACGGCTGGTGGGGAGGACTTTGTACAGGGATTTGGCCAGTTCGCGGGCGGAACGACTAGGTTTGGAGCTCATCCCTCTTCGCACTCGGGGCACGAGAAGGGAGAGTCCTCGAGTTCACAGACGCCGAGGAGGCCTTTCGCGTATTCCCACCTGGAGGAATTCGGCGACTTCTTGTTTGCGACGGATCCGGCAGCTGAGGAGCAGTGCGTCGAGTGCTCGGATAACGAGCAGGACTCGGAGTAGTCCTTCTTTTACTGCTTTCTCTCTTTTTTTTATAGAATGTATGTATCGTCTGGAACGATTTGATTTGAACTGTTCTTGAAAAAAGGCGCCCTTGGGGCGGAACCTGTATTTCGCGCATCTATTCTGTGATCACCTTCTGTTATTTTCGGCAAATAAGGAAGTAGGTTAATCAAAAATAAATAGAATGAAACATGCATTAAAAATTGAACGGGTCAAAAATTATGCCTATATGCACTGATAATTAATTAATTGCACTGTTGAACGAGCCCGGGGCGGAAGAGGTATTGACATTGGTTGAATGAAACCAGGGGCAGCACGTAGATTCATAAGGCATGAACAGGGCGTTGTTTGGAATTGCTTCCAATTTAGGAGCAGCTGGCTGTAGAGTTGACCAAGTCAACTGCAGAGGGAGTCCGGCCGGACTGAGAGTGAATTTCCAGAGTCTTTTAAATTGCAGTTTCAGCTTTGCAATTCGTAAGAAACTGGGCATTCACCTCTGATTAGTTAGTTGAATTCTCTCAAATTTCTAAGGTTTCCTTCATTTTCCATGGCTCCCTTTCCTAAGCTATCGTTTCGGATGCAAGAGCGATATTTGGACAATTTCCAGTCGTGGGTACGGAACCACACGAGGCAAAACAAGGGGTTTTTGGAAGGTTGTTACGGGATGAAATCTGTTTGGGCTTTGAAGGAGCTCATGCCAGATTGGGATCTTTTGAGAGCCGCGTCTCGTTTTTGGGATGTACGGAGGAATGTGTACAACTTCTCGTACAACAAAATCACTCCCACGTTTGAAGATTTCCGGGCCATTCTGGGAGGACCTGAGACGGAACAGCTAGTTCTTCCTTATGCTGGTGGCATGGCCACTGTTTATAAGCTAGTGTCTTTGCTTGGTATCTCGGCTGGAGAAGCATACGGGATGCCGTGCGAACACTTGATTATGTTGACATTTCGGGCCGCCCGATAGATTTGCCTGAGCCGAGGGGAGCATTTTCGCATGGGACAGCGTTTGCTTCGTGCGCGATCGCTACTCTATTCACGTTCACGTCCACAGGTGTGTGCCATCACGGTGTCTTGGACTGGTGAGGCGCGATGCGGAGCGGAGGATACATCGTGCTGTTGGTCTTGGGCGAGACGTTCCTAGGCATATGTCGGATGGCGACCAGTAGCTGATATATGTGGGGAGGGAGTCCCGCTATGCTTACCATGTGGTTGAGGGAGAAACTGCAGATGATGCCTGAGGTGCCAATGTCTGGTGACGCTTGGTCCTTCTCTCGACGTCCTCTGGTGATTGGGGGCAATCAGGCGGAACTGGAGCTCTGGATGGCCGAGACTCCGCACGCATCACTTGCGATGGTGGGTTCCCAGCTGGAAGATTCTGAGACTTGTCGGACCGCTCGGGAGGGTCTATTGGTTGTCGAGTGCGGGGCAGTCTCGGACGTCCTTCTACATTCCATCGTTGGTTACGCGACGATGCGAGTGGGCGGAGGTGCCATTGGCGGGTTTAGCTCAAATGCCGCTACCTTTGAGGTGGGATCTCTGGCGATGGAAGATCCTTCGACGCTATTGCTGCTCACGGTGGTGGCAATACACGTCCTTTCTGCCCGGGGTTCTCTTTCACCGGAGAGGGAGCATTGTTCACATCGCGCAGTATACGGGCGTACGAAGAGTGTATGGGGGAGACACGAGATGTCTATTTTGTGGAGACGGAGTGAGCTGTTGGGTGCGATCACCCGGACAGACTTGACTTTGAGGAGGGGAAGTGGGGGCTAACCACAGGAATCATCTTGGGAATGACATGGCTGACTATGAGGCCAATGCTGATCGGGAGGCCAATCAAAGCATGGTCATGATGGCTCGAAGCGAGGCAGCTCAAGACAGAGCTAGGGAGAGGGCTGCGTTGACAGCTACAGGCTTGACGGAGGCGTCGGGAAGGGTCCCTGGGCCAGGTAGAAGGACTACAGAAATATTCCCTGTGAAGGTGAAGAACACTCGCCGGGGGAAAGGGAAGGGGAAGAAGGATGAAGGACCAAGTACGGGAAACTAGGTTGACCTTTCTGTCCAGAGTATCCACCCACTGTCATTGCAGACACATTAACTGATTAATGTTTTATTATAGTTTTGCTAGCGTGTAGCGAGTCAAGAGTTGATCGTGCTTGAACTCATCAAAGATTGTTTTAACCGTAATGAATTTGTAGGTTAAATGAAAAGAGTTTTTCGAAACACAAGCAATTGATGCTTATTGTATTTTTTTTAGACCGAACGATGATGGTTTGCCTACGTTCCCCTTTTACAATTGGACTAAGGGGCTCTGGTCACCGTAGTTCGACACTTTTAGGTGAATTTGAGAAAAACAAAGACAAAAGAAGTGTGACCCTGTTTTTTACCTGGATCATTAGCGGGAATGTATCCAGTTGGGTATTACTCTTTTAGCACTTTAATTTTACTTAGGGGTGGTGTATGGGGAAGGAGAGTTGACTCGTGCTCTTCCTCAAATGAAGTATCTGCGGAGCTTGCTTCCGTTCACGGGGTTAACGAAAGGGTTCCCGTCCAAGTCTGCTAACTTCATGGCTCCTCCGGAGAAGATTCTTTGTACCACGAACGGTCCTATCCAGGTAGGCTCCCACTTTCCGAGGGGATTGGTCTGCGTAGGAGGCTTTTCCTTTAGCACAAAGTCGCCTTCTCTGATGTCTCGGATCTTGACTTTCTTGTCGAATGCTTGAGCCATTCTGCTTTGGTAGGCTCGAGTATGCTCCATGGCTTTCAATCTGCGCTCGTCGAGTAGAGCAAGTTCGTCGTGACGGCTCTGTAGCCATTCGACTTCATTGATCCCATTTTCCAAGAGGACTCGGAGGGATGGAATTTCCAATTCCACGGGCAACATTGCTTCCATTCTGTAGGTAAGTGCGAACGGAGTCTCCCCTGTGGCAGTTCTGACTGATGTTCGGTATCCCCAGAGGGCTAAATGTAGCTTTTCGGGCCAGTCCTGACCTCTGGTGGTCATCTTCCTGATTATCATGGCGAGAGTCTTGTTGGCTGCCTCTACTGCACCATTGGTTTGTGGTCTGTAAGGAGAAGATTTGTGACATATGACTCTGAATTCGGTCAGAAGTTGGTCACAATCTCCTTCGAAGTGGGTTCCATTGTCGGAGATGATCTCGTTGGGCACTCCGTATCGGCACATGATGTTCTCTCGGATGAACTCGGCCACCTTCTTAGAATTGAGTACCTTGTACGATCTGGCTTCTACCCATTTGGTGAAGTAGTCGACTGCGACTAGAATGAACTCATGACCATTGCTCCCTGGTGGAGTGATCTTGTCGATGACGTCGATTCCCCATGTGGCGAAAGGCCATGGTGTAGTCATGCAATAGAGTTCGTGAGGAGGGATGTGATTGAGGTTGGAGAATCGTTGACATTTGTCGCAGCTTCGGACGAACTGGATGCAGTCTGTTTCCATTGATACCCAGTAGTATCCCATACGGAGGATGATCTGTGTCAATGCTCGGGCGTTCATGTGCGGACCGCAGGTTCCGTTGTGAACTTCGTTCATCAGCTCGCTGGCTTTTTATTTGTTTACACACTGAAGGAGTGGTCCTTGGTGGCGCTTCTTGTACAACATACCCCCAGAATGACGAAATGGGATGCCAGGCATTTTAATGCCATCATGTTTTTGGCTTTGATCCCTTCTTTGTATTTTCCATCTTCATTTGTGAAGGAAGCTTCTCCATTTTGGAGGTACTGGTAAATTTTATTGTACCAGGGTTCGTCGATCGTTTCTTTTTTTATTTCGATCTCACAGCAATAGGCAGGTGTTTCCCGTCTGCCTATTCTGAGGGGTTTTACTGCTTTCCCATCGGGAATTTCGACAAGAGAGGCGAGGGTTGCCAGGGCATCTGCGAAGCGGTTCCTGCCGCTTGGCAAATAATGAAAAGAGATGTCCTTGAACTGAGCAATGAGCTCCTCCTGTGATGATGTGTATCCGAAAATTTTCCCATTTTTGTGTTTGAAAAAAATCAACGAAAACGGAGTCGCCACGCCATTTTAATTTTGAGGGCCAAAACTTTGAAAAAAGCCCGAGATCAGAGATTTAGGTTCGGAGGTCATGTTACGCGTCGGGAAGGACGTTAGTGTGCACCCGACGCGCCTCGTAAAACGAGTCTTCCAAGCTGAAAATCATTTGTGTGTGTGTGTGTGTGTGTTTTGGCCAAAATAAGTTGAAACTCAGAAAAGTAAAAATTGGGATATCTTTTTAAGACTTTAAACTGATCCCATGATTTTTTGGAAGATTTTTGGGTTGAGATTTGGTACTCAAAAGACCTTTTGAAGTTGAGAGCCATTTCTGCCAGAATGAAAAAGGCAGTGGACCTTTGATTTTGAAAGGGATTCAAGGGTCTTAAAACTTCATAATCTGGATAAACTCAGAGAATGAAAGTTGTTCTAGACACCTTAAATAAAGTTTGTGAGAAGGAATTTTTCATTTTGGAGAAGATTTGAGGGGTCAAAACCTTCTGGAAACCTCAGATATGAGATCTGGATTCCCAGAAGCTGATGAACTAGCCTCTGAAAGAAAATTTGAAAAGAGGAGTTTTACTCACCCCAAAAAAATAAAGTAAAAATATGTCTGGAAAGCTCTGGATGTTGGCTACAAAAAGTATTTTGTAGTCAACACCAAATTCCAAGTTCATCTATGTCCAAAAATTAAGACCATGGACTGAGGTCTGAGAAAATTGCTACTGGACAGCAACTTCTCAAGAAAGAAAATATGATTTTAAAGGGGGTTTTGCATCCATGCTTGTCCCCATTTCCCTAGGTTTTGGTTAGTGATCACTAGACATTTTAGTGGTGAATCAACTATACCAAACCATCCTTGGGGTACATTAGGACTAAGCATTTCATTTGCTTGGGAAGGGGATTTTTATCCTTTGAAAATGAGATTTTATGCTTGAAAATGGTTTTTAGGGTTTTGAAAATGAATTTTCTTTGCAAGAAAGTAAGAAAACTTGAAAGTAATTTTGATCTTTGTAGAAGATCATCCATGGAGATGGTCTTCCATGGTGATCTTCTTAGATCTAGAGCAAGAAGATGAAAGAACTACATTTTGTAGTTTGAAGATGCATGCATGGATGAGATTTAGGGTTAGGAAGAGGACGGTTTACCAATCTTCCTTGTGTTCTTGAGTGTTTGGCTTGAGTGTATGAGTGTTTAGGGCTTTAATATGAGAGTGAGTGGATGAGTATGAGTTGGGAAAGATTGGAGAGAAAATGGTGACAATTCTTGAAGAATTCTCACTTTGTTTTCTCTCTATATTTCGCTTGAGGTTCGGTGCAAAATGTGTTTTTTCTTTTTATTTTTGTATTTGGAGGGCTCAATTTATAGCCCTCTGGAAATTACAAACATATCCGCGCGGATGGATCCCCTCGGCGTGCCTTGTTCATTAAATGCGGCTTCGACTTTGGACAAGAGGAATAATCTTTTTGAAATTTCAAATTAACAGCCAGTTTTGTGTCTCCAGCCATTGCTATTTGTGGTTTTATTCCTTTTGTTTTTCTTTTTAAGATTCTTTTTAAGGTTTAACCTTAAATAACAATGCCCATTTTACCCTCACTTTGTTAGAAATGTTAGGATAGTTAGGAATTGTTAGAAATGTTATAACTTTCGTTAATTTTCTAACGAAAATTCTAACAAGCTCAAATTGGAGCACTTACAGTAGCCCCTCGGCGACGGCGCTTTCGAAGGAAGCGGGGTCGTCGATAAGAGTAAGGCTCCATATTTGGCGGGATGATCGGGTGGCTGAACCTAGCGATAGGCTACCTACGTATCCCGAATGGGAATCAAGCCGATCGTAGTTAGGGTGCTTGACCACGGAGATGATGGCGTTTTAGGTGCCTCGAACTTTGATGAGCGAGTTACGCGGTCGGTTCTTTGGAAAGAAACTTCTGCTTGGGGATAAGAGATGACCATTTTCGGTCTGATGGCTATCCGCTCTGCTGGGGATAAGAGATGACCATTTTCGGTCTGATGGCTATCCGCTCTGCTGGGGATAAGAGATGACCATTTTCGGTCTGACGGGTATCCGCTCTGCTGGGGATTTTTGTGATTTATCGTTTTTCTAGTGATAGCGTCTTAGGTGCCTCAAACCTTGGAGATGGCGTTTTAGGTGCCTCGGACCTTGGAGATGGCGTTTTAGGTGCCTCGAACCTTGGAGATGGCGTTTTAGGTGCCTCGAACCTTGAAGATGGCTTTTTAGGCGCCTCGGACCTTGATGATGATGGCTTTTTAGGCGCCTCGGTCCTTAATTTGAAATGGCCTTTCGGTGGACTTCGTCTGCTGCCGAAGGAGAGGGTGACCGTTTTGGTCGAGGGGCTGGACCTAATGATAGGCTACCTACGTATCCCTAGTGGGAATCAAGCCCTTTCGTAGTTCGAGTACTACTCGAGATTCCGTTGGCTTTTGGGATTCCGTTAACTTTGCTGGGGATTTCGTTAGCCTTTCTTTGAGGAAAATCGAGACGTATTTATGTCAGGAAATCGGTCTTACGTTTGACTGCCGTTGGGTGATTTTGAGGAAAGATACGGGATCTCGTTATCTTTCTCGGGGAACTCGGTCTTACGTTTGACTGCCGTTGGATGATTTTGATGAAAGATACGGGATCTCGTTATCTTTCTCGGGGAGAGTCGGTCTTACGTTTGACTGCCGGGGGTAATTTTGATGAAAGATACGGGATCTCGTTATCTTTCTCGGGGCACTCGGTCTTACGTTTGACTGCCGAGGGTAATTTTGATGAAAGATACGGGATCTCGTTATCTTTCTCGGGGCACTCGGTCTTACGTTTGGCTAGGGGTAATTTTGATGAAAGATACGGGATCTCGTTATCTTTCTCGGGGCACTCGGTCTTACGTTTGGCTAGAGGTAATTTTGATGAAAGATACGGGATCTCGTTATCTTTCTCGGGGCACTCGGTCTTACGTTTGGCTAGGGGTAATTTTGATGAAAGATACGGGATCTCGTTATCTTTCTCGGGGCACTCGGTCTTACGTTTGACTGCCGGGGGTAATTTTGATGAAAGATACGGGATCTCGTTATCTTTCTCGGGGCACTCGGTCTTACGTTTGACTGCCGAGGGTAATTTTGATGAAAGATACGGGATCTCGTTATCTTTCTCGGGGCACTCGGTCTTACGTTTGACTGCCGGGGAAGATTTTGATGAAAGATACGGGATCTCGTTATCTTTCTCGAGGAGATCGGTCTTACGTTTGACTGCCGGGGGAGATTTTCTTGAAAGGGGTTGACCTTGTCAAGTTGGGGGCTGAATTGCAGAGTCCTGAAATTTTAAAGGGCAAAAGGGTCATTTTGACCCTTACAATCCTGTCCGCGCGGAGAGGAATGGAAAGTCAGGGGTATTAATTATGGCCAACGCCCTTCCTCTTCCCCATTCAGTTTTTTTTCAAAAATTCCGAGAGCAGGGAGAGAGAAATCGTAAATCCGCCATTGTTGGCCTTAGAAGCTTCAAAAATTCTCCGATTTCTTCGATTTTTTGAGCAATGGAACACGGGGAAGGCGCTTTTCAAGGCCAAGGACGTGGCCCGGTAGCGGAGAGGCGGTGGAGCTCGTCCGAATGAGGAGGCATTACAATCTTTCGCAATCGGTTGCGGAGGAGCATTACCCGATGCTTGGCAACATTGGGCTTCGGATTCGAATCTCCGAACGGTATACTTTGAAACCCTTTGATCCCTTTGTTGATTTCTTGTTTGAAATTTGAATTTTGGGTGATTTTAAAATTTTTTTTGAAAATTCGAATGATTGATATTCTTGGCTTTGAATTTTGATTTTGATGCTTTGCATGTTGATGATGATTTTTTTTTCTTTGAAATTGAATATTGATATGTTGATGATGATTTTTTTTTTTTTGAAATTGAATATTGATATTGATGAATGATGCAATGCATGTATTTCGTTTTGAAAGAATGGGCATTTTGCCAATATGAGATGTATGTGTGTTTAGGATATATATATTTTTTTTTTGAAAAGTGGGACGGATTTTTCCTCCCGTTGCATGTAAGATGGATGATATGCATGTATGCAAAAAATTTTTTTTTTGAGATGATGCATGTTATTTTATGAAAATGGGACGGAGTTTTTACTTCCGTAGGAATGCACATTTTTTTTTATTATTTTTTTTTTTGATGAATGCATTGGGACTTGCGAAAGCTGTTTTCTTTCATGCGAGAAAAATGGGGCTATGCTCATTGTATCTTTGTTATCTTTGTCGAATTTTTTTTTTAATGCATGTGTATGCTTTTTTTTTTTTTTAATGCATGTGTATGCTTTTTTTTTTTTTTTGACATTTTCTCTCTCTTTTTTTTTTTACAGGGCGGACACCGTTTTGTGACGGAGCAGCTGAACAAAATGAAAACTCGAGGATCGGTGGAGTCCGTGATTGACTTGTGGGACCGGCTTCCGAATGCGGGCCGAGGAGCTTTGCCGAGTCCGAGACAGATCGTTGTTGAGACGGGGCTTTGGGAGTTTATCGAGTGCTTGAGGGGACTGGTCAAGTTCCCTAAGAGCAAGGGCTTGATGTTTGCTCTGGCGCAGCATTGGTGGGACGCGACCCACACCTTCCACTTCTTCTGGGGCGAGGCTACGGTTACGCCCTCCGACTACGCTGCGATCACGGGCTGTCCTTTAATGGACGCGGCATTGAGTGGCGAGATGGCTACGGCGATGCGTCTGCGTGCTCTTCGGGATTTTCCCTATTCCCAAAAGGGGATGGGGATGGAGTATGCCGTGGTCTACGGCAAGATTGTGGAGACCATAGCGAGTTATGAGGCTGGGGAGGAGAGGATAGGCGCCGATCAGATTGCCAGGGCCTTCTTGTGGTTTGCTTTCTCGAGCACGCTCTTTGGACATGCTGAGGACGGCGGTCTTTGCCTTGTTGAGGTCCTTGGAGGATATGGAGACGGCCGGAGATGTCTCGTGGGGAGAGGCCGAGTGTGAGCTTTATTTTGCTCTTGATAGGTACAGCGGAAGAGGCTGTGAGCTCTTTGTCTTGCTTTGAGTTTGCCACTGGAGGTATAAGCTCTCTTTTTGCTTTCCCTCTTTTTTTGAGCACGCACTTTTCTTTTGACTTGGATTAATTGGATTTTTACCTTTCGCGGTATGGGCGTTGGAGTTTTTTCACGTCACGGTGTGGCGACGGCGGCGGAGTACGTTGGGCGTATCCGGCCATGCGGTCTTGGTCCAAGCATGCCCGGGAGAAGATAAGCTCCGGGGCGTACGACTCTCGGTACGCGGATTGCCTTCCTTTGACGGAGGCCGAGACGGATGAGGGGATGGTATTCTTCCCACAGGATCGCTTTGAGGTAGCGCAGTGAAGGGCGCCGAGATACGGGCGGTCACGGCGGAGGATTTTGAGGGTCGACTGCGATGCCTATTATACGGGAGAGAGGGTGACGCGCCGGCATGGCGTGAACTTCGCCTTTGAGGACACCGGTGGAGCCTCCCGCCGATATGATGCACCCGAGCGATCGGTCCGTGACTGGGATGATTAAGCGAGCCGGCACTTCTCGGACTTCGTGGCGATTGAGCCATATGCGACATTCGTCTTGAGGAGGTGAGGATGCCTCGGAGTTACGGATAGGGAGGGGCTTGGGATCCCGCGGTACCCTCGGACGGATTTTTCCTATATCCAGGATGGGGTCCGATTGAGGGTGCAGATCCCTCAGCCCGAGCGACTTCCACGAGCTTTCCGGCCTCGTCCGGGTATGAAGGTATGGCTTCACCTTTTCCCCTTCTTTTCTTCCTTCTTTTTTTTTTGACGCTTTTGCTTTTGTGCAGTTTTCGGAGGTGGTCGTCGAGAAGCTGACGAAGCAAGTGATCGGGGCCAAGAGATTCATCAGGAGGATGGTCGCTTGCGGGGCTCCTCAGGCTAGAGCGAGGCGACCACGGCGGCGCTGTCGGACGGGAGGCTTCCCCTATTCGCTCGTAGACTTCTTCGAGACTCCTCTGTCTCCTCTCCTTGATCCCAGCGCGGTGCCGCCTTCGGATCACGTCATTCTCGGGGATCCACACGGGCGGGGACACGTGCGCGGCATGGCGGAGTCGTCTTCGTACGTCCGGGAGTCCGACGCCTTCACCTTCGGATACGATTTTTCGCGAGATCTCGGCTTGCCCTATCGTGAGCGTACGGTTGGTCTGACGAGCCTCTTTCCGGAGACGAGGACGATTACGAGCCCGAGATTTTCGGGGCTCTGAGGAGGCGGGCCCGAGTCGCAAGAGGGGGCGGGGCGACATCGGGCACAGTGAGACTCCGATTGATTTTTTTTGAGATTTGAGATTGAGATTTAGATTTATGCAGCTTATGTACATTTTTTTCTTTTCTTTTTTATGGATGTAATAATTTAGGATTTTATTGATGTTTGTTTGTTTTTTTTTTTTATGCACACTCTTTTTTTTTTTTTAGGAATGTAATAATTTAGGATTTTATTTTATGAATGCAATGCAGTATGAATGCAGTGTTGCATGAGCCTTGGTTTTTTTTTTTTGCAAGGGTGTTTGGTATATGGACTGGTTTGGGGATGTTTTTTTTTTTTGCACAGGTTTCGAGCAACCGGGACGGAATATTCCTCTTTTGATGTAGCAGCTTAGTTTGTTGCAGAATTTTTAAATTTGTGACAATCATGTCCGCGCGGATAGGGCGGCTTCGACATTGTCCTTTAATTTTGGTTCAGACTGGTCTTGCTTTATTTCAAATTCAAATATCCTCTTCCAACCTCCGAGTCCAAACTTGACCATTTTCGGGAGAAAGAGAGAAAAACCATGGAAAACTTTAGAAAAGCTCCATCAAAATTGTCCCAAGAATCCCAAATGTCATTCTTCAATAAGTTCAAGGATTGGTCCCGGGATATTATGCATGAGAGGAGGTCCTTCTTTGAAGAAAGGTACAAGGTGAAGTGCTTATGGTCTCTCAAGGAATTGGTTCCGGATTATGAGCTTTTGAGGGCTTCTTCTTCATTTTGGGACACTAGAAGGCATGTCTTTTGCCTTTCCTTCAATGAGATTGTTCCGACTGTGGAAGAATTTCGGGCCTTGCTTGGAGGTCCGGAGGTGGAAGAGATAGCGGTTCCCTTGCCCGGAGGGGCTTCTTTTGTTGACAGATTGTGCGTCCTCCTTCATCTTTCCCCGGAGGAAGCGCAAGGTATGATCCGTGGTCCCGATCATTTCGATATTTCCGGTCTTCCCAACAGATTTAGGGGCCTAGGCTTGGTGGATGATGCCTATTGGGATGCCTTTTCACTTTGTATGTTTGGCACCCTGTTCATGGTCTATTCCTTTGGGATCTGCCATCGGTCTTTGCTGGATGTTGTCGTTCACTGTCGCCTGGGCAGAGATGTCGTTCCTTTGATTTTGGGGGAGACTTTTCATGCTCTTGATAGGCTGGCTACCGGAAGACGGTATATGCACGGGGGCAGCCCGTTTCTCTTGACCCTGTGGCTGATGGAGTGCTTGGGGATTCTTCGGGAAACTCCCGACATGATCAAGCCTTGGACATTTGCCAGGAGGGGGGTTGCAGTGGATTTTGGTGATCAAGGCTCATGGGAGCGTTGGATAGCTGGTCTCCAGACAGAGGATATCAGATGGTCAGTGCCTTGTTGGCGGGTGGAGACTCGCAGAGTGCTTCAGGATGGGTCTCCCGTGGTCATGCTTCCGGGGCTTTCTCAGTCCAGCTTCTATATTCCGGCTTTAGTCCCGAGACAGTTTGGCTTGGAGCAGTTCCTTTGGAGGGCTTTGATGATATAGCCACCGGGGTGGTGGCTCCTGTTTCCATGGATGATCCCTCAGTGTTTCCATTTCTTTCCCGAGCGTGGAGGTATGATGCCTTTCCTCCTCGGGTTATCCTCAGGCGTCCGAGACCGGTGTTCCTGACCACTTGGTACCTGGATTGGCATGAGAGGCATCTGGGAGAGACTCAGGTGGCTATCTTAAGATGGCGTGAGGCCATTGTGGGTGCGGAGGACCTGACTGTTTCTGAGAGGAGGAGGGCCGAGGCGAGGGCCAACCCTCATGACAGGAGCGGAGACGCTGTGACCGATTATGAGGCTTACGTCAAGAGACAGGAGAGGAGGGCTCTATGCTACCGGCTAGGTTACGGGAGATGAGGGATGACGCTAGGGCTACTAAGGCCACGACAGAGGCTGGTTTGATAGACCCTGTCCCTGTACCGAGCTTGGTAGGAGAAACAGCGACATCTTTCTGTTCGAAAAAGAAGACTCGAAGGGGGAAGAAGAGGGGAGAGGCCGACGAGTGGCTTGGAGTGACTCTGAGGTTTCCGAGTATCCCTTTCTTGTCATGGCAGACACATTAATTTGATTATGTATCTTAGTTTTCTTTTAGCAAGTTTCCAGTTGTAGGAATGAATCGGGCTTAGACTCATCAAAGAGCTTTTTAACTTGTAATGAATATTTGAATTGCTTTAGAGTTTTTCGAGACGCTTTCATGGTCTGATCAATTGTATTGATGCCAAAGTATGGCCTTTATTTGTGCTTTAGACCGAACCGTTTCCGGCTGCCTACGTTCCCCTCATTTTGAGGAGCTCAGGTCTTCGTAGTTCAACCGGTGAACTCTTTTTTGTTTTTTTGTTTTTTTTTGTTTTTTTGTTTTTTTTTTTGGTGCAACCCTATTTTTTACCTAGGCCGCCCTTCTCGGGTTTCTAACCTAGTTGGGTATTTCTCTTTTAGCACTCTTTTTTTTTGTTTTTTTGTTTTTTTTTTTTTTTTTTGTTTTTGTTTTTTTTGGTGCAACCCTCTGTTTTTTACCTAGGCCGCCTTCTCGGGTTTCTAACCTAGTTGGGTATTACTCTTTTAGCACTCTTTTTTTTTTTTTTTTTTACGCGTAGTATCTCGCGCAGCCTTGTCACCATTCACCGGGTGTACAAAGGGATTCCGTCGAGGTGCCGCAAGTTGCATGGCTCCTCAGGAGAAGATCTTACGGACTACATATGGCCCGACCCATACAGGCTCCCATTTGCCGAGGGGTTGATACGGATGGGGGCTTTTCTTTTAGAACGAGATCACCTTCTCGGATTTCCCGATGCTTTACTTTCTTGTCGAAGGCTCTAGCCATTCTTCCTTGGTAGGCTCGGATGTGTTCCATGGCCTTCGATCGGCGTTCGTCTAGTAGGGCCAATTCATCATGGCGACTCGGAGCCATTCGACCTCGTTGATCCGGCTTTCCGGCGGTATACGGAGCGAGGGATTTCCGGCTCGATTGGGAGTACGGCTTCCATTCCGTATGTGAGGGCAAAAGGTGTTTCCCGATTGCCGTTCGGCCCGATGTTACGCAGCCCCAGAGTGCCAAGTGTAACTTCTCGGGCCAATCTACGCCTTGGACAGCCATTTTCCGGATGATATTTTCCGAGTCTTGTTTCTTTGCTTCGACGGCTCCGTTGGTTTGGGGCACGTAGGGAGATGACTTGTGACGGGTTATTCGGAATTCCGCCGGCAGTTTTTCACATTCCCCTTCGAAGTGGGATCCATTATACGAGATGATTTCGTTGGCAACCCGTATCCGCACATGATGTTTTCTTTGATGAAGAGGGCAACTTTCTTTGAATTGAGGATTTTGTAGGACTTTGCAGAGCATCCTTTTCGATTCCTTCGAAGAAATCGCCAATCTGCGTCTTTTAGGCTCTTCCGGTTCCCAAATTCACACTTGTCAAAATCTCTTCGGCGGCTTGGGCTCGATTTTCCTCTTTCCTGACAACCCGCTTAAAGATTTTTTTGTTGTTTGATTTTCTTTTCGTTTAATGTGTTCGCTTTTTTATCTAATGAATTATTATTAAATTTTTTTAATTAATTCATCATTAGTTAAAGTGGCAATCAAGGGATACTCGTAAAGGTTCGTCATTTCATTGAAAACGAAAGGGGATACGGTGCTTGCTACGAGACTCGTAGTCTTCGGGCGTAAGGCCATCGGACGACCCTAGAGACTCGATCTTAACGCAGAGAGAGGCTGGGAGGACTTGTCCTAGATTGACACAAAGGGACGGGGACCAATCCAAGCTTGGTGATCATTTCCTCCTTGGTCGCGGACGGGCCTGAGAGAGTTTCCCAATTCTTTAGCGGCATCGCTGTTGGTGGCCTCATGACTCGGGAACTGTGTTGTTTTTGTTTTCCTTTCTCAATTGCCGCTATCATCTTTTGGACCGAGCCGAGATCAATCAAGTCCGGCACTGGACTTCTTCTTCGAACAATTGCTTTGCATAACCGAGACCATCCCAATCATCCGAGGGAAATTCCGTGGCCTTAGCTTTTGGCCGTCGATTCGAATTCGGGTTTCGGATCTTCTGGGCGTAGGAATAGTGGTTGTGAGCTTCTCGGCTGTTCCACTGAGTCGGGCACGCCTCGAAGGTATACTCACTCTTCATGGCGGTGGTAGCCCTGTGTAACTTGGGTAGGTCCAGGAACATTCTACGGACCGGGTTAGCCTTGGTTCCTCTGAACTTGTTGAGGCTATCCTGTAGCTTTAGCCATCCCGCCGTAGGAGTGGGCTCGTGATGTTTCCCGGTTGTGTGGGACCCTTTACAAAGTAGTCAGCCAAATTAGGACTGAAAGGGAGAGATTTGGGATTGTCGGTCGGGACCTTTCCTGTGGCAGCTTCAAATCTTTTTCCCTTTGCAGTGTCCACTGGGGAGGCCTCATATCCCAGGCCATGGCGAGTATTCTGTCCTTTCACTTCGATGAGTTTGTGAGTTCCTTGTTGGTGCTTCCCCAGACCGAGGCCAGGTAGATAGCTCACTTAAGCCTACTTATGGGCCTCACTCCGGAAATTCGAGTTACCCAGCTACATCGAGACTGCCTTTGCCCTCTTTGCCGGTTGAAAATCAACAACAAGCCGCAAGGTTCTATCCCTTTGCCCAGGGTCCTACTCAAGCTCCCCGGGGTGATTCGGGCCAAGGACAGGATTTCACCTATGTCCCCAGATCGGTCGTTCCCTCCACCTGTATGCCGCCAGTGGTAGCTCCTCTCTCTAGCTCAGTCGCTGGTTTGAATGCCATGGTTCCACCACAAGACCCTCATTTGGCTTGATTCGTGGAACGACACAAGGAAATGAAAGCACAGATTGCTGAATTGACTGTTAAGAAGTCTGCTTTCCGACCAATGAACCCGGACTCCTTTGTTCCCCACAAATTCGTGATGCCTAATTTGGATCTCTTTGATGGCACTGCATGCCCGAAAACCCATCTGGACACGTATACCTTGGCAATGAAGGTCAAAAGGGGCGCCAATCGCAGCTTGGTCGACTATTTCAGCCTCTCTTTGAAGTCCAGTGCTCTAAAATGGTTCTTCCGCTTAAAATCCGAGGCCGTGGCTACATGGGACCAGATTACTAGCTAACTTGGAGTGGGAAGCAAATAGATTTAACCCGCAGACAACAATGCAGCGTCCGACGAGAACATCGGGGACTTTTACAAGCAAGATGGCAACTCCTCCTTTTGAAGAGGAACAACTAGACATCTTTCGCCACGCCCGAAACCACATCTCGAGGGCCTCACTTAGCAATTTCCCCTATCCGGATCTACGAGCAATGATCAATTCCGGGGCTAAATTTGAGAGGGCTTACAATCAGCAGCCGAATGCTGCACCTGCTTACAGATACCGGGTTTCTTCCACCTCCAACACGACTCCCGAAAAGGGCAGTGTGAGAACTGATCGAAAAGGGGACCCCAAGGACCCAATACAGCCAACAATCCATTCCCTAAAAAAATGTAGGGTGAATATGATTGAAGCCACGAACAAGCCAAGTGCCACTATGGCTAACGGTTCCCATATGGAAGACACTCTTCGAAGAGAGGATTCTAGTTTCATAGTCGGTATCAAAGATGGGTTTCTCCCTTCATGACAACTTCACCTTGAAGGCTCTCACGTTGATCGATTGGCTCGGTACTTCATCGCATGTCGGTCAAACCTTTAACTAGACCTCTCGTAGTGACGCTTTGTCAAACTCCGGGGCTTCATCAAATCATTCAGAGAAAGATTCCGTGGTTTTCGCCATGTCTTTTCCATGGAATGGGGCTTTATCAAGTCACACCTATCTTCGAAGAAAGGTCCGGTCACCTCAACAACTGTCTTGGAGTTTCAGCTTTAGAACTTGGCATATGGCAACTCCCCGCATCATCAAAAGTTGAGAATTGGGAATCTCCTCATATCGCATTTCGTCAAATCACAACTAACCCAAGCAAAAGAGGGTTCATTCATGTCAACATGCTTTGATTCTAGAGCCCGTCGCCGTCGCTTCAAATGTCCGAGACTCGAAAAGAAATTTCAATCGAGACCCGGGATCAAATACAACTTCATTCCAAGATCAAAATTGACCTCATCAATAACATGCAATTCACCCGCGACTAAAGGATATCACCCCACCAGCTCAAAGCTTGTCCCAAATACCAACGACACATACACCCCCTCTCATCACCATGCAACCCCACAAAAATCTCCCTGTGGCTCATGTAGCATGCACAAAACTTGAATCAATAGGAAAAATCCTAAGTGATTGAAAATCATAAATCGTAATTTCCCGCCAAAAGCTTAGGCCAAGTGCATCTTCGAAAGCAAATAAACGCATCATCTCATAATCATTTTTGGTTCTATGCATGCATCCGCCATCATGAATGCCATATATGCATCTTCCTCTTCACTAACAAATGCAGGAATTCAAACGTAATCCCCCTTTTCGACAAGGATGATCTTCACCAAAGACGACCTCAAATGGATGAAAACAGTCCCCAACATCCACAAACATATGAAGACCGCCTCCAGTGTCTACAAATCGGTCAGGGACGCCAAGCTCTCCAATACAATTCGGTCAGAGATGCCGAGTTCTCCAATACAATCCGGTCAGAGACGCCAAGCTCTCCAATACAATCAGGTCAAGGACGCCAAGTTCTCCAATACAAATCGGTCAGAGACGCCAAGTTCTCAAAACGCAAATCGGTCAAGGACGCCAAGTCCTCCAATACAAATCGGTCAAGGACGCCAAGTTCTCCAATACAATCAGGTCAAGGACGCCAAGCTCTCCAATACAAATCGGTCAAGGACGCCAAGCTCTCCAATACAAATCGGTCAAGGACGCCAAGCTCTCCAATACAAATCGGTCAAGGACGCCAAGCTCTCCAATACAGTACGGTCGGAGACGCCAAGTTCTCAAAATGCAAATCGGTCAAAGATACCAAGGTCTCAAATACAAGACGGTCGAGACGCCAAGTTCTCCAATACTAATCGGTCAGGGACGCCAAGTTCTCAAATACAAATCGGTCAGGGACGCCAAGTTCTCAAATATAATGCGATTAGAGACACCAAGTTCTCAAAAGCAAGAAGTCCCAATGTGAAGACAAGCTCAAAACCCTCTACAAGTTTGACGATCACCAGCAAGATGCAGACTCAACCAAACTCCTCCTTCAGGTCAAAATGCCTCCAAAGACAGCAAATCGTCAGCAGAAACCGTCCCACAAACGGCAACCTAACAACTCTTCATCAACATCAGCCGTAGCCTCAGCTACAGGTAAGCACATCACAGGTATGAAAGCATATCTTAATCAGCTACTTTTCTAAAAGAACATTATCATCAAATCTTAGGGCGACTTCCCAAAAAAATAGTCAAACCTCAAATACTGTCAAACCATCAAAGACCATCCCCAGCTATTTTCGAACTACGACCGGCTTGATTCCCTCTTAAGGATACGTAGGTAGCCTATCATTAGGTCCGGCCCTCGACCAAAGACGGTCATCCTTTCCTTCGGCAGCAGACGTAAAACCGATCCCTTCAAATGAAGTCCACTAGAGGACCATCTATCCTAAAACGCCATCATCAAGGTTCGAGGCACCTAAGATGCCATCATCAAGGTTCGAGGCACCTAAAACGCCATCATCGAGGTTCGAGGCACCTAAGACGCCATCATCGAGGTTCGAGGCACCTAAGACGCCATCATCAAGGTTCGAGGCACCTAAGACGCCATCATCAAGGTTCGAGGCACCTAAAACGCCATCATCGAGGTTCGAGGCACCTAAGACGCCATCATCAAGGTTCGAGGCACCTAAGACGCCATCATCAAGGTTCGAGGCACCTAAAACGCCATCATCGAGGTTCGAGGCACCTAAGACGCCATCATCAAGGTTCGAGGCACCTAAAATGCCATCATCGAGGTTCGAGGCACCTAAGACGCCATCATCAAGGTTCGAGGCACCTAAGACGCCATCATCAAGGTTCGAGGCACCTAAGACGCCATCATCAAGGTTCGAGGCACCTAAGACGCCATCGTCGAGGTTCGAGGCACCTAAGACGCCATCATCAAGGTTCGAGGCACCTAAGACGCCATCATCAAGGTTCGAGGCACCTGAGACGCCATCACCGAGGTTCGAGGCACCTAAGACGCCATCATCAAGGTTTGAGGCACCTAAAATGCTATCACACACAACACGAGGAAAGCGATAAATTGCAATCATCCCTTAGGGTGACTTCCCCAAAACAGTCAAAACCTTAGGGCGACTTCCCCAAAACAGTCAAAACCTTAGGGTGACTTCCCCAAAACAGTCAGATCATAGGGTGACTTCCCAAAAACATTCAGATCATAGGTTGACTTCCCGAAAATAGTCAGATCTTAGGGCGACTTCCCCAAAACAGTCAAAACCTTAGGGCGACTTCCCCAAAACAGTCAAAACCTTAGGGCGACTTCCCCAAAACAGTCAAAACCTTAGGGCGACTTCCCCAAAACAGTCAAAACCTTAGGGTGACTTCCCGAAAATAGTCAAAACCTTAGGGCGACTTCCCCAAAACAGTCAAAACCTTAGGGTGACTTCCCCAAAACAGTCAGATCATAGGGCGACTTCCCAAAAATAGTCAGATCATAGGGTGACTTCCCAAAAATAGTCAGACCATAGGGCGACTTCCCAAAAATAGTCAGACCATAGGGTGACTTCCCCAAAACAGTCAGACCATAGGGTGACTTCCCAAAAACAGTCAAAACCTTAGAGCGACCTTCCTAAAGCAGTACGGTCGAAGACTAAAGATAGTCGAAAGACCCGAACTACGACTGGCTTGATTCCTCTTAAGGATACGTAGGTAGCCTATCATTAGGTTCAGCCACCAGACCAAAATGGTCATTCCTATCCCCAGCAGAGCGGATATACAACCCTAGCCATCAGACCAAAGAGGGTCATTTCTTATCCCCAGCAGAGTTTCTTTCAGCAATCGACTGTAGAACTCACTCGCCAGGTTGACATCCTAAAACAGTCACTCCAGGGTCGACGACTAAAGATAGTCGAAAGACCCGAACTACGACCGGCTTGATTCCCATTCGGGATACGTAGGTAGCCTATTGATTAGGTTCAGCCACTCGATCACTTGATCGTCCTGTCAAATATGGAGCCTTACTCTTATCGACGACCCCGCTTCCTTCGAAAGCACCGTCGCCGAGGGGCTACTGTAAGTGCTCCAATTTGAGTTGGTAGCTTTTTCGTTAGAAAGTTAACGAAAGTTTTAACATTTCTAACATTTCTAACAATTCCTAACATTTCTAACAAAGTGAGGGTAGATTAGGGATTGCCACTTTAAGTTAAACCAAGAAAAGAATCTCAAAAAGCAAAAGAAATTAGAAAAATCCGAATTAAGAAAGTTGAAAAACGACTTTCCGCTTTGAATTTTAAAAAGATTATTCTTCCTGTCCAAAAGCCGCATCAGAAGAGATGAACAAAGGCACGCGTCGATCCTTGTCCGCGCGGATACGTTTGATTCTCACAGTGTCCTATAAATTGAACCCTCCTCTCTCAGTTTACACAACACATTTTGATCACAAGAACGAAGTTACGGCGAATATAGAGAGAAAACAAAGTGGGAATCTCTAGATTGCCACCATTTTCTCTTGAATCTTTCCCAATCTCACTCCAAACACAAATCCAAACACCAAACCTTGATACTCCTCAAGCCAAACACCAAATCTTGATACTCCTCAAGTCAAATTCCAAGCCTAGGAAGATAGGGTGTCACCATTGGTAAAGCCCTCCTTCTCAAAACCCTAAAATTCTCTTTTGATTTCTTGATCATCTTGTTCTTCTTACTTTGACTTATTTTATGTCTAGTTTAACTGGAGTTTTGACCTAAGATGGTCATCTTGAAGTTCATCTTCATGAATGACCATCTCAAGTGGTCCACATTTTAGATCTTTAGTCAATTCTTTCTCTTTGGTTTCATCTTTACAAAACCCCCTTTCCCTTTGCAAAGGACATGTTTAAACCCCATAAATTCCCCAAGGATGACTTGAATATGATAACCACTTAATAAAAAGTAGTGGTATCAAGTCTAGGGATGAAAATGGGGTGAACATAGATGCAAATCCCCCAAAAATCACATTTTCCCTCAAGAACATCTTGCTGTCCAGTAGCATTGTTCTGAGACCTCAGTCCATTTTCCTATTTTTTGGACCCATTAAAACTTGGAATTGGATGTTGACTACAAAACACTTTTTGTAGACAACATCCAGAGCTTTCCAGACATCATTTTATTTTATTTTTTTAGTAAGTAAAACTCATTTTTTCAATTTTTCTTTCAGAGGCTAGTTCATCAGCTTCTGGAAATCCAGATTTCACATCTGAGATTTCTAGAAGGTTTTGACCCCTCAAATTACTTCCAAAATGGAAAGTTCCTTTTCAGAAACCCTATTTAGGGTGTTTTAAGAAACTTTCATTCTCGGACTTTCCCCAGATTCTGAGGTTTTGAAGCCTTTAAGTCCATTTCAAAGTCAAGGGTCAACTGCCTTCTTTCATTCTGGCAGAATTGTTTTTCAAATCCAAAAATCTTTTGAGTGCCAAGACTCGACCCAAAAATCATACCAAAAATCTTGGGGATTGTTCAAAGTCTTATAAAGAGTTCCATATTTTTGTTTTTCTCAGTTTCAACGCGTTTTGGTCAAAACACACACACACACACACACACACAACAAAGGATTTCAAATGTTTGGAAGACTCGTTTTGCGAGGCGCGTCGGGTGCACACTAACGTCCTTCCCGACGCGTAACATGACCTCCGAACCTAAATCTCTGATCTCGGGCTTTTTTCAAAGTTTTGGCCCTCAAAATAAAAATGGCGTGGCGACTCCGTTTGATTTCAAAAATCGGGTACATCACACCAGGAAGGTTCCTATGTTGTCAGAGTTCCGTGTTTGCCTTGGTCCTCTTTCTATGTTCCGTTGCTTGTTTCCCGGCAGTTCGGGATGAGGCAGGAGCCTTTGCTGGGCTGGGATGGCATTGCCAATGTGGAGGTAGCTTCTTTCTGCATGACAGATCCCGATGCCTTTCTGTATTTTCTGAGGGTATGGAAGTATTCCGCTTTCCCTCCTGTGGTGCTCCTTAGAGGCCGAGAGAATGTTGTCTTGACCACTGAGTACCTGGATTGGTATGAGTAGCATATCGGGCAGACCCAAGTGGTTTTGGGGAGCAGGCGCAAAGCGGTTCTGGGGCAAGATTGCCATTTCAGCTGCGACCTTAGGAGTGCAGAAGCTTGGGTTAACCCTCAGGGTGTCACGGGAGACGCTTTATTTGACTACGGGACTCGAGTTGACAAACTGGCGGGGAGAGGTCCCTTTTTGCAGACTCGTAGGGAGGAGATCCGAGCCGAGGCACGGGTGAACGATGCTCTGAGAGCGACTGGTTCGTTTGACACGACTAGGAGGACTCCTGATCTCGGAATGAGGGAGACAGAACTCGCTCATGTGGAATGAAAGAAGACTCGTTGGGGACGAGGGAAGAAAGGAAAGAGTGATGAAAGGCCAAATGCGAGTAGCATGGAATGACCTTCTGAAACACTGAGTATCCATTCATCGTCATTGCGGACACATTGATTGTTAAATGTTTTAAGTTGTCTTTTAGCATGTTGTGAATCGAGA
The DNA here is from genome assembly GCA_022495995.1 of Adenophora triphylla var. japonica. Classification (NCBI taxonomy): domain Eukaryota; kingdom Viridiplantae; phylum Streptophyta; class Magnoliopsida; order Asterales; family Campanulaceae; genus Adenophora; species Adenophora triphylla. The sequence continues at coordinate 197,191 of JAFEMH010000747.1, read as the reverse complement.
GCAGACCGTGCTTGAACTCATCAAAAAGTGTTTTAACTGTGATGATTTGTGATTTACTTTTAAAGCTTTGTCGAGACGCAAAATCTCTTGTTTGCTTCTTTTCTGAGCCTTGGTGGCGTCAATTTTTGGAATTTTGTGTATTCCTTAGACCGAACCAATGAAGGCTGCCTACGTTCCCCTCGGACTGAGAGGCTCAGCTCAGGTCTGCGTAGTTCGACCCTCTTTTGTGGGAGAAATGACTCGTAATGTACACTTGCAAGGGCGTATTTATTTTTGAAAAGGTGGGAACGGGTCCCCTTTTGTGTGAATGCCTTATTTGATGTAGGCACAAAAGAAATGCTTTTGGGTTTGACTCTTTTGAGAGAGTATGAGTACTGAAAAGCTTGTAAAAGTGTATGGAAGCCCTTGCTGACAGAAAATCAGTGTTTAGCTCTATTTTCCTATTTTTGTAGAAAAAGAAGACTTGTCGAGACATTTAAAAACTTGATTTGTTCACAATGATCACTTGTTTGCTTAAAACCCTTTGTTGATGTTCAGGTTATTCAACAATTAAACCTGATATGCTTTGATTAATCACGAGGAGAAAGTCAATCGGTATCAAGGATCGAGTTGGTCTGGTGTGAAAGAAGGTTTATGTATAGGAGAGGTCATTGATGAGACCGGGTTTGTGGATTTGTATGTGTCTATGACCGGACCATTTCTGGTTGCCTACGTTCCCCTTAAGACAAGGAGCTCAGGTCGACGTAGTTCGGGGCCGAACCGTGTTTGGCTTTGGGGCCAGGGCATGAATATTTGTGCGACCTTTGACGAAAAGGCTCGGAAAGCTGAATGATGAGGCACGGGCCTTGAGGTGATTTCTTGACAAGTCGTATTTGACGGTCTTTTCAGTGACTCCCTTGCTTCTTGATCGTTGGCTCTGGGTCTTTGACCTCATTTATTTTTGTGAAGCTTCTACTTGAGCTCTCTTTTTTTTGTAGCTTCTGCTTGAGCTTTTTTTTTTTTGAAGCATTTGAGGGCGAAGGCAAGCCCCTGCTTGAACTTTCTTGATGCGCACGAGTGCGAAGGCAAGCCCCTAGATTGTTGTCGACATGGGGTCAATCTTTTGATGCTGAGTGACCTTTTGTTGTCCTTTGATGTTCCTGCCGTCGTTTGACTTGGTCAAGGTGATGGTGGGGACATGTTTTGGAAAGTGTATGGCTTGATGGAGGCCTTTATGTGGGGTATGGTAAGGTGTATGGGGAGCTATCGATTGACTTTCTCACACCAATTAATCAAAGCATTAAACATTTGTGGAATTACTTGTTGAGCAATGCAAGTGATCACATAGAACAAAACCATTTCATTAAATGTAATGTGGGGTGCAAAATAATGTCCCAAATCTAGCAAGAAAAGAAAGAAGACTTATGTATGGAAAATTGAAGACTTAATTACAATGTCCAAGGAGGACTTGATTGAATGAGAAAGGTACTAGAACCTGCGACGTTTGACTGTATGATTTTTTTTATTTGCATCTCTTTGGGCTCTTCAGCAGTTCCCAAATTCATTTTGGTTAGAACCTTCTCGGCGGCTTAGGGCTAGATTTTCCTCTCGTTTGACAACATGCTTAAAGATTTGTTTAATGCATTGTTCATTAATGTGTGCGTCTTTATCAAGTGAATCATTATTAAGCTGTTTTGATTAGTTAATTTATCATTTGTTAAAGTGGCAATGAGGGGATACTCAGAAAGGTCGAACTTTTATTCAAAGCATAAGGAAACATAGTTTTTTGCTACAAACGCGTAATCTTTAGGCGTGAGGCCGTCAGACGACTCGAGAGACTCGAACTTAAATACGACAGACTCGGGATCTTTTATTTTTGAAGATAGACTCTAGGAGACGGGGGGTTAGTCCAAGCTTCTCGTCCTGTCTCTTCTTGCTGGCTGTGGGTCCGCATTTGTGAAAGTTGCGCCGTTTTGGACGCTGCCACTTGCTCGGCCTGTCTCGAACTGCCTTATTTCCGGGGAGGGCTCAATCCATCCCTTGGTGTGCCTTGATTCCGAAAAGTATTGTTGGGGAATAACCATCCTTGGATTCCTTCTTCCGAATTCTTCATTGCAGAAGCCCCAGGTTCCATCTTCACATCCCCATTCATCACGGGAATTTGCAGAGGACTTATCCACCATGCTTACCTCGTCATTTACAGGGAAAGGGTTTCCAATTGTGTTGGAACCGCGGGGGCATTCCCATTTTCCCTCTTCAATTAAACCTTGGACCACTTTCTTCAACACGAAGCAATGGTCGGTTGTGTGGCCGGGGAAGTTGTGAAAAGCACACCATTTGCTCATGTCCACGTTGGGCTTACGAGACTTTGGTTGGAAATCCTCAAGGGGTTTGAGAATGTTCCTCTTTACTAGTATCTCGAGGACTTGGCTCAAGGGCATCCCGAGGTTATCGAAATGCTGGAACAGTGGTATGCGAGGGGGATTGTTGTTCCTCGGGGGTGCTTGATCGTGGTTTACTTGGGCTCCATTTTGGATGTAGCGAACTGCTCTGGTAACCTCTTTCTTCTTGTTTGGAGGTGGATTAACTGATGGGATCGCCATTTGGGAGTCTCGGGGAGGCAGTTGGGTGTATACCAACCCGTATCCTGGATTATTGAAATTGGGAGCATGATTGCCCGGACCACTAAGGGTTGTGTTTGGGAATTGGGGAAATGTTTCATTAGCCCCAAGTGGCAGTCCAGCGGGTGGAAGGTTTGAAATGTTAGGATATCCGCTTGGGATGTCTGTCCCTGATAAACATCGGGATTTCAAGTTGTGGCTGCGGGGCTCATACAGAGGCACAGGATTGAATTCCAGGGGATATTGAGAGGTGTTAGGACCTGAGGGAGCGGGCCCATAGGTGTGCTGGTGATATTGAGTTTGCAGAGCAGGGCCGGAAAACAGATTGTGCTGAGGTTGACAGATCGGAGCCGCTTGACTGGGGCCCGAGTTAAGCTCTGAGCGGGAGCTATTTTGCATTGCTAGGTTTCCGTGGCTTGGCGGAGGTGGGACCTGCTGATAGCTTTGATGACCCGGGGGAGCAGGTATTTCTTCGTCTTCTATGAGAACGAAGGTCCCATCAGGTTGGGGAACCGCGACGGTTCTGCGACGGCGCATGGCATATTCGATCCAAGCCTGCTGCTCTTCTTGGCGTTTCTCGAGAGCCTTGAAAGCTTGCCAAACTTCTTCCATCGTTTGGAAATTTCCCGGGGGCGGGGTTCCGTTTCCCTCACTGTTATCTGTTGATTCCGCCATGGGGGAGTAGCGGACTGTTCGGACCGCTGAATCGGAAGGGCTGTCGGACCTTGTGACCTCGATACTGAAAAGGCAGCTACCGGGTACTCTCAACCACTCTCGGTTCACTGGAGGGGGTGACGGGTAAGGTTTAGATATGGGAAGACCTTTGTGGATGAAGGGGGGAAAGCTCATGTGACATGCAATTTCCGCTTTTCTATTTTTTTTTTGTTGTTTTAATTTACTTAAAACAGTGTTTTCTCAGAATCCTAGGTAGGTTGGAAAAGATTGCTCTTCTTTTTCGCAACTATGCTAGATCCTGGGTCAGTGGAGACCATCTGTGCGGCTATAAGCCCCTCGTTTTGCACCTGTATTTCGACATCCCGAGGTGGACAGCCATGGGCGAGGGTCCTATAGGGCAAACGGTTTCCACCAGCCTAAAAGAAAAATTGAACCTAAGGACCGAGCCTGTCATGTTCGTTTTAATGCGTTAGCCATGTGAATAGTGAGCCGAGCCGGCACCCAAGTCAAGATCAGGTCAAGAGTTTGGCATGACCTCTCTTTACCTTGCTTGCGCAAGGGATCTGTGACGTTAGGCGTTGGCTGGGTCATATCGTCATGGCTGACGTATCAAAGGCTTGATGACATGGTGTCATGTGGGCATGGATTTATATCCGGGACGGAACATCGTCTGGGTGTAGCTTCGGAAAATCAAGATCGGGTCAAGATTTTAGCATGACCTTTCATCGCTTTGCTTGCGCAAGGGATCTTGAGTTCCGAGCTTCGACTCAGAAAATGGCCGGCATGGGATATGTATCCAGGCTTGTATGACACGGACTGGGTAAAAACCAACCGAGTCTGGACAGAGTGTGACTCAAGACTCAAACGTGCAGGGTTGACGCTTGGCTAGGATGGGATGTTTGGAATGAACCCGTGCGCATCCAAGAGGCCTAGGAAGATCAAACGGACTGCAACTGAGACCACTCCGGGTTAAGGGTTGTAGTGTGCAGTGTATCCGAGGCAGCAGTGCGCGTAGTGTGCGGTGTAATCGAGGCAGCAGTGTGCGTAGTGTGCGGTGTAACCGAGGCAGCAGTGCGAGTAGTGTGCGGTCTCTAAAATTCTTTTTCTGAGTAAAACAGAAGTTTTTTCGAAGAATTTTAAATATATGCACAGATGTATATTGATGCATTTTTTTTTTGTATTTTTATTTTTTTTGTAAAATAAAAAGTAAAGCACGTGCACACACACAACAGTTAAAGAAAGGGGTAAAATGAAAGTTTGACCCTCATCATTGTTTTAAAAATCTTTTATTTTGTTTAAAAAGATTTTAAAACAAAAAATCCCCAGCAGAGTCGCCAACTGAAATTACCCGGATCCGGCTCGCTCACGGAGGCCCCGGTATCTCGCATTTGTCGCTTTTCGGGAAAGTCGCCCAGATCCGAGAGGCAGCGCGTTCGCGCCCCGGCATCTGGCTTATTCCGCTTTAGCGTGTTGGAGGTGTCTCGCCGTTGTTTTCGCAATTGTAGAGTCGCCACGCCGTTTTTATTAAGCCCAAAACATTGAAAAAGGGCATCAGTTTAGAAATAAACTGTTTTTGTGTGATGAGATTTTGAGTTCGGAGGTCAGATGACTCCTCGGGAAGAGAATATTAGAATCTTAGAGCTCACCCGAGTCGCCTCGTAAAAACGAGTCTTTCGGATACCCCTAATATTCTTTAACTGTTGTGTGTGTGTGTGTGCTTTTAAAAATGCATGCTGTATCGGATGTCTACATTGTACACTACATATTGAAATGTATTGAAATAGTAATGGAAGGAAGCCTTACCAATGTTGGTTCACGTCTGTCTTCCGCTGGGGAATAGTGTTTGAGGATGGAACAGTGTTCTGGTACGGACCGGGATTGCTTCGGGAGGGGCCGGTTTTCTGCGGACAGAGTTTCGGCGTGAGTTGAGATTGTAGGCTGCGTTCGGGCAGAGGTTTGGCGTGCGTTGGGATCGCAGGGATTACTCGGGCAGAGTTTCGGCGTGCGTTGGGATGGCAGGAGTCACTCGGGCAGAGTTTCGGCGTGCGTTCAAGCTACCGGTTTGACTCGGAAAGAGCCGGGACACCTTGGGAAAGACCAGGCAAGGCCTCGGAGTACCACAAGGGGCCTCAGAGTACCTCGAGAGTGCCTCGGGGCAGCGCGGGAGCGTCGCGGGAGCGCTCGAAGAGGCTTCGGAGCACCACAAGGGAGCTCGGAAGGCCTCGGAAGGATCCGAAAGGGGCCGGGATTGACCCGAGGGGTCTTAGAAAGGGAGCCTGAAGGCTTAGGGAGAGAAGAGGGAGGTGTGTGAAAATGAGGGAGGGGGAACCCTCTATTTATAGTGCCAGAAAATTGCAAGAAGGTCCGTACGGACCTTCTAGGTAATCTAGTTTTTTGGTTTTCCTCGATTTCAGGGAATGATGAGGATTTCTGAGATGATTATGTCCCCTCTGAAAGAGGTCCGTACGGACCATATAGGCATGCAAAGAGGTCCGTACGGACCAACCATGTAGGGGGTAATGATGTTCTCCGGGATTTGAGGGAATCTCGTGGACTTTAAGCGGATTTTGCAATTATGATGTCTAGGAGCAAAGAGGTCCGTACGGACTTCCATGCTTTTCCACATTTTGTAATTGTGATGGCAAGCTAGTTCTCATCGAGATCTTTCCAACCATATATGGCACGTCTCAATCGGAGTTCGTATGAAGGAGTTACGACCTCCGGAAGTTTGCCCCTGGTTTTGTCGTATGCTTGGATGGAGAGCGATCCAGATTGGGGTACTTACACTTATGCATTGAGGGAGGATAGAAAACCGGAGCCTGACAAAGCTATCTTTGACACATTCAAGAGACTAGAGGTAAATATTCCATTTTTAGATCTTCTTCAGACAGTTCCGAGATATGCAAAATTTTTGAAGGAATTTGGTACTATGAAGAGAAATTAGAAGGAAAGAAGTCAGAAAAAGGTGAAGACCTTGGAGCATGTTTTAGCGGTTTATCAGAAAAAGATGTCAAAGAAATGTAGTGACCTTGGTATGTTTGTAATTCCTATTTCGTTTGAGGGGAGTAATTTTCATAGAGCCATGCTTGACTTGGGGGCTTCAATTAATGTTATGTCTTATGCATTATTTGAAGAACTTAAGTTGGGTAAGTTGGAAGACACTAAGGTGGTAATTCAGTTGGCAGACAAATCTAACGCATACCCTAAGGGGGTGGTCAGAGATGTGGAGGTGAAGGTTGGTGATTTGATATTTTCGACGGATTTCTTTATTCTTGATATGGAGACTGATTTTGAGGCTCCCATTCTGTTGGGGAGGCCATTTATGTCTACTTCTGAAACTAAGCTTGATGTGAAGAATGGCTCGTTAACCATGGAGTTTGATGGGAAAGTGGTGAATTTTAATGTGTTTGGTGATAAGACTTTTCCCAAGAATGTGCGCAAGGTTTGTGCCATGGATTTGAGTGAGCCAATTATCAAGGATGGGGTCAAGGTAGATGATCGTGATGAATCTCCAAAAGTGAAACCGGAGAAAAATAAGAAAGGAGAGCCACCAAGGGAGAAAAAGAAAGTGAAGTCGAAAAAGGGGAAACTTAAATGGTCTCTAATGGGGAGGCATGTCATTGAATCGAATCATCTTTTAGAGGTAACTCAAAAAGATTACTTTCACCCCCCTTACATTGATGAGGCTCATGTTTGTGGGGCCTTCCGTCCCATTACTTAGCTTATTTAGTGTCCTTTTCCTCATGTTTTTATTGTCTCGTATTTATTGTTTAAGCGTGGGGGGAAGGATGAATGTTGTAGTATGCAATGCCGGGGGCTTACCCGGTATTGGGTCTAGCCAAAGACGGTAAAGAAGGGCGGCTTACCGGGAGGCAACCCGAGAATTTCTTTGTTTAATTCTTTGTTATATTTTTATTTTTTTATGTTTATTATTTTGTGTTGAATTGGTGCTACTGAGTTTTTTTGGGTTGTGGTGTTGTGCAGTTAAAAGCAGTGGAGACGGAGATGGGTGCTAAACAGTGCTTGTTCAAAAAATAATAATAATAATTTGGGCCTAAAAAAAATAGTAGAGGGCTGTTAAAAAAAATTAAATTCGAGACGAAGAATTTGGACCCCGTGCGCGCCCTACCTGCATCAGGGCCGCCCCAAATGCAGCAAAACTGGCCGATGTTTCTGGCCTTGATGCGGCCGCCCCAGCCAAGTCCAGGCGTTCGCCCCATTTCCTCAGCCCAGCCTGCCTCGGCCACGCCTTACCTGCCTCAGCCACCCTTCTCGGCCACAGTCCTGCCTTGCCTCGGCCATGCCCCTGCCCACCACCTGTTCGATCAAATGTCCCAATGAACCATTGCCCTTTTCGGCTGCAACCCTCCTTCTTCCATTTAACTGCAGTTCAGCCCTTGAACTTCCATCTTTTGAATGTTGGTCCCTCTTTTTCCCAAATTTTCAATTTAGCCCCTAAACTTTCTAAAACCAAAATTTCCCCTCTTTTTCCCAAATTTTCAATTTAGCCCCTAAACTTTCTAAAACCAATTTTATCCTTCTTTTTCCCAGATTTCCAATTTGGTCCCTTCTTATCCCAGTTTTCCACTTTGGCCCCTAAACTTTCAATCCAAGCTTATCTCCCCCATTTTCTACATAATTTCATTTTAGCCCCTTTACTTTCAAAAAACTAGAAATTTGGCCATTATTCACCCATGATCAACAACAATATGGGAGTAGCTCGAGCCAAGGACCATCATGGGGGCCTGATTGGTTTCCACCGCCTCAGTAGTCCCGGAAGGTAAACCTATACCTTATTTGTTTTGTATTGATGCATATGGGACTATGCATTGTTTAGTGAGGGGGTGGGGTTTGTATAGTTGTTTTTGGTGTATATAGTTGTTTTCTTCTTTGTACTGCGGAAAAAAAAATGGAAAATGAAAAAAAAATTTACAAAAATAAATAAATAATAATAATTAAAAAAATAATTAAAAAAATGATGAGAGGCTAAGTGAAAACCCGAAAGGGCGCTTAGGCAAAAGGTGAGGAGTTGAAATATGTGACATCCTTTACATCACCGGAGTTTGAGACATAAGGGAGGTGTGGAGTGTTGGGTAGGGCCACTTTGGAGTAGGAGGTTTGGATAATGGTGTTTAGGATTTAGAAATTCTCGTTCATATTTGGAGTTATAAGGGGTGTTGGTGCTTTTCACGAGGTGAATTTTTGCTTAAGGATCACTACCTTACAATTATTTCTTTTTATGAGGGTGTATGTAGTGTGAACCAAGCTTGGGGGAAGCATAGGACATATTTAGTTCCCCTTGGATTTTATTTGTGTGGACCTTAGTTTGGATATCGTTTTATTATTGGGAGTGGTATCGAACTAAGGTCATTATTTTTATTGTTTATCTTTTGGTGTTATAAGGAGACGGAGTTTCTATTACTCCGATGATTTTTATTTCTCATTGACTTGTGTTAGCGGAATAGAGGAGACTAGGAATCATTTACCCTCCATGCATCTGTTTTAGATCGGTGTTAGATTGGAGTTTAGGATATTACTCAGGGACGAGTAATGGTCTAAGCGTGGGGGTATTTGATAGGGCGGATTTATACTATATATTTCCTATGTTTTCCGTCCCTATAATTATTTTTTTTCATGTATTTAGTATAGGTTGGATGTAATTTGAGTGAAATATGTATTGAGAGGATATAGTGAAATTTTATTGTAATCCGAGGGTATTTGAGTGTTTTATTTCATATTCGGATGTAATACTCTCGAGGAGTCAAAGTCAAGATCTTGAAGCGGAAGACTGTTTTGCAAATCTGTGAAGTTCCAGGGACCAAACTGCAGATCTGAACAATTCAGTGACCAAAGTGTAAAATAGGAGATTAGGAAACTTAAAGAATCAGCACGTGAAGTCAAGGCGTGTTGACCGAGGCATCATTTGGACCGTGGAAAAGGCTTTTAGTTTTATCTTAATTTTTCTTTTTCCTTTTTCCTTTTTAAATTAGGATTATAGAATGGAGGAGTATATATACTTCTTTTGACAATAATTTTAGGGTTTGACTTTTATATTATTTTTCCTAGAGAGTTTATCGATTTTCATGGAGAACTAATTCTATTGCTTTGGATTCAATTATTGGAACCGTCTTGAATTTCAATTGAGGTTAATTTCTTTTCATATCTTTTGTCCTATTCATATTTTCTTCTGTGTTTATTGATTGAATTGATTTCTAGGGCTTTTCAATCAGGCCAATTGTTGAATCTTGGTTATCAATTCATTGCTAGAATCCCCTAAAATTGTGTCAATTTAGGGTTTCGCAAGTAGCAACTTTATGGTTTATGCATGTGTCGTGGTAAATTGTGAAGAAGAATAAAATAGACAAGTATCTAATTGAAATAGCATTAGAACGTGTTCTCGATCTTAATCTCTTAAATCAGAATCAATCGATATTGTGAATCTAGACTGTGTCAGTTAGGTTTAGGTATTGATTAGGGTTATTAGTGAGTGTGTCACTGCTATTAGCTATTATCAAAGGAAGAGATAGAGATTGAAATATATCTCGTGATCGAGTGAATAGGGTAAAAGTGAAAGGAGTTAACCGATGATATTTGAATGATAGACGGGGAAAATAATTGATCCAAAGTGCTTTCCTTTCTTTGTTAGCAACTTAGTTTTTAATTCCCGTCTTAGGAATTTAAGAATAATAAAGCAGACCCCCAATCTTGTCAAGTGACAATTGTGCAAATAAATAACCGTTCTTCAGTGGATCGACCCTGGACTTGTCCTAGCTGCAGTCTTGTAGCCGAGTCTTGGTATTTAATTTGTAGGCGTGCGACTTTAGCCTATCAAAAGACAACTAGGCAATTGTGATCCATTTCAAGGTATAATGGAGGTACACCCTAATATCTCTGAAAATCACATTTAATTACCTTGCACACATATTATTTAGTAAGCATGCATATTAAAAAAACAACTATCTAAATCAAACTGTGCATACTGTTGTAAAGAAAACAAATAAGCCTTACTTGTTCCACTTGAACCATCTGAATTAGACTTCTTCACGAGAACAAATAATTTAGTCATATTCATTGCTCTATATTACCTCTTATGCACACAAAAAATAATGAATTTAGATTACAATATTCTGGCTTTATGAATTAGGGAGGAAGTTCAAAAGGTGAACTGCTTAAAGAGATACCTATGAAGTGAAAGTTTGAAATTTATCTCTGTAGGCATAGATCAATTTGAATGATTTTGAAATTGAGTTTCCCCTCTCACACCCCCTTGGTATTCATGTGTGAAAATACTACCCCGCCCATGCCTTTTTACTGCAACTTTAAAAATAAGAATTACAAATATTATTTTTCCATATTTGTGCTAGAGGAGTTTTTTTTTAAAGCATAATATTTTTTAAAGTGGGAAACAATATTTTTTTTAGTAATATAACATTTCAATAAATTTAATTTAACATAACATAACTTTCATAATAAAAACTTGAATTAATTTAAAAGTGAGTTGCCCATATAAGTGATCATGAACGATAATACTACTTCTTGACTTTTTCCTCCAAATTAAAACCTAACTTTATAAATAAATGTTGTTGTATTTGTAACATCTACCAATTTATTTTCCATAATGAGTTAACACATTACTTATTATTCTATTGTTGGATACCTTATTCTTTACATTTCTAGAAGAAATTTTTTCTTCTTCAAAGAAAATATTTTCTTTCCTAGATAATATTTTCTCATTGACTAAACTATACATTTTTTTAATGTCAAATTATCTGATATTTTAATACATGCTAGACTATTATTGATAGAAGGTTATCTACCTTCACGCTTTCTACGAACTGTTTATCTAATACTTTTTATAACTGAGTTCTTTTATATTATTACGAATAATTGTTTTTAAATTTTTAAACAACCAAACATAGTTTAAGAAAGTCAATTGTTAAAATATTTAGAAAGCCATAACTTTTTAGCTAACATTTTTTAAAATACAAAAAAAATCAATTAAAACCTTTCTGACTACATTTATTATTTTTATATGTTGCATTATTTTGAAGGAAAAAATATTTTACTAAAAAAACTATTGAACATTTTATCATTCACTTGCTAACACACATTCTCATTCTCATTACTTAATAGAAATTACATACCATATTTCTCCCTTATAGGAGAATACATACCACAAATCTCCATGAACCAAAAGGAGATTTCAAAAACTACCTTGCCACAAAAGTTACCATATTTCTCCATAACCCAAAAGGAGATTTACTTAGGCTGATGCCTCAACCCACAAACAAACATTAAACTACTAATACCCAATTCAACAGTACTAACAAAACATAAAGATTGAAAATACACTACCAACACAGCCACAAAAGATTGTGATAAAAAACTTCAAAACATATAAAACACTTCACATAACCTCCTACTAAACATCTTTTGGTTTCACACGCTTAGCATCCTTCTCATCTTCATTTTTAGCAAACTCTTCCATCAAATTGCGTTTCACCTCAGTACAAACATCAGTTGAAAATGACTTCACTTTCTCAGCCTTCAGTGGAGCTTGATTTCCAACAACACCTCCATTATCCTCAATTTCCACATCATTCAAACTATGTATGTCACAATATTCACCAATAAGATCTATATCCACAGTCATTTTCATTACAGTAAAGGACCCAAGGTTAACTCCAGTAGAAAAGTCCTTCACATTTACTTTGAATAAACCTTTGCAACCAAGAATCCTTAAAATTGAAGCTGGAATAACCTACAAAAAAAATTAAGGATAACAACTGTAGTTAACATCATGATGTTTATATTTGTTATTTTATGTTTCATACATTATTACTTTTAATTAGAAACTATTGTTACCTTTCCATCAGAATTGGATCGTAAATCACCAGCAGTTCTACCCAACAGAGAATAGCACTCTTTGTCCCACAAAATAAAGGTAGCCATACCCCTTTTATCCGCCACCCGAACCTAAATTCTATACTTTAAGTAACCCACGGGACCAGTGTTGTCACATGTTACACAATAGAAAGTAGAACCAGCAGGAGCCATCTTCTTTAAACATCTTTTGCAAGAGACGTAAAACCAATCTACCATCGGATCTATGGCAACCACTTTGCAGTAAATCCAGAAATGTTCAATCTGGAATAATAATTTAAATTGTGAAGGAAAAAAATTTAATCATGCAGGAAAATATTAACAATATTTAAAGTAATTACCTCATGAACTCTGACCAAACGGTCAAGAGTGAGAATTTTGTCCCTCGACATCTCTAGCTCCTCTCTTATACTCATGATAGATGGCATAGCGAAGTTTGTCACATGAATATCATTATTGCCCTCAAGTACCAGCCTATAAATGGAACCATTTTATCTAATTGAAATGCCATATTTTTAAAATTTTCAAATTAACAGTTTCGAAATTAATTATAATTACTAACCCTCTATGAAAGTCTTCAATTTCACGAGCATTGTTACTGAAAAGAACCTTTGACACATTGAAAGTGTTGCATAATCGAACCTCACCTCGAAACATTTTTATCTTACACAGTTGTATTATAACGACAATTGGTCCTTCATTACCTTCTATATGGTTAAGAAGCAAGTCCGCATGTTGTCCCCAAAGAGTGCATGTTAGCACATTTCCCCTACAATTTTAGAGAGTACATTACAAATGTTACAAAACAATAATATAAAATCATATAAAATAAAATAAATTAAATTTTTTAATACTTACTATAAATTTTTAAGAGTTATATCCAGCATCGACGTCTCCCTACCTTGAACCTCACGGATCTGTTTTGCACTTGAGCTAGATAGCCTCCCAATGACATCTACAATCAAATCAACAGTTAATTATAAAAATATATGTACATTTGAAGTAAGAAATCAAATAAATTGTAATGTTAAATTGTAGTACCAATAAGAAGATCCTCATTGAAGTTTTCCCACATGGAAAGGTCGTCATACATTTTGAATTCGAACACATTTCTTGGGAAATTTGGATCAAACACTTCACCAACATTAGTCTTAGGGATTAAGATCATCTTATACTCTGCATTAGAAGTCTTTATCTTCATGGTGTTGTTTGTTAGAACAAAGTTCTTTAAAGCATATAGATGTTCTTCCCTAAACATGGCTGCAAATAGAGGTATTAGAGCCCTCTTTATAGAAGCATGTATACGGGCTCCCTGTAAACAAAGGTAAACAGATGTAACTGCAGTTGTTATTTTCCTATCATTTTTGCACAGAAAAAGAAAAAAAATTGAAAACAACATTTACAATAAGAAAGCAAAAAGAATTAACTCACTTCAGCATCATGAAACACACATTCTATGCTGTAGACATTTTTAACATCATCACCGACATGGAGTGAGTAACAGCGGATGAGTCTCACTTTCACTGCCTGGGTAATTTCAGAAGGGTCAAGTTCACAGAACATTTTGAAAAGGGGAGGCATTTTCTCTGTTAATCAAATTGATTTGAAAAGGAAATACAAATTTTGAAAGGAGATAACTCATTTATATAAATTGTAGACAGGAATTACACTTGATTGCAGTGAAACCACTCTCACAGTTGGCCAATAGATGATCAAGCATGGGTGAATGACAGTGGTGGAATACTAAGAGTTGTTTAGTTTGTAAATTTCGAAAATATTACTCATTTTTTTACATTTGGGAATTTATTACTTTTCTCTTAATTATGATAAAGGAATTACCAATGAGACAATGAAAAATGAACTTTTTAATTAATAAATTTAATCTTTTTGAAATATTAAATTTTGTTTCTTGAAGAAATCAAATACAATAAGAGGAACACACAAACTGGACAGTTGTCAAACCGATAAAAAAATGAGTTGTAATGAAATCATGTCTGTTTGATTATAAATTCAGTTGACCATTCTGCCCAAGTTTCTACATTTAGAATATGCAATAGGCGGGAAAACATTTCTGGTATGCTTAGCTGCTTTTATATATATAGAGATTAGATATGAATGATTAAAATTGTATATGGTTTTGGTCAAAAGATTAAGAATGTATTTATATTTACATAATATAATTTTTAGCATTCTTCATATAATTTCTCAAAATTAAACACCATTCTGTATATAAAATAAGACATTTTTGCCCTTTCTTTATTTGTTTTTTCATTTCTATTATATCATTAATCATTTATTTTTTGATTTATACATTTTTATATCTATATATAAAATCAACAAAATTTATATAAAATTTATTTTTTACCAAAAAACGTGGACAAAAATGTTATTTTGCATATTAATTACTTTCTGAAAATCTGCAATAACTACATCATTAGAAGTTACTATAAAAACTCATTCCAAGACTATGTACAATGGCTAAATGAAATAGGGGTTGAAATCAATTTAAGTTAGTTAAAACCTTGCAATGGATGAGTTGAAATGGGGTGATTGAAATGGAAGGTTGAAATATTTCATCCCGTTGAAAGAAGTAGAGATAGTTGTCGGGGGAATAAAAAAAGGGAAGTAAAGAGGCTTTTTTTTAGCAAAGATATTGTTTAATCTAATAGTACTTTGTGGGGGATAATTAAATTGAGCAATTTAACATAAAATTCATTAATTACTTTTTCCATAATCAAGTTGTTTGTGGTTTCTTGACTAGTTAGATTATTAAGGGAAGAGAGATTACCATAAATTGAAAGGTTATAGGGCAATTTTTAAGGACTCCATTCAATTTTTTTTAAAAAAAATCTAATTTATAAAAAAACTAATTAGGTTGTCAATCATTTTTAGTTTTTAACTAGAAAATTTTATATCTTGCCATACATCACACGGGTGATACACTAGTTTAACTAAATTAGACAGCCTCCTTCAAACATATCGAGTTCTGCTTCGTGTTCATAATCATTTCTCCATACATTTAGATGATCGTCGAGTCAATGCTTTGACCGATCGTATTTATTGGTCTTTTTTTTATGTTTGTAATGTATGTAAACTCATTGTTTGTGGATTGTCAACTCCTTATTATTTATAGATGCTAATAAAATTTGTTTGTTTGTTTTAAAAAACTAGTGAGTAACCCGTCAAAATACGACGGGCATAGTGAGGCTAATTATTCAAGACACTTTTCTTTGTCTTTCTTTCATTTGAGATACAGTGAGTCAAATCTTGCGGTTCACTTTCCGGCGTGCAGAGTTACCTTTCATTCTTGGCCTGCCATTGTCCCTCACTTACACAATTTTTTTATCAAAATTCAATCAAGTTAATAAATAAATAATATGCAACGTTTGTATTGAATTAAAAATGTATACTTGATTTACGTAATTTCAATAAATTCCTAGTTGATTAACCCAAAATCAGGAACATAAATTTCTCAAAAAGACGATAGGAGATCCAACGAAAAGTTAATAAACCCAAAATCAGGAAAAATGAAGCTTAAAAACATTGAGAACTCGAACCATTTTCCCCTTTCCTGACTTCATAAGAAATGAAGATTCCTCTTCATTGGCCAGCTCAACTCAAAACCGGTAGGTGGCCTTCAAATATTATGAAAATGAAAATTATGTTTTCTAGTCCAAAGAAAAACCCTTCCTCTTATACATCCCCCCATTCCTTCGCTTATTTCCCACACGCTCTCTCTCTTATTTCCCACATGCTCTCTCTCTCTCTCTCTCTCTCTCTCTCTAACAATCACTCTACTTTCCCAAACTTCACTCCGATCAAACGGTCACTTCCCTAGACGTTCAGGGAATCGTCTCAAAGCTCTCTTCCGATAAAGTCAAACTCTAAGACGTAACTTCTCATCTCTCATTCCTCTGTTTTGTTTTCAATTTTTTATGCTCATTTGATTTAGGGTTTTATTTTGATTATGTGAAATTACTATGAATTAGGGTTTGTTTTAATTTCGTGAAATTACTTTGAATTAAGTTTCATTTTGATTCCGTGAAATTACTTTGAAATTAGGGTTTATTTTTTATTTTATGAAATTACTTTGAATTAGGGTTTATTTTGATTAATGAAATCAAGAGGTGATTGAATTGTTGAATACCTGACTAAGTTTCTTAGTGGTTTTTTTTTCCATTGCAAGAGATTTTGGTCATGTAACTTCTGTCCCTGTCCCCCTGCCCTTCTCTCTCTACATGAAATGTAAAGTTAATAATTTAGTTTCTTGTCCCAACTTGTACATATTTGAAAACTAATAAAGTTCACATTTTTATTTCAGAATAATCAGAAATAAAAAAATATCAATGAAATCACAGTCTATCAAATAATATTTTGTTCAACAATCTCACTCAATCTACTCACGATAATGTCAACCGAGTAAGAAATAGTAAATACTATAAGGGGTATTAAACCACTACATCCTGCTCAATTGTAAAACATAGAATCAAATGTTTGAAATAAAATGCTAATCTCTTCTTATTTCTTTCCTACTTATATAATTTCTCCTGCTTGATTTGCTTGATTTCCTTAGTAAGGGATAGTTGAACCTCCTCATCATTGGATATGTTGTTCAACAAACGCTTTCTTGGAGTTATGGATGTTGAAGAACTGTCTCCCATAGATTCCAAGGGCGTATCCTACATAAAGATAAAGTTAAATAAAATAGTTAAATAACATGTACAATCTAAATAATAATGAAGATTATATAAAATTTAGACGTCGAGTCAATTGCACAAATATTATCAGTCAAGATTGACACATTTTCATCGTAACGAAAATCAAATAAAAAAAGTGCAGTAGAAGATAAATAAATGATCCTTATTTACCTCGTTATTACCGTTCAAGCTGGACATATTTTCATCTCCACGATTTGGTTTGGAAGCCACATCCTGCAACTTAAAACAATTAAAAGTCAAATATATAACATAATATATATAGATAGCTAATATGATGTGGTTTAAACTTACATCGAAATTTATGAGTGATAAAAAATGCGTCATGATGTTGGTATCCTCTGTTACTCGCTTTCACTGTGAAACTTCGTTTCTCGTCGGAGGTATCTTTAGTTCTTTGGTCTATACTTTCAAACATTTCCCGTAATACAGATAATGGGATATACTCCATCTGACTGTTATCTATGGTAACTTCGAATTTAAGTAAGTATAATTACTAATTACTAATTAATATTAATAATTAATTTTAAACATGGATGACGAATGAGTAGGAGCCACATGAAATTTCTCATTTTTATTTCAGAATAATCAGAAATAAAAAAATATCAATGAAATCACAGTCTATCAAATAATATTTTGTTCAACAATCTCACTCAATCTACTCACGATAATGTCAACCGGGTAAGAAATAGTAAATACTATAAGGGGTATTAAACCAATACATCCTGCTCAATTGTAAAACATAGAATCAAATGTTTGAAATAAAATGCTAATCTCATCTTATTTCTTTCCTACTTATATAATTTCTCCTTCTTGATTTGCTTGATTCCCTTAGTAACGAATAGTTGAACCTCCTCATCATTGGATATGTTGTTCAACAAACGCTTTCTTGGAGTTATGGATGTTGAAGAACTATCTCCCATAGATTTCAAGGGCGTATCCTACATAAAGATAAAGTTAAATAAAATAGTTAAATAACATGTACAATCTAAATAATAATGAAGATTATATAAAATTTAGATGTCGAGTCAATTGCACAAATATTATCAGTCAAGATTGACACATTTTCATCGTAACGAAAATCAAATAAAAAAAGTGTAGTAGAAGATAAATAAATGATCCTTAGGAATTTACCTCGTTATTATCGTTCAAGCTGGAAATATTTTCATCTCCATGATTTGGTTTGGAAGCAACATCCTGCAACTTAAAACAATTAAAAGTCAAATATATAACATAATATATATAGATAGCTAATGTGATGTGGTTTATATTTACATCGGAATTTATGAGTGATAAACAATGCGTCATGATGTTGGTATCCTCTGTTACTGGCTTCACTGTGAAACTTCGTTTCTCGTCAGAGGTATCTTTAGTTCTTTGGTCTATACTTTCAAACATTTCCCGTAATACAGATAATGGGATATACTCCATTTGACTGTTATCTATGGTAACTTCGAATTTAAGTAAGTATAATTACTAATTACTAATTAATATTAATAATTAATTTTAAACATGGATGACGAATGAGTAGGAGCCACGTGAAATTTCACGTCATAATTTCACGTGGTAGGCTGTGTGAACTCCATTTTCTTCCGTTTTAATATATTATATTATATAGATGTGATTAAATTTTAACTCCAGATTTTAAATAATTTTACTATTCTTTCTTTACCCGTTTCCTACTTGTTTAATTTTAATATGAAATTCAAAATTTAATATTTTAGGAATTGCTTATGATTTGACTTTTGTATGGAAATCAAAGAGAAAATTTGATTGGATTTAAATTTTAAATTAATACCACTTTCAAACATTTTTCGTAGTACAGATAATGGGATATGACTGTTATCTATGGAAACTTTGAATTTTAGTAAGCATAATTACTAATTACTAATTAATTTTAAACACAGATGACGAATGAAAAGGAGCCACATGGAATTCCACGTCATAATTCCACATGGCAGGTTGTGTGAACTCCATTTTCTTTTGTTTTAATATATTATATGGACGTGATTGAATTTTAACTTCGAATTTCAAATAATTTTACAAATCTTTCTTTACCCGTTTCCTTCTTGTTTAAGTTTAATATGAAATTCAAAATTTAATACTTTAGGAATAGCTTATGATTTGACTTTTGTATGGAAATCAAAGAGAAAAGTTGATTGAATTTAAATTTCAAATTAATACCACTTTCAAACATTGCCCGTAATACAGATAATGAGATATATTTCATTTGACTGTTATCTATGGTAACTTCGAATTTAAGTGAGTGTAATTAATAATTACTAATTACTAATTACCATTACTAATTAATTTTAAACATGAATGATGAATGAGAAGGAGCCATATGGAATTCCACATCATAATTTCACGTGACAGGCTGTGTGAACTCCATTTTCTTCTGTTTTAATATATTATATAAATTATATTATATAGATAGATATATTATATAGATGTGATTAAATTTTAACTTTGGATTTCAAATAATTTTACAATTCTTTCTTTGCCTGTTTTCTACTTGTTTAAGTTTAATATGAAATTCAAAATTTAATATTTTAGGAATGGCTTATGATTTGACTATTGAGTGTTTGGTGAAAGATTTTCCGTGCAATTTTTATGTGAATGTGAGTTTGAAGAATGTCGGGTATTGAGAAGTTACCAAATACAAGGGTCCTCATTCTTGCTTGGGAACAGAAATTAGCCAAGATCATCAAAACCTAGATGCTAAGTTCATAGGGCAAGAAGTTTTGGAACTGGTTAAGGCTGATCCCGAGTTGAAGATTGCACTAGTGAAGGCGACAATAAAAGAATCCCATGGAAAGGATGTTTCATATAGAAAGGCATGGTGTGGCAAATAAAAAGCTATTACAGAGGCATATGGAGACTGGGAATAATCTTACATAAGATTGCCACGTTTGTTAGCAGCCATCCAAAAGTGGAACCTGTAGACACCCCATTCTGAACCAATAATTCATGATTACACTACTCTTCGCCTCTCTTTTATTTTTTGATGAAAGCATATCAGTTTCGTCATGTTTCGTTAAGTTTCTAACTAACCTCGTTAGTTTTGGACCTAATTGACTAACGGAATAACTGAAGAGGACAAAATAGTCAACCAACTAGTTGTCCCGCGCGGAACAGGCGTGTCTCGCGTGAGACAACCCCTCTGCAGGATGTGCAGAATCACTTTCTTTCTCCGTTTCAAACTCTTTTCTTGATAAACATCATCCAATCTGGGTATCCAATCATATCTGAGTTCTGGAACCTTCCTAGGGTAATTTCCCTCTCCACCTTTACCTCTCCAACCTCCTATAAATACTTGATGGCATTCAGTATTTCAGAGGTCCCCGATCCACGATCGAAAAGACATAACACACACAATTTGTTGGTTTCTCTCCTTGAAAGATTCCTTCAAATCACTCACATACAACTCCTGAATTCGTCCATCAACCACGTTGATTGACGAACATCAACGCTCAAGCCTAACACCAAGGCGAAGCTCTGCCCAAATCACTTCTCGACCGAGAAGACATCTTAGAACCACGTTCTAAAACCAAATACTCCCCAAATACAAGGTAAATTCCTATCTTTTTACAATTCTTCTTCTCAACCCCTTTATTGCTTTTAGAGTAGTGTAATCCCATCAAAAGGGTTAGCCTAGAGTCCATTCAATCAATGGAGGCGATCTCGAAGCATACAACTCGACATTCCTAATTAAGAAATTAATTAGGGTTTGCTTGTTTATTGATTTGATTGATAATACTCAATTGGCAATACCGATCTTCGGATTGGGTGGAATGGGTGCTCATCGACCTTCCCATTACATAACTTAACCCCCAAACCCTCAAATCTCTTTAAAATCGAAAAAAGGTTTTTTCTTATTGTTTTCCTAAATAAATAATAAGTGGCGACTCTGTTATTCGATAAAAATATCAACGAAAAACTGTAGCGTTGATATTTTTATCGAATAACAGAGTCGCCACTTATTATTTATTTAGGAAAACAATAAGAAAAAACATTTTTTGATTTTAAAGAGATTTGAGGGTTCGGGGGTTAAGTTATAGAATGGGAAAGTCGAGGAGCACCCATTCCACCCAATCCGAAGATCGGTCTTGCCAATTGAGTATTATCAATCAAATCAATAAACAAGCAAACCCTAATTAATTTCTTAATTAGGAATGTCGGGTTGTATGCTTCGAGATTGCCTCCATTGATTGAAGGGACTCTAGGCTAACCCTTTTGATGGGATTACACTACTCTAAAAGCAATAGAGGGGTTGAGAAGAAGAACTGTAAAAAGATAGGAAATTTCCTTGTGTTTAGGTAGTGTTTGGTTTTAGAACGTGGTTCTAAGATGTCTTCTCGGTCGAGAAGTGATTTGGGCAGAGCTTCGCCTTGGTGTTAGGCTTGAGCCTTGATGTTCGTCAATCAACGTGGTTGATGGACGAATTTAGGAGTTGTTTGTGAGTGATTTGAAGGAATCTTTCAAGGAGAGAAACCAACAAATTGTGTGTGTTATGTCTTTTCGATCGTGGATCGGGGATCTCTGAAATACTGAAAGCCGTCATGTATTTATAGGAGGTTGGAGAGGTAAAGGTGGAGAGGGAAATTACCCTAGGAAGGTTCCAGAACTCAGATATGATTGGATACCCGGATTGGATGATGTTTATCAAGAAAAGAGTTTGAAATGGAGAAGGAAAGTGATTCTGCACATCCTGCAGAGGGGTTGTCTCGCGCGAGACACGCCTGTTCCGCGTGGGACAACTAGTCGGTTGACTATTTTGTCCTCTTCAGTTATTCTGTTAGTCAGTTAGGTCCAAAACTAACGAGGTTAGTTAGAAACCTAACGAAACATTATGAAACTGATATGCTTTCATCAAAACATAAAAGAGAGACGAAGAGTAGTGTAATCATGAATTATTGGTTCAGAATGGGGTGTCTACAGAGCCCTCGGCGACAAGACTTATGGAAGAAGTCATGTCTTCGATAGAAAAGACATCATTCTGAACATCGAGATGGTCGTGCCGCACGGCTGCCTACGTATCTCTATCGGAGAATCAGACCAAAATGTAGTTCGACTCTAAAACACTAAAAAGGCTATTTTAGCTATTTTGAAAAGCATTTTGGAAAAACCAATTTTTGAAAGAAAAGGTAAGATCGTACTGAGGAATCAAGGACTTGACCCAATTCTGATGATACCCAGTTTGTTAATGAAGTTGTTGAAGTGCGCAGCCCGAGGTTATTGACGCTGCCGTTGTTGCCGAGGTCACGGACTTTATTGTCATTTCTGTCATCACAGACTTTATTGTGGTTACCGAGGTCACGGACTTGAAGTTTGTTGCGGTCGCAGAATTTGTTGATGTTGCCGAAGTCACGGACTTGAAGTTTGCTGCCGTCACAGACTTTGTTGATGTTGCCGAGGTCACGGACTTGAAGTTTGCTGCCGTCACAGTCTTTGAAGTTGTCGGTTGAGGTGGAGGCTCTGTCGGCTCCTGTAATGCAAGGATATATGCATGCTGGTCTTGGATGGACCCGAAAGATTCTTACCTTTTTGCACCTGTTATCACATAAAGATTCCAAATAGATTTTTTTTTCAGATTTTAGTTGTTCAACTGGACTTACGTGGTGGTGTCCACGTCTGTTCGTGCAAATGGCCGGTTGGTCATTTTGGTGGTGAGTTTATGGATGAGTATATGGTATATGGATATGTAGGGACATTTGTATGGATGTATATTTGAGATGGGTGAACTATAGGAGTGAACTTGTGTTTGACAAGTTGGGACCAAATCAGGTTTATGCAGAATCTGTTGCTAGTCAGAGAGGCTGTATTGTTGTAGAATTTCGATGAGTATCCTTGTGTGAACACATCTAGGCCTGTCGAGAATATTCATTCTTACTTCTCCTTTGAATCGTGTCTCTAGGAGGCAAACGACTGTCGTAATGGCTCTATGTCCAAGGCCCTTTGTTGTCTCAAGCCCCAAGTTGCTTGCAAGTGGTAGATGACTTTGTGAACAGGCTTGTGAGTCTGCTCTCTTGATTTGAAGACAATCGAAGAAGACTCTCCTTTTTTATTTGATTTGAAGAGGATCAAATGATTTTTGATGAAGAAGGTTGAAGAATACTCTCCCTTTGTCCTTGATTTATTTTTTTCTTAGTGATGCACCCTAGTTTTTGCCTAGACCGCCCTTTCGGGTTTTCAATCTAGCGGGCATCTCTTTTGCGTCTCTTTTTTTTTCTTTTTTTTTCTTTGAAAATAGTATGTTAACTCGAAGAGAACTCAGAGGAGAGAATCTTATTGAGGAGAGAGATATGAGATCTCAAGTTAGTTGAGGAGAGACATACTCTATTCTTTGGAAGGTGATCCAAGCATTGACTCTTTGGAGAAGTGTATTCTCTATTGATGAGAGTGAGAAGCAAAGAGAAAAGCTCCTAATACAGATTTGATTATATTGAAGAGTTGAAGTAGAGTTTGACTGGGGGAGGAAAGGTTAGGAAGCCCCAGTTTTGATGCTTGGATTTCAAGAGTGTGTATGAGAGTGGCTAACAAGAAGCCCCTAGATTCAACAAGAAATGCTACTTGGCTCAAGGATCTAGAAAATTTGTTCTACCTTTTAATGAACCGTGCATCACCTAGAAATTTCTAAATAAGTTTGAGGAGAAAGCCAATCATTAGTATGACTTAAGGGTAAACATTTTTCATGATACTGAAAGTCTTCTTCACTTGATGTAAGAGTATGTTGAGTAATCTTCATTTCTTTTGTTGGTATCACTTGACTCCTCTCCTTCGTGGGAGAGTCCTTCATGCATTTGAAGTTTCATCTTTGCTGTGGGGGTGATGAAAGCTTGAGAGAGTTTTTTTTTTCATACTCTCAAAGCATTGAATTGAGTAGCCCCACTTTTCTTGAAATGAAGGTTGACATCAGCACCTTTGGCTCTCTTCAGTTGTTGACTTTTGACTTTCAGTAGGGGTAATGTTTAGCCCTTAAGCTTCCTAAGGATAACTTTCTTATTAAATTCGCTTAGAAGTCTCTATTTTCGCGATGATTTAGGGAATGGAGGGTCCATTATTTTGTATGAATTAAATGATATTCATGAGGTAGAACAACCTTAGGGAAAATGTTTAGGAAAAGAAATGACTTTGATTAATCGAAGAAATTAAAACAGACTTGATAGTTTAGATGACACAAACTAGAGGAGGTGAGAAGTACTAGAAAGACAGAACGACCCTTCGAGTTCATACTTGGAAATTTAAAACCTAATCTACTTTTATCAAAGGAGAAAGGGAGAGGATAGTTGCAGCCCCAAAGTGGTAAGTGTAGATTTCTTCTCGGAGCTTCATCTTCTTCATGGATTATGAGGGAGAGGATTCTTGATGACGTTGGGACGTTCTAGATCTCCATTGTCAAAGAGGTCTTGGATGATGTCCTTCAAGTGGTGGCAAGTGTTGGTGTCGTGGCCGGTGAAGTTGTGGTACTTACAGAATAAGTGATGAAAATGATTAGGACCCGTATCCTTAGGAGGACCACCTTCCCTTGGTTTGATCTTTTCATTCTTGACAAGCACATCGAAGAGTTCTTCTTGAGTGATTCCTTCAAATTTGTCATAGTGCCTCTTTTTCTTTTCGGGAGGGGGAACAGCGGAATACTTGCCGGTTTTGGGACGGTTGAATGCAATTGCGTTGACCAAAGTATCCTTACTTGTGGTCGGTTTGTTGAAGCGGAAAGTACTTTCTTTCTTTTTACTTTTGAGGAAGTCATCAATTCTAATTCCGGACTCATGGAGTTCAATGAAGCTAGGAAAGTAATTGCCGGCGAGCTTCTCTTGAAATTCATCACGGAGGCATTGAAGGAAGATGTGGATTTGTTCTTTGAGAGTAGGTCTTTAGACAATTTCAGTAAGTTTGAGTCTCCACCTTCTAGCAAATTCAGCAAAGGACTCATTGGCATGTTGCTTGGTTTGTTCAAGATCCCTCCTAGTAGGACGGTAAGTGGAGTTGTCTTCGATCTGCCTTTGGAAGACTAAACATGCAGACGACCAATCAAGCCTTGTAGTCATAGGAAGAGACATGTACCAGTCCCTTGCAGCACCCTCCAAGGTTTGAGGAAAGCATTGGGCCAAGATTGTGTTATCAACGCCCATTGGAAACATAGCCCAAGTGTAGGTCTCAACATGAGCTCGAGGACAAGTAGTACCATTAAACTTGGCAATGTCGGGTGTCTTGTACTTGTGAGGAAACTTGGTGATGGATTGTTGAAGAGTATCGGGATCAAATGGAACGAATGACCCTTTTGAAGTGTCATAGGTTGCAAGTTTCTTCTCAAGGTAGTTCTTAGTAACATGGTCACCAAGTTTAGTAGTTTCGTCGCTACCCTCCTTTTTGGTCTTAGTACTCTTGGAGACATGTTCCTCATCATCGGAGGAGGATGAGGAAGAGGATGAATCGGATTCTTCCTTTTTCTTGTTTGAATTTTTAGTTTTCTTATTCCTTTGGGTGTAGGATTCCTCTTCATCGGAGAAGGATTCCACTTTCTGCTTTTGTTTTCTTCCTTTCTTAACTTTCATGTCATGGAGCTCTTGCATGATGGCGGCCATTTGGGTGTTTTGCTCATCAATTTTCTTACTTTGTTCATCCAACCTAAGCATGACTTCGATGAGTTCGGCCTTAGCTTCCTTGATTTCGGCCTCGGTGGTAGAAGGAGAAGCAGACATCGTGTCGAGCTTTAGCGAAGAACCTAGATGTGTAGCAACCTTGTTAAACCATGATCAACAAGTCGGCTGAATAGGGTGTATGAAGGCTTTGAAGGTTTGAAGGTTTTGGCCAAAACACGAAAAGACCGAACACTTGTCTCGCACGGGACAAGCAGTCTCGCGCGAGACAACACCATGGGAAGTCACAATTTTTTGATTTTAATTCTAATTTTGGTCGGACGGAAAATCCGTTTTGGGGGTTTCTAATATTCAAAATCCAAACCTGGGGACCTAGGGGTCGAAGTCATCTCAAGTAACATCGATTTTTGTGCAATAATTTTGGTGAGAAATTTTTCTCTTTTTAGGGGCAAATCTGAAGGGACAACCATAGGGACGTTTCCGAAGGGACAAATCCGAAGCGGCATTTTATTGATTTCTTTTCCATGGCTTATTGCACAAAAAATGATCTTGACAAGAGATTATAAAGACTCCAAGATCAAACCGACCGGTCACTGAGTGTCTTAAAAAGTCAATCTACATGATATGTGGCGATGCAGGGCTGGAAGGCTAGGCTCCCCGCGATATGACAATCTAGATGGATTGAATATGCAGAGTGGGATAATCCAACTTCGGAGAGACCGGCGACTAGGTGGTTACTGTCATCCGTCCTTAGTGTGGGTCCCGAGTTTATCAAGGGTATGTAGTGCAATGACAGATATAATATGAGTACGCGTGTGTGATAGTTCAATCTAGGTGATAGAGTAAAACAAAAAGTTTTATTTTTGAAAACTTAAGAAAAACAGATAGTGGCCGTACCAAGTGGTTGCCTACGTTTCTTCCAAATTAGGAAGACTTAGGCCGTCGTAGTTCCACTTAAAGGAGAGAGAGCGAGAGAATAAATAAACTAATTTATTACAAAACTCGAGTCAACCGATGACCGGTAAAAATTAAAATAATTCAATCTCACTCAATTATAAAATTCAAGTAATTAATAATTACTCTACCCTGCAAAATAAAGTTAGCACAAGCAAAATAGAAATAATAATTTATTTTAATTTTTCTGATTTTTTAAAAACTTTTTCTATAAGTTTTTTTTTATTGTAGTCAACTTTCGAAGAAAGTCAACTGTCAAAAGGTTTTGTTCAAAACAGGTTTCAAGGAAAAAGAAAAGTAATCATTGATGAATGAACCATTCTTAACCCTTTTATTTATTTTTTGTTTTTTTTGCAACAACTCCATATTTTCGGCGGCTGACTTCCTGAAACAATGTCTCGCGCGGGACAAGCTTGTCTCGCGCTGGACAAGCATTCGGACAAAATAATTTTTTTTGACGAAAACAGTACAGAAAAATTCGAAAAAATTCAGAAAAATCAAAATTTTTGCAGAAAAATAAAAAAATTGATAATACACAATTGTAACGCAAGTCTAACCCTCTTAATTAATCATCCCCAGCGGAGTCGCCAAAATTGTAGCGTTGATATTTTTATCAAATAACAGAGTCGCCACTTATTATTTATTTAGGAAAACAATAAGAAAAAATCTTTTTTTTTATTTTAAAGAGATTTGAGGATTCGGGGGTTAAGTTATGGAATAGGAAGGTCAAGGAGCACCAATTCCACCCAATCCGAAGATCGGTCTTGCCAATTGAGTATTATCAATAAACAAGCAAACCCTAATTAATTTCTTAATTAGGAATGTCGGGTTGTATGCTTCGAGATCGCCTCCATTGATTGAAGGGACTCTAGGCTAACCCTTTTGATAGGATTACACTACTCTAAAAGCAATAGAAGGGTTGAGAAGAAGAATTGTAAAAAGATAGGAATTTACCTTGTGTTTAGGGAGTGTTTGGTTTTAGAACGTGGTTCTAAGATGTCTTCTCGGTCGAGAAGTGATTTGGGCAGAGCTTCGCCTTGGTGTTAGGCTTGAGCCTTGATGTTCGTCAATCAACGTTGTTGATGGACGAATTTAGGAGTTGTTTGTGAGTGATTTGAAGGAATCTTTCAAGGAGAGAAACCAACAAATTATGTGTGTTATGTCTTTTCGATCGTGGATCGGGGACCTCTGAAATACTGAAAGCCATCAAATATTTATAGGAGGTTGGAGAGGTAAAGGTGGAGAGGGAAATTGCCCTAGGAAGGTTCCAGAACTCAGATATGATTGGATACCCGAATTGGATGATGTTTATCAAGAAAAGAGTTTGAAACGGAGAAGGAAAGTGATTCTGCACATCCTGCATAGGGGTTGTCTCGCGCGAGATAGGCCTGTTCCGCGCGGGACAACTAGTCGGTTGACTATTTTGTCCTCTTCAGTTATTCCGTTAGTCAGTTAGGTTCAAAACTAACGAGGTTAGTTAGAAACTTAACGAAACATGACGAAACTGATATGCTTTCATCAAAACATAATAGAGAGACTAAGAGTAGTGTAATCATGAATTATTGGTTCAGAATGGGGTGTCTACAGAACCCTGGAACCATTGTAAAGCATTCTGATCCTCCTCCTCCCGGTGCTTTAGGTATGTTTGATCGTGTGTTCTGGACATTTGGCACTTGTGTGGAAGCATTCTCTCATTGTCGTCCTGTTATTTATGTTGATTGAACATTCCTGCATGGAAGATATAGAGGGGTTATTATTATTGCCATGGGTGTTGACGCAAATGATAATCTACTTCCTCTCGCATTCGCTATTGTTGAAAAAGAGGACTATCGAAACTGGTGTTGGTTTCTGCATCTTCTTTGCAAAATTATTGTTAAGGGTCGTGAAGTTTGCTTGATATCTGATCGACATAATGGCATCCTTTCCACGGTTGGAGACAATGCCAACTGGCCACGAAATGTTGTCCACAGATGGTGCATGTTGCACTTGCGAGCTAATTTTCTTAAAGCTCACAAGGGCGTTGGATTGAAAGATCTTTTTTGGCGTTTTGTTAGCACCACCCAAGATAGAAAGCTTAAATGCTATATGAGGCAAATTCATATCATCAACCCTGAGGCATCTAAATGGTTTGAGCACTTGGATGCTAGAAAGTGGACAATGGCTCACGATGGTGGATATAGGTACGACATTAAGACTACTAATTTATCTGAAGTTTTTAATGGCGTTATGAAAGGAGCCCGGGGGATGCCTATTTCAGCAGTTGTTGAGACCTCATTCTATAGGTGTGTGGCATATAGGGCTGTTACACAAAATGAGCCGGCTCGAGCTCGGCTCGGGCTCGGCTCGAAAAAAGCTCGATTTTGAGTGGGCTCGAGTTGAACTCGAGCTCGAACCGATTTTTAAGCTCGTCATTTTTTCGAGCTCGGCTCATGTTCGGCTCGTATGTTCGACGAGCTCTGTTCGAGATCGACTCGTTTGAGCTCGACTCGGGCTCGGCTCGTTAAAAGCTCGAATGATTTTAATATATATATATATATATATATATATATATATATATATATATATATATATATATATATATATATATATATATATATATATATATATATATATATATATATATATAAGCTCGTTTAGGCTCGAGTTCGATTATAACACGAATTATGGATCGATAAAGCTCGTTTAATTTCAGATTTTTTTCAAAAAATAAGTCGAAGCTCGAGCTCGGCTCGTTAATACTCGAGTTCGAGCAGCTCGCGAAAATCTGGCGAGCCGGTTCGCGAAAAGCTCGAAACTTGATTCGAGCCGAGCTCGAACAAGAATTCTGGGCTCGAGCTCGAGAAAAGCTCGAGCTCGTTTAAAAGTTAACGAGCTTGAGATCGAAACATCAAAAGCTCGGCTCGGCTCATTTACAGCCCTAGTGGCATACTTTCAAGATAGACTCACTAAAGCAATTAGTGCTTTAGGGGGAGATCCTAATGGCATCCCACCACCAAATGCCACGCTACAATTCAGTGAGAGAATCGATCGAATATATCGATACAACTTGACTAAGGCTGGGTATCATCACGTCACAGGGTTTAATACTACATCTGTGGGTGTTTATAGTGTGACGACCAGGGTACGTGGTGATAAAGGTTGACACATTCAAGTTGTGAGATTGGATGATCGAACATGCACTTGTGGCAAATAGATGCAATATCATTACCCTTGTTCGCATGTTCTTGCATGTTTCAAAACGTAAAATGTCGATGGTATGAGTTATATTCATCCTTTTTACAACCTTGGCTCGTACTACAAGACGTGGAGTTGCTCTTTTCATCCAATCTACGACGAGGCCTATTGGAATGTAGATCATATTGTCCCACGTTTTTACCCTAACCCGGACCATCGACGTGACCAGAAGCAAGGGAGACCCAAGTCAAGGCGACTGAGAAACTCTATGGATTGCCAAGTTGCAAAAAAAAAAATAGAATCGTTGTGGGATTTGCAAGGTAGAAGGTCACACGCAAAGGAGGTGTCCAACTCTTAAGCATTAAGAGTTAATTGTTATTTGTATTTTTATTTCTTAAATTAAGTACTTTGAACTTTTAAGTATTGTTGTTTTATTCGAACTTGTAATATATTGAACTTGTAATATATTCAACTCTTGGTGGAGTATGTCATCAAATATAGTTGTAGTTGTGGAACTTGAAACGACCAAATGGGCCAAAACGAGTGTTGTTTTGGTATTTTAGTAGAATTAGAGGAGTTGATTATTTGGCAATGTTCATACAAATGGGGCGACCGTGCGATTTCATGCGCACGATCATGCGAAGTTGCTGGAAAAAAGGGGCGACCGCGCTCTAAAGAGGGGCGATCGCACCCTCAAGAGGGGCGATCACACCATTAAGCGGGGAGACCGCACCCCAGAGAAAAAGAAGGCGTACGTACGTTATTGACTATACGTTGTTGACTAATTGGAGGTTTGGATGAGATTAATTATTTTGGGTTAAAGTATTGTTCCTTCGTCTCGCATTATAAATACATCATATTGTAGCAAATAATTTATAAAAAAACTGAAATAACATTAAAATAAATAGTTCAAATTTGTGATCACATCCCGACCACATAGGATAGAAATACAAGTTCAACAACTATTACATTAATCAAACAAAATATTTAGTAACCACTTCCAGGTGACATGAAAAACCCCTTCATGGAAAATCAGATGGGATGAAATCCTTATGGAATGCCTGCAATGCAAATAAACTAATGTCATTTGTTGAACAATCACTCACTCATAGTAGGATCCTAACAATTTTACCTTAAATACATTGGGGAGTGTGATGTTAAGATAATATGCTTTACGTGAGGGGGAGAAAACAACAACCTAAAAATTACAAAACAACATGATTAGATGGCAATATTAATACTAGGTTCCAGTTGTTGCATTTTTAATACATCACATCTGATGAAGTATCATAACAGAACCAACAGATATGTCATTTGTGAACTCACTCTCAGTAAGCAGCTTATGATGAATTGAAACAACTATTGTTCCCGTAGGGTCCTATCAAATTTACCTTAATTAGTAAGATAAGACACATACTAATCATGCTAGAAAACATACAAAACTCATATGATAACCTTCAAAGTCACCATAGCGTCACCAAATTCATTTCGTGTGATGGTCTTGACAACAGCAACAACAACATTAATCGTATCAAAATTGATACATCCACCCTTGATAGTATTCAAAGGGGTAGCATGAATCATACCATCGCCATTGAGTAGTTCAAGTGCGGAGAGCCAAGGACTGCATTGGAAATCTTTATCCTCCACGGATTTTCAATCGCTCTCCGTACATACTCTTGGGTCACAATTAGAGGTTCCTGAGAGGAAACGCTCTGACGATCGAGGTTTCTCTGGCGTATAGCGGCCTGCACGACACCAGCGGGACTAGGAATCAGACACTCTGAAGAGGGTTGAGAGAGATTTATTTGAGAGAGGTGAGAGGGTTGAGGGGCAGATGTTTGGCCGGAAGAATGAGGACGGAGATTAGAATGGCGGGGGAGTCTACGATCCATTTTTGGGTTTTGTATGAAGCAGGTTATAATGAAACTGGTCCTTTCTTTTAAAGCGGAAATTCAGATTTGATAAAACCGGCATCGGCAGTGCCTGATTTGTAAGTTAAGATAAATTCGGCATTGGCAGTGCCGGATTTGTCAGTTAAGATAAGATCGGCATTGACAGTGCCGGATTTGAATGTATATTTAGTATTATATCGTTTTTTTTTTCTAAATAAATATTTAATTTTGTTTATAAAATATTTGCTTTTATATAATTTACTAGCACAAATGCATATAGTTTGGAGCCAAATAAAAAGAGTGTTTATTGAAATTTGGTAAAACATTAAGAAGGGGCAGTGAAATAAATTATAAGGTTAATTTATTTTTAACAATAAATAAGATTGATAATCGCAAAATACATATAACATATTACAGTACGCAAAATACAGATAACATATTACTATAGAGTAATAGACCCACGTTAATTCGCTTTGTGCATCATCTAAGGCACCACAACAATATTAACTGAGATATTTGTATTTTATTTTTTTCTAAAATAGAATATCGACCTTATTTCACTATCTATGTCTATTTTCTTTGAAAGAAAAATAAATTCCAAAATAATAATAATAGAAGGTAGGTGTCTCTACATGTATAGAATTATTTAGGTTGAGAGGTTCGATCCCTTTACAGAAAGGATGGCATTTTAGTTTGGAGCCAAATTAAGTCCTTTTCTCAACTCACAAGACTTCCAAAATAGGACCATTTTGAACCTTTTTTTGCCAATAAATAAAAAAGTATAATTAAACAATAATAAATGTTTAGAACTCGCAGAAATCATAGCATAAGTATAATTACATCAAGATTCGGATAATTAAAGAAGTAATTAACCAATAACAAAGAAATTAACAACGAGTTTCAAAATTTAACAAACAGATTCACTATTCAATACTGGTCATCATGGCTCGAGCCACCTCCCGGTGCTGGTGGCATCCGTTCGAGTAGAGTCTGGAGCAACCGAGTCTGCTCCTCTGACTGAAAAGTCTGTTATGCCCTCCAAGCCTGGGCCGCCTCAATCTCCGCATCCACGCGGGTGGATAGCTGTCCAAAATCTCCCCTCAGATCTCTAATTTGACTTTCCAGGGAGCCAACCTGCTGTGACAGAAAATAAGCACCCTCGGTCGGGTCTACTCACCATTCCTCAGCCTCATCCTCCTCCTCCTCATCATCATCTTTAACCTGACGTCCCCTAGATGACCCCGCACCTCTTTTTTCATTCTGACATTTAGTGGTGAGGGTGAACTTGTTGATCTTAGGACCTTTTCTAATGTCCTTGTTCACTCGGGTCACGTTGAATCCCGCTCTCCCTATCAGGGCTGTGATCAACAACGGGAAATTGTAGTTGGTATTGGCCATACCCTTAGCTGTGTGCCATATCTCATTAGAAATTATTTTCCCGAAGTCAATTTTTTTCCTTGAACAATCATGTGCATCAGAAATGCACGCCTCCAATTCACCTCATTAAAATGCGAGGAAGGGAGAATCCTCTCACAAATAAATCTATGAATCACCTTCAACCAATCATCCATGTCCCGGGACTTCATAATAGTCCCCTTCTTCACAAAATTCGGGTCAATTTCCCCGAAAGTCGGAGCTAGCACATACAGATTCTCCTTATAATTCATCCCAATCCTCTCCATCTCTTTCGTATATTCACACCCATGCTCCTCCATGTCGGAGGCTAACCCGTAATATTGATTAATCACCTCCCTGGAATAGTTTACCTGCACTCCGGTCCCGCACAGACGACACCCCCGAGTTCCCCATTTCAAAAACATTGACATAAAATTATTTTACTAAAAGCCCCACTCCAAAGTTTGTTGGCTTACTCCCCAACTTTTCCCATTTGTATAGGTTAACATAGTTGTCGACATACAAGTCTTCAAAATCAAATTCCCTCTCTGGGTTGAAGGACTTGGATTCGTATAGCTCAAAGAATTGTTGAGCTTTATCCCCAACAAATTTTGTTCTATCAAACGGGGGACCGACGGGAGGGGTGGTAGTGTTTCGTGCTCTTTTCGACATTATAATAGTAAATCAAAACTCAAAAATACAGATTTGAAGCTTACTTGGGAGTGGCCGGAATTATGCCGGAATTTGGTCGGAATTATCGCCTTAAAAATAAAATGCTCACCCTTTGCCTCTTTCAAATACACCTCTTAGCCTTGAATGAAGTTTTGGAACTGATTGGTTGGTTGATTTTGTGATTGAAAGTTGTTGATTTTGTGATTTGAGGGATAAAATTTTAGAGAGAGAGAGAGAGAGAGAGAGAGAGTAGTGGGCGGCTGGGTATGAGAGAAAAGAAGGGTTTGTTTATTTGTTTGAGAGAGAGGAGGGTTTTTTGATAAAACTGGGTTCTTGGGAAATTCGCATAGGGAGCGATCGCCCGGTATTTAGGGAGCGATCGCGCCCTTTCTCTGTAAAAAGAGGGCGACCGCTCGTCTTATGGGGGCGATCGCTCGACCTCTCAAATATTGTTTTTCCTACTTTTTCCTTGCTTTGACTGTCCGTTCCACTTTTTTGAAATTCCAGTCAGTTTTTTAACGTTTTCAGTTAGTTTTTCAGAATTCCAGTTAGTTTTTTAGAATTTCCATCGGTTTTTTAACGTTTTCAGTTAGTTTTTTAGAATTTCAGTTAGTTTTTTAGAATTTCAGTCAGTTTTTTAACATTTTCCAGTTAGTTTTTCAGAATTTCCAGTTAGTTTTCAAATAGTATTCTTTATTAAAAAAAAGGCATATAGAGTACAAAAGTTAACAGAACTGTTAACCGGCGGTTATAACCGTTTGGACAGGTCTATATATATATCAGTCCAAAGTCAATATTTTCTCTTTGTATTTTCTACAAGCCAAATTAATTTAGATGTTTAAAAACACATCCATGACAAGCTTTCATGAAATAAAATTAACAATAATAAAAGAATAAATATGAGGTTAGTGACCACATCTCGGTCACGTAGGATACCCGTCAAGGATAATCAAACGGGGTAAAATTTAGATGAGGATTGCGAATCCTACTCCCTCTCCTCGGTACATGGCGAATCCTACTCCCCCCGTCTCACTTTACTTAGGAATTTTTTTTCGGTACGAAAATTAAGAAATACTCCCTCCGTCCCGGCCGAAGTGTCTCCAAATGAGATCGGCGCGAAAACTAAGGAAAGTGATGTAAGAAAGAGAAAAAGGTTAAATGTTGTGAGTATGAAAAATTAAATAGGAGAGAGAATGAGTGGAAATAATAGTTAGGAGAGAGAATATTGTGAGTGTAAAAGTAAAGTAGGAGAGAGAATGAGTGGGGTAGGAAGAGTATAAAAATAATAAAAACTTTCCTTTTTGGGATTGAGACATTTTAAATGGGACGCCCAAAAAGGAAAGTTGAGACACTTCGGCCGGGACGGAGGGAGTATTAATATAATAAAATGAGAGAGAATGAGTGGAATAAATATTATGAGTATGAAAAGTAAAATAAGAGTGATAATGAGCAAGAAGAATAGTAAGGGAATTGTTGTTGTGAGTATGACAAGTGGATCCAATTGAATATAAAAATAATATAAATTTATCATTTTGAAACGTCTAAGTTGAGTGTAATGTCCAAAATGATATATTGTCCAAAGTCGAATGGACGAAGGGAGTAGAAGATTGAATTCAGGTCGTTGATACATATGCATATGATTTTATTCACCCCAACTCCGTTGACACCCGCCCCCAATGTTTCTCAAGATTGATAGTGATTGTACACTATCACTTACCATGAATTTTTTTTAAAGAAAATAGTCAAAAACTTATTTTGGTTCATTATTGGCAATTTAAGTTTTAAATTAACAAAATTGAAAAAAAAAAATACTATTCATTTGGGATATAGAAGAAGAAGTAACATTTTCTTTTTCCTATCTGAATATCTTAAACATAGAATTAAAAAAAAATATCTTTTTCTTGCAGAAAAAGATAAGGAAAGTACATCTCATCTTAGCATAAAAACAAAACTCTAAGTCAAATTTTAGATGAACTGTGGTTGAATTATGATTCTTGTCACTTTTTCATAAAAAAGATTGATGAATAATTAAGTATACGTTCTTTAATTTGACGTTAATTTTTTTTTAGTATTTTTTTTTTTTTTGTATTTTTCAATAGAGATGGCAATAATACTCTGTATATGTTTTTCAATAGAGATTGACATTATATTATATGCTTAATTAGATCATGAGTTGCCATGGATCTTAAATCTGAACGAGTCGAGTCCGAGTAAATTGTCAAATATTGATATATCTTTGATCTTGTGACAAAATTTATATTTCTTTTAATTAATTTTATATATATTTGTTCACATTGTGTGTGTGCAGATACCGATAGTGGCTAAAGAGAAATGTCGCTAGAATTACACACGTGTTTCTGCAAAAGGTGGTTAGTGTTACATTTATTCTCGCGCATAAGCAGCAGCTGAGAATAATACTGGACACTTCTTGCAGCGCTACACGTTGGAAGAGTCTTGAAATATATGAGGACAAATAAGAGGAAGCTTTTACAACAGCTTTGCCAAGAACCAAGGAGTCCTTCTTTTGATTCTGCAGCAGTTGGTATGTGGTGGCTGCAATTAAACCAGGAGATCAGATGATTGCGATGCACATGTCCCATGTTTCCTTTCCTTGCAATAGATATTACTACCTCCATTGTGAAGAGTTTTGAGGTGTATGAGCACAAATACGAGGAGGCTTTTACAACAGCTCTGCTCTGCTCTACTCTGCAAAGAATCCCCTTCCTCTGAGCCAAGGAGTCCCGCCTTCGCTTCTGCAGCAGTTGGCATGTGATATCAGCAAGTAGACACCTGGCGAAGGATGACAGAGTTTCCCAGTAGTTCATATAGGAGCTATAGCTGGAAAAGAAAGAGTTTCCCAGGTCTATTCAATATAAGGCTTTAAACTATTCAATCTAAGCCATCTTTCTTTGGAAAAGAATCGACATCTTTCATTTTCCACTCTTGCCCCTCACGACTCTGGAGTCTCAAAAAGACGCCAAATTTGAAAGGGGGTTCACTTGACCAGGAGGATTCATAAGTAAATCGTTTTGGGCCAAATTTGGGCCCTGCTTTAAGGCACAATTAGATGGGCGGTGGTCAGACTAAAAAGGTAAATGTTTGACATTTGCCTGATTATATCTATTATTCTGGTCACATTAGCTAAAAGCCTATCTAGTCTTTCCTGAATAGGTCCAACATTAGCTAAAAACCTATCCAATCTTTCCCAAATAGGCCCAGCAAAGCCCAAATCAAACAAACTCAGATATATCTATTAGTCGACAACAATGTTTTTTCCAAGTAAAAATATTAGCAGTGAATCCTAAATCAAACAAACCCGCTGCATGCATGCAATCAGAGAAAATACGCAGATGGCGATAAATAAATGCATAACCCCCATATTTTCCTCAGCACTTAATATGGCATTAAATTCTCTCCCTATAACCCAAGGAATATAAATTGAAGCAGCAAAGGATAGTAAGGATTTCCATACCTCAAACTAAAGATTCTGTTGAGGGTGGTTGTATACTGCGGAGAGCATAGAAGGAGGTTTAGCAGGAAGCAGAGAGACCTTTAGATGCACCAACCTAGCTTTACAAAACCTTTCATGCACTTGAACTGATATCATGTCCCAAATCACCCATATCCCCCCCAGAAAAGCCTTGTGCAGCGCCGCTGCCCAGCCATAAATAAGTAGCGTATTGATCATCGCAACAGCCTGCACAATGTTCGTTCGAGTACCAAGTAAGCATCAGGAAAATTTTATTCTTGAATGTTAGGCAACAAGAGCCATTACAATTCCATCAGACTTTCTTCTTAGTTCAACGAGAGGTAAATTGACCGAACAATGAATAGTCATTGATGTAAAGTAATGACATGTGTTTTGGGGAGTGATAGGCAGGCTCGGCGGGGAGTGATAGGCAGGCTCTCGGCTGAGGATTGCCTCTTGTACCCATCTGAGTATGATGAAAATTACACGAGTCTTCACTTGTGTTTATTTAACAAAAAACAATAAGAAAAACCAATTTTTATAAGGTCTTAAGGTTCGGGGGTTAAGTTATGGAATGGGAAGGTCACGGAGCACACATTCCACCCAATCTTAGGATTAGTCCTGCTTAGGTGTTTATAATTATGCAAAACAAATAGATTGATTTTTAGGGTTGGAATGTCGGATCTATGACATAGAGACTAATTGTAGGAATTATAATAATCTCATGTCGATCCTTTTGATGTTGATCACATTTTGAAAAGGTGAGATCAAAAAAGCAATTTGATAGAAGAAGATGAGAAGAAGAAGAAGAAGATGATGAGTTAAGGTTTTGTGTGCCTTGCTTGAGATCAATAATTAGGAGAGAAACCAACAGAGATTTGGTGTGTGGGAAGTGTTTGTTGCAGGAGACTGATTCGTAGGAGAATTGTCTCTAGTTTGTGTGCAAGAGAGCAATTCGACGGAGTTTTTGTATGGAAGAAAAGAGTGTAGGTAGTCTTGGTCTATGAAATCTTGTAGAGAGAAATCGTAGAGAAATCCTGTTGAGAAATGCTTAGGCTTAGGAGCTTGGGCTTGGCAGGTGTCCACTTAATGATCAAGATTCCCGATTCTAATAGTTCGAACTGGTTTTTGATGTCGGAGAGAATCTGTGAGATCCAATTATTTCTTGCAAGTGCCATAGATTTGTTAATCTTTTGGACAAATTTGCAAAAGGTAAGAAGCCTCCAATTGATTTTACGATTAGCCTATTAAGCAATGGTTTGCGACTTTGCAAAGCCCAGAAATTTATCCGGCTCGCAGATCTAGAGATGGGGATTGAATTTCTGGCTGGTCTGGTCTGGTGTTGTTTCCTCCATATGTTCTTCCTCAACCTCCTCAAACCATAATTAGAAGAAAGTATGGCGAGAGCGAGGTATAACCTTTTCTTAATTCTTATACGCTCCTGAATTTTCATAAGGTGCAAACACAGCTTCTACAAATGATTTTCTTTATATGCCCCAGAATTTTCCCGGATCCTTAACACATTCTAAGTTATTCTCCGAAGTATGCCCAAAACGGCTTGAATTTGCAGAAAGATAATCAAAGTCTGACACGAAGGAATATTAGAGACTCTTGTTTCTTCTTTTAACTTTCTAGGATAAATCCTAAAACATGATATTGATGAGTAAAGGTATAGAACAGAGGTTTGA
Organism: Adenophora triphylla var. japonica; assembly: GCA_022495995.1. NCBI lineage: Eukaryota > Viridiplantae > Streptophyta > Magnoliopsida > Asterales > Campanulaceae > Adenophora > Adenophora triphylla. The sequence goes on along the minus strand of JAFEMH010000747.1, from coordinate 158,468 downwards.
TTGAATTGCTGTGTAATTCTCTTTCGCTTGTTTTCAGGACCTTGTTTTTGTTGTAGAATATTTTAGATGTAGAATACATATATATTTTCAATTTTGCGATCATTTCTTTTAATCAAACTTCTTTTTGTTGATGGTGTGCAGATAACCATCAGTGGCTTAAAAGAAGAAGTGTCCAGAATTACACTTATTCCCGCACAAAGAACAGGCGTATAATTTACTGTAGGAAGAGTCTTGAGGAGTGAACGTTTCCTCTCATTCTATAGTATCCTTTTATATTCCTTGAATGATTTTATTAAGACTCTGTACTATGCATTTGTATTCAATGATCAAGTAAGAGTTACACATAATATCAACCAGACATCCAAGATGGTTACACATTGCACGTCATTTCAGTACAACCCGACGAATCATCCACACAAAACATACCCAATCATTCAGGTTTGATGAAAAATAACCATTTACTCTTGAAATCAATGTAGTTCATCATCGAGAAGTTTGTTGAGCTTTTGAATTCATCTTTTATGAAAGTTCTAAATTTTAATAATAAAGTTTGCTTAATTTTGTATCGACAGTCCCTCCCTCTGTCAGAAGCAGTACTATCGAAGACAATTTAAACAATGACCATTTCCTCCAGGTTGACACTTCTGTTATGGACTCCACTTCCCCTTCCCAGATGATCCCGATAATCTCTAATTCCACTCTCATGTAGGCACAATCTTTTGTGTATATATTGTTTCTTACTCATTGTTGGGCTAACATTGTAGGACAATCCACCAGACATGCAAGCGCTATTTATGCAATTAAGACACATATCATGGTCCTTAAATGAGAGTGGTCAGATCCTTTTCTTCTTGACCCTTTTTAATAGCGAATTATTGTTCAAATGCTAATGCTGACTACTTCAATATTGAGCAGAAGAACACCCAGCTCCACTCGTGGGTCCTACTCGACAAGCGCTAGCACGCTTGTTAAGCTCAACCAGCTCTTTGCTAAGTCGCATTTCTATCACTTCATTTGTATGTGCTTAAATTATCAAACATTCAATTAATCGTTCAACAAAAAATAATTTACTCACCTTTGTTATTGTCATGGCAGGCACTTAGTGGCTGGATCGAAGAACAAGCGAGTGATCCTAATCTCTATGAGCAGAGAATACAAGCTAGCGCCCGAAATCTGGATTTGCAGTTATCTAGTGTAGGGCGGTTCCTTGATGGGCTTCGTAGCATTCAAGCTCGTGCTCTTCTAAGACGGCCAGCTATGGTACCCAGACTCCCTCTCATGTTAATTGGACATAGTAAAGTAGTTTGAATATGTGCAATATAATTATTTTCGTAACTTTGTTATGTTTTCTGTTTTTTTTCCTATCAGGTTGAAGACCCCGACACTTGCAATTCAAGTAGGCCTAGAGATGCAAGTTGTCTTGAACCAAATACTAATAGCAAGCGTAGAAGGTGATGTACGCTTGCTATTAGTGTTTGGTTCAAGACAACTTGCATCTCTAGGCCTATTTGAATTGCAAGTGTCGGGGTCTTCAACCTGATAGGAAAAAAAAAACAGAAAACAAAACAAAGTTACGAAAATAATTATATTGCACATATTCAAACTACTTTACTATGTCCAATTAACATGAGAGGGAGTCCGGGTACCATAGCTGGCCGTCTTAGAAAAGCACGAGCTTGAACGCTACGAAGTCCATCAAGGAACTGCCCTAGACCAGATAACTGTAAATCCAGATTTCGGGCGATAGCTTGTATTCTCTGCTCATAGAGATTAGGATCACTCGCTTGTTCTTCGATCCAGCCACTAAGTGCCTGCCATGACAATAACAAAGGTGAGTAATTTTTTTTGAACGATTAATTGAATGTTTGATAATTTAAGCACATACAAATGAAGTGATCGAAATGCGACTTAGAAAAGAGTCAGTTGAGCTTAACAAGCGTGCTAGCGCTTGTCGAGTAGGACCCACGAGTTGAGCTGGGTGTTCTTCTGCTCAATATTGAAGTAGTCAGCATTAGCATTTGAACAATAATTCGCTATTAAAAAGGGTCAAGAAGAAAAGGATCTGACCACTCTCATTTAAGGACCATGACATGTGTCTTAATTGCATAAATAGCGCTTGCATGTCTGGTGGATTGTCCTACAATGTTAGCCCAACAATGAGTAAGAAACAATATATACACAAAAGATTGTGCCTACATGAGAGTGGAATTAGAGATTATCGGGATCATCTGGGAAGGGCAAGTGGAGTCCATAACAGAAGTGGCAACCGGGAGGAAATGGTCATTGTTTAAATTGTCTTCGATAGTACTGCTTCTGACAGAGGGAGGGACTGTCGATACAAAATTAAGCAAACTTTATTATTAAAATTTAGAACTTTCATAAAAGATGAATTCAAAAGCTCAACAAACTTCTCGATGATTGAAATTACCCGGGATTTCGCGTGGGGCGCGAAACGCGGTTGTCTTTCGCGGGGGGTTGGTGTCTGAGACCTCGCTTCATGGGAAGGAACAAAATGAGGAGTCGCCACGCGGTTTTTGTATTTTGAGCCCAAACGTTGAGAAACGGCTATTGTGAAAATGTGTCATTTTTATTGGTAGCAAAAACTTAGGAAAAGGCTTTGAAAAAGGGGATCATTTTTATTGGCAGCAAAAACGAGTAAAAAGCTTTTAGTACCAGAGATTGTTAGGTTCGGAGGTCAAGTTACGTTTCGGGTAGAGTATTACGAGATCGCCCGAAACGCCTCGCATGACGAGTCTTTCTACCTTTCTCGAAATCGTGTGTGTGTGTGTGTGTGTGTTTTTTTGAAATGGGGGCTTGAATGACAAGCTTAATCTTGGTTTGAATGACAAACGTTTGATTAAGTGACTTTGTTTGAAAAGACGAGCGTTTGAATGACAAACGTCGGTTTTGAGTTTGAAATGAGCGTTTGCGTGGCAAACGTCGGTTTTGAGACGGAAATGAGCGTTTGCGTGGCAAACGTCGATTTTGAGTTTGAAATGAGCGTTTGCGTGGCAAACGTCGGTTTTGAGCCGTGCGAGTCATTGTTAACGATTTTTACGGGAAAAATGCGTATTAAATGATTTTAAGTTTCAAATGGCGGCTTTGAGTTTGAAGATGAGCGTTTGGAGGCCGAGCGTCATTTCGCGCGTTTTGAAAGAGAGTTCGACGGACGAACTCCGGTTTTGAACCGGGCATTACATTGTTAACGATTTTTACGGGAAAAATGCGTTTTAAATGATATGCGATCAACGAATCGGGTTGCGACTCGGACTTTGAAAAGTAAATACTATCACGATCCAAACGGGTCGGACTTTGTAAATGACAGTATTTAGAATGCGGTATCAACGGAATCGAACGATCCGGATTCGTAAATGACGATCAACGAGGCCAAACGGCTCGGAATTGTAAATGAGAGAAATTAAAGGACGATCAACGGATCGATCGATCCGGAATTGATAAATGACAATAAAAGTAACGGAACGGGGTCGGAACGCCGTTTTAACACGTAATTACTTCTCTTACGGAAAGAGAAGAGGATCGAGGGGCTAAAACGTATCGGACCCCGTTAGACGGAGGCGTCTACATTTCGGTAACGGCGTTCGAAACGGTTATAGCGACTGGCGCGTAAACCGAGACGGAACGAGAGATTTAGAGAGAGGGAGTTATACCTATGGCTAGGGTCGACTCCTTTGGCTCGGGAGGTGTGTACGGGACACGGAAAGTGATTCGAAAGGTTGTTTCGAAGTAGTAGGGTACGTATTTGATCGAAATACGAAGGTTTCACGCGAATCGAGACAGAACGGAAGCTCGGAAGGGGTGAAAACTGCTTTGAACCATGGGGTAGTGAATTTTTGGGAGTAATTTGTTCTCTTTGAAAGCTTTGACAGCAACTTCTATTTATAGGTGAAAATTGCAGTAGGAGTCCGGACGGACTTGACCGAATCCAGGGGTTTTTGGGTATTTTGGAAATTGGGGACTTGCCGGCAATTTCGTGAAAAGTGCACAGGAGTCCCAGGACTAGGCTTGCAAATCAGGGATATTTTGGTCTTTTCCCTTTGAATTTGATTGAAGGGTGACTAGAGGGAGGTGGCATGGTCGCCACGTGCCCTCTCGAGTCACCACCATGTGGGAATTTGTTCCCTGGTCCCGGTTTCGTCCGTTTTTTAAAATAACAGTCCGGGAAATGTCCGAAATGCCCCCGGAAAGTGCCGGAAAATGCATTTTTCAAGGAAAGCCGTGCTTTTACGTGTGATGACACGTGTTAAGTACGGTTCGACGTCGGGATGCACGGGCGATCCCCGGATGTCTCGTTGGCACAAGAACGGGAGTTTAACGCGGTTAACCTAGAGCGGGCCGCTTAACGGATTTCGGTTAACTTTCTCGACGGATTTGGACGATCCGGATTTGGGTACTTACAGCTTAGCCCTCGCCGACGGCTTCGATACCTCTTTCCTCGTAACCATGTGCCCAAGACCTTGCCGCGCTTGAGCGCCGAAGGTGCACTTTGCCGGGTTTAGCCTCATGGAGTGCTTTCGAGTATGTTGAAGAACTTCCTCGTATCCGTCATGTGCCGCATGTCCGATCCCTTGGAGTGGATGATCATGTCATCGACATATACTTCGATTTCTTTGTGAATCATGTCATGGAAGAGGGTCATTGCTGCTCGCCGGTAAGTAGCCCTGGCCGTTCTTCAGACCGAACGCATGACCGTGTAACAAGTATGTCCCCCATGGAGTGGTGAAGGCGTCCTCGCCCGATCCTCCTCGGACATCTTGATCTGTCAGATCCGGCGAACCCGTCCACGAAGGACTTTACTTCGAAATTTGTCGTGGTGTCGACCGGCATGTCGATGTTAGGCAAAGTGGAAAATCATCTTTAGGGCCGGCCTTGTTGAGATCCTGAAATCTACGCAAAGCATCCGACCTTTTCGTTGGCCTTGGTGACCGTCACGATGTTGGAGAGCCAAGTCGGGTACTCAATCACTCCGATGAAACCAACTCTGAGCATTTTCTCAATTTCTTCTTTAACTTGCAAGGACCACTCGCTTGATCTTGCGCAGCTTCGCTTGATGTGCTTGGATTCGGGATCCAGGGAATTCTCGTGTTCCACGATTGAGGGATCGAGTCCTCGGCATATCCCGGTATGACTGTGCGAACACGTCAACATACTCCCGTGAGGAGGCTTATCGTGGCTTCTTTTTCGCATCGGCGAAGAAACCGCCCACTTGTGTCTCTTTAGGCTCTTGCACCGACCCAGGTTCACTTTGGTCATAACCTCTTCGGCTAGCTTGGGCCGGTTGTCCTCTTGGTCAACTACACGCTCGAGAACTTCTTTAATGTATTGTTCGTTTAATGTGTCCGCTTCTTTATCAATTGAATTATTAACATCTTTTAAGTTGTTTGTTAACTTATCGCTTGTTAAAGTGCCAATGAGAGGATACTCCGAAAGGTCGACTTTTCATTAAACAAGAACGGGAATACATGATTGGCTACAACATTATAGTCCTCCCAAGATAAGGCCGCTGGATGACTCGTAGGATCGGACTCTAACTCGACTCGCAGGGTTTGAGACCGGGTTTAGGGAGATGTGGGTGCCGGGCCCAGCCTTGTCTTCCATTTCTCGCCCGGCTTGCCCTCGGTCCCAGTGAAAGTTACCCAATTCTTCATTGGCATTGCCGGATGCTTGATGAGGGTGCGGGGATCAAGAGGCTTGGCTTCGCTGTCCCAATCATGGCAATCATGCCGTTGTCTGAGCCCCGCCGATCAAGTTTGGCAACTCCATGACTTCTTCAAACGCACTCCGTAGAGCCGGTCCACCGAGAGCGTCTTCTATAAATTCTGGTTCCTTCGCTTTGGACTTACTGTCTCGAATGTGGCCTCGGCGGCTGATCCGAACAACTGCTTCCCATGGAAGGTACCTTGAGTTGCTCCTTCAAGTCCGGGATTCCCTTGAATGTGTACTCATGCTTTGGACTTTGTGGTGGCGGTTGGTCCAGGTAGAGGCTGTGATGTCGAGGAACGCTCCCCTTATCGAATTAGCTTTGAGTCCTCTCAAACGCTTGAGGTCCCGTGCTAGCTGTTCCATTCTTCCCGTAGTCTCTGCATCGACTATCCTCGCTTCTTTCTCATCTTCATCGCTTCCACCGTCGGTCCCCTCGATTCCGCTGTCGGTTCATTGTCGGTCCCCTCGATTCTGCTTGTCGGTTCCATTTTCGGTCCCCTCGGTTCTCGCTTCTGTCGGTTCCCTTGGTGAAGTAATGAGCGAGGTCAAAGCCGTAAGGCCGGAGATTGGGTGTGCCGTCGGAGGTTCCCACTTTTGCGAGTGTCGCCTTGGTGCGGGCGAGCCTTTTGTCTTCCTTGATGTCGCCTCGGTGTTGGCACGTAGCCAAGCCCCGGACCGTGGTGTGGTCCTTGACTTCAATAACTTGGTGTTGGCCTTGTAGCCTTTGCCGAGCCCCGCCCCCCGGGATGAAGTTCATGAGTTTCATCATCTTCATGGCGGAGGAATCGGGTCGTGAGACAGTGGAAGGTCCACGTTGCATATTTGGATCTTGGAGGTTTCAGTGAGAATCCCGTTAATGGCATGTCGTCATTATGCTTGATTTCCAACACCGGAATGTCATTGGTGCCTTGGTCCCCTCGGTGGTAGCCGCATTGTCGCCGTTGCATCGTGGTTATCTCGTTGCCTTGCATGAACTTAAGGCACCGGTGAAGGGTGGATGCCACGCCATTGATTTGATGCGGCCAGGGGACGCCCAGATGGCCGTGAAAGTGATTGGAATGTCCAACACTTGAAATTCGGTGGGGATCATCCGCTTCCGAACCGGATGTTGAGAGTAGCAACCCCGAGAACCGTACGGGAAGTAGAGTCATAGGCCTTGAAGGTGGACCGAAGGCTTAAGATCTCGTGGGCTTGATGTCAAGGTGTCCATCATCTTGGCGGGCAAGACATTCATTCCGAAACCTCCGTCTACCAACACGCGGGAAGGCGACGCCGTCCACTGGACCGTGATGTAGAGCGGCTCATTGTGATCGCCCCAAATTTTGGAAGGTCCAAATACGCGAAGGTGATTATGTTGCCATAGTGGATGTTGCCGATCATCCGAGATGACTTCATCTCGGGGTCAAGCGCCCACGGGGACCATGGTACGGGCCAGGCTTTCCTCTAGCTTGAGCTTGTGAGGATAAGAGGAGGTGAGCAGAGACCAAAGGGAAATGTTCTCCCGAGTCCGCTTGAGCCGAGTGAGGATCGGGTCCTCTTTCAAGGAATTTGCATCTTCGGGCCGGGCCGGATTGCAATTACGGGCTCCGTCGGCTTTTTTGGTGGCCTTAGGTGGTAATGCATGGATTTGACCCGATCGGGTTAGAACGCCGACATCGTGTTTGGTCCCTTCGAACAGTGCCGCTCCGAGCCGAGCCATAGTTAGAGGAGGATTCCTCGTGGCATAGGGCCATATGTCTTCCCTCAACTCATTGATTGTGGATGAATTCCTGGAGCTTCAAGCTTGACGGATTCTTTCCTAGGATACGGCTTGGATGCCTCTCAAGCGGGAGGTAGCCTATAGTTTGACGCAGTTGTTCGAATGTCGTGCACAACAATGGTTGCCCGAATCGAATCGTGTGTTGCTAACCCTCCGAGGGAGGTTGGAGAGTTCTCGGCTTAAGCGAACGGTCTCCTTGATCTCTTCACGGTATATCGCGTTCCTTTCCTTCTTGCCGAGCAAACTCGGGGCATTCTAGAGTTTGGAGTCCGCAGCGATACTCGTGGTTTGCTAGTTTTCCTCCGCTTAGGGCCCAGGATCAACCTTCTTGCGGGAACTGCGTCGAGAGTTAATGCCTGTGTTTCTCCCATGTGAGAATAGCGGTGCTTCTTTGAACTGCGTGCGCAGTCTAGGTAAACTTCCATCGGGAGAGTTTTCTCCTCTGCTTTATCCGAGTGGCGGGTATGTCGGAAGGTGAGTACACGGCTTCCCGAACATTTTCCCATGTGACCGGTTCTGCCCGTTGATCGTTTTACGTAAAACGAATGCCGTAGATCGTGGAATTTCCACGGAGTAGTTGCTCGAGATGAATTTCCATCCTCCTCTTGTTTTTAAATAGACCTTCCTCCCCGAGTTGGCCTTTCAATTTAAGTGCGTAATGATCCGTTCCCATCCTCCTGTGACCCTTCGGGAGTCCGGTTTTTGACTTCATGCCCGGCTTGGAAGAGAATGGTTTCATCGTCTTCGTCGTCGCTTTCACCGAGAACTTGCTTTCCCAGGGGAAGGTAAGCGCCGGGACTCTTTCTGCCGTGTCGTTCCATCTCCTAGGTCATCGGGACCGTTGACCACCCTTGCACAGCGAGAGGGGGTTGGATGAGAACAGTACGGTAGTCCAGGAAGTTGCCATGAGCAAAGCTCTTGAGGTCGAACTGGTCTAGAGTGACCTCTAGCTTTACGTCTCGAAGCACTGCCCGTGACACTTTAAGGGCTTGGTCCCCGTAGGTCTTTCGAGCTTGATCTTCGTCCCAAAGACGACTTTCTTGAGCGGCTAGTTTCATGAGGGCTTTCCTTGCGAGAGCTAAGCGCTCCGTAGGTGCGCACCGTCGCTAGTGTCTAGAACCGTGATTACATTCAAATCGCCGAATGGCGGAACACTTAGATTACGTTGACGAAGGAAGTCGGACTGGGACATTCCATGCGGCCTTCCTTGATCTCGATTACCAAGAAGTTTGTCCATATCTCGTTGATTGACCCCACCTGGAGTATTGAATTCCGCAATGTTGAGTCTCGTGGTCTCGCTCGTCGCTAAGTCTATCGAGCTAGCAATGACCGGCGGCAGATGTCTGAATCCGGCCGCACGGGCCGGGAGTAGAATCGAACTGGAGCATGTTGATGCCGAGGTGGTCATTTCCCATGTCGGAAGCCGACTCTCGCCTGCGGGGAAGACTTTCACGGATGTTTTCGGGGTGGGCCGCCGAAGCGTTCCCGAGGTTGATCCGACTTGTAGAGCAGGTGAGGAGCTTGGTCTCCTTCTTGCCGCTCAGCCTCGCGGCGCTTGAGGGTATAAGCTTGGACCCGACGGCACGGGCCGGTTGCCACTGGGCCGGTACTCGGAAGTAGTGATGAGCTGCAGCTCGCTTGGCCAAAGCCTCGTTTACCAGTGAGCGAAGCCGTCGAGGGTGACCTTGGTATTGCAGACCGACGATAAGGACCGGATCCTTGGTATCATCGGGATATCCGAATAGATGATGTTGACGAAGTCGTCGTCGGGCCTACTTGATCGAGGGATTCTTCGTCATGTCAACCAAGAACTTTCAATTGCCTGATATGTCTGCATCTTTGGACGTTGAGCTTGACAATTTCCATGGTATTGGAACCTTGGTCGTAGGTGACCCGATCAAGGAGTTCCGTCCTCAAAACCGAGCATGTGAATGCAGAGGTCTGCTGCGGGTCTGCCGCGTCCTCGACTCCGGAGAGTCCAGATTCGTCGTCATCTGATCGCTCAATCCAGGTGTAGGGTCGTATTGCGTCCGGTTGCGTTGTTGGAGCAGCTAGGAAAACATCATGCTCTTCGTTGGAGAAGAGGGGTGCAGCGGGTAGTTCCTCGTGGAGGACATCCCATACGACTTCCATGCATTCATCCCGAGTGTGACGGTGCTTGTTGACCTTTATCACGAAGATCTCTTCGCCTGGCGGGGCCAGAGAGTTTGTTTGGAGAATGCTGACGAATCTCCGATTGGAGACTGGGGGTTTATGTGCCCGCATCATGGCGATATTCAGCGTTTCCTTCCAATCTGCCTCCAAATGTTGGAAACGACAGTTGAACTTGATGTATCGGACTGCTTCAGGGTCTGCCTGCTCGAGTACATTTACATAGTTAGCATCTCCGGACTCTGAGGGATTCTGATGAGATTTGCCCCGATAGTCCCTTGGTTGATTCGAAGGAGGTACCCCCGGTGCCTGAGTGCGGACACGCCACATCGCTCTCGCTTCGCTTTCCTATGAGGAAACTATCCCTCTGATGACTTCGAGATCTCCCTGCCGGTTAATGAATTTAACACACTGATGGAGAGTGGAAGCTATGGCTTTCATGTGGTGCAGCCAAGGACGTCCCAACAGAGCTGTGAACTCGGATGGAATGTCCATCACGTGGAATTTTGCTGGCACCATTTGGGTTTCGAACCAGAGTTCCAGAGTCACCGTCCCTGTGATGGGACGAGACAAGTTGTCGTAGGCCTTGATAGTCCGAGCCGATGGAATCGATGTCTTTCATGGATGCAGAGCTCGCATCATGCCGAGAGGGAGGACATTAACGCTGACCCGTTATCTACCAATACTCCGGGAGTGATATGGTGCTGGTTTGAGAGTGATGTACGAAGCTTCGTTGTGCCCCGAGGCATCTCTCGGTAGGTCTTCGCTGGTAACGTGATCATACCGCCATACAAACGGGAGTCGTAGATCTCGTCTCTATCAGAAGGAGAGTCATCCAGCCATCCGTTTCCTGTCTTCCTCTTGCGAGGTAAAGCCTTTGGCCGGAACCTCCTCAGGAGTGTGTTGAGGCCGCCCGGCGGCGGCCGGCCGCCCTCAAGCACATTGATCGAGTGCGATTGCCAAGCTGACCTTGATCTTCCTTTGCCGGTCCGAGCTCTAAGTCGGACAAATTGAATCTTGGCTACGATCCCGCGGAGGGTTGAAGCCTGACCGGCAAGATTACCAAGATCTCGAGGTATTCCTGTCCCTGTGGTCTCGAACTCGGTTTCGTGGGACTTTTTCGGCTTTCCACCCCCGTCTGCTCTAAAGCCGCAAGGCCCTGGAGGCAAGGAGGACTGGCCGGAGTACAAGACGAGTAGTCGAACCTCCTGGAGGTTCTCCAAGTGTGCACCTACACTGGTATCCCCAGCTTGTATCTTTCTCTCGTTGCTGTTGAGAGGATTTCTTCTTTCGTTTTCTTGGAGGATTGCTCCAGGACAGTTTCTCGGGACTCGTACTGTGCAAAGGAGCAGTCGCAAACATCATAGGGCCGATGTGGACATTAGAGGAGGATCCACTGAAAGAGGCGGAGAAACCGGTTCTGTGGCACTCTTCTTGGGCACCCACTCAATGGAATTCACGTTATTATTGTTCGGAAAAAGGGTTTCCGATCGTAGATTGGGCCCACGGGCGCTCCAACTTGCCTTCTTCTATCAAGTTGGGATTTCGTATCGTAACCCCACACAGTTGTCGTGGTAAGGCCGTGATACCGATGGAAGGCGCAAAGATTTGCTCTTGTCCGCATTGGCTACGGGAATTTTGGGTTTGTAATTGGCAACCCGGGCTTAAGGAGACCCTCCTTGATTAACCCTTCCAAAGATTCGTCAGTGGCATGTCCAACTTGTCGAAGTGTACGGCAGCCGCTTCGAGTAGAATTGTTGCTTTGTGGGACTGGGTTTCAAGCACCCGACTCTGTTGTCCCCCGATGGACGTAGTTGACAGACGTATCTTTCCTTACCGGGGCCGGTGCGGGATTGAATGCAACCGCCGAGCGGTATCTCGACGGGCCGTGCAGTAAGAGCTAACTTTTCCTTGAGATCCTTCTCAAACTGTGAGCCGGCAAGATTAACCATGGCGAGATCTCGGGAAGAAATTGTGATCGATGAGAGTTCTGATGGACGGTCTTAAGTGGTGACTTGAAGATCCGCATCTCGGTTCGTCTTTGGAGAGCGGCTCCATGATCTCGGAGAGTTTCCAGCTCCATCTCTTGTAGAATTCCCCAACACTTTCATCCGCTTTCGCTCAGGTGGTGATTAAGTCCTCGCGACTTGTTTCCCACTCTAAGTTGGATCTGCATTGCCCAGAAGATGTTATCGATCTGCTCCTGTGGCATCCAGCTTCGACCTCGAAACCATCGTAACGTCAGACTTGGCTTGAGCGTATCTTTGGAAGTGGTCGAAGCCATTTGCCGGAGGGTTGCTCCTTTTGCTCTCTATGCCGCGTCAGAACGAGGTATCACGCTATGCCTGAGGACATTCGGTTCCGTGCTGACCGTCCACATCTCCCATTCGTCGAACTTAGCGGGCAGGGAGAGGCGCGTGACCATTCCCTTCTTGATACGTGGATTTCGAGCGTTTCCCGCTTTCGGAGTCGTCATGGTACTTTCTCGTGTCTTTCATTTTGCTCTGACCATCCGAAAGGTCGAGGTCCCAGTCCAGGACTGTGGAGGCTCGGCTCACGAGGTGCTACCACGTGAGCGGTAGTGATTGGAGGTGGAAGCTGCTCAGTATATGTGCATGCGGGATATATGGGAGCCTTTTACCGAACCGTATCGGGGTCTTGTCATTCCCTATGTTTAGGTGTGATTCGTGTATAGGCTTAGCTGGGACGAACCCGGGAGGGTATTGAGGGATATTGGGGCATCCTGGGAGATGCCCTGGCCGATGTTTGGAAACAGGTGTGGTATTCGAGTGACAGGAGTAGCACCGGGCTGACCAAAAATGCATGCAGTGGCTTGCCACACGAGAGTGTGGCAACATTTCAATGGAGCTCATAGCTCCAGGGCTGCTTCCTTGGTTGGGGGAGAGGCATCCAAGTGAAGTTGGCGGGGGAGGAACCTCGATTGAAGGTTTGGTGAACTGGTTTCGGGAATGCCGTCATCCTCGACCAGACAAAAGTACCGTCTGACTGGGATAGGCCTGGCTATACCACGCGTCATTCGTAAGCCGTACCACGAAATTCTGGCGATCTTTCATTTTTTTCGCCTCTTGTGAACCTCACAAGCCGGGATGTGCTTCTGTCCACAGCCTGTCATATCTGTTACCGGTGGCGGGGGTCCTTCCCCGTCACGATTTCTCGGTGAGCTAGACATGTCGGAAATTCTGGCTGAGGGAACTGAGGGAACCGAAGAACTGTCGGAAATTCTCGAGCTTGACTCGGAGCGGGGCCCGGCGTGAAAAACATACACTTAGGTTTTATGACACGAGCTAAGCCAAAAACCAACCAGGGTCTTGGACAAAGTGTGACACAATGAGTGCATGGCTTACACGGGCGAGGATGGGATGTTTGGGACGACCCCGTGCGCCCCCGAAAGGTGTCTCGGCACCAACCGAGTGCAACCGATAAGGCCATCCCTGGTTGGGGTCAGTGTGCGGTACCGAGGACGCAAGTGCACGTGAAGTGCGGTGTTCCGAGGTGGAAAGTGCGCGTGGTGTGCGGTCACTAAAATTCCTTTTCTGAGTAAAAACAGAGATTTTTTTTTTTTTTCAGAATGTGTCTTAAAGAATTTATGATGCACAGTTCAAAAGACAGCATGAAAATCGAACATGAATGGGGATGCACAGACATGGTAAGATTTTGAAAAGTTGACAATGTAATGCCTTTGAAAAAAAACAAACCGTTCGAGGTTTAAAGGAACTCACACACACGAAAACGAGGAAGGGTAAACGAAAGTTTGACCCACGGAAGGCTTTTTTAGAAAACAATGGCAGTTTTGAAAAAAGTATCTTTTCCCCAGCGGAGTCGCCAACTGAAATTACCCGGGATTTCGCGCGGGGCGCGAAACGCGGTTGTCTTTCGCGGAGGGGTTGGTGTCTGAGACCTCGCTTCATGGGAAGGAACAAAATGAGGAGTCGCCACGCGGTTTTTGTATTTTGAGCCCAAACGTTGAGAAACGGCTATTGTGAAAAGGTGTCGTTTTTATTGGTAGCAAAAACATAGGAAAAGGCTTTGAAAAAGGGGATCATTTTTATTGGCAGCAAAAACGAGTAAAAATCTTTTAGTACCATAGATTGTTAGGTTCGGAGGTCAAGTTACGTTTCGGGTAGAGTATTACGAGATCGCCCGAAACGCCTCGCATGACGAGTCTTTCTACCTTTCTCGAAATCGTGTGTGTGTGTGTGTGTTTTTTTTTTGAAATGGGGGCTTGAATGACAAGCTTAATCTTGGTTTGAATGACAAACGTTTGATTAAGTGACTTTGTTTGAAAAGACGAGCGTTTGAATGACAAACGTCGGTTTTGAGTTTGAAATGAGCGTTTGCGTGGCAAACGTCGGTTTTGAGACGGAAATGAGCGTTTGCGTGGCAAACGTCGATTTTGAGTTTGAAATGAGCGTTTGCGTGGCAAACGTCGGTTTTGAGCCGTGCGAGTCATTGTTAACGATTTTTACGGGAAAAATGCGTATTAAATGATTTTAAGTGTCAAATGGCGGCTTTGAGTTTGAAGATGAGCATTCGGAGGCCGAACGTCATTTCGCGCGTTTTGAAAGAGAGTTCGACGGACGAACTCCGATTTTGAACCGGGCATTACATTGTTAACGATTTTTACGGGAAAAATGCGTTTTAAATGATATGCGATCAACGAATCGGGTTGCGACTCGGACTTTGAAAAGTAAATACTATCACGATCCAAACGGGTCGGACTTTGTAAATGACAGTATTTACAATGCGGTATCAACGGAATTGAACGATCCGGATTCGTAAATGACGATCAACGAGGCCAAACGGCTCGGAATTGTAAATGACAGAAATTAAAGGACGATCAACGGATCGATCGATCCGGAATTGATAAATGACAATAAAAGTAACGGAACGGGGTCGGAACGCCGTTTTAACCCGTGATTACTTCTCTTACGGAAAGAGAAGAGGATCGAGGGGCTAAAACGTATCGGGACCCCAGTTAGACGGAAGGCGTCTACATTTTGGTAACGGCGTGCGAAACGGTTAGAGCGACTGGCGCGTAAACCGAGACGGAACGAGAGATTTAGAGAGAGGGAGCTATACCTATGGCTCAGGTCGACTCCTTTGGCTCGGGGAGGTGTGTACGGGACACGTGAAAAAGTGATTCGAAAGGTTGTTTCGAAGTAGTAGGGTGCGTATTTGATCGAAATACGAAGGTTTCACGCGAATCGAGACGTAGACGGAAGCTCGGAAGGGGTGGCTGCCAACCGCGTGGGGTAGTGAATTTTTGGGAGTAATTTGTTCTCTTTGAAAGCTTTGACAAAGAACTTCTATTTATAGGTGAAAATTGCGGTAGGGAGTCCGGACGGACTTGGACCGAATCCAGGGTTTTGGGTATTTTGGAAATCTGGGGACTTGCCGGCAATTTCGGAAAAGTGCACAGGGAGTCGGGCCGGACTAGGCTTGCAAATCAGGGGTATTTTGGTCTTTTCCCTTTGAATTTGATTGAAGGGTGACTAGAGGGAGGTGGCATGGCTGCCACGTGCCCCTCTGAGTCACCAGCCATGTGGGATTTTGTCCCCCGGTCCCGGTTTTGTTCGTTTTTTAAAATAACAGTCCGGGAAATGTCCGAAATGCCCCCGAAAAGTGCCGGAAAATGCGTTTTTCAGGGAAAGCCGTGCTTTTACGTGTGATGACACGTGTTAAGTACGGTTCAACGTCGGGATGCACGGGGCAGTCCCGGAATATCTCGTTGGCACAGCAACGGGGAGTTTAACGAGTTCCGGTTAACCTGGAGCGGGCCAGTTAACGGATTTCGGTTAACTTTCTGACGGATTTGGACGATCCGGATTTGGGTACTTACAATGATGAATTACATTGATTTCAAGAGTAAATGGTTATTTTTCATCAAACCTGAATGATTGGGTATGTTTTGTGCGGATGATTCGTCGGGTTGTACTGAAATGACGTGCAATGTGTGACCATCTTGGATGTCCGGTTGATATTAGGTGTAACTCTTACTTGATCATTGAATACAAATGCATAGTACGGAGTCTTAATAAAATCATTCAAGGAATATAAAAGGATACTATAGAATGAGAGGAAACGTTCACTCCTCAAGACTCTTCCGGCGTAAATTAAACGCTGTTGCTGTGCGGGAATAAGTGTAATTCTGGACACTTCTTCTTTTAAGCCACTGATGGTTATCTGCACACCATCAACAAAAAGAAGTTTGATTAAAAGAAATGATCGCAAAATTGAAAAAATATATGTATTCTACTTCTAAAATATTCTACAACAAAAACAAGGTCCTGAAAACAAGCGAAAGAGAATTACACAGCAATTCAATCAAACCTCTGTTCTATACCTTTACTCATCAATATCATGTTTTAGGATTTATCCTAGAAAGTTAAAAGAAGAAACAAGAGACTCTAATATTCCTTCCATGCCAGACTTTGATTATCTTTCTGCAAATTCAAGCCGTTTTGGGCATACTTCGGAGAATAGCTTAGAATGTGTTAAGGATCCGGGAAAATTCCGGGACGTATAAAGAAAATCATTTGTAGAAGCTGTGTTTGCACATTATGCAAATTCAGGAGCGTATAAGAATTAAGAAAAGGTTATACCTCGCTATCGCCATACTTTCTTCTAATTATGGTTTGAGGAGGTTGAGGAAGAACATATGGAGGAAACAACACCAGACCAGACCAGCCAGAAATTCAATCCCCATCTCTAGATCTGCGAGCCGGATAAATTTCAGGGCTTTGCAAAGTCGCAAACCATTGCTTAATAGGCTAATCGTAAAATCAATTGGAGGCTTCTTACCTTTTGCAAATTTGTCCAAAAGATTAACCGAATGACACTGCTTGTTACCTCATTTAACCGAATGACAACGCCTACCTTAAATCAAGACTCTCCATACTCTATCTTACACAAACAACATCCCAACTATCTCAAACTACTTGCCTTTGGATGTCTGTGTTACCCATGGATTCGCCCCTACTCCTCCCACAAACTTGACCCTCGCTCTAAACCATGTGTTTTCATTGGATACTCTCCCACATAAAGCGCCTACTTTTGCCTAGACACCACCAATCACAAAATTTATGCATCCCGCCATGTTAACTTTGTTGAACATACCTTTCCCTTTGCCTCTTCTCCCTCCCCTACCATTCCCTCTACCCTACTTGATGAATGGTGCACCATCCGCTTACCAATTCTTCCCACCACCACCGCCCACACTCCTTCACTTCCTCCAGCTACCTCCAACCCAAATCTCCCTCCTCCTCCTACAAATACCTCTTTTCAATATAAGGCTTTAAACTATTCAATCTAAGCCATCTTTCTTTGGAAAAGAATCGACATCTTTCATTTTCCACTCTTGCCCCTCATGACTCTGGAGTCTCAAAAAGACGCCAAATTTGAAAGGGGGTTCACTTGACTAGGAGGATTCATAAGTAAATCGTTTTGGGCCAAATTTTGGCCCTGCTTTAAGGCACAATTAGATGGGCGGTGGTCAGACTAAAAAGGTATATGTTTGACATTTACCTGATTATATCTATTAGTCTGGTCACATTAGCTAAAATCCTATCTAGTCTTTCCTGAATAGGTCCAACATTAGCTAAAAACCTATCCAATCTTTCCCGAATAGGCCCAGCAAAGCCCAAATCAAACAAACTCGGATATATCTATTAGACGACAACAATGTTTTTTCCAAGTAAAAATATTAGCAGTGAATCCTAAATCAAACAAACCCGCTGCGTGCATGCAATCAGAGAAAATACGCTAATGGCGATAAATAAATGCATAACCCCCATATTTTCCTCAGCACTTAATATGGCATTAAAGTCTCTCCCTATAACCCAAGGAATATAAATTGAAGCAGCAAAGGATAGTAAGGATTTCCATACCTCAAACTAAAGATTCTGTTGAGGACGGTTGTATACTGCGGAGAGCATAGAAGGAGGTTTAGCAGGAAGCAGAGAGACCTTTAGATGCACCAACCTAGCTTTACAAAACCTTTCATGCACTTGAACTGATATCATGTCCCAAATCACCCATATCCCTCCAGAAAAGCCTTGTGCAGCGCCGCTGCCCAGCCATAAATAAGTAGCGTATTGATCATCGCAACAGCCTGCTCAATGTTCGTTCGAGTACCAAGTAAGCATCAGGAAAATTTTATTCTTGAATGTTAGGCAACAAGCGCCATTACAATTCCATCAGACTTTCTTCTTAGTTCAACGAGAGGTAAATTGACCGAACAATGAATAGTCATTGACGTAAAGTAATGACATGTGTTTTGGGGAGTGATAGGCAGGCTCGGCGGGGAGTGATAGGCAGGCTCTCGGCTGAGGATTGCCTCTTGTACCCATCTGAGTATGATGAAAATTACACGAGTCTTCACTTGTGTTTATTTAACAAAAAACAATAAGAAAAACCAATTTATATAAGGTCTTAAGGTTCGGGGGTTAAGTTATGGAATGGGAAGGTCATGGAGCACACATTCCACCCAATCTTAGGATTAGTCCTGCTTAGGTGTTTATAATTA
This sequence comes from Adenophora triphylla var. japonica, assembly GCA_022495995.1. Taxonomy (NCBI): domain Eukaryota; kingdom Viridiplantae; phylum Streptophyta; class Magnoliopsida; order Asterales; family Campanulaceae; genus Adenophora; species Adenophora triphylla. Next base: position 140,292 of record JAFEMH010000747.1, on the reverse strand, counting down.
TGCAAAACAAATAGATTGATTTTTAGGGTTGGAATGTCGGATCTATGACATAGAGACTAATTGTAGGAATTATAATAATCTCATGTCGATCCTTTTGATGTTGATCACATTTTGAAAATGTGAGATCAAAAAAGCTATTTGATAGAAGAAGATGAAAAGAAGAAGAAGAAGATGAGTTAAGGTTTTGTGTGCCTTTCTTGAGATCAATAATTAGGAGAGAAACCAACAGAGATTTGGTGTGTGGGAAGTGTTTGGTGTGTGGGAAGTGTTTGTTGCAGGAGACTGATTCGTAGGAGAATTGTCTCTAGTTTGTGTGCAAGAGAGCAATTCGACGGAGTTTTTGTATGGAAGAAAAGAGTGCAGGTAGTCTTGGTCTATGAAATCTTGTAGAGAGAAATCGTAGAGAAATCCTGGAGAGAAATGCTTAGGCTTAGGAGCTTGGTCTTGGCAGGTGTCCACTTAATGATCAAGATTCCCGATTCTAATAGTCTGAACTGGTTTTTGATGTCGGAGAGAATCTGTGAGATCCAATTATTTCTTGCAAGTGCCATAGATTTGTTAATCTTTTGGACAAATTTGCAAAAGGTAAGAAGCCTCCAATTGATTTTACGATTAGCCTATTAAGCAATGGTTTGCGACTTTGCAAAGCCCAGATATTTATCCGGCCCGCAGATCTAGAGATGGGGATTGAATTTCTGGTTGGTCTGGTCTGGTGTTGTTTCCTCCATATGTTCTTCCTCAACCTCCTCAAACCATAATTAGAAGAAAGTATGGCAAGAGCGAGGTATAACCTTTTCTTAATTCTTATACGCTCCTGAATTTTCATAAGGTGCAAACACAGCTTCTACAAATGATTTTCTTTATACGTCCCAGAATTTTCCCGGATCCTTAACACATTATAAGTTATTCTCCGAAGTATGCCCAAAACGGCTTGAATTTGCAGAAAGATAATCAAAGTCTGGCATGGAAGGAATATTAGAGACTCTTGTTTCTTCTTTTAACTTTCTAGGATAAATCCTAAAACATGATATTGATGAGTAAAGGTATAGAACAGAGGTTTGATTGAATTGCTGTGTAATTCTCTTTCGCTTGTTTTCAGGACCTTGTTTTTGTTGTAGAATATTTTAGATGTAGAATAGATATATATTTTCAATTTTGCGATCATTTCTTTTAATCAAACTTCTTTTTGTTGATGGTGTGCAGATAACCATCAGTGGCTTAAAAGAAGAAGTGTCCAGAATTACACTTATTCCCGCACAGCAACAGCGTATAATTTACGCCGGAAGAGTCTTGAGGAGTGAACGTTTCCTCTCATTCTATAGTATCCTTTTATATTCCTTGAATGATTTTATTAAGACTCCGTACTATGCATTTGTATTCAATGATCAAGTAAGTGTTGCACCTAATATCAACTAGACATCCAAGATGGTCACACATTGCACGTCATTTCAGTACAACCCGACGAATCATCCGCACAAAACATACCCAATCATTCAGGTTTGATGAAAAATAACCATTTACTCTTGAAATCAATGTAATTCATCATCGAGAAGTTTGTTGAGCTTTTGAATTCATCTTTTATGAAAGTTCTAAATTTTAATAATAAAGTTTGCTTAATTTTGTATCGACAGTCCCTCCCTCTGTCAGAAGCAGTACTATCGAAGACAATTTAAACAATGACCATTTCCTCCCGGTTGCCACTTCTGTTATGGACTCCACTTGCCCTTCCCAGATGATCCCGATAATCTCTAATTCCACTCTCATGTAGGCACAATCTTTTGTGCATATATTGTTTCTTACTCATTGTTGGGCTAACATTGTAGGACAATCCACCAGACATGCAAGCGCTATTTATGCAATTAAGACACATATCATGGTCCTTAAATGAGAGTGGTCAGATCCTTTTCTTCTTGACCCTTTTTAATAGCGAATTATTGTTCAAATGCTAATGCTGACTACTTCAATATTGAGCAGAAGAACACCCAGCTCCACTCGTGGGTCCTACTCGACAAGCCCTAGCACGCTTGTTAAGCTCAACCAGCTCTTTGCTAAGTCGCATTTCTATCACTTCATTTGTATGTGCTTAAATTATCAAACATTCAATTAATCGTTCAACAAAAAAAAATTTATTCACCTTTGTTATTGTCATGGCAGGCACTTAGTGGCTGGATCGAAGAACAAGCGAGTGATCCTAATCTCTATGAGCAGAGAATACAAGCTAGCGCCCGAAATCTGGATTTGCAGTTATCTAGTGTAGGGCGGTTCCTTGATGGGCTTCGTAGCGTTCAAGCCCCTGCTCTTCTAAGACGGCCAACTATGGTACCCAGACTCCCTCTCATGTTAATTGGACATAGTAAAGTAGTTTGAATATGTGCAATATAATTATTTTCGTAACTTTGTTATGTTTTCTGTTTTTTTTCCTATCAGGTTGAAGACCCCGACACTTGCAATTCAAGTAGGCCTAGAGATGCAAGTTGTCTTGAACCAAATACTAATAGCAAGCGTAGAAGGTGATGTACGCTTGCTATTAGTATTTGGTTCAAGACAACTTGCATCTCTAGGCCTACTTGAATTGCAAGTGTCGGGGTCTTCAACCTGATAGGAAAAAAAAAACAGAAAACAAAACAAAGTTACGAAAATAATTATATTGCACATATTCAAACTACTTTACTATGTCCAATTAACATGAGAGGGAGTCCGGGTACCATAGCTGGCCGTCTTAGAAAAGCACGAGCTTGAACGCTACGAAGTCCATCAAGGAACCGCCCTACACCAGATAACTGTAAATCTAGATTTCGGGCGATAGCTTGTATTCTCTGCTCATAGAGATTAGGATCACTCGCTTGTTCTTCGATCCAGCCACTAAGTGCCTGCCATGACAATAACAAAGGTGAGTAATTTTTTTTTGAACGATTAATTGAATGTTTGATAATTTAAGCACATACAAATGAAGTGATATAAATGCAACTTAGAAAAGAGCTAGTTGAGCTTAACAAGCGTGCTAGCGCTTGTCGAGTAGGATCCACGAGTGGAGCTGGGTGTTCTTCTGCTCAATATTGAAGTAGTCAGCATTAGCATTTGAACAATAATTCGCTATTAAAAAGGGTCAAGAAGAAAAGGATCTGACCACTCTCATTTAAGGACCATGACATGTGTCTTAATTGCATAAATAGCGCTTGCATGTCTGGTGGATTGTCCTACAATGTTAGCCCAACAATGAGTAAGAAACAATATATACACAAAAGATTGTGCCTACATGAGAGTGGAATTAGAGATTATCGGGATCATCTGGGAAGGGCAAGTGGAGTCCATAACAGAAGAGGCAACCGGGAGGAAATGGTCATTGTTTAAATTGTCTTCGCTAGTACTGCTTCTGACAGAGGGAGGGACTGTCGATACAAAATTAAGCAAACTTTATTATTAAAATTTAGAACTTTCATAAAAGATGAATTCAAAAGCTCAACAAACTTCTCGATGATGAATTACATTGATTTCAAGAGCAAATGGTTATTTTTCATCAAACCTGAATGATTGGGTATGTTTTGTGTGGATGATTCGTCGGGTTGTACTGAAATGACGTGCAATGTGTGACCATCTTGGATGTCTGGTTGATATTAGGTGTAACTCTTACTTGATCATTGAATACAAATGCATAGTACGGAGTCTTAATAAAATCATTCAAGGAATATAAAAGGATACTATAGAATGAGAGGAAACGTTCACTCCTCAAGACTCTTTCGGCGTAAATTAAACGCTATTGCTGTGCGGGAATAAGTGTAATTCTGGACACTTCTTCTTTTAAGCCACTGATGGTTATCTGCACACTATCAACAAAAAGAAGTTTGATTAAAAGAAATGATCGCAAAATTGAAAAAATATATGTATTATACTTCTAAAATATTCTACAACAAAAACAAGGTCCTGAAAACAAGCGAAAGAGAATTACACAGCAATTCAATCAAACCTCTGTTCTATACCTTTACTCATCAATATCATGTTTTAGGATTTATCCTAGAAAGTTAAAAGAAGAAACAAGAGTCTCTAATATTCCTTCCATGCCAGACTTTGATTATCTTTCTGAAAATTCAAGCCGTTTTGGGCATACTTCGGAGAATAGCTTAGAATGTGTTAAGGATCCGGGAAAATTCTGGGACGTATAAAGAAAATCATTCGTAGAAGCTGTGTTTGCACCTTATGCAAATTCAGGAGCGTATAAGAATTAAGAAAAAGTTATACCTCGCTCTCGCCATACTTTCTTCTAAGTATGGTTTGAGGAGGTTGGGGAAGAACATATGGAGGAAACAACACTGCACTGCACTGCACTAAAATTCAATCCCCATCTCCAGATCTGCGAGCCGGATAAATTTCAGGGCTTTGCAAAGTCGCAAACCATTGCTTAATAGGCTAATCGTAAAATCAATTGGAGGCTTCTTACCTTTTGCAAATTTGTCCAAAAGATTAACAAATCTATGGCACTTGCAAGATATAATTGGAACTTACAGATTCTCTCCGACATCAAAAACCAGTTCAATCTATTAGAATCGGGAATCTTGATCATTAAGCGGACACCTGCCAAGCCCAAGCTCCTAAGTCTAAGCATTTCTCTCCAGGATTTCTCTACGATTTCTCTCTACAAGATTTCATAGACCAAGACTACCTACACTCTTTTCTTCCATACAAAAACTCCGTCGAATTGTTCTCTTGCACACAAACTAGAGAAAATTCTCCTACGAATCAGTCTCCTGCAACAAACACTTCCCACACACCAAATATCTGTTGATTTCTCTCCTAATTATTGATCTCAAGCAAGGCACACAATACCTTAACTCATCTTCTTCTTCTTCTTCTCATCTTTCTTCTATCAAATTGCTTTTTTTATCTCACCTTTTCAAAATGTGAATCAACATCAAAAGGATCGACATGAGATTATTATAATTCCTACAATTAGTCTCTATGTCATAGATCCGACATTCCAACCCTAAAAATCAATCTATTTGTTTTGCATAATTATAAACACCTAAGCAGGACTAATCCTAAGATTGGGTGGAATGTGTGCTCCATGACCTTCCCATTCCATAACTTAACCCCCGAACCTTAAGACCTTATAAAATTGGTTTTTCTTATTGTTTTTTGTTAAATAAACACAAGTGAAGACTCGTGTAATTTTCATCATACTCACATGGGTACAAGAGGCAATCCTCTGCCGAGCCTGCCTATCACTCCCCAAAACACATGTCATTAGTTTACATCAATGACTATTCATTGTTCGGTCAATTTACCTCTCGTTGAACTAAGAAGATAGTCTTATGGAATTGTAATGGCGCTTGTTGCCTAACATTCAAGAATAAAATTTTCCCGATGCTTACTTGGTACTCGAACGAACATTGAGCAGGCTGTTGCGATGATCAATACGCTACTTATTTATGGCTGGGCAGCGGCGCTGCACAAGGCTTTTCTGGAGGGATATGGGTGACTTGGGACATGACATCAGTTCAAGTGCATGAAAGGTTTTGTAAAGCTAGGTTGGTGCATCTAAAGGTCTCTCTGCTTCCTGCTAAACCTCCTTCTATGCTCTCCGCAGTATACAACCACCCTCAAAAGAATCTTTAGTTTGAGGTATGGAAATCCTTACTATCCTTTGCTGCTTCAATTTATATTCCTTGGGTTATAGGGAGAGACTTCAATGCCATATTAAGTGCTGAGGAAAATATGGGGGTTATGCATTTATTTATCGTCATCAGAGCGTATTTTCTGTGATTGCATGCATGCAGCGGGTTTGTTTGATTTGGGATTCACTGCTAATATTTTTACTTGGAAAAAACCTTGTTGTCGACTAATAAATATATCCGAGTTTGTTTGATTTGGGCTTTGCTGGGCCTATTCGGGAATGATTGGATAGGTTTTTAGGTAATGTTGGGCCTATTCAGGAAAGACCGGATAGGCTATTAGCTAATGTGACCAGACTAACAGATATAATCAGGCAAATGTCAAACATTTACCTTTTTAGTCTGACCACCGCCCATCTAATTGTGCCTTAAAGCAGGGCCTAAATTTGGCCCAAAACGATTTACTTATGAATCCTCCTGGTCAAGTGAACCCCCTTTCAAATTTGGCGTCTTTTTAAGGTCGTGAGGGGCAAGAGTGGAAAATGAAAGATGTCAATTATTTTCCAAACAAAGATGGCTTAGATTGAATAGTTTAAAGCCTTATATTGAATAGACCTGGGAAACTCTTTCTTTTCCAGCTATAGCTCCTATATGAACTACTGGGAAACTCTGTCATCCTTCGCCAGGTGTCTACTTGATGATATCACATGCCCACTGCTGCAGAAGCGAAGGCGGGACTCCTTGGCTCAGAGGAAGGGGATTCTTTGCAGAGCAGAGCAGAGCTGTTGTAAAAGCCTCCTCGTATCTGTGCTCATACACCTCAAAACTCTTCCAACGTGTAGCGCTGCAAAAAGTCACCAAAGTTACCCTTATTCACGGCTGCTGCATATGCCCAGGAATAAGGGTAACATTAGCAACTTCTAGCAAAAACATGTGCGACATTTCTCAGAAGCCACTATCAGTATCTCTGCACACACATCGTGGACAAATAGAAAATTAGTAATTAAAAGAAATGTAAATTTGGTCACAAGATAAAACAGTGTTATAAAACAAGAGTAAATTATAGTGAACCCCATATATTATTTTGGTCCCCTTGGTTGCACACCTAAACTATTACTATCAATATTTGACAAGTTAGTCAGACCCGACTCTTTCGGATTCAAGATCCATGGCAACTCCTGATCTAAGTAGCACGTAGAAATTAATTGAAACTAGCACATTCATTACTAAATCATACGTACTTCCTAATCCCAATTATACTTATCAAAACCCACTAATCCTGAAATATATCCAATGTCAATCTCTAATCATGAAACATTGTCAAGATTCATAATTTCAAATCAAAGAAAATATATAATGTCAATATCGATCAAAAAAGTATCAAGAATTGTAATTTCAATTCAAAGAATTGGAAAAAAGATCACAAATACAGTTCAGGTAAGAATCAAACAACTACTCATAAATGACCTAGCTCTGAATATAACAAGAGAGTTGTAATTTGAAAAAATAAACAAAATATTTGCATAAAGAAACATAAGAAGAAGCACTTACAAATTCAAGAGGGATAGAAAGAGTTACTTGGGTTGTAATAATCTAACAAGTTGATAGGGACCTTTACAAATCGAATATGAGTGATAGGGAATATGTGGCACTGGAAGCCGTATACCATACCCATCTGCTACCTGAATTCCTTCCCGTAGAATATGAGTGATAGGAATCCAAATTCTTCTCTTTGAATCAGTAATCATCTGCACAAGTTACCAAGTATGTTAAATCATGTCCATGCGAGCTTCCGAGGTGTCTCCTTGGGCAGAAGCGAAAGCAGGACTCCATAGCTCTCTTCACAATGGAGGTAGTAATATCTATAGCAAGGAAAGGAAACATGGGACATATGTGCATCGCAATCATCTGATCTCCTGGTTTAATTGCAGCCACCACATACCAACTGCTGCAGAATCAAAAGAAGGACTCCTTGGTTCTTGGCAAAGCTGTTGTAAAAGCTTCCTCTTATTTGTCCTCATATATTTCAAGACTCTTCCAACGTGTAGCGCTGCAAGAAGTGTCCAGTATTATTCTCAGCTGCTGCTTATGCGCGAGAATAAATGTAACACTAACCACCTTTTGTAGAAACACATGTGTAATTCTAGCGACATTTCTCTTTATCCACTATCGGTATCTGCAAACACACAATGTGAACAAATATATATAAAATTAATTAAAAGAAATATAAATTTGGTCACAAGAGCAAAGATATATCAATATTTGACAATTTACTCGGACCCGACTCGTTCAGATTTAAGATCCATGGCAACTCGTGATCTAATTAAGCATATAATATAATGTCAATCTCTATTGAAAAACATATACAGAGTATTACTGCAATCTCTATTGAAAAAATACAAAAAAAAATAAAAATAAATTAATTAACGACAAATTAAAGAACATATACTTAATTATTCATCAATCTTTTTTATGAAAAAGTGACAAGAATCATAATTCAACCACAGTTCATGTAAGAATCAAACCACCATGGCCTAGCTCTGAATATAACAGTAGACTTGTAATTAGAAAAAGTAAACAAAACTTTTTGCATAAGGAAACAGGCAGCCAAGCACATACAAATTCAAGAGGGATTAAAAGAGTTACATGAATTGAACGTGTGGTCGCGATTCACTTTAACCTTCATCCTTTTCCGGCGGTCGATCAACGGCCAGTGGATTATGGGGTTGCAATTTCATCATCAAAGGTTGCTTGCTGTCAGAACGAGAGAGATGTCTAGGAATTTCCTTCTTTCAATACTAAAATTTGACTTATCAAAACCCACTGATCTAAGCAGCACGTAGAAATTAATTGAAATTAGCACATTACTAAATCATACGTACTTCCTAATCCAAATTATACTTATCAAAACCCACTAATCCTGAAATATATCCAATGTCAATCTCTAATCATGAAACATTGTCAAGATTCATAATTTCAAATCAAAGAAAATATATAATGTCAATATCGATCAAAAAAAGTATCAAGAATCGTAATTTCAAATCAAATTAATAATTGGAAAAAAGATCACAACTACAGTTCAAGTAAGAATCAAACAACTACTCATAAATGACCTAGCTCTGAATATAACAAGAGAGTTGTAATTTGAAAAAATAAACAAAATATTTGCATAAAGAAACATAAGAAGAAGCACATACAAATTCAAGAGGGATAAAAAGAGTTACTTGGATTGTAATAATCTAACAAAAGAAGAGCTGAATATACCAAGTATGTTAAATCATGTCCATGCGAGCTTCCGAGGGGTCTCCTTGGCCATCTGCTGCAGCAGAAGCGAAAGCAGGACTCCATAGCTCTCTTCACAATGGGACATATGTGCATTGCAATCATCTGATCTCCTGGTTTAATTGCAGCCACCACATGCCAACTGCTGCAGAATCAAAGGCGTCTTTCAAGAACTGCTGCTACAGATTGAGCCATGATTTCCCCTTGAGATATGGCTCTCTCAAAAGTTTGGGAAGCATCAACAGCAAGAGAAGGAATACATAACATCTCTAACATGATGTAGATATCTGAAAAATGAAAGGTTGCACAGAAAGCTTGTTCATCTATAGTATACAATCTTTCAGATGTAGGCCCATTTTCACCAAACAAAAATAGCCCACAGGGAATTGCTGAGCACCTTTCAAGAAAATCATCATCGATATCAATGTCCCTAAGAATTGCTTCGCCAACATCTGCACAACTACTTACTGTTCTACTTAAATAATCAAGGACACAGGGAGAGACTTCAGCTCCCAGATCTTTTAGCCTTGCACAAACAGATCTTACCAAAATTGAAGTTAAGAGCAACACAAATCAACACATACTAAAAATCGGATAAACATCAAAAGCTTAGGGTCTAAATGAAATATTAAAGATCATCTAAAGATGTTGATTCATACTGCTTCTGGAAGATGTTGGCAGTGCAATGCAGCTTTGAATATAAAATCCACGGTAGCTGCAAGAGGTTCATCGTTTGAGTCAGCCAAAAGACCAAAAGATTGAAATAGAACACGCTCCCAAACATCGCTACTGCATTCCAACTGGCTAAGAGCACCAAAAACCTGAAGAAAAAAATTTATAGTTAAGGTATGTAACAAAAATTAAATTAAGACAGATCCCCAGACTATCAAAAAATATGCCAAGAGAGAATACCATCAAGACCAGCAAGACAATATCAACAAATGCTGTATAACCAACTTACGGGTAGTCGTAATGAAGGTTCTGCATCTGGCTTTTTAAGCCGATCTAGGAGTGCACAAGCAGCAAGTGGATGTTCTGAATGCTCAACCAATTTGGGTACCAATGCAACCAAGTCAGGCTGAAAAATGAAGTCAGTCAATGTATGACGGAACAATGAACTTGGCCGTATATGATAAAACGGTGTTATAAAACAAGAGTAAATTATAGTGAACCCCATATATTATTTTGGTCCCCTTGGTTGCACACCTAAACTATTACTATCAATATTTGACAAGTTAGTCAGACCCGACTCTATCGGATTCAAGATCCATGGCAACTCCTGATCTAAGCAGCACGTAGAAATTAATTGAAACTAGCACATTCATTACTAATACTAAATCATACGTACTTCCTAATCCCAATTATACTTATCAAAACCCACTAATCCTGAAATATATCCAATGTCAATCTCTAATCCTGAAACATTGTCAAGATTCATAATTTCAAATCAAAGAAAATATATAATGTCAATATCGATCAAAAAAGTATCAAGAATCGTAATTTCAATTCAAAGAATTGGAAAAAAGATCACAAATACAGTTCAGGTAAGAATCAAACAACTACTCATAAATGACCTAGCTCTGAATATAACAAGAGTTGTAATTTGAAAAAATAAACAAAATATATGCATAAAGAAACATAAGAAGAAGCACATACAAATTCAAGAGGGATAGAAAGAGTTACTTGGGTTGTAATAATCTAAGATCCATGGCAACTCGTGACAATATTTGACAATTTACTCGGACCGACTCATTCAGATTTAAGATCCATGGCAACTCGTGATCTAATTAAGCATATAATATAATGTCAATCTCTATTGAAAAACATATACAGAGTATTATTGCAATCTCTATTGAAAAAATACAAAAAAAAATCTAAAAAAAAATTAACGTCAAATTAAAGAACATATACTTAATTATTCATCAATCTTTTTTATGAAAAAGTTACAAGAATCATAATTCAACCACAGTTCATGTATGAATCAAACCACCATGACCTAGCTCTGAATATAACAGTAGACTTGTAATTAGAAAAAAAAAACAAAACAAAACTTTTTGCATAAGAAAACAGGCAGCCAAGCACATACAAATTCAAGAGGGATTAAAAGTGTTACTTGAATTGAACGGGCACTTTAACCTTCATCCTTTCCCGGCGGTCGATCAACGGCCCGTGGATTATGGGGTTTTTGGGGTCGCGATTTCATCAATGGTTGCTTGCTGTCAGACCGAGAGAGATGAAGGGGCCGGGACGAATCTTCTCTAGGAATTTCTTTCTTTCAATACTAAAATTTGACTTGAGTTTTGTTTTTATACTATGATGAGATGTACCGTATATGGAAAGTAACGTCAGATTGATCTTTCATTATCCGATTGATTTTATAAATTAATTATCTATCATTATCCGATTGATTATTGATTATTGATTTTTTATTTTTATTTTTTTACTTTCCTTATCTTTTTCCGCAAGAAAAAGTTTTTTTTTTTTAAGAAATTCAGACAGGAAAAAAAAATGTTACTTCCTCTATATCCCTAATGAATAACGATTTTTTTTTTCTAAATTTGCTTATGACATAGTTGTTAGAGATAAAGAAGGACACTCCAATTAGTTTCCTAATCTATCTAGTCTTCCTATTATAAATTGTTTCCTTATTCCCTTATTCCTTCTCTGTATTAGATTCTTAGTCCTAGAAGTATTCTTTCTCTCCAAGCTATTACTTGTATAAATAGTCTTCATAGTTGATCAATAATATTCATGGGATTTCTTTTATAAAATATTCTCTTTGTATTTACGTACATGGTATCAGACGCAAACCTTGATCCATAGATTTTTTTTCTTTCTCTGTTCCGGTCATACCACTACTATGACGGACGTTTCCACCATTCCCAACCCCGCCGAACCCAACGTTCCCCTCATCGTTGTTTCTCTAATTCATATCCTAAAACTAACCCCCACAAACTATATTGCTTGGAAAACCCAAATTGAAGCCACCCTCATTGGCTATGACCTCGACAAATTCATTGATGGAAGTCATCCCGCCCCACCCGAAAACCTAACAACCACCACCAAAGCCATCCCAGCCGCCGAAGATACCCCTGCCACCCCCTCCACCACCGTTTCCTCCCCTAACCCAGCCTACCAAACATGGTTTCGTCAGGACAAATTGATTCTTGGTGCTTTGGCAGGTACGCTATCCTCCGACTTGGTTCCCCTTATATCCTTATGCACTACAACCTTGGATGCTTGGAAAACTCTTACAAAAACTTATGCCAATCCCTCAAAAAGTCACTTTAAACAACTTAAGGATCACCTCAAAAACATCACCAAAGGTACCCGCACCATCACCGAATATATGAGAGACATGAAATCCTGTTCCGACCAACTTGCCTCCCTTGGCCGACCCATTGATCCCGACGACATTGTAGATAGAATCCTCGACCAACTCAATGACCCAGACTTTGATACCGTCATCCATGCCGTCCAAAACCGAGAAAACCCCATCTCTTTTGATGAGTTGCATGAGAAACTCATCAATAGAGAATTATCCCTCAAGCAAAAGAACAAAACCAACCCCACCCCCTTTCCTGCCTCGGTAAACTACTCCTCTCGCCAATCCAACAACAACAACAACAACCGCTCCAACAACAATACCTTTAACCGCCAACCCAACCCCAATTCACAACCATCAAACTCCAATCCCAACAAGCAACCCTATAAAGGTATATGTCAATGGTGTCGTCAACCCGGCCACTTCCTTTCCCAATGTCCGTCCTTCCATTCCCAATTTCCCAACGTCACTATGCCTACCCCCCCTCCTCAGTCCAACAACTCCCCCTCCAACCAATTCCAAAACACTCGGCCAACCACCACCTATCGCCCAAACAACCCTCCAGCCCTTTATGCCGCCACTGCCCCACACCCTCACCAACAATCCTCATGGCTCCTTGATAGTGGTGCGACACATCACGCCACCAACAACCTCTCCAACTTATCCCTTCACTCTCCATACAATGGCACCGAGAAACTTTTCATAGGCGATGGCTCGAGTCTCCCATTCTCAAATACCGGTTCTACCTCTCTCCTTACTCATTTTTCTTCCTTTAAATTAAATCATGTCCTTCATGTTCCTTCTCTGTCTCGCAATATTATCTCAATTTCCAAATTTTGTCAAGATAATAATGCTTCTATCACTTTCTCATCTTCCTCCTTTTTTGTGAAGGACAATCTCAATGGGAAAATCCTACTCCAAGGTCAACCTAGCTCTGGCGTCTATGAATGGCTTCCTTTTCGCTCCGCTGTTCACTCTGCATCTGTCTCATCAGCTTCAAATTGGCATCACCGCCTAGGACATCCCTCTTACTCAGTTTTATGCCTTCTTAGTAATAGCTTCAGTTTAGATATCCCAACTGTTCGGGACTTTCATTGCAATTCTTGTGCTTGTAATAAGAGTCACAAATTACCTTTTAATGAAAACACTATTCGTTCCTTTGGTCCTCTTGATATTCTATATAGTGATGTTTGGACATCTCCCGTGTCTTCTTATGATGGTTACAAGTATTATATTATCTTTGTTGATCACTTCTCCAAGTATATATGGTTTTACCCCCTTAAACACAAAAATGATGCAGTGTTGGTCTTCTCTCATTTTAAACCTCTTGTTGAAAAATACTTTGCTCGCACAATAAAAACCATATATAGTGATAATGGTGGTGAGTATCTTGGCCTTCGACCTCTTCTTGCCTCCTTTGGCATTCAGCATCTTACTTCTCCCCCACATACACCCGAACACAATGGTTATTCTGAACGTCACCATCGCCACATAGTTGAAACCGGTCTATCCCTCCTCACTCACTCCTCCATGCCTCTAAAATATTGGCCTCTCGCCCTTGCCACTGCTTGTTACCTCATTAACTGAATGTCAATGCCTACCTTGAACCAAGACTCTCCATACTCCATCTTACACAAACAACATCCCAACTATCTCAAACTACGTGCCTTTGGATGTCTGTGTTACCCATGGCTTCGCCCCTACTCCTCCCACAAACTTGACCCTCGCTCTAAACCATGTGTTTTCGTTGGATACTCTCCCACATAAAGCGCCTACTTTTGCCTAGACACCACCAATCACAAAATTTATGCATCCCGCCATGTTAACTTTGTTGAACATACCTTTCCCTTTGCCTCTTCTCCCTCCCCTACCATTCCCTCTACCCTACTTGATGAATGGTGCACCATCCGCTTACCAATTCTTCCCACCACCACCACCCACACTCCTTCACTTCCTCCAGCTACCTCCAACCCAAATCTCCCTCCGCCTCCTATAAATACCTCTGTGCCTCTCATTCCTCCCTCGTCCCCACCCCATCACCAACTCGTCCCCTCTTTACCCAGTTCAGATTCACTCGTCCCCCCCAATAGGGACGAGTCGTCCCCTGCTGTAAGCCCATCCCTCACTGAACCAACACCTTCCCCTTCCACAGACGAGTCTCTACACCCCCCTCCGCCACCTCCTCCACCCACAAAACCGGTCACTCGCTCTCAAAACAACATCCATAAACCTATACACAAACTCAATCTCCATGCTTCCTTAAATGACCCTTCAGCCGAACCCACAACCATAACCCAAGCACTTAAGAGCCCTGTATGGCGTTCAGACATGCAAAAGGAATTTGATGCCCTTATCCACAACAACACTTGGGAATTGGTCCCTCCCTCTTCCTCTCAAAATCTGGTTGGGTGTAAATGGATTTTTCGCACCAAGTTCAATCCGGATGGAACAATTGATCGTCACAAGGCTCGTCTTGTTGCCAAGGCTTCCACCAATGCCCGGGCATTGACTACTCAGAGACATTCAGTCCGGTTGTCAAACCGGCCACAGTTCGTACTATTCTTACTCTTGCCACTGTTCGCGGGAGGCCTCTACGACAAGTTGACATAAACAATGCCTTTCTTCAAGGCACATTGTATGAGGATGTTTACATGGCACAACCCCCTGGCTTTATTGATTCAAACTTACCCTCCTATGTTTGCAAACTACGGAAGGCTTTTTATGGCCTTAAGCAGGCCCCACGAGCTTGGTATAATAAGCTTCGTCTCTACTTACTTTCTCTTGGGTTCAAAAATTGTGTTTCCGACTCATCCTTGTTCACACTTCATCATGGCAATGGCATTATTTATCTTCTTGTTTATGTGGATGACATCATTCTTACAGGGTCTAATGTGGAGAGTTTAAATTCATTCATCACCATGTTTTCTAAGAGATTTTCCTTGAAGGATCTTGGCTCACTGTCTTATTTTCTTGGGGTTGAAGTGGTTCCTCATCCTCAAGGAATTTTTCTAACTCAGCAAAAGTACATACAGGATCTTCTTATCAAATCAAAGATGGCTGAATCAAACCCAGTTCCAACACCTATGGCACCGCACCCTTCTCTCTCGATTTCTAAGGGTACACCACTCTTGGATCCCTCAGAATATCGAGCTCTTGTGGGTAGTCTACAATATCTCTCCTTGACAAGGATGGATATCTCATTTGCAGTCAACAGATTATCACAGTTCATGCACAAACCTACTTCAGACCATTGGGCTGCCTTGAAACGTGTTCTTCGATATCTTGTGGGTACAATATCAAATGGGTTACTTATTTACAAAGATTCTCCTCTATCTCTGCATGCATTTACTAATGCTGATTAGGCAGGAGACATGGATACCTACGTCTCAACTACAGGGTATATTGTCTATCTAGGAAAAAATGCGATTTCATGGAGTTCTCGTAAGCAAAGGACCTTCGCTCGTTCATCAACCGAAGTCGAGTATCGAGCTGTTGCTGCTACTACAGCTGAAGTCATTTGGGTACAAAATCTTCTTCTTGAGCTCAACTCTGGTTCAAACAATTCTCCAGTCATTTATTGTGATAATTTGGGTGCGACATATGTGGCTGGGAATCCAAGGTTTCATTCTCGCATGAAACATCTTGGGCTTGACTATCATTTTGTTCGGGAGAAAGTCCAAAATAATTCCTTATGCGTTACTTTTATTTCAAGTAATGATCAGTTGGCGGATGTGTTGACAAAACCTCTACCTCGGGCTCGGTTTCAGTATATCATGACCAAGATTGGACTTGCCTCTCGGTCGTCCATCTTGCGGGGGCATGTTAGAGATAAAGAAGGACTCTCCAATTAGTTTCCTAATCTATCTAGTCTTCCTATTTGTTAGGCCCTACATTTTAATCAACTTGTTTTCAACTTACGTATAACATCTTGGTACTAACAACTTGAGTTGTTCTATTACATCTTGATCGTTTGCAGGTTGAACTATTGTTACGTTAACCCTATTTTTCAGGGAACGTGTCAAAGTAATTGAAGACCAATTCAAAGACGTCTCACCATGCAAATACCCAGCAACGGATCATTATTCCCTCAATCAATAAAATGGCGATAATGTCTCAACGAGATCAACCTCTTATCCGAGATTCTAGGCCTATTTTTTCTCCTTGTAAATTAGCCGTTATTTGAGGTATAAAAGGGGAAAAACACTGTATTTTTGCACACACGTTTTTTCACTAGCTTAAGCTCCCTTCTATACGCTCCTAGCTCTGTAATCATTTCAATCCTTGGTAAACTTTTGGTCAAGGTAGGTTCCTAAACCTCCCGGGGTTTTATGCCGGCGAACAAGTTGTTCAAGGGCTTTCCCTAGTCAACAAATGCCTTGTGTTCATTTCTATTCAACCCGATAATCATTGTACCCTGATTCATATCACTTTAGTCATTTTTCTTATCAACAAAGACACTTGTTGAAAATTGACCAAAACAATTTGGCGCCGTCTGTGGGAAACTTTGATTATTTGCGTAGAAATGGTCAATCCGCCGTCCGGCAGTCAAGGTGAGAGGAGTCGGCCACTTCCTGTTTCCGGCACCCAAGGCAATCCATCTTTGAATGCGGAAGCTGTCAATTTGGAGATATTATCCAACATGGCCGATATGTTGAAGAAAGTGAATGATCGGTTGGATGGTCAGGAGCATACGAACGCCATGATATTCAATGCCATTGATAGCCTGCGTAAAGGGAAGCAAGTTAAGACTCAAGTATCTACTCCATTTTCACCTTTCCTTCCCAGATCTTTGTTTGGTGCATGTACAGGACCAAGCCATTTCGGAGATATCCCTATGTCCAATACCTTGCCAGCAGAAAGCACAATCATGACGTCCATTCCAATCGAGCAACCAAGATTCAGCCTTCCAGCTAGCCAACCTGTGTTGTCATCTTGCTACACCTATGCTACACCCTCAATGGGGCAAACAGGGAGTTTCTTTAATGCTTTTGATACTTCTGCATCTCAGTTTAATAACAATCCTCTTTTCGCAGAGAGTCAACTTGTTAAGGAAATGCAGACTATAAAGGATTTGCTTCGAAGCATACCTGGAGTCAATGTGCCATACCACCAAGTTTCTCCAACTTGCTATAACGAATCTCGTTTTGTTCCAGCAATAGCTAGCGTGGAAATCCCAAAGAAGTTTTCGGTCCCTCATATGAAGAAGTATGATGGGAGCACCGACCCGGCAGAGCATGTGTTGCTGTATCAGGAATCAATGGATATTATAAGTATCCCCCCTATTTTTAGAGAAGCATGTTTTTGCAGGGGTTTTGGCTCAACTTTGTCAGGACCGGCCTTAAAATGGCTAACAGGACTTCCTCTAAACTCTATTTCTTCTTATGCTCAACTTGTCAATATGTTTATCAATCAATTTTCATGCAATAGGGCATTTGACAAGTTGACTAGTGACCTTTATAGAATTGTGCAAATGACCTAACGAAAGTCTTAAAGAATATTTGCACAGGTTTAACAAGGAGGCAGTGACTATACCCAACTTGGACGTGTCCACAGCTACGGAAGCATTCCGTATTGGCTTGAAGAAGAGCTCTCTATTTTATAATGAGTTGGTGATGACTCCTGCGAAACAACTTGAAGAAATCAGAACCAGAGCCTTGCCTTTCATCAGATTGGAGGATGACAGCCTGGCAATGGGGAAGTCAACTGGGAGAACCCCTACTCCTCTATTTGAGCCCTCTGACAGAAAATCGGATTTCCATCACTATAAGTCCAACAGGGGCAAACCCCCTGTTAAATCTGAATCTTCTAAAGTTCATTTTGTAGATGATGATCAAGATGGGGATGATAATGATTATCCTAAAATTTCTGAATACTGCTTTTCTGTGGACATTGCAGGAATCCTTTGCGCCATGGGAAATCTTGGAGATAAATCAAGATGGCCCAAGAAGAGTGATCAGCCAACAACTTGGAAGGACAAGTCAAAGTGGTGCGCATTTCATGAGGATTTTGGGCATACCACTGAGAATTGTTTTGCCTTGAGGAAGGAGATTTCTCATTTATTATCCAAGGGTCTTCTTAAGGATTTGTTGGGTAAGAAGAGGGTCAGAAGTGAGTCTAAAGAACCTGATTCAGGGGAGCATTCCAGACCCGAGAAAGTTGCACCTCCTCCAGCCACCAAGGTAGTTAATGTTATTTCAGGTGGGTCCCATATTTGTGGCACAACTTATTCTGCAGCCAAGCGTCATGCCAAGAGTTCTAAGGAGGATCAGTCAGAACTGCCCTTAAGGCGTCGTGATTTCACAGATGGTCAAGTTATCTCCTTTGAAGATGAAGATAAGGACAACACGTTGGACCCTCATCATGATGGTCTAGTTGTTCAGGTGGAAATTGCTAATTGTGTGGTCAAGAGAATCCTGATCGATGGCGGCAGCTCAATCAACATAATCTTCACTCATGCTCTGGAAGATATGGGCATTCCTTTATCCGAAGTTGTAAAGAATTCATCCGTACTGGTAGGGTTCAGTGGTGAAATAAAGCAGACAGTTGTGATGTACCCGATTTTTTTGAAATCAAACGGAGTCGCCACGCCATTTTTGTTTCAAGGGCCAAAACTTTGAAAAATGCCCGGAATGAGAGATTTGGGTTCGGAGGTCACTGAAAGTTTCGTGTAGCTAGGAAACTTAGATCACGCAACAGGCAAAGGATGTGAGTACAGATGTGTCTCACAACTGTTCACACATCCACAGATAATGCAGCGGAATAAAGTAATTAAAAGCAAATTAAATGCAATAACTCAAGAGTTATTTACGCTTACTGATCAATGTGATCAGCAAACTAGGCTTACGCCCAAAAACCTTTCACTATAAAAACTTTTGTTTCTTACAAAAACAAATAAGTGAAAAACTAAAATATGAAAATACTAAACAAGTTCTAATCACCTTCTACGATATGAATAACTCCCCTTTCCCAAGTAGGACTTATTCAATCAGAAGTAAAACAAGAGACCTTTATGAAAACCTAGATGTGAGTTACGGATGTAAGCTCACAACCTAAAATCAACAAAGTCGAATGCTATGAAGTATGTGTATTTTTCTCTCTAAAATCCGTAGCTTCTCTTTGTGCTGAATGCCTTGTATTTATAGTGCACCATTGAGAAGATCTTCATGCAATCGACCTCTTCCTTTGTGAGAATCCTTTTCCTATATGAAAACATAAAACACACTCACAAGGAAATCAAATATTAGTAGGTTAGTCCTAATATAAAACTATGTACATAAATAAAAGATATTTACTATATTTATAATTCCTAGTCAAAGTAGAATACTTATAAATCTCCATGAAAGTTCCAAAATCTTCTTACCATATAGAAGTCTTTTGAAATAAGGAAACAAGAATTGGTTTCCTAAAAAGCTCACACTTTCAATCTCCCCCTATTTTGGACTTTCTGGTCAAAACCAAAGATTTATAACAATCACATTATTATGACCACAGAATATAGAAAAAACATAACTCCCCCTGAATGGATGTGTGTCCAGATGTGTATACACATCCACACATAAAAACTGCAAAACAAGAATTAGAACAGTAATACCAAAGGCTAGCCTTTCATTAAGCAAAAGCAAAAACCATTCAGCCATGTCCTAATTAAACTATTACAAACCATTGTTTAGAAACTAACAAACTAAAACAGAGAATTAAAAATTGTTTTTAACAACCATCAAAACTTTTCTCCCCCTAAATCAAAGCTCGAAATGTCTCCACTTAAATCCAGCTACAGCTTGAGTGAAGAAGAAGAAGAAGCAAAGATCCCACTTTTCATTTCCAGAGCTATCTCCCCCTTTTTGACTAGAAAGCTTATCATGCCATCTAATGAGATTATCCCTAAGAGCTTTCAAATTGTTGGCATGGGCAATGGAGGCTTGAGCTTGAGCTTCTGCAGCTATGATTGCAGCATCAGATCCTTCATCTGAGCAATAAATTTTTTCTTCAGATGTGGCTTCAGATGTGTCCACATCTTCCATACCAAGCTCAGGAACTGTACCCAAAGGAAGATCCACATGTCTTTGCTTAGGGTCAAGCAGGGTCTTGGATTCCTTAAACAGAGCAAAATTATCAACAATATCTTCTCCTTTTTCAGGTTTCACTCCATTGGCAATGAGGATTTGGGAGATCAAGGAAGGATAAGGTAAAGACCATTTCTTGGATGGAGACTCTCCATAATCACAAATCTTTCTAAAGATGAAGTCACCAAAATTAATGTGCCTCTTAATTCCCAATCTATAAAGAAGCAAAGCTTGCACCCGAGTAACTGAGGTTTTGTTATTGGAGGGACACAAATTGGCAACAAGAATGGAGTGAAGAAAACAGTAAAGGGAAGATAAAGATCCACTTCCTAAATCCTTAGGCTTCACAGGCCAAGAGGTTACTTTGCCATGGGTAATGGCAGTCACAAGTTCATCATCCTCAATTGAAACCAATTCATCCAAATAATCATTCAAACCAAGCATATCATTGATGACAGAAGGGGTAAAAGGGACAAACACTCCTCTAACATAGACAGTGGGAGGAGAGGAGTAGTTCTTATCTAATCCCTTAGGCAAATTGGCATAAAACTCATAAATCATTTTAGGATAGAAGGGAAGGGGATGGTCCACAGTTAAGAATAATCCTCTTTCCTCAAAGAATTTGTCCATACCAAGCTTAGCAAAAGTTTCCCTATCCCTTTTCATTTCTACAACAAAGGCCTTGGAAGAAATTAAGGCAAACCTATCAGATGCCTTTTTGGTTAAAAACTTCTTGGAAAAGGGTTTAGGGGTAGAGACAATAGAAACAGTAGAAGACATACCCTTTTCAACTTTCTTCCTTGTAGATGTGCGTCTGGATGTGGGCACATCCTCAGACACATCCTTTGAAGGGAATGGGACTTGGATGGATTCTATCTCAGTGTCATCAGCAGCAGAGGAGTCTAATTCTTGGTCCTCTTTTTCTTGATCAAGCTCTTCTCTCCCTAGCTTGTAGTTCTCATCCGATGCAGTGTCATCACTATCATAACTAGAATCAGTCTCATCATCAATGGGCTCTAAATCAGTAGCAGCCACCTTTTTCTTACCCTTTAAATCCATTAAGATTTTTGCCAATGGCTCTTCATCACTAAAGGTTATAAGGTCCTCAACAGGACTAGAGACCAAGGGAACAGAGGGCTCAACAACAGGAGCAGAAATATTATCCTCAGGAGGTGAAACAACAATGGGGATAATGGGATCAGATGGTATTATGGGAGAAGATGGAACAATAGGATCAATAGGAGAAGCAGAGTCAACATGGGGAGCATCCTCAACAGGAGTAATGGGATCAACATGGGGAATATTATCAGAAGGGGGAATTGCAGGGACAGGATCAACAACTAAGGGAGGAATAATTGGGGGTTGAGCCTTAGTCCTAATCAGAGGAG
Organism: Adenophora triphylla var. japonica; assembly: GCA_022495995.1. Classification (NCBI taxonomy): domain Eukaryota; kingdom Viridiplantae; phylum Streptophyta; class Magnoliopsida; order Asterales; family Campanulaceae; genus Adenophora; species Adenophora triphylla. Next base: position 118,628 of record JAFEMH010000747.1, on the reverse strand, counting down.
GAATTACCTCTTCTTCTTCTTCATCTTCTTCAAGAGCAATGGCCGAGGGCTTCCCGCCGTGTTTCTTGAGATTCTTGGCCTTGTCAGCTTCTGACAACTTGCGAACCCTACCAGAACGACGAAGATTACGTAACGGCACTGGAGTTGCAGCAGGCTTTGGGGGTTTAGCTTGGGAAAGCTTCCTCTTCTTGGTTGAAGAAGGTTTCACAGAGGTTGAGACAGGGGCGACATCCGATGGTGGAATCACCGGAGAGGATGGAGCCTTAGGGTTTTCAGCAAACGATTCCAATGTGGGGGATTTTGGAGGAGCAGCTTCCATTACAGGATCAGACGAAGGCGATGGAGAAGAAAATTCCGCAAGAAATTTGGAAATCACAGGGTTTAAGACAATGGAATCCTCGCCTTTAGCTACTGAAATCGGAACAATGTCAAGAACGTCTTCCTCTCTAATATTTGAATGATCGGCCATTTGATTTGACGAATTGGGTTAGGTGGAACAGTTAATGAAGAAATTAAAGCAATGTGTGTGTAATTGTGTGCAAGGAGAAAGGAAGAACAAAGGGTTTTATCAAGGTTTATGGGGGATGGGACGGATGTGAGGTCTCATAAATACTCACAGCTCCCCCTTTCCTAATAGAATTAGGAAACCTTCTCCAAAAAGGTTTAACACAGCATAAAATCCTTAAGAGATCTCCAACGGCTAGAAACCTTTGAGGTTACCACACACAATCACCTTCCAAGAAAATAGGGGATTAAATTAAACCAAGATTTTGTTAGATTTTTATGGAAACAAAAATATTTTGGTCATATCTTTAAATAAAACAGAATCCCAAAAGAATTTTCCAACCTTTTCAAACAAGGATTGATACACACCTTTTTCTTTCATGAAAGATATTGGAGATCAAAAACCTATATAATCAAAGAATGAACTAGGAAGGAAAATTAATTAACTAGCATATTTACAAAGCTCCTATATGTCCTAAAAATGCAATATGCCTAGCATGATGCAAACACACAGGTGAAGGAAATATTCTCAGTTTATGGATGTGGCATAGGATGTGAGTCACATATTGGGACACATTTAGATCACAAAAAGTCAATGAGCAATAATCCAATCTGCACAGCCTCTAGGATGCATCCACCAATTTTTTGTTGTGGATTTTTGCAATGTGAGTAGCTTTCACTTTACTTGATCCCAAAGATAGCCCTTTTTCCCAATGATCTTATCAAGTTTGACTTCAAGTTTTCTTATGAAAATCACTTGATCACAATGGTATGGCTTCATACTAAGGGTGAAGCAGCTGTTTCTCACATATATATATTTTTTTTTCTTTTAGCACCCACTGTGAGATACCTAGGAAGGTTATATCAAGTCACCAAAAGGTAACATGAACAGGAAGTGCTCACAATTAAGTGATCAAAAATAATGTCAAGATGAGGACTCACAAGTGACCACACTGAGAAATTTCGTGCTAATGCATGATATTTTTTGGATTTTTCTTTTATGATTTTTTTTTTTTTATTAATTTTTTTTTTTAGCTCTAATCTACAGATGTGTTAGAGGATGTGAGACACATCGGTCTCACAACCTTAGATATCACAATGAAGCCAAGAGACTTCCTCAAGGAGGAAAATCTCTCCAAATCTAATGCCTTTGTAAATATGTCAGCCAATTGATTTTCAGTCCCAACAAATTCCAGACACACAGTTTTTTGTTCTACAAGATCTCTAATGAAATGATGTCTAATATCAATGTGCTTTGTTCTAGAATGTTGGACAGGATTTTTAGATATGTCCAAGGCACTTTTGTTATCACAAAAAGCAGTCAAAACTTTGCTATTCAATCCATAATCTTTCAACATTTGATTCATCCAAAGCAATTGTGTGCAGCAACTCCCAAGGGCAACATATTCAGCCTCAGCAGTGGATAAAGACACACAATTTTGCTTTCTACTATACCAAGACACAAGGTTATTTCCTAGGTAGAAACATCCACCAGTGGTACTCTTTCTATCATCACTATTTCCAGCCCAATCAGAATCAGTGTACCCAACCAAATTGGTGTTTGTTTCTTTGAGTAATGCGAGACCTAGGTTCACAAATCCCACTCACATACCTAATGATTCTTTTCAAGGCTTTAAGATGGGACACTTTGGGGTTGGCTTGGTATCTAGCACAGAGACACACACTGTACATAATGTCAGGTCTACTTGCAGTGAGGTAAAGCAGACTTCCTATCATGCTTCTATAAAGGGTTTGATCAACACTCTCACCATCAGAATCATGACTTAGCTTTTGGGAAGATCCCATTGGGGTTCTTTGATATGAAGAGTGTTCAAGCTCAAACTTTTTCACAAGATTCTTGGCATACTTAGACTGTGAAATGAACATGCCATCTTTGAATTGCTTAATCTGTAAGCCTAAGAAAAAGTTCAACTCACCTACCATACTCATCTCAAATGTGGAAGTCATGCTATCCACAAATTTAGCTAGCATTGGATCAGAATTTGATCCAAACACAATGTCATCTACATAGATTTGTGCCACAAGAATCTCCTTCTTATTTCTCCTCACAAACAAGGTTTTGTCAACCTCACCTCTCTTGAATCCTAGTTGAAGCAAATGGTCAGTCAATCTACCATACCAAGCTCTAGGGGCTTGCTTTAGCCCATACAGAGCTTTCTTCAGTTTATACACATGATTAGGATATTTGAAGTCCACAAAGCCTTTAGGTTGTTCAACATAGGCTTCCTCATTTAATATCCCATTTAGAAAAGCACTCTTAACATCCATTTGATGAAGAGTAATCTTGAGATAACAAGCAATGGCTAATAAAAGCCTAATGGACTCAATTCTTGCAACAGGGGCAAATGTCTCCTCAAAGTCAATTCCCTCTATTTGAGTATAACCTTGAGCAACTAACCTAGCTTTATTTCTAGTTATCACACCTTGCTCATCAGTTTTGTTCTTGAAAATCCATTTGGTTCCTATGACATTACCATGTGAGGGCCTAGGAACAAGAGTCCACACCTCATTCTTCTCAAATTGAATCAATTCATCTTGCATAGCTATAATCCAGTCAGTATCTTTCAATGCTTCAGCAACATTCTTAGGTTCAATTTTTGAAACAAAACAACAGAAACTTACCTGGGAGTATGCTGAGGAGCAACTCCATAAACCAGCCATTTTTCTATAATCAACTTTGTCCTTTTGTCTAGTTCTCACTTGAGCATGCACATCTCCCACAACTTGTGAAGTGGGGTGGTTTTTCTGGATTTTAGAAGGAATATCCTTTGATCTATCCATACACCCATTCACATTACCTTCTGGAGCATCATCCTGATCAGAATCAGAGGAATTGTCCTCAGTTACAGGAGTTTGAGTGGATGTGGGAGCAGATGTGGGTTCAGATGTGGAGGCAGATGTGTCCACATCCTTAGTTACATCCTTATCAGGTACAACATTTTTATCAAGCCTTTGGAAGCTTCTTTTGATTTTTCAAGACTGCTTTCTTCATCCTTCCTACCAAAGAAGCAACCCGAAACATCATCTTCGCAGCCTTGAGGTTAAGATCAAGTGAGTCATCAAATTTAACATTAGCAGATTCCATAATGGTCTTAGTTTTGAGATTGAAAACTCTGTAAGCTCTACTGTTTGTGGAATAGCCCATGAAAATTGCTTTGTCACTTTTTGAATCAAACTTGGACAGGTATTCTCTATCATTGAGAATATAACAAACACATCCAAACACATGAAAATATTTCACAGTTGGTTTCTTTCCAAGGAGGATTTGATATGGGGTGACAGTGCTACCAATCCTTAGGAACACCCTATTGCCAATGTGGCAAGCAGTGTTTAAAGCTTCTGCCCAAAATTTCTTGGACAAGTTCTTTGAACTTAGCATGACCCTAGCCATTTCTTGCAAGGTTCTATTCTTTCTTTCAGCAATTCCATTTTGCTGTGGGGTGATTGGTGCAGAAAACTCATGAGTGATTCCCTTAGAATTGCAAAAATTGGTGAACATTTGATTCTCATATTCAGTGCCATGGTCAGACCTTATTCTTACAGTCTTAAGGCCATAAAGGTTTCTCACCATTTTGTACCAATTCTTGAATTCTCCAATTGTTACTGACTTTTCTCTTAAGAACATTATCCAAGTGTACCTAGAATAATCATCAACACACACAAAGGCATACTTTTTCCTACCAAAGCTTTCTACTTCAATAGGTCCCATTAAATCAGTGTGAATCATCTCCAAACATCTAGTTGTGGAGCATTGTTAGACCTTTTTATGTGATGCTTTTGTTTGTTTTCCCTTTTGACATGAACCACAGACATCAGGGTTCTTGAAGTTCAGTTTAGGGAGGTCTTTAATAGCTTCAAACCTTTGAAGTTCTTCCAGAGTTCTACAGCTAGCATGCCCTAATTTTTGGTGCCATAGATTGACATCATTAGCTTTTGAGCTTAGGCAAGAAAGATTGTCACCAAATTGGTAACAATTGTCGACAGATCTAGGACCAAGAAACACACATTTATTATCCTTATCAAACACTTCACACAAGTGCTTATCAAACTTCACAAATAGGTCATCATCACACAGCTTGGATCGATGCTTATTAGGTTGGCTTTCAAGCCTTCCACATGGTACACATTGTGCAATTTTGGGAGACCCTTAACATTCAGGGTTCCTTTCCCAACAATCTTTCCTTGAGCACCTCCACCAAAATTTACTTTCCCTCCATTTATCACTTCATAATCAAGAAGGACTGCTTGGTTTCCAGTCATGTGTCTAGAGCACCCACTATCAAAATACCAAGAGCCGTAGACAAGACTCTTGAGGGAAGAGTAAACAACATTGCAGGTGGTAATTGGTTTGGCCACCCACTGTTTAACAGTTTTCTTTTTGGGTTGCAGAGGTCTCAGATTGACAGGATGTGTGTTAGGATGTGCATACATCTTTTCACACATCTGAGGCTGATTGAAGTGACCAGATTTTTTATCAGCCTTGAGTTTGTAACAGAAGGGCCTAATGTGACCAGGAGCTAGGCAGTAATGGCAAATGTAATGCCTCTTTCTAGGTCTCTTCTCACTCAAAATGACTTTTTCTTTAAAAGCTTGTTTTTTCACAATTTTTGAAGGAGAAGCCTCACATCCCTCCTTTACAAAATTATTTTCAAAACCCAAACCAGTTTTGTCACGTTGACCTACAGAAAAAGCTTCTTCCATTTTCATCTTACTTTTGTTTAATTTAGTAAAGGTATTTTCAGCTTTTTCATATTCATTTTTGAACTTTTCAAGGTCAACTTCTCTTTTGGTCACAAGGACTTCAAGTCTTGCAATGGTATCTTTTTGAGAATCATTTTCCTTTGAAAGTACAGCTTTCTCATCTTCACAAGCAGCCAATTTATCAGAAAGAGATTTGTTTACCTTAACAAGTACCTCAATTTTGTCCAATCTTTTCATCCAATCTGTATGCAGCTCCTTGTATGTGGCAAAAAGTTCCTCATAGGGGATGTCCCTTTCTTCATCTTCATCATCCGAATCTCCTTTTTACAGAGAAACAGATTCAACACCAGGTTGGATGTGACACCGTAATGTGTACACAACCGAGCCCACATCCAAGGGATTTTCAGGAGTATATTCTTCTATATCTCGCAGAAAAGGCATTAAACACGAGAATGGCGATTTAAGACAGACATATTAGCCACTTCTTCTTCCTCATCCTCACTGTCACTGAGGGTAGCAGTTAAGCTCATTCCCTTCTTTTTAAGTGTATTAGCACACTCATTTGCATAATGACCAAAGCCACGACATGCCCTACATTGGACAGATTCAGATGATTTGTTTTCAAAACTTGGTTTCTTGAATCCAGTGTCAGTGCTAGACTTTGGCTTTTCAAGATCGAAGTAGGTCTATTAGGGAATTTGCTTATCCTTCTATTTTTCAAGATAGAACTGAATTTCTTTGAAATAAAAGCTACATCCTCATCTTCAAGATTAGACTTGTCAATTTCAGAGAGATAATTTCACAAGCTCTTTTGGAAGAGTCAAAGACTTTTGAGGGCAAGACTGTGTGTTTTGTTCTTTTTCCGAGCCTCAAGGTTAAGCTCAAACACGGTCAAGATTCCTATGATTGTGTCAAGACCTACGGTGTTTGTGTCCTTTGTTTCTTCAATCACAGCCTACTTTAATGTTAAACCTCTCAGGGTAAGGTCCTTAGAATCTTACTAACAAGTCTTGCATTGGAGATAGATTCTCCTAGACTTGTGCATTCATTTGAAATCTCATGAATCTTAGCAAAGATATGACACAATGTCCTCAGCTTTCTTCCATTCGAAGTAACTCAAACCTATCCACTAAAATTCTAAGCTGGTAGCCTTCACACTTGGTGCTCCCTCACATTGAGTTTGCAAAATATCCCAAGCGCTTTGGCTATACTCTCATTAGTTATAAGCTTGTACATATTCCTTAAACATGGCTGGAAATAGCACCCATAGCTTTTGAATTGTAATTTGCAGCTTGTATTTCATCAAGAGTCCATTGCTCTTCAGGTTTTCTTTCGAAAAAAGACTCACCAACACCAGAAGATGGCTTTTTCTCCACAGTAGGAGGTTGCCATGCGACAAGAATGCACATCCAAGCCCTTTAATCAATACTTTTGATGTAATTTCGCATCTTAGACTTCCAAAGAGAATAATTGGTACCATCCAAGACAGGAGGCCTATTTTGGTGATTTTGGCATTCCATAATGACTACACTTTCTGGATCAACACTCAGTAATATTTCGAGAGTTGGCTCTGATACCAATTGAAAGTTTCGTGTAGCTAGGAAACTTAGATCACGCAATAGGCAAAGGATGTGAGTACAGATGTGTCTCACAACTGTCCACACATCCACAGATAATGCAGCGGAATAAAGTAATTAAAAGCAAATTAAATGCAATAACTCAAGAGTTATTTACGCTTACTGATCAATGTGATCAGCAAACTAGGCTTACGCCCAAAAACCTTTCACTATAAAAACTTTTGTTTCTTACAAAAACAAATAAGTGAAAAACTAAAATATGAAAATACTAAACAAGTTCTAATCACCTTCTACGATATGAATAACTCCCCTTTCCCAAGTAGGACTTATTCAATCAGAAGTAAAACAAGAGACCTTTATGAAAACCTAGATGTGAGTTACGGATGTAAGCTCACAACCTAAAATCAACAAAGTCGAATGCTATGAAGTATGTGTATTTTTCTCTCTAAAATCCGTAGCTTCTCTTTGTGCTGAATGCCTTGTATTTATAGTGCACCATTGAGAAGATCTTCATGCAATCGACCTCTTCCTTTGTGAGAATCCTTTTCCTATATGAAAACATAAAACACACTCACAAGGAAATCAAATATTAGTAGGTTAGTCCTAATATAAAACTATGTACATAAATAAAAGATATTTACTATATTTATAATTCCTAGTCAAAGTAGAATACTTATAAATCTCCATGAAAGTTCCAAAATCTTCTTACCATATAGAAGTCTTTTGAAATAAGGAAACAAGAATTGGTTTCCTAAAAAGCTCACGCTTTCAGTCACGTTACGCTCCGGGAAGAACGTTAGTGTTCAACTGAAGTGCCTCGTAAAACGAGTCTTCCAAGCATTAAAAATCATTTTTGTGTGTGTGTGTGTGTGTTTTTTGGCCAAAATAAGTTCAAACTGAAAAGTAAAAATTGAGGACTCTTTGTAAGACTTTGAAAAAATCCCATGATTTTTGGTGTGATTTTAGGGTTGAGTTTTGGTACTCAAAAGACCTTTTGAAGTTGAAAACCAATTCTGCCAGAATGAAAAAGGCAGTGGACACTTGATTTTAAAATGGGTTTAAGGGCTTTAAAACTTCAAAATATGGGGAAAGTCCGAGAATGAAAGTTGTTCAAAACACCTTAAATAAGGTTTATGAAAAAGAACTTTCCCATTTGGAGGTGATTTGGTGGACTAAAACCTTCTGGAAATCTCAGATATGAAATCTGGATTTCCAGAGACTGAGGAACTGACTTTTAAAAGAAAATTTGAAAAAGGGAGTTTTACTCACGTAAAAAATAAAGTAAAAATATTTCTGGAAATCTCTGGATGTTGGCTACAAAAAGTATTTTGTAGTAAACACCAAATTCCAAGTTTCTGTATATCCAAAAAATTAGACCATGGACAGAGGTCTTAGAGAAAGGCTACTGGACAGCAACTTCCTCTTGAAGAAAAACATGATTTAAAAGGGGTTTGGCATCCATGCTTGTCCCCATTTCCCTATGCTTTGATTAGTGATCACTAAATATTTTAGTGGTGATCTACTATATCAAGCTATCCTTGGGGTACATTAGGACTTAAGCATTTCATTTGCTTGGGAAGGAGAATTTTATCCCTTGAAAGAAAGATTTTGTGTATGAAAATGATTTTTAGGGTTTTGAAAATGTGTTTGCAAATAAGTAAATACACTTTGAAAGTAATGTTGATCCTTGTAGAGGATCATCCATGGAGATGAACTTCCATGGTGATCCTCTTGGATCTAGAGCAAGAAGATGAACAAACTACATTTTGGAGTTTGAAAGTTCATGCATGGATGAGAGAGATTTAGGGTAGGGAGAGGGAGGTTATACCTATTTTCCCTTGTGTTTGTGTTTGAATGAATTCAAGGCTTGGTTTGAATGTGTTTAGGGTTTGAATGTGTTTAGGGCTTGTGATTAGAGTTGGTCAAAGAGAAAACAAGTAAATAACAATTAAGTCCTCTATGTTTTCTCTCTAATCCTCCTCTTAAGAGGTGATTGAAGCTTGGGCTTGTGTATGAATGGGAGTGATTTGAGAGTATTTGGAGTGAGTGGGATTTGGGAAAGATTCAAGAGAAAATGGTGGCAATCTAAGGATTCCCACTGTTTTCTCTCTATTTTTCGCCAGAGTGCTGTTGCTGTGAGTGAATTGTGTTGTGTAAACTGAGAGAGAAGGGTTCAATTTATAGGCCACTGAAAATGCCATAATCATCCGCGTGGACAAGTCTGGAGGCGTGCACTGTTCATTAAATGCAGCTCCAGGCTTTGGACACAAGGAATATCTTTTGAAAAATCAAACTGGTTGCTGTTTTTCAGCTTGCCTAATTCAGATTTTTCCAATTTCTTTTCTTTTTTAAGATTATTTTCTTGGTTTAACCTTAAATGGCAATCCCTAATCTACCCTCACTTTGTTAGAAAGGTTAGGAATTGTTAGAAATGTTAGGAATGTTAGGGCTTTCGTTAATTTTCTAACGAAAATACTAACGACTCAAATTGGAGCACTTGCAGTAGCCCCTCGGCGACGGCGCTTTCGAAGGAAGCGGGGTCGTCGATAAGAGTAAGGCTCCATATTTGACAGGATGATCAAGTGATCGAGTGGCTGAACCTAGCGATAGGCTACCTACGTATCCCGAATGGGAATCAAGTCGGCCGTAGTTCGGGTCTCTGACCCTGGAGTGACTGTTTTAGGATGTCAACCTGGCGAGTTCTGCAGTCGTTTGCTGAAAGAAACTCTGCTGGGGATAGGAATGACCATTTTCGGTCCGATGGCTGAACCTAGTGTGTCCGCTCTGCTGGGGATAGGAATGACCATTTTCGGTCTGATGGTTAAACCTAGTGATAGGCTACCTACGTATCCTTAAGAGGAATCAAGCCAGTCGTAGTTCAGGTCTTTCGACTATCTTCAGACGTCGACCCTAGAGGGACTATTTTAGGGAAGTCGCCCTAAGATGTGACTATTTTTTTGGGAAGTCGCCCTATGATTTGACTATTTTTTGGGAAGTCGCCCTATGATTTGACTATTTTTGGGAAGTCGCCCTATGATTTGACTATTTTTGGGAAGTCGCCCTATGATTTGACTATTTTTGGGAAGTCACCCTATGATTTGACTATTTTTGGGAAGTCGCCCTAAGATTTGACTATTTTTGGGAAGTCGCCCTGGTAATGGTTTCGGTTTGTCGAATTAGGGGATGATTGCGATTTATCGCTTTACTCGTGTTGTGTGTGATAGCGTTTTAGGTGCCTCAAACCTTAATGATGGCGTCTCAGGTGCCTTGAACCTTGATAAAGAGTGATCTGGAGGTATCAATTTGTTTTGAAACGATTTCCTTCGATGTTCGTAACCTTTCGTTGGGGACAGACTCCGAGGGGATAGACAGTCTTTTGGTGGACTTCATTTGAAGGGACCGGAATTCCGTTAACTTTCGTTGGGGATGAACCTAAGCTGAGGTTTAGTTCAGAAGTATGAACCTAAATGAGATTTCAGTTCAGGAGTATGAACCTAAATGAGGACTCAGTTCAGGAGTATGAACCTAAATGAGAATTCAGTTCAGGAGTATGAACCTAAATGAGGATTCAGTTCAGGAGTATGAACCTAAATGGGGACCTAGTTCAGGAGTATGATCCTAAGTCGGGATTTCAGTTCAGGAGTATGAACCTAAATGGGGACTCAGTTCAGGAGTATGATCCTAAGTCGAGGTTTTGTACCCGAGGAACCTTGATGGGCGTTCTCTTCCAGGGAAGATTCGAGCTTACGAGGATTACCAGGGGAAAAGGGTGACCGTGTTGGTCAAGTCTGCCGGACCCCAGGTAGGCTACCTAAATGGGGAGCCAGAGTATGAATCCTAAGTCTGGACGTTTTCTAAAAACCGCTGGGATGGTCTTTGATGGTTTGACGGTATTTGGGAGTCACCCGAGGTTTGACTGTTTTTTGGGAAGTCGCCCTAAGATTTGACTATTTTTGGGAAGTCGCCCTAAGACTTGACTATTTTTGGGGAGTCGCCCTAAGATTTGATGATAATGTTCTTTTAGAAAAATAGTTGAGTAAGATATGCTTTCATACCTGTGTTGTGCTTACCTGTAACTGCCGGAAGGACTGAGGCTACGGCTGATGTTGATGAAGAGTCGTTGGGTTGCCATTCGTGGGACGGTTTCTGCTGACGATTTGCTGTCTTTGGAGGCATTTTGACCTGAAGGAGGAGTTTGGTTGAGTCTGCATCTTGCTGGTGATCGTCAACCTTGTAGAAGTTGTTGAGCTTGTCTTCACATTGGGACTTCTTGCTTTTGAGAACTTGGTGTCTCTGACCGATTTGCATTTGAGAACTTGGCATCTCTAACCGAATTGTATCTGAGAACTTTGGCGTCCCTGACCGATTTGTATTTGATAACTTGGCGTCTCTGACCGAATTGTATTTGAGAACTTGGCGTCTCTGACCGATTTGTATTTGAGAACTTGGCATCCCTGACCGATTTGCATTTTGAGAACTTGGCGTCCCTGACCAATTTGCATTTGAGAACTTGGCGTCCCTGACCGATTTGCATTTTGAGAACTTGGCGTCCCTGACCAATTTGCATTTGAGAACTTGGCGTCTCTGACCGAATTGTATTTGAGAACTTGGCGTCCCTGACTGATTTGTATTTGAGAATTTGGCGTCTCTAACCGAATTGCATTTGAGAGCTTGGCGTCTCTGACCGAATTGTAGACACTGGAGGCGGTCTTCATATGTTTGTGAATGTTGGGGGTTGTTTTCACCAAGTTGCAGATGCCGGAGCTTGTCTTTGCCAAGCTATAGACATGGGGGCTATCTTTGCCAAACTGTAGATGCTGGAGGTCATCTTCATCCATTTGTGGACATTGGAGGTCGTCTTTGGTGGAGACCATTCTCGCTACGGAGAGGCTTCGGGTGGTGATGGAAAACTGGTCTTTCGTGCTTGAATTGCTACATTTGTTAGTAGAGGGACAAATGCACATATGAGATTCATGATGATGGATGCATGCATAGAATCAAAATGATTATGGGAACATCAGTGCGTATGTTCGCGAGATGATGCATTTACTTGCTTTAGGAGATGCACTTAGCCTAAGCTTTTGGCAGGAAAATTATGACTTAGGATTGTTCCTATTGATTCAAGTTTTGTGCATGCTACATGAACCCTGGGGAGATTTTTTTGGGAATGCATGTGGTGAGAGGGGATGTATTTGGAATGTATGTATCTGGAAACTGCTTGGTACAGATTTTGAGCAAGTGGGAGATGGGTGAAAGCCCTCGATCGCGATTTAAATAGCGGTTGTTAATGAGGTTTTGTTAACAGTATCGCATGGACCTCAATTTTGATGAGATTGGATTCGGATCCCGGGTCTTGGTTAAAATTTTCCCTCTCAATCTTGGTCATTTGAAGCTGATGCCGACAGGCTGTAGAGTACGTCGGTATGAGTGAAACTTCTTTCATTTGGGTGAGCTGTGACTTGGCCGAAACCTTATTCGGAGAATGATTTGATGAAATTGCTACTACCGGGAGAAACCCCAGTTCTTAAATTCCGATGCTACGGGAAGCTGCTATGTACCAAGTTAAGCCGAAAATCTAGTTGTTGATGTGCCTAGACCTTTCTTGTGACTTGATAAAATTCATGTTCAAAAGACCATCTTGACAAAGCCCTCGGATCTCTTCTTTGGCAAAGCCCCGGTTTGAAGAACTGAGTAGGCGAAGTCCAGATTTTGAAGAAGTGACTTGGCGAAGCCCCAATCTTATAACCTCGTTGTGATTCCGACATAATTAGCAGAGTCCCAATCTGATTGGTAATGCAAAGCAATCCTGAAAATAATCTGACAAAGATCGAATCTATCTCGTAGTGAAGAACCCAATGTGGACCCAAAGATGACTATAGGAGCCCCAGCTTGAAGAGCTGATACATGAAAACCTGGGAGAACCGCTTAGCAAAGCCCCAGCGTGAAGAAATTCAGAGTAGTCTTACAGAGGAGGCACCCATCTTTTCGGACCTTAGTCAATCGCCACCGGACAAGACTCGTAAATGTTTACGTGCGGGGCATATCTTTTGAAAGGTGGGAATGTCTCCCGAATTTGTGTATGACACTCTCGCTGGGTTTGACTCTTTTGAGAGAGTATAAGCATCACAAGGTGTGGAAAAGTGTATGGAAGCCCCCGCCGACGTAAAGACAAAGGTTTGGCTCTATTTCCCTATGATGGAGAGAGAGAAGACTTATCGAGACACTTGAAAACTTGTTTTATTCGTGATGATCACAAGGCTGCTTAAACCCCTTTGTTAATGTTCGGGTTATTCAACCCCTAAATCTGATATGAACAAATATTTTGATTAATCACAAGGAGAAAGCCAACTGATATCGAGAATCAAGTTCGGTAGGGACGATCCTTGATGAGACCGGATTTTTTTTTCGAGATTTGTTTGTGATTTCGACCGGACCAATTATGGTTGCCTACGTTCCCCTCATCATGAGGAGCTCAGGTCGCCGTAGTTCGGGCTTATCCCGAATGAAAAGAGAACGAATGTTGAAATTCGAGGATCTGAGGACCTTTGAGGATTTTGAGGATTTGGAGGATTGAATAACATATCCCCTTAGAGTGTCCATGAAAGACACGGATGCGAAGCCCCAGTGGGACATCCACGACAAGTGTTTGTGGAGGAGAAATGAAATATGCTCACATGAAATGTCGAATGAATCAGATTTGAATTTGCACAATCTTTGATTGATGATTTTGAACAAAGATGAATTAGATTCCAATTTAAGCAAGTAATGAAGCATTAATTTGATTTAGATCTTAAAGATTTTACGATGAAATTGCTATCCGATAGGAATTGCAGCTGGGTTTCCGGGCTTCGATCGGCCATCGGGTAATTTTGGAAATTATGACCTCTTAAGATGAGAGGTCGGCCGGGCCTTTTATCGATCGAACCTCTAAAGATGAGAGGTTGGCTTGTAGGGATGTGTTTGGAAAATCTACGGTGATGAAGATTGATTGCCTCTAAGAAGGAGAGGTCAGATTTTGACTTTGGCCAAAGGCGAGGGTAATGGTAATGGGAATATCCTCTAAAAGCGAGAGGGTGGCTTGGGATTGATTTAAGGTAATGGTGAGAGGAAGTCCAGCCGTCGAGAACTTTGCGAACTTGCGAGAACTCGGGCTCCCTTTTGGAGAGCTTCTTGAGGAGTCGGAGACTTTTGCCGAATTGTGAGGATCGACAGTCCCTTTTTTTTTTTTTTTTTGGAAGGCCTCCTGAGGAGTGGAGGATTATCTTTGTCCTTCCTTCATGGCTTGAGATATTTTGCGCATCGCCGACTCTCGAAGCTAACTTCTTGGCCTTGCTTGGACTTCTCTCGCAAGGAGCAAATGTGATGGCTAAACAGGGTTTCAAAACACGCCGATCTTGAAATGAAAGGTATTATTTGGTGAGGGTGAGGTAATGGCTTTCCTATGGGTGAAAGGCTTCAGCCGCAATCCCTACCAGATGACCTTATTGAGATTAAGTCTTCATTGCTTGCTTAAGCTTTTAATGAGAAAAGATCCGTGCAAATTCATCGAGTAACGAAATGACGAGGATGATGCGAGCATATGAGATGCAAGAGGGGGAGTTGGTAAGCCCCAATTTGAGAAGGATATCAATTGACTTTCTCACTCCAATTAATTTGAATATTAATCATTTCAAAGAATTAGTGGTTGAGCAGCACAAGTGATCATTTTGGATAAAACCATTTCAATTAAGTGTAACGTGGGTGCGCAAGTGATGTCTCGAGTCTAGCAAGAAAAGAAAGAAGACTTATATAAAAGTTAGACATTTAACTACTATGTCCAAAATGGACTTACAACGATAAATGTCCACGAAGGACTTAGGTGAAAGAGAAGTACTAGAACCTACGAAGGTTGACTTAAAAGACTATTTTAGAGATAGGTAGCCCCTAGTCTAGCCGCTCTTTGCTGTTGGACCATGCATTTACTCTTCGACGCTGGAAATGGGAACTATCGCAGATCTTTCCACCAGGATTTCTTTGGCAATCCCTTTCTCAATCCAACTGTTTTCATTGCCTGCGATGACTGGTTCATCGATCTCACAAAAGGGCGAGTCAAATTCCATTATGCCCACGAGTCTTGAATCACCAAACTCGACCATGTTGACGCTCATGTTGTTATTTCTAGGGAATGGGTTACTGATAGTATTGGGCCCTTCAGGCACCTCTAACTTCCCTTGCTCAATCAAACCTTGGATTGCCTTTTTCAGGGGGACGCAATCGTCTGTCAAGTGCCCATGGTACCGATGAAAGGCACAATGCTTGGAGGTATCCAAAGGAGCATTGGGGTTTCTGGGCTGATAATTTTCTAAAGGCCGGAGCAAACCTTCTTTTACCAAACCTCTGAAGATATCACTCAAAGGCATCCCAAAGTTTCTCAAGTCTTGGAGCCGGGATCTGGATGCATCAGGTTTCTTGGGAACAAAGGGAGTGGCATTGTTACGCCCCGTCCCGAATAGGGCCGGGCGGTGAGTCGTGTTGGAGGTGGATGAAGCTCGGTATCTCGTAGGTAGGTGCAACAACTTGCCGTTGATTGTGAGCCCTCTCAAATTTAGCCCCGAATTAACCATTGCACGCAAGTCCGCGTAGGGGAAGTGACCGAGGGAGGCTCTCGATGTGGTTTCGAGACATGACCGAAAGATGTCCAATTGTTCCTCTTCGAAGGAGGGATGGCCATCTCACCGAGTTTCGCATTCCACCGCTTGTAGAAATCCCCGATGTTCTCGTCTGACGCCGCACCGTTGTCTCGCAGATCAACTCTATTTGTTTCCCATTCCAAGTTAGCTTTGTACTTCTCTCGTGAAAGCACTAGTGATCTGGTCCCATGTGGCCCGGCCTCGGGTTTTAAGCGGAAGAACCATTTCAAAGCCCCCGACTTCAAAGAGAGACTGAAGTAGTCGGCCAACTGCTGGTTTGTGCATCCCTTAGCTTTCATTGCCAAAGTGTATGTATCCAGGTGAGTTTTAGGGCATGCAGTCCCATCAAAGAGATCCAGATTCGGCATAACAAATTTGTGAGGCAGGGGAACGATGGAGTCCGGATCCGTAGGCCTAAGGCGTACTTCTTAGCGATCAATTCAGCAATTTGTGCTTTCATTTCCTTATGTTGTTCCATGAACCAGTGCGATGAGGATCTTGTGGTGGAACCATGGCATTCAATCCAAGGGACCGAGCAAGAGTGAGGAGTTACCACCGGCGGCACAGGGTGGAAGGGATACCATATCCGGGGCGTAGGTGAAAACCCGTCCTTGGCCCAAATTGCCCTGGGGAATGTAGGTAGGAGCTTGGGCAAAGGGATAGAACCTTGCGGCTTGCTTGTTGGCTTCCCATCGGCAAAGAAGGTGGAGGTAGTCCCGAGGTAGCCGAATAGCTTGGATTTCGGAGCGGGACCCATAAGTAGGCTTAGTGCGAGGCCGCTTGTCCCCGATTGTTGAATTGCATGGCTGTCGAGGCGATGGTGTATAACCCGGGGGTACTGCGGTCCCGGTGATTCCGATGAAACCGGGATGGAGGTTTGGTAACCCATCGAACCCCGAGTGAGAAATGGGTTGGTGAAAGCCGTGTTAGGAGCAACCGAGCTAGCATCATTCTCGAGGAAGGGCTCCCGATCGTTGAGGCATGCCGAACCGTTGTTGTGGCCCTTTGAGCATTCGCTGCGAAGGCCGGATTGATCGGTTCCAAACCGAGGCGGGATCCCAATTAGCTGTGGCATTCCGAGGTAACCCCAACCATGAGAAGACATTCCGTACTGATTTTGCCCCCACTGAGGAACTGCGAACTGACTTGTGCCGTCGGGCTGTATGGATCCAGTGGTCCGTGGCTGGGAGCCGGGCCGACCCGAAGATCGAGGAGCATGGGTTCCGGTAGTGGTACTATAGGAGGTGGGTGGTGGCATCCTGGAGTAATCAGGGCGACTGAGAGTAGGATTGGCATCCTCTTCTTCTTCCACGGTGAAGGTGCCATCGGGGTTGAGGCTGGCGGCCAAACCATGGCTTTTAATAGCCTCCATAAGGCTATTCAGCTGTGCTTCCTGTCGTAATCTCATCTGTTCTGCTAACTGATTCCACTGTTGTTCTGTCTGAGGGGTCCAGGGAGGCGGAGTGACGTTGTCCCCATCATTACCAGCTGATGCAGACATTCTGAAACCCGGAGTCGGAATAAACGGCGAAGCTGACGACGCGCTTGACTCTTCCCAACTGATCAAACGGTGACCCGGTGCCCGAAACCAAGCTTTGTGAGGAGCTGCGGGGGAAAAGGCACGAGGGTTCAGATGTCTGGGGATAGGAGGAGGGTAGGTGTTTGGGATTTTGGACTCATGCAACATGCAGTTATTTGTTCTTGTTTACTTAAAACATATTTTATTAACCTAATCGGTTGGAAAAGATTGCTCTTCTTTTTCGCAAACTACTCTGGATCCTGGATCAGTGGGCCCCGTCAATACGTCTATAAGCCCCTCGTATTCCACCTGTATTTCGACCTCCCAGGGTGGATGCCACAGGCGAGGGTCCTATAGGGCAAGCGGGTCCCACCGACCGAAAGAAAAACGATCCTAAAAGTCTGGCGGGTAATCGAGTCTTAATGAGCATTCGATGCAAATTACGGACAAAGCTGACGTCAAAGTCAAGATCATGTCCGAGGGCTCGACAAAAAGTCGGCATGATTTGGACTGATAAATGTCCACAATTGATCTTGACTTGTCGTCAATTAGGCCGTAATTAGGCATGGAATAATCATTAACTTGATGACTCAAAGTGTCATGCCGGGAGTCAGTGTATAATTTGTGCCGCCGAGTCAAAGTCAAGGCGCCAGCCAATATCCGGTCAAAGTCCGCGACGGAAAACCGGCAGAACTCCGACTGATTAGGGTCCCCGAGAGATATTGACTTGGTATGCCGACTAAGGATTGAAAGGAAAGGTCTATACACAGACAGGGCATGACACTGCACTGCACTAAAAACCAACCGGGTCTCGGATAAAGTGTGTCACGGACAAGTGCATGGTCGACACGAGGCTCCATGGGATGTTTGGGTAGTCCCGTGCTTGCACCGAGAGGCGTAATAAGACCAAACGGGCCGCGACAGAGAATTCCCCGGGTTAGGGACGTAGTGTGCAGTGTAAGGTTACGTGCGCGTAGTGTGCAAGCAGTCTATCTTCTTTTTCTGAGTAAAATAGAAATTTTTCATGTGTCTTAAAAAGTATGATGCATGTACAAAATGATTTTTTTTTTAAATTCTTTTTTTTGGAAAATCCTTTTTTTGATTTTTTTTTTTTTGATATTTTTTTTGAAATTTTTTTTTTGAAAGCAAATAACACATAGGCACATAAGCACATAATTCAAGGCAACGGGTCCGATAGTCAAAATTTTGACTTTTCCGAGGCGGCCAAAACAACACGAAAATGTGAAAAATCAACACACACCACAAATGATTTCAAATGCCGGGACGGAAGCTTGACCCTCAAAAGCTTTTTTTTTTTTTTAAAACAATGACACCGGTACGTGGGATTGTTAAACCACAATTTATCCCCGACTCGTGTTAGGAGGCGATAACGGGAAGTTTAATGGTTTCCACCGATATACCAAATATCATTTTTTTTAAGATAAAGCTTGTTGAATCCCCAGCGGAGTCGCCACTGTGATGTACCCGATTTTTTTGAAATCAAACGGAGTCGCCACGCCATTTTTGTTTCAAGGGCCAAAACTTTGAAAAATGCCCGGAATGAGAGATTTGGGTTCGGAGGTCACGTTACGCTCCGGGAAGAACGTTAGTGTTCACCCGAAGTGCCTCGTAAAACGAGTCTTCCAAGCATTAAAAATCATTTGTGTGTGTGTGTTTTTTGGCCAAAATAAGTTCAAACTGAAAAGTAAAAATTGAGGACTCTTTGTAAGACTTTGAACAAATCCCATGATTTTTGGTGTGATTTTAGGGTTGAGTTTTGGTACTCAAAAGACCTTTTGAAATTGAAAACCAATTCTGCCAGAATGAAAAAGGCAGTGGACACTTGATTTTAAATTGGGTTTAAGGGCTTTAAAACTTCAAAATCTGGGTTGAGTTTAGGGTTGAGTTTAAGGGCTTTAAAACTTCAAAATCTGGGTTGGGTTTAAGGGCTTTAAAACTTCAAAATCTGGGTTAGGTTTAAGGGCTTTAAAACTTCAAAAAGGCAGTGGACACTTGATTTTAGGGTTGAGTTTTACTCACGTAAAAAATAAAGTAAAAATATGTATGGAAAGCTCTGGATAATGGCTACAAAAAGTATTTTGTAGTCAACATCAAATTCCAAGTTTCTGTATATCCAAAAAATTAGACCATGGACAGAGGTCTTAGAGAAAGGCTACTGGACAGCAACTTCCTCTTGAAGTAAAACATGATTTAAAAGGGGTTTGGCATCCATGCTTGTCCCCATTTCCCTAAGCTTTGATTACTGATCACTAAAAATTTTAGTGGTGATCTACTATATCAAGCTATCCTTGGGGTACATTAGGACTTAAGCATTTCATTTGCTTGGGAAGGGGAATTTTATCCTTTGAAAGAAAGATTTTGTGTATGAAAATGATTTTTAGGGTTTTGAAAATGTGTTTGCAAATAAGTAAATACACTTTGAAAGTAATGTTGATCCTTGTAGAGGATCATCCATGGAGATGAACTTCCATGGTGATCCTCTTGGATCTAGAGCAAGAAGATGAACAAACTACATTTTGGAGTTTGTTCATGCATGGATGAGAGAGATTTAGGGTAGGGAGAGGGAGGTTATACCTATCTTCCCTTGTGTTTGTGTTTGAATGAATTCAAGGCATGGTTTGAATGTGTTTAGGGCTTGTGATTAGAGTTGGTCAAAGAGAAAACAAGAAGATAACAATTAAGTTCTCTATGTTTTCTCTCTAATCCTCCTCTTAAGAGGTGATTGAAGCTTGGGCTTGTGTATGAATGGGAGTGATTTGAGAGTATTTGGAGTGAGTGGGATTTGGGAAAGATTCAAGAGAAAATGGTGGCAATCTAAGGATTCCCACTATTTTCTCTCTATTTTCCTTGAGTCTTTGTTCTTTGTGAGTGAATTGTGTTGTGTAAACTGAGAGAGAAGGGTTCAATTTATAGGCCACTGAAAATGCCATAATCATCCACGCGGACAAGTCTGGAGGCATGCACTGTTCATTAAATGCAGCTCCAGGCTTTGGACACAAGGAATATCTTTTGAAAATTCAAGGCGGTTCTTTGTTTTGACTTGCCTAATTCGGATTTTTCCAATTTCTTTTCTTTTTTAAGATTCTTTTCTTGGTTTAACCTTAAATGGCAATCCCTAATCTACCCTCACTTTGTTAGAAAGGTTAGGAATTGTTAGAAATGTTAGGAATGTTAGGGCTTTCGTTAATTTTCTAACGAAAATACTAACGACTCAAATTGGAGCACTTACAACAGTCGGAGAAATCAAGTTGCCTATCTATTTGGAGGGTATGAATTCTATGGAAATGTTCTGTGTGATTGAATGTTCTTCTTCGTACAATGTCATTTTGGGAAGACCTTGGATCCACAACATGAAGGCCGTGCCGTCAACGTATCATCAGTGCGTCAAGTTTCCAACACCTTGGGGAGTAGCCAAGTTGAAGGGAAATCAGCAAGTCTCTAAAGAGTGCTACAAGGTTAACATGAAAGCAAGTTCGATTCCTCGTCAAGTATAGCAATTAAAGAAAAAGGCCCAGGATGTTCTTGAAGCAGTGGAGCATGAGACGAGAAGTATTTCTGTTGATGAATCAGACCCTGGGGCCCAAGTACAAGTTGGTGCAGATCTTCCATCAGAAATTGAGGAGGAGCTGATTGAGTTCTTGAAAAGTCAGAAATGTTGTTTTGCATGGAAGCACGAGGACATGACGGGATTAAGCAAGTACATCATTACTCACAAGTTGAACATTGATCCAACCATCCGTCCTGTTCATCAGAAGAGAAGGAAGTTTGCCCAGGAGAGGAACCAGATCATAAAGGATGAAGTTGAGAGGCTTTTGAATTCCAATATGATCAGAGAAGTTCAATATCCAAGGTGGTTAGCCAATGTTGTGGTGGTAGAGAAGAGGAACGGCAAGTGGCGAGTATGCGTGGACTTCACAGACTTGAACAAGGCCTGCCCGAAAGATCCATTCCCTCTTCCTCATATTGATTCTCTAGTTGACGAGACAGCTGGCCACGACATCTTAACATTCATGGATGGGTCCTCAGGTTTTCAGCAAATTCAAATGGAACCCTCAGATCAAGAGGATACAGCATTCATGACTCCGGAAGGTATATATTGTTATATTGCCATGCCATTTGGTCTTAAAAATGCAGGGGCAACTTATCAGAGGCTCGTGAACAAGATGTTTGAAGATCAACTTGGCAAGACAATGGAAGTTTACATAGATGATATGGTAGTCAAGTCCAAGCATATTGAAGATCATGTGGAGCATCTTGCTGAGGCGTTCAACATCTTGAAAGCTTTCAACATGAAGCTTAATCCAGCCAAGTGCAGTTTTGGTGTTAAAGCGGGAAAATTCTTGGGTTATATGGTGACCAAGAGAGGAATTGAAGCCAGTCCCGAGCAGATCAAAGCCATTCTCAACTTGGAATCTCCCAAGAACATCAAAGATGTCCATAGGTTAACAGGTAGAGTAGCTGCACTAAATAGATTTATATCTAAATCATCTGATAAGTGCAGGTTATTCTACGAAGTATTAAGGAAGAATAAACTCTTCCAATGGACCGACCAACATGAAGCAGCTTTTAAGCAACTTAAATAATACTTGGTGACATCACCCCTACTTGCCAAACCAGAACATGGCCGTGAGCACCTTTACTTATATTTAGCTGTATCTGAGAATGCTGTTAGTGCAGTATTGGTGAAGAAAATCCAAGGTGAACAGCATCCTGTTTACTATATAAGTAAGTCTTTACTAGATGCTGAAACGAGGTACTCTCATCTTGAAAAATTAATTTTAGCCTTAACTACTGCTGCTACAAAACTACGTCATTATTTTGAAACACATTCTATAACTGTTAGAACTAACTATCCTATGAGAAATGTGTTGAGAACCCCAGAGATGTCAAGCAGATTGGCAAAATGGTCGGTCAAGTTGAGCACGTATGACATTTCGTATGAGCCAAGAACAGCCATCAAATCTCAGGCTCTAGCCGATTTCGTTGCTGACTTCCGTCCAAGTTTGCAGCCCGAGGTGGAACTAGAAGTACAACAACTTGAAGGTAAAACGATTCCTAGATTTTGGACACTGTTTACAGATGGAGCTTCGAATTCCAAAGGAATTGGATT
The DNA here is from genome assembly GCA_022495995.1 of Adenophora triphylla var. japonica. NCBI lineage: Eukaryota > Viridiplantae > Streptophyta > Magnoliopsida > Asterales > Campanulaceae > Adenophora > Adenophora triphylla. The sequence continues at coordinate 96,506 of JAFEMH010000747.1, read as the reverse complement.
GGGAATAGTCCTGAAGTCCCCTCAAGGTGATATCATACCTCAGGCCGTATCTTGTGAATTCAATGCAACAAATAATGAAGCTGAGTATGAAGCTTTAATCATGGGTTTAACTACGGCTTTAAGTTTAAACATTACGCATATAAATGTATATGTTGACTCTCAATTGCTCGCTAACCATTTTAATGGCAGTTATATGGCGAAGCATTCCAAGATGACTCTGTATCTCCAACATGTTAAGGCCTGCTTCAAAATTCCTATCATTCTCTTTGGAACAGGTCCCTAGAGAAGAGAATACAAAAGCGGACGCATTGGCCAACTTGGGTTCAACTTGCAAATCAATGTTGCATACTAATATTCCCATTATTTATGTTAAGTTCCCGGCAATAGACCAAGTTGAGGAAACTCAAGCGGTTACTCAACCTACTGGGGCACAAGATGCTAGACCTTCTTGGACCCAACCAATAATTGAGTTCCTTCAACTTGGAACTATTTTGCCAGATATTAAGAATGCTAGATCTTTTAAGAATCGTACTTCAACTTTCGTTTTAATAGATAATGTGCTATTTAAGAGATCTTTTGCAGGGCACTATTTAAGATGTATCGATAATGAGCAAGTTGAACTGGTGCTAAAAGAAATCCATGAAGGAATATGTGGAAATCATTCTGGTGGAAAAGCATTAGCGTCAAAGGCCCTCAAGACTGGTTATTATTGGCCAACCATGTGTCAAGACGCCATGAGCTATGTACAGAAGTGTGATGCCTGCCAAAGACACAACAACATCTTGCATCAACCTGCAGAGCCTCTGCATTCTATCGTCTCATCTTGGCCTTTCATGCAGTGGGGCATGGATATTGTGGGCAAGTTGCCTAAAGCCCCCGGAGGCAAATTGTTCATGCTGGAAATAACCGATTACTTCTCAAAGTGGATCGAGGCATAAGCTTATGTGCAAGTAAGAGATAAGGAGGTAATTTTATTTTTAAAGAAAAATATAATTAGCAGGTTTGGTGTGCCATCAGAGATTATATGTGACAACGGCTCACAATTCATAAGTAAGAAGACTAGAGACTTTTGTGCTCGATAGGGCATCAAGTTGATCATGTCTACGCTTGTCCACCCTCAAGCCAATGGTCAAGCCGAGTCAAGCAACAAGTTAATTGTCAAAAACTTGAAGAAGCACCTAGACCAAAAGAAAGGAAAATGGGTCGAAGAGCTGCCACTTGTACTTTGGGCAGATAGGACCACTACAAAAGGGGCCACAGGTAGGACTCCATATTCTTTAGTATTTGGAGCAGAAGCTGTAATTCCAGTCGAGGTGACAATCCCAACAGCAAGGTATGGCTTATTAACTCAAGATGAAAATAATCTCTTGTTAACCCAAGATTTAGATACAATTGATGAGATCAGGGATTTAGCCAAGATAAGGATGGCAGCTTATCAACAGCGGATTGCTAGGTCTTACAACAAGAATGTCAGAATAAGAAGATTCCAGGTTGGTGACTTAGTTTTAAGAAAAGTATTTCAAAATACAAGAGAATTGAATGAAGGTAAATTGGCTCCCAAGTGGGAGGGACCATACCTTATTGATGCTGAAGCTGGCAAAGGGGCATATTGGCTGTTAATCCCAAGTGGAGATAGGGTCCCCAGAATTTGGAACGCCATCCATTTAAAACTCTATTTCATGTAAGTCAAGTTATTTACAACCAGAATTCTCAGGTACAATTTAAATTTATGTCAAGTTCAATCACACATTTCAATTCTCAATTTTATTAAAATCCTTACTGACTTGAGCGTCGGAGGGGTGTTAGCTACGCTAACACCCAACCCTAACATGAATTTGTTTTGCAAGGTATGCAACTTGAGCATGCAAAGTAGGCTCAACATGTTAACACGCCAGTACGGCTCCAACATGTTGAGACCTAAGCTGGAGCAGGTCAAACATGTTGACACGCCAGGACGGCTGATACATGTTTGAACCTGAGGAAGAAAAGTTCAACATGTTAACACGCCAGTACGGCTCCAACATGTTGAGACTTTAGCTGGAGAGGGATGAAACATGTTGACACGCCAGGACGGCTGATACATGTTCTGTTTCTTCAAACGTCTTACCTCTATCAAAGGTACATATTACATATGGTTAAAAGATTTTCATCTTTTCTAACGAATTAAGGTTTTGACACCTTCGCCTGGGCGCACGATTTCACACTTATTTAAGTTGTGACCACTGGTTGTAACATTATCATGTTACCTTTTGTTTATAACATCAGCATGTTATCTAATGAACAAGAAAGTACTTCTAAAAAGCTTAAAATACTTCTATAAAACCTTAAAGTGTTCCCAAAAGATTTTGCAACTAAAGGACAAGTTGGATAAGCCAACTAATCCCTTAAAACCTAATAAAGATTGGAGTACTAGACCAACCTAGTACCCCCAAATAAATTGTTTGGGCTCTTATGAGCCATTACATACCAAAATACCTTGTTTTGGGGACATACCCCCATTTTGTGCATACCAACAGAGGTATGACGAATAAAAGCAAAAAAGAAATTGTTTTGTTCCTTCCAAACTCCTTAAAAACTTTCAAATTTTTCAAACATTTTGGCCTGCTGCCGCTGGTGTTGTGTTTGTTTCCTTCTCTTGATCCTTTTCTTCAGCTTGAGTAACCACTGCGGTACTCAAAATGTTGTTAGCATCTTCAACCAGTTGGTTAAGAGTTTCAAGGACCGGTGAGTCTACCTCTTCTCCATCTGCAGGTTCACCAATGAAACACTCTAAGTTTCTTTTCTCCTCCTCCACATCCCAAGCTGTAGCTTGTCCGTTCCTGAACTCCTCCATAAGTTGGATCCTCGCCTCCAACACTGTCTTGGTAACATTGAACTTAAAATCTTCTTTTGATGCATCAAGCTCCTTCACATGTGCTTCATTTTCTTTCGCCTTCTCAGCATAAACAGCTGCCAACTCCTTCTCCAAAGTACCATTAGCCTTCTTCAGTTTTACCACCTCATCAGCATACTTCTTGGTTTCTTTCTTCCTTTCTTCAGCTTCGTGGCTACATTTGGCCGCCTTGATCTTCAAAATATCAACTTGATCCATAATAGGAATCATGATCTCTGAAACCTGTGAAAAAGAAGTGTTAATTCCCTATGAATTCTTTTGTATAAAATTCAAAATCTCTTTATTTCACCTTGTCGATAAACTCTGTCATCGCAGCTTTGAACTTCTCTTTTGTCTTTTCCATATTCAAATCGCCACCCACATCTGTGGCTTCAACCTCTGTAAATTTCCTCTTCTTGGTTTCCTCCATCACCTTGGACACTTTTGCTTCAGAGCTAGATACTGCGGAATGGGGAGTTGGGGGCTTGTTATTTTTCTTCACAATCATCTTTGCCTTAGCTTCAGCCAGTAGGTCCGCAACGCTCATAGAGGTCTTAGAACGAGTGGCTGCGACAAAGGGATATAGTATTAAAACAACTTGAAAGGACTAGAATAAATTGGAGATAGGAAAAAACTTTAAAGAGGTTTGTCAAACCTGTGGACATCTTGGTGGGATCAGGAAGAGCTTTTTCAGGGTTAAGTTCTTCTTCTAAATCTACAGAAAACAAGACCGGGAATGCCTTGAAAGACCTTATTAATGAATCCAACTCATAGATTTTCTTCACATTCTCCTCTGTACCCTCTTTTGCTGGAAAAAGCACGCTCAGCTTAGCAACTACGCCAAAGGAAATTCAAGTGATTAGTTAGCAGGTTGTTAAGAAACATTAATAGAGTAAGAAAAATTATCTATACTACCTTGAGACCTCCACTTGGAAATTGCACCCTCCTCCGAAACCAGGGTATTTCTCCTTGCAAAGAAAAATTTGTTCCTCCAACCTCTATCAGCTGGATCACAGTTATCATTCAAAAAAGGGGCTCCACCAGTCTTAACCCTAAAACCAAATCTCCTGTGGCCAAATCCCTAATCTCGGTTGTATAAGCGAATTCTTCTAAACCAACTTCCAACTCGCCTCCGCATTTAACCTAACTAGGGTTTGCAAGCACCTCCAAATTTCGAGGCATGATTTGGGCATAGTTGAGTTTTGAGGAAACAAAAACCTAGTAATTAACTTTGGGAATGGACATTTTAGGCCAATAACAAAGGGGTATTCGGGAAAGCACACCCAATCGGGAGAATAGCATTCAGAGGTTAAGTCAGGGTGGGTAAAAAAGACGGTTTCATATGGCATAGCGTGGTTTTTCTTAATGATTTCTAAGTTGGCTTTAGGAATCAAACATTTTTCATTGTCCGGTTTTTTCAACATGTTTTGAGTTAAGAAACCCTCGGGCAAACCCTCGTCGCTTTCGATTATACTCACCTTTTTTCTTCCCATTTTTACAACTTGAGCAAGAAATCAAAGAGAAAGTTGAAAAGGAAAAGAGAAACTCACCGGAAAATTCCTACTTGATTTTCTCTCCGGTCTCCTTCCTTGGTTATTCCTCTCGAAGACCTCCTTGAAAGCTACCTTTTTGATTCTGTGAAAGGGAGATTTGGGGAGGAGTCTTATTTATTTAAGGGAGAGGTTGGCAGCGGTTGGAAGTCTAAACAATCATGACCTTTGCTTTGGAAATCTTCAAAACCGTCCCATCAAAAACTTTTTCATTTAAAACCGCCGTGTACCTTTTACCATTTTTGGCAAACTTTTTAAATTTTTTGTCTCTTTATATTCTTTATTCTGAAAATTCAAAAAGTTTGGGGGCAATTGTTAAGCCCTACATTTTTAATCAACTTGTTTTCAACTTACGTATAACATCTTGGTACTAACAACTTGAGTTGTTCTATTACATCTTGATCGTTTGCAGGTTGAACTATTGTTACGTTAACCCTATTTTTCAGGGAACGTGTCAAAGTAATTGAAGACCAATTCAAAGACGTCTCACCATGCAAATAACCAGCAACGGATCATTATTCCCTCAATCAACAAAATGGCGATAATGTCTCAACGAGATCAACCTCTTATCCGAGATTCTAGGCCTATTTTTTCTCCTTGTAAATTAGCCGTTATTTGAGGAATAAAAGGGGAAAAACACTGTATTTTGCACACACGTTTTTTCACTAGCTTAAGCTCCCTTCTATACGCTCCTAGCTCTGTAATCATTTCAATCCTTAGTAAACTTTTGGTCAAGGTAGGTTCCTAAACCTCCCGGGGTTTTATGCCGGCGAACAAGTTGTTCAAGGGCTTTTCTTAGTCAACAAATGCCTTGTGTTCATTTCTATTCAACCCGATAATCATTGTACCCTGATTCATATCACTTTAGTCATTTTTCTTATCAACAAAGACACTTGTTGAAAATTTACCAAAACACTATTATAAACTGTTTCCTTATTCCCTTATTCCTTCTCTGTATTGGATTCTAGATTCCTAGTCCTAGAAGTATTCTTTCTCTCCAAGCTATTACTTGTATAAATAGTCTTCATAGTTGATCAATAATATTCATGGGATTTCTTTTATAAAATATTCTCTTTGTATTTACGTACAATAGTCATAGGATTTTTTAAAACAAAAAAATACAAAATTAAAAGGAATTTTCAAAGAGTTGCTATGTAATGTTGCTGAATTAACAACTATAATTTTTAATCAAGTAAAAGAAGTAAATTATGTATCATTATTGATAGACCTCACTTTTCAATTTTGTTAATTTAAAACTTAAATTGCCAATAATGAACCAAAATAAGTTTTCGACGGTTTTCTTTAAAAAAAAAACACGTTAAGTGGTAATCACTATCTATCGTGAGAAACATTGGAGACGGGTGTCAACAGATGGGGTGAATAAAATCTTATGCATATGTATTAACGACCTGAATTCAATCTTCTACTCACCTCGTCATATTTAACTTTGGACAATTTGTTATTTCGGGTGTCACACTCAATTTAGACGTCTTAAAATGGCAAAATTTATATTATTTTTATATTCAATAAGACCCACTTGTCATACTCACAACAATAATTTCCTTACTATTTTCTTACTCATTTTCTCTCATATTTTACTTTTCATACATATAATATTTCCTCCACTCAAACTACCAGAAAAACAGGTTTTAGCGGCGGAAATTTTCGCCGCTAAATACAAAATTCCGTCGCTAAAATGACGGAAAAATTCCGTCGGTGGTTCGCCGCTATCATACCGCCGCAGTGTTCCGACGGCTCAAATTTCGCCGGTATATTTTGATATTACCGACGGAATTAATTTCACTGGTGATCTTTTGACATTAGCGACGGAAATTTCCGCCGCTAAATTAATTCATTTCCATTAAAAATTTATTTCACCGGTGGAAATTTCCGTCGTTGAAATAAAAATTAATTAAATTAAATTAATTTCAGCGACGGAAATTTCCGCCGCTGGAATAAAAATTAATTAAAATAAATTATTTTCACCGGCGGAAATTTCCGTCGCTGGAATAAAAATTAATTAAAAATAAATTAATTTCACCGGCGGAAATTTCCGTCGCAGAAATTAATTTATTTTTTAATTAATTTTTATTCCAGCGACGGAAATATCCGCCGGTGATAATTTTAATTAAATTAAATTAAAATTAAAATTAATTGATATAGCGGCGGGAATTTCCGTCGCTGGAATAAAAATTAATTAAAATAAATTAATTTTAGCGACGGAAATTTCCGTCGCTAATAATGAAATAAATTAAAAAAAATAATTTAAAATATCAATAAATCAAATTTTTTTGTACCTGATATAACAATTCAATTGATAAAACTAAAACTATAAAACTAAAAATCAAATATCAGCGTACCAAACTAAAAACTAAATATCACCGTACCAAATCGGGAGGAGGGAGGGTGGGGAGGGGGGAGAGGGGGTAGACGGAGGGAATATAAATTATTGGTCCATGTTAATGAAATGGTGAGCCAAAAAAGACAGTTTAGCTCAATGAGGGATATGCATCAACATGAAGGAGGATTTTTAGCGCGGGACTATTGTTTTTAAAACAAACAAACATATTTTATTAGCATCTATAAATAATAATCTATAAATAATAAGGAGTTGACAATCCACAAATAGTGGGTTTACATACATTACAAACGTAAAAAACCCCGATAAATATGATCGGCCAAAGCCTTGATTCGACGATCATCTGAATGTATCGTGATGACGCAAAACAAATCAGGGTCAAAACATTTCAAGGATATCTGGCAGGATATATTTAGTTGGTTGATGTACCTAAGAACACAACACAAACGAAGCACCGTTAAGGTCAAAGTTGGATGTTACTCCAACTCAGGCCCTCGGGTGTGAGAGTAAGATCACTGAGATTTAGAAGGCTTGGAATGCCTTGAAAGTGTGTGTGTGTTTAGGGTTTTAGAGTAATATGGCTTACAATGTATATCTTGAACTTACCTTGTCCAAGGGGACAAAGGTCTTCTATTTATGGGCAATGAGGAGCTGCTCGCTGACGTAAGCCATGAGGTCAGCCCTAAGGGGCACTTTAGCCTTTGACCACATACACGTGTCCGCATCTGATTGGGTCTGTCAGGGAAGGAAGATTCACTGTCAGAGGGGATGTCGCTGATGTGGAGCCGTGTATTCGGCGCGGCGCATTGAATGCTATGGTAGGCGCCTGAATGAGCCACATTAAATGTGATGGGAGTGAGCCGGCTACTTGTATGTCAGAGCCAGTAAGGTAACTTGCTCAGTAAGCCTTGATATCAACCGGGAGTCTGGTGGGATAACTGGGAGTCTGGTATGAGACCGCAGTCAACATCTTAGGCGCGGTCAATGATAATTGACGCGGGCACGGATTCTGCGGTCACAACTCTTGCGGTCACCAGGCTCACGGTCAGGATTCCACCGGACTGGGGTAGGATGATGATGAGAGGAACGCGGTCTTGACCTTAGGGGTCTATCTGTCCGCGGTCTTGACTTTTGCGGTCTAGGGAACGCCACGTCATACTGGGCCTTTGGATCAGACCGAGCTTGGGCCCGGTCTAGCTGGTCCGGGCTCATCAGTATCCCCTAGCTTCAAGTGTGATTATTTATGGTCTGAGCGAGGAGCTACTAGTTAAGATCGGTTCAATCAGATCGCTCCTTGAGCGGGCACCAGTGTTAGCATTTTTCGATGGTTTTTGATCTGCCTCCCGGTTAATCGGTGGGCCCCTGGGCAGGTGAAGGGACAGCGCGTGACAGGTACGGAGGGTACGTGTCAGTCATCTGAGAGGTGCAATAAATGCTAACCGTCCAAATTTCGAAAATCCAACGTTGGCGCCGGTTGGAGACCCGAGGGAAACGGTTTTGGGGGGCTAATTAATACGGGTCACACGGGTTAACCCGTATTGGTTTGCCCTTATAAATACAAAAACCCTTCCGCCAATTTGTTCTTTACGCTTTCAAGTTCACATATTGCTATTAGAGAGAGATTACTGAGAGATTTCGAGTTTGCTTGTTGATTCCTTGCTCCCCGTCTCAATCCGTAGGTAACTTTTGCTTTTAATTTTCTCTTCTTCATCTCTTTCTGTTATTTTGGGGACCTGATGTCGGACCGTCATTTTGGTCCCATCTGTCCGGCTGAGTTAGGAGATGAAACCACTCCAGATCTCTTTGCTGTTTGTAAACAGTCAGGAGGGATCTTTAGGAAAGTGGCCTTTGCCTGGCGTAGGCTTTCTATGGAGTGTTTCCAGTACTTCTGCGAGAAATACCAATGGGGGCCTTTTGTCCCACCCAGGTTGTGGGAGGCTAAGAAGAAAGTACTCGTGAACGGTGATGTAGAGGTGTTGGGGGACACCAATAGATTGAGAAATTTTGTGATGGGGGTTTTGTGCAGGTTTCCCCGAGAGAGAGACCAGGCGTTAAACGCCGTAGAATTGGTGAGGTGAGAGATTCATAACCCTAACGTGGTAACTGACTGGGAAAAGGTTGAACTCATGGATCCCAATCAAATGAACAAAAACTCTTGCCAGGCCGCAGAGGATTGAAGCAATCCCCTAGATGTGGAGCCTTTGAACATTGTTTACCCGGAGGCCCAGACCGAGGCCTCTGATGTACCCTTTGTTGATTTGAGTAGTAGCGAGGACCTTGATCCTTTGGAGAGTGAATTGGACGGAGGCATAGAGGAGGAGGTGGAGGTGGAGCCCTACAGGGGATCATCTTCCAGTCTCTTAGGCTCCCCGAGCGCGGAGACGGAGGATGATGACCGCAAGGAGGGAGATCGTATGGCTGCGGGCACATCCCGAAAGGCAACGATGATTGTTGACGCCTTCGGGGAGGATTCTGAGGAGGAGGCCTCTGTCCTTGCCCGTGGCAAAATTCATGCCGCTGGTGGCAAACATGGTTGTGGCATGAAAAGGAAAGGCAAAGAGGTGGCCTCTATTGACTGGGAGGTGGAAATTTATACCACTTTTTAACGTGGATCCCAAACAATTCCGCGTCCGTCCTCTTCAGGAGGTGGAGACGAAGAAAAAGAGGCTGAGATCGGAGACTGTTGCTGATGTACGCGAGGACAATAGGGCCTGCGTCTTTTACGGGGCTCAATTTGAGAATGGGCTGAGACTTCCCCTGGATCCCTTTTTCAACGAATTACTCAATTTCAATCGGTGCCTCCCTATGCACTTGACCCCCAATGCTATTAGGGCCTTGGTGTCCGTCATAACTATTTGCAGGGCTCTTGGCTACGAGCCTACCCTTTCTGGGCTTTATGCCTACTTCCAAAATCAGATAACCAACGGCAACGTGGGGCTAAAAGCGAAGAACAACTCTCCCCGGACCTTTTCTGCTCCCACTAATAAGTTTGACCAATGGAACCAGAAGAACGTCCTGGTTATTGAGTCTAGGTTTGGGTGGTCCTTTTCAAAACCTGACATCCCCACTCCGGTTAGGGTGGCCGCCGGTTCTTACCCTAATCCAGCCTTGTCCGAGGCCTTGCGAATTGCCCTGGAGACCTATTTGGCCAAGTACATAACGGAGGGAGTGCAGCCCGTTTTTGACATGGGCGCTATTGTGGATAGTGAGCCCTTACTGATCTACTCCGGGGTGGCCCCTCGAAGGGAGGGAGGCTTCTATGCCCCTAGGATAGAAATAGGGCCCCAACTTCGTGACCTTGACTGGAGGGTGCATGAGTTCTATGACTTTGAGGCCGACTGCAGAACTTGCATGATGGGTGCGGTCTGTGAAACTCCGGAATGGATTGGTCTCTACTCTTGCCCGAGAAAACTGCTCTTTTATTTTCTTTCTGATTTCTCGGACTGCTTTTAACCTACTCCTTTTTCTTTCAGAGCATATCCAGCAGAGTACTCCTGAAATGGCCAGACTTTCTGCCAACGAGCTGAAGGCCCAGAAACTGCGCCATGTGGCCAACGAAAAAGCGAAGAGGCAAGCGTCCTTGGGTGGAGCCGCGGGGAAGGGCGTGACTCTACCCATGTCCAGCAGATCCTCCGGTGCCATTCTGGCCGGGGTGAAGGTAGCGACTACCAAGGAGTTGCCTGGACCTCCCAAGGGTCCTCCCCCAGCTTCTGCTACTCGCAGCTCCAGTCCCTATGACCGCACCATATCCACCGGTCACATCGGTCAAACAGATCCTCCCAGGAAGAGGTCTGCCAACGAAGCTAAGCTAGCGGCCAAGGAGAGGGTCCAGAAAACTCAGAAGGGGGCTGGCACACAGGCCCAAGCTTCCACTTTCTCTGCCCCGGTTTCTACATCCAATAGGGGGGGACCATTTGCTCCCACGCCTACACTCTCGAAACCCTCAACACCCGGGAAGAGGCGTGGGCGCTCAAGAAGAGGTTGGATAAGGTGCTCGCAATCACTAGGGTAGACCTATATGCCCACGGGCCCAATCACTCGGTGGTCGGGATGGGCTTGATGAACAGGCTTTATTCTCTTGACTTCTACAAGAATGTAGCAGTCAAGGAGAATGCCTCTGCCCTAGTGGGGGACATTGGCCTAGCCTTTACTGAGGTAGGATTTCTCTCCTTCTGAATTCTGAATTTGGCCCCTCAACCCTTATTGCACCTACTGACTCCTTCCCATGCAGGTGGGCAACAAAATATTGCGTCTGAGGGAGATCTCAGACGAGCAAGCTACTGACTTCAACGAGCAGACAAAACTTCTTGTAGACAAGTGCAGGGAGATGATCGTGGCCGAGGAGAAGGTGAAGACCCTCACTGAGTCCTTGACCATAAAAGAGGATGATTTGAAGGGCTTCGGGGATCGGTTGGCCAAGGTGGAGAGTGATTTGGATAAAGCTAAGGGTGCGCGGGATGAGCTCTGCGGTCACAAAGAGAGCCTCGAGAAGAGGAATGCTGAGCTGCTGAATAGGCTGGAGACTTCCCAGAATCAAGTCTCAGCATTGGAGGCTAAGGCAGACGAGCTCTTTGAGAAGCTGCTACCCTTGACACAGTTTCAGCTGGAGAGGGATGCTATTCTGCTCGCTACCCGCAAGGAAGCAGTATATGAATTCAAAAAATCTGAGGAGTATCAGGAAGCCATCTCCAGCGAGGCTTCCGCGCAGTATGTGATTGCCTGCCAGACTCAGCTACGGAATTTTATTGCCACGGGCAAGTTTTCAGCGGAGCAGTTGGCCTTGATAGGCTCATTGATCTCCAGTGACGCTTTATGCCTGCCCGGGCATACTCTGGTCCCTCTGGCTGAGGAGGACGTAAAGAACTTGGAGCTCTCTGCTGCCTCATCTCTGCCTCGGGTCGCTGCAGTCACATCCACAAGCCTCATTGCTCAAATGGATGAGATGAGGTTTGGAGATGAGAAGCTCTCCTACGAAGAAGCTGATGCTCGCCTATTCCCAAACGGGCCTGCAGTTAGTGATTTGTTTGGATTGCGACCAACTCCTGCCTCAGATGCAACTGATCCTCCAACCATCACCGATCTAACTATAGCCACCGATCTGCCTTCTCCAACGCCCCAAACTTAAGCTGCCAAAGAGACCGCTCCCTCTGACCAACCTGTAGCTTAGGATTTTATTTTTTTTCTTTTGTTGTAATAGATTGTAGGATTCTGTAAATCGTTTTATCTATTAATAGAAGTATTTTTCAATCACTCTTGCCTTGTCTTTATTTTTGGCTGTTTCAAGTTTTTGCAATGTGCTCTTGCTCTTCCTTTTTTCAGCTTTTCAGACTCGGATTGACTGTTTTGGACTCTTTTTCGCGGTCATAGGCATAAGAGGCCTTCTGCCCGCGTTTATGAGTTTTCCTAACCCTGTATTCAAAATCTCTTGGATTTTTTATGAGAGTCAGCCCTATTTCACTATGATCACGTTTGTCATGGCCTTGGGACAAATTTTGAGGCCTTAACCCCATTTGCTATTTGACTTTTTTAAAACTTCTTTGATCACTCCCTTCCATTTACACTTATTTTTCCAAATTTGTGATCCGTGGTGTAAGTTTAAAAGCGCCAAGGCAAGCTACTTTCATAGGGCTTGTAGATTGCGGCCATGAGGCAATATTCTACGCAACAGTAGGTAGGGACATATTGGCCCTTTAACCTACGTATCCACGATTGGTGGTTCATGCGGTTTGACTCTTTGGAGTCTTGTGGCGATCATGTACCGGGCTCATATATTGGCCTTTATACATACAGGCATACAAGTAACAGCCACCTAATTCGCGCATTTAGTGGGTCCAGACTTTGGCCTTTGTCCCCACTTGCATCTATATCCACAAGTTTCTGGTGGTTCATGCGGACAGGACAGAGTATCTTGTCTGCGATCGAGTACGGGCTTAATGGCCTTTGTACCCATATAGGCGTGCGATCGTAATGGATCTTTGCACATCGATAGGTAGGGGCTCTTATGTTGGCCCTTTAACCTACCGACGTCCGCTTGCGGGCATCCACTTTAGCTTTTGAGGCTGGTGGGAAGATTGCTACTACAGTTTTAACACTAATTTTGAACAAAAATTGATTCAATATTCATACATTCATTGCCTCTATCATCCTTAAAAAAATGATTTTAAAAGAAATACTTTCTAAGGTGATCGCTGTTCCACGCGTGCTTGAGGTCTTTTCCTTCCTTTGTCCGCATTATGTAGGTACCCTCTTTGATTATTTGGGTAACTTCGTACGGTCTTTCCCATTTCGGGGAGAGTTTGTTGAAACCGGCTTGGGTCCCTTGTACCTCAACGTTTTTGAGTACCCAATCTCCAACTGAAAAACTTCTTCTATTCACTCTTTTATCATGGTGCTTCTTCGCCTTTTGCTTGTAGTTCACCATTTTTTCATTTGCTCGTATTCTCTTTTCTTCGAGATTGTCCAGGTCATACATTCTGTTTGCCTCATTTTGAGACTCATCGAAGTATGTGACTCTGTACGAGGGTAGGGCTACCTCAACTGGAGCCATTGCCTCTGACCCATACGTGAGCGAGAAAGGAGTTTCTCCTGTTGAATTTTGGATCGTCATGCGGACAACCCATAACGCGGTCTGGAGCTCGTCCAACCATCATCCTCCTCGTCCTTCCAAATTTTTCTTTAAGGCGGTCAGGACTAACTTGTTCGCGGCCTCAGCTTGGCCGTTCCCTTGGGGATATGCAACTGCGGACTGGCGATGTTGTACTTTCATTCTCTCACATTCAGCTATGAATTTTGCGGAGAACTGAGTGCCATTGTCCAAAATTATTACTCGTGGAACCCCAAATCGGCAATAGATGTGATCGTGGACGAAATTAATAACATTCTCCTCGGAGATAGTGGCTAAGCCCTTTGCTTCTGTCCACTTGGTAAAATAGTCCACGGCCACGACAGCATACTTAATACTTCCTCGAGCAGGTGGGAACGGTCCAATTAGATCAATCCCCCACGTATCAAACGGCCACGATGGTACAACCAAAGTCTGCTCTATTGATGGTAGTCTAGGGATGTCCGCAAATCGCTGTCATTTGTCACACTTTCTCATGTACTCTTGCGCATCTCTCCTCATCGTAGGCCAATAAAATCCTTGAAATTTAATCTTGTCTGAGAGAGTGCGAGCACCGGGATGTCCACCACAAACTCCCTCATGGACCTCATAGAGTAAATTGGTGACCATATGAGTTTTGACGCATCTCAGCAAAGGCTTGGTGAATGATCGTCGAAATAATACTCCATCCAGGATGAGGTATTTCGCGGACACCTTTCCAATAGTTCTAGTCTTTGCTGCATCCTCGGGGAGGGTTTGCTTCTCGATGTAATCCTTGATCTCATCTACCCAATCCCTTACTTGATCCTCAATATTGTTTATCTGAATCCGATCTATAGCAGGTCTCTCCGTGAATTCTATCTGGCAATCCGTCTCTAAGTCTACGACTTCTTAATCGGTTATTCTGGAGAGGAGGTGAGCATCTGTGTTTTCCTCTCTCATAACTTGATTCAGCTCATAGTAGGTGAAATTTTTGATAAGGGTTTTTGCTAGACCACAGTACTGAGTTACCACTGGGTTGATTGTGTCATACTCCCCCTTAATTTGATTTACTATGAGCTGAGAGTCACTATTGATCTCAATATTCTGAACTCCCAAGTCTCTGGCCAATTCCATGCCTGCTATAATCGTTTCATACTCAGCCTGATTGTTCAAAGCTTCGAATTTGAATCTCAAGGCTCTTTTGAATTTTTCCTCGCATGATGCGATCAAGAGTATGCCCGCTCCACTCATTAACTTGCTCGCAGAGCCGTCCACGAATAAAGTCCACACTTCTTCTGGACGCTCTGGGGCCGTATAATTTCGTGCTCGAGCTTTCTTGGGCTTCTTCGACTCGTTCGCTTTCTCTTCCCTGTGTGTGTCCTCTAGCTTAAATAACGATTCTGCTACAAAATCAGCTAAGGCCTGTGCTTTGATTATCCTTCTCGGGGAGTAGGTGATCTGGAACTCAGTGAGCTCTATAGACCAAGCTAGAATTCTCCCCGAGGACTCTGTTTTATGTAAAACCTTTCTAAGCGGGGCCTCAGTAAGTACAGTTATAGGATGTGCAGAAAAGTAGGCTCTTAATTTTCGAGCAGATACAAGCAAGGCGTAAGCTAATTTCTCTATATTTAAATAACTCCCTTCTACGGCGGACATTGCCTTAGATACATAATAAACTGGTTTTTTGGAGTTATTTTTCTCCCTTACAAGAACAGCTAGCCTCACGCCGGATCAAGAATCGCTAAAAATGTAAAAGCTCTTCCGGCACCGGCCGCCGAGTAGAGGGGCCGCCCGAGGTATCTCTTTACTTCTTTAAAAGCTTGACGGTAGTCGTGACTCCATGCAAATTTGTCAGCTTTCTTCCCCCCTTTTAGAGTTTTGAAGAAGGGGAGGCATCTCTCTGCTGACCGCGAGATAAATCGGCCTAGTGCGGTGATGCACCCGTTTAGCTTTTGCACATCTTTCACGCAGGCAGGAGGCCTCATGTCCAACAGCGCTTGAATTTTTTTCGGATTGGCTTCGATTCCCCGCTGGTTGCCCATGAATCCTGTGAACTTGCTGCCTTTACCCCAAATACACATTTTAGGGGATTCGCTTCATGTTGTTGTGGCGCAAGTTTGAGAAAGTTTCCTCCACATTGAGCTCGTGGGAGTTTTCTCTCGTCTTTATAACCATGTCATCAATGTAGGCCTCAAGGTTTCTGCCCAATTGATTTTTAAAGACAATATTGACCATTCGCTGGTAGGTGGCTCCTACATTTTTCAGCCCGAAGGGCATCATTATGTAACAGTATGTCTTGCCCGTAGCGATGAAAGCTACTGAGGGGACATCTTCGGGAGCCATCTTTATCTGGTGATAGCCGGAGTATGCGTCTATGAAGCTCAATACTCTATGACTGGCTATTGAATCCACCAATCTGTCTATGCGAGGAAGAGGGAAGCAATCTTTGGGGCATGCTTTGTTGAGATCCGTGAAATCAACGCACATCATCCATTTGTCATTGGCCTTTTTGACCATGACTACATTCGCTAGCCACTTGGGGTAGGAGATCTCCTTAATTATCCCCGCTTTAAGTAACTTCTCAACCTCTTCCTTGATCGCTACTTCTTTCTCCGGAGAGAAGTATCTCGATTTTTGGTGAATGTTCTTGAAGGATGGGTCATCATTGATTTTGTGGAGGATCACGTCCTCGCTGATTCCTTGCATATCCTCCACCCTCCAGGCGAACATATCACAATTTTCTCAAAGGAAATCGATCAAGATCCTTCTCTCCTCTGGGGACTTTACAGCTCGCCTTGCTCAGCTTGCTTTCGGGGTAGTGGAAGTTGATTACCACTTCCTCGATCTCGTTGTTAGGCCGGAGGTCGCTGATTTCACGATTATGCAAGGAGTCTATGATAATGGCTGGGGGGCTGGCATGGACTCCGGCCAGCGCTGCCATGGAATATATGACCTCTCGATCAATCTTTCCTTCAATCCCCCTATCAATATAACCTCCCTCAATAGGGGCCAACTTCTTGGCCTTCCTGCTCGTCTTGAGCTCCACCTTTGTGGAATGGAAAGAAAGCATGCCAATAGGAATGGGTGCCAGAACAAGTTCATGGGATTTCCCTTTTCTCAATTTGTCCTCGCCCTCTTTCTGCGGGCAGGATGTCTGGCCTTTATCCGTTTTCCTTTTTTCCTCCAAAGGTTCTGAGGAATCTCCTGGCCGGTTTTTTATTGTGGCAACCCCGCCCGGGGTGTTAAATTTCACCCTTTGGTGGGGAACGGAAGCAACTATTCCCAATTCGGCCTGAGCAGTTACGCCGAGAATGGCATTGTATTGGGAAGGAAGATCAACCACCATAAAAGTAATTTTGGCTGACTTCTGCATGGGCTTTACCCCAATAGTCACTTCAAACACTATCGTCCCCTTTACCCCAGCGGCGTGATTGGTGAACCCCTCCAGCATGCCCGCATATAGAGTCAGGTTAGCCTCGGTCATCCTCATGCCTACCAGAGTATGGTAGTAGAGTATATCCCTGGCCGCGCCTGTATCGATTAAAACTCGGCCAATATTTGCCCCGTTAATCCTCATGCGGAGGGTGAGCGGCTGGGTAGAGTGAAAGAGGGAGGTGGCAAGTTCACTCCTTTTGAACCCAATCTCTTGCTCTTCTTCCCGAGCCATTGGGGGAATCAAGAAAATCTTCTCTAAGGTTCGGATCTGGAGGGAGAGCTATTTGTTGGATGGAAGCTCCTCTCCAATGAAATTTATCTCATAGTCACCCAACTCATCATCATCGTTGTCTCTCTCCCTCCTCTCGGGACCACGTGGTGTTCGTGTCCGCGGGGGATTATTATTATTGGTGGCATTGTCATGGCCCTTGACCCACTTTGTCAACTCCCCGTCATTGATCCTCTGCTGAATGATTCGCTTCAATTGGAAGCAATCCTCAGTAGTGTGATCGTGATCATTGTGGTACTCACAGAATTTAGCCCTGCTCCTCTCATTTGGCTTTTGGCCCATGGGGGGAGGAGGGGGCAGTTCCATGGCTCTCATGATTACTGCTCGCGCATCGGTGAGGGGAGTAAATACTATTTCCTTCGTGATTTTTCGGAGCTTGTCCATCCCACGGCTACTGTTCTTGCCCTGGTTATTGCCACGAGCAGCTTCCTGGCCGGTCTCCTGGACTTGGCTGATTCTCTCCTTAACAGGGGCTCGGGGAGTGGCCTCGTTTGGCTCCTCGGCTGAGGCAATGGCAGAGGACCTCTCATACATCTCCTCCTTCCGGTTGGAGGCAAAATTCATTTTGAGGAACGAGGAGGTGAGACCGCCCTCAAAGCAGAGCCTGATGTCACCCTCTTCCAAATCCACAATCTGCTCGCTCATTTTTCGGAATCGAGAGATGTAGCTTTTGGTGGTCTCATTTGCGGCCTGCTTGACACGGACAAGATCTGTCTTTGGTCTTGTGGGCTCGCCTGCCCCGGCAAATGCGTTCAAGAAAAGGTGCCTGAACTAGCTGTAGGTTTTGATGGACCTGAGCTTGAGGGCCAACATCCCGGATAGGGCCTTGCTCATGAAAGTTGCAGCTAAGGCCTTGTACATTATCGCCTCGTCTGATGAGAATAGGGCCATCTGTCCCTCAAACCGCCCCATATGGCTTTTGGCATTTTTAGAGCCATCATATGTTTCCATCTGGGGGAGCTTCCCTTTCAGAATGGGTGCCTGAGCAATCTTGTCGCTGAAGGCATCCATTGTGCCGCCACACCTCTGGGCCGTTTTTTGGTGGGTCTCCCACTTCTCATGCATGAACTTGACAAACTCGGGGTTCTGATCATCAACCCTTGGTTTTTTAGCACGTGGAATCACGACCTTCTCCCCGACATAAGCCAAGGGTCTGGCTTGGGACTTTGCACGGCGATTTAACTGTGTTTCCTCTCCTCTCTCCTCGCTATCATCCACTTCTACCACACTTCTTGCCTTCTGACCGCGATAGAGGATTGGTTCAGCCCGTTTTGCCCCTAGCTTGACTAGCAATCGAGTTAGCGGGGGCTCGTTGGGAGAACCTTTGTGACCCTTCTGGGAGTGGTACTCCGCCATTTGCTTCCATCTCAAATAAGTCCATCTGAGCGTCGTTGATGGTCATGGCCTCCGCGACCAGCTTGGACTTGGCGGCTAGAATCTTCTGCCTCTTCAGGATCTGTTCAAGGGAGAGGGGAGTATTTGGGGGGGGGGTGAGGGCAGCTTTTATAGGAGCGTTGGGAGTTTTTGGGCTGTTGTTTAGGAGGGCTTGGGCTTTTTCGGCTCGGGCTTCATCTGTCAGCCTCCTTAGAACCTTTTGAGCTGGGGAGAGGCTGTTAAGACTTTGAGAATGGGCCCCCATTCTCTGAAAAACGGAGGTGCTTGGCTTATCCTTATTGACGTTGGAAGGGGTGGCCTGGTCATCCTCTTGGATGGTTAAATGACCGGCATTTTCCAGAATTCTAGACATGTTTGAAAAAATGACTGAAAAAGAAAGGCTTTTTGACAGTCAGCTGTTTAGAACACGATGGGTGTCTGAAAACAAAAATTTTACGAGAAACAAATGACGTTTCCCGGAATGGAACCATTGATGACGCCAAACAAATCAGGGTCAGAATGATTCAAGGATATTTGGCAGGATATATTTAGTGGGTAATGTACCTATGAACACAACACAAATGAAGCACCGTTACGCTCAAAATTTGATGTTAATCCAACTCAGGCACTCGGGTGTGAGAGTAAAATCACTGAGATTTAGAAGGCTTGGAATGCCTTGAGAGTATGTGTGTGTTTAGGATTTTAGAGTAATATGGCTTACAATGTATATCTTGAACTTACCTAGTCCAAGGGGACAAAGGTCTTCTATTTATAAGCAATGGGGAGCTGCTCGCTGACGTAAGACATGAGGTCAGCCCTAAGGGGCACTTTAGCCTTTGACCATATACACGTGTCCGCATCTGATTGGGTCTGTCAGGGAAGGAAGATTCACTGTCATAGGGAATGTCGCTGATGTGGACAGGAGCCGTGTATTCGGCGCGGCGCATTGAATGCTTTGGTAGGCGCCTGACTGAGCCACATTAAATGTGATGGGAGTGAGCCGACTACTTGTATGTCAGAGCCAGTAAGGTAACTTGCTCAGTAAGCCTTGATATCAACTGGGAGTCTGGTGGGATAACCGGGAGTCTGGTATGAGATCGCGGTCAACATCTTAGGCGCAATCAATGATAATTGACGCGGGCACGGATGCTGCGGTCACAACTCTTGCGGTCACCAGGCTCTCGGTCAGGATTCCACCGGACTGGGGTAGGATGATGATGAGAGGAACGCGGTCTTGACCTTAGGTGTCTATCTGTCCGCGGTCTTGACTTTGGCGGTCTAGGGAACGCCACGTCATACTGGGCCTTTGGACCAGACCGAGCTTGGGCCCGGTCTAGCTGGTCCGGGCTCATTATATCGAGAAATGATTATGAACGAAGCAGAACTCGATATGTTTGAAGGAGGTTGTCTAATTTAGTTACACTAGTGTACGACATGTGCGATGCAAGTATGGAACTATTTAGTCCCCTTTTTTAAAAAAAAAAACAAAACAAAACTTTCATGTGACTTTGACCTGCAATTTTATATTAATTTAATTATCCCAATGAAAATAAAAAAAAATGTTATTGCATAGTGCTTTTAATGTTATATACTCCCTTCGTCTCATTAATAACTTCACTTTTTGTCAAAACGGGTGTCCCGTTTAAAGCTTTACTTTTCTTAAAATGGCAAAGAATCTTTACTATTTCACCCACTCATTCTCTCTCCTATTTTACTATTACACTCAAAATATTTTTCAAATTTACTATTTCCTCCACTCATTCTCTCTCCTATTTTACTATTACACTCACAACATTTTCTCCACTCACCAATTTCCTTAATTTGCGTGCCGAAGCCAAAATGGTGAACTTATTATTGGGACGGAGGGAGCATGTATCCTTATGAAAGAAAAAAATTAAAAAATTCAACTATTCAGTTGTCGTCTGGATTTGATCAGCAAACTCTTTTATTAAAATCTAACACATTCGACTTTTTTGCATTCGCGGTTATTATCAGCAACTCTCTTGCTTTTTTTTTTTTTAACTAAATTAGTAATGTTCATTGCATGTGATCAAAATTTTAAGGGAAAAATAGAAAGATCTAAGACATTTTAAGGGGAAAATTGCAATATGGTAATCTGAATTTTACACATAATTGCATTACTCTATCTAAGTTTTAAAACCTGTCAATCTGATTCATAAGTTTGTCAATTGTTGCAATCTGATGTAAAAATTATCAAATCGTTAATTTTTTGACGAAATGAAACACATGTACACGACACATGACTTTTTAAGGGACAATTTGGTCATTTTATAAAGAATAAAAATAATAAATGTTGCATTATTGATCTTATTAATGGTATTTAATAATATAAAGGGGCAAAAATGATAAAAAAAATAATAATTTACATAAGCCCTCGTCTTTTTTTTCCTTAAGGTATTCAACATGATATAAAGGGGCAAAATGAAAAAAGAAAACTAATTTTTCCACCCCTTTTTTATGGTCTCCCCCCCCCCCCCGAAACCCTATATCCCTTACCTCATCCTATCTCTCATAGGGCCGTCTACCCCACCCCAACACCATCAACCATACCGCTGCCGTTGTTGTATCTTTCCGCTTCCATCTCCTCCCCCCTCATCTCCTTCTAGAAAAATTACTTTATTTCTTCAAATTTGAAAGATATTTACCGATTACGCAAGATGAAATTAAAAAAGAAGTAATATAAACGTATGAAAACAATAAATATGAAACAGAGATTATGTATGACAAATTTATTTATTTTATTTGATCCAGTGAAAGGGAGACCAAGAGAGATGTTATGTAAAACTAAAATTTAAACTTATAATTAATAAATTTATAGATAAATATAAATATAAATGCATTGGATTGGATTGGATTGTAGATAACAACAAATGCAAGGTTATAAAGTCATAATCAATAATCTATAAATAGAAGAAAAAAATCTATAAATAGATTAAATTTTTTTATGATTTTCTATGAGTTATATATAAATAAAATTATGATTCAAATTAAATATAATACATCTTAAGATTATGAACCTTATAAACATACTCCCCGTTTCATAATAAATGTTACTTCTTTCTTTTTTGGATTTCTCATAACAATTGTTATAATTTAAAAATGAAACTTGATGGTAATTATTTATTCAATGATACTTACTTGTCACACTCATAACAACAATCCAATTAGTATTTACTACCCAACTTTTCTTTACTACTTTACTTTTCATACTTACAACACATGCTCTACTATTTGCTGTATATTATATAGTATGTTATGCGATAGAGTGAGTGAGTAAATATTATACATAGTATAACATGAATACTTAAAATTTAATCTTATAGTTTAGAGATAAAATACAAATAAAAATAAATTTATAAGACTTGTAAAGAAAACTTATAATTGGGGCCTCAATTATTCGAGCTCAAATTTATCTCCTATTTAGCTATTTAGCTATTTAGTTATTTCTCACTTACAATCAAATCAACACATTTATTATCAAATCAACACATTACTTATTAAATTATTTTGCACTAATATTGCATATTAGTAAAAAATACAAGTGTTATACAATATACTAGACATAAAATTTGTGCCCCTAGCAAGCGTGGGCCCTGGGCGATCGCCCATTCTGACCCACCCCTTGGGCCGGCCCTGTCTCCAACCTCTTCTCTCTTATGTCTTCTCTCTCTATTCACATCCTTTGAAATAGCACCATCTAGGCTTGGTCCTACTGCCACGATGTGCCACGATGTAACTGGTTATGGCCTGAAAAAAAATTGAAAATCACAGATTGGCAATCGTTAGCGCTGAAAAAAGTTGGAACCAGTCCAGAGTTCTGTGAAAAAAGGAGAGTTGGCCGACAATGTTGTTTGCCGGAGGATTTAAGTTTCGCCGGCGTGGATTGTAGTGTTGGTGAGATTCTATTAGCTATTGCGTGATTGGTAAACTGGTGCTTGAGTTTAACACAGTAAATGAATAGAATGATTAGTGGAATCACAGAGTGCCGAAATTGGAGACCAAACCAGAGAGGGGGGCGGGGACCGACAAAGATGCTGGTGACATGGCTTGGGAGTGCAAAGTGTGGGACTCATGAAATGACCAAATCACCCTTTAAAAAGTCATGTGGCATGTACATATGTTCCATTTCGTCCAAAAAAAATAAGGATTTGTTGTTTTTTACATCATATTGCAACAAATTGTTAAACTTAGAAATCAGATTGCAATAATTGACAAACTTAGGAATCAGATTGACACGTTTTAAAACTCAGGTAGGATATTGCAGCTATCTATGTGTAAAGCCCAGGTTACCAAATTACTATTTGCCCTATTTGTAATCCAAAACAATATTATTAGGGCTCAAAGTGTAAAATGATAAAGTGAAAGGGTAAGTAAAACTAAAAACAAAAATTATTTTGTTAATATTACTCCGTATTATTAGATCCCTCTACAGAGTCGTCAAGTTGGGACGGTCCCGTCGGGACGTTCCGTTCCGCCATACAAATGGGACGGAACTGGACGGGACGGAGTATTTTAGTCCCGTCTCGTTTCGTCCCGTTTCCGTCGTGGGACAACATAGTGCCGTCCCGCCCATTCCGTCCCGTCCCGTGTACTGTACGCTTACTGTACTCTTCATAAAAATTATCATGTACTTAGTATGTATTTGCTACTGTCGTAATTCTCTGTTCTTTGTTTCCGTATCTGAAAATTGAGGAAGATGCTTACAGAACAAGTGGAAACATCTATGAGCCGAGAACATATTGTGAAAGTGTTGGAAGAGTTGCAAGCTCAAGCAGAAGTAGGTTTGTGTTTTGTTGGTGTAAAGCATTGAGTTTCATGCTTTTCCCATCTTGTATTGGCGTAAACCTGTGAAAGACATAAAAATTAATCAGCGATTCCAAATGTATTACTCTGGGCAAACACATTGAAACAAAAACAATAAACTGTGCCTTGGGCCTTGGCTAGGCCGGCCTTGGCCTTGCCTTGGCTCGGCCTTGGTCGGCCGTGATCGTGGCCTTAGCGCCTAGTCAACGCCTAATCCCTCCTAGTTAACGGGTCCTGCATTGTCCCATGGGATCCCGCGTCCTGCAAATAGAACGGTATGAGACGGAGTATTTTAGTCCCGTCCCATTTTGTCCCGTCCCGTCTCGTTCCGTTCCCATCGTGGGACAACATAATTTCGTCCCGTCTTGTCCCGTCTCGTCCCGTATTCCCGAATTGACAGCTCTATCCATCTGCCCCCATCACCGCTCTTCCTTCCCGCCCAACATCTCCCCCCCCTCTCCCCGCCCAAGAAACCCAAGCAGAAATTCTGATTCTTCACTTCTTGCGCCCCCTGTCCACTTCTGCCCCACCCTTCAAACCATCCTCGACGAAGTTCGCGTCCCAGAGAAAGTTGAATCTGACGGTCTATTGATTTTGTTTGGTGTATATAATCAGCCCAAGAAAGGTATGTTTTTTTTAGACATTTCATATTCAATTTGGGGTTTCTTTACTTTTTTAATTTTCAGTGTTGTGTGTCTTCAATAAATTCAGCTATTTCGAAGGATTTTATTGCTTCAATTTATGATGCATGGATGGTGGAGAAATTCTAATTAAATAGAAATTGAGGTTCAAAATGTCGAATGTGAAGAAACTGATTCAGACGATGATTGTTGTTGTTCGTCCATGATCACGGTTCATGAAATTTTCAATCGGGTTTCAAAAAGAGAGGGGGTTCCTTGTGAAAAGTGCTAGCACGCTTGTTAAGCTCAACCAGCTCTTTGCTAAGTCGCATTTCTATCACTTCATTTGTATGTGCTTAAATGATCAAACATTCAATTAATCGTTCAACAAAAAAAAATTACTCACCTTTGTAATTGTCATGGCAGGCACTTGGTGGCTGGATCGAAGAACAAGCGAGTGATCCTAATCTATATGAGCAGAGAATACAAGCTAGCGCCCGGAATCTGGATTTGCAGTTATCTGGTGTAGGGCAGTTCCTTGATGGGCTTCGTAGCGTTCAAGCTCGTGCTCTTCTCAGACGGCCAGCTTTGGTACCTAGACTCCATCTCATGTGAATTGGACATAGTAAAGT
Source organism: Adenophora triphylla var. japonica (assembly GCA_022495995.1). NCBI lineage: Eukaryota > Viridiplantae > Streptophyta > Magnoliopsida > Asterales > Campanulaceae > Adenophora > Adenophora triphylla. Next base: position 71,968 of record JAFEMH010000747.1, on the reverse strand, counting down.
AGTTTGAATATGTGCAATATAATTATTTTCGTAACTTTGTTATTTTTTCTGTTTTTTTTTTTTTCTTATCAGGTTGAAGACTACGACACTTGCAATTCAAGTAGTCCTAGAGATGCAAGTTGTCTTGAACCAAATAGCAAACGTAGAAGGTGCTGTCAATAATTTCCATATTTTATCTTTTTGTCTCATTATTATGAGTATGTTTTATTTCATACTGTGTTCCTTATTTTGATAGCTCTCTTTGGAACAAATTGCACTAGCATATTTTTATAAAAACCAATGGGGTTGATCGCGCAGGAAAGCGTGGTGGGCTCAGTTCTTTGGGTCCAGCGAATGATTGAGCTAGCTTGGTGATCTGCACACCACAAGAAATAACAGTAAAACTGTGTCGGGGGTCTTCCGGCAAGCCCCTCCGGCGTGAGAGTAAGATAATGGACTGAGATTATGGAAAAATGGTGTGTAGAGTGCAAGGGTACGTAAATATGCAGTAAAGCATTACATGTGTCCATGCTACTACTCTCTTATTTATAGTGGATGTGGAGATATTAGGGTTTTCACCAGAGCCGTTGGATTGGATGGATGCCAACCGTTGGATCAGCTCCATCTCCTAGGCATACACGTGTCACGCTGGGACTGGTCCGTCTATGTAAGGACACTGCAGCATCTGACATCCGATAAGTAGTTTTCCTTATAAAGGAAAGTCAACCTGCACGCCTTTTGTTGTTATTACTGGTTGCATGATTGCACGTGTAACAAGGCACTGTAGCGAGTCTGACATTATCCCAAATTAGCTAATTAACCAAGCTTGCTGAAGAAGCTTAATAGAAGAGACGACATGGAGCTGAATGTCCAATTAGGTCGTCTCCTTAGGAGATGATTCGACGAGCATACGGCATTGCGAGTTGGTCGTTCAATGACGACGCTCGCTGTTGGAAGAGATCAGGTTTGCGTTGCGAGGAGGCTCGTCGTTAGGTGGGCCTTAGCTCATTGACGACGACCTCTTCCTGATGTATCGACGGGCTAGGATTTATCCTTTCCTCAGTGGTGCAATGACTCGTCGCTTGGATGGGCTTGGTCGCTCGATGGCGACGACCGCCATCCAGTGTTGGACGGGCCATGACCCAAGGTCTTGGTATGATCCTTCATGGTCCTTTAGTGGGCCTGTTGGGCCTCCTAGCTCGTAGTAAGTATTGGGCTCGGCCCATCATAGATTATTCCGTTCAGTGGCCCCCAACTCATGGTCGTCTTGACGGGCCAGGGGTTGTCGTTTTCCCTCCAAGGTAATCCGTACGACCGTCAATTTGAATTTTGAATTATGGTGACGTCAGTGTTGATGACGTGGGCGGCAGAGATCCCTCCATTAATTGACACGTGTCCCGTGATGGGACATTCTCCTCGGAAGTTGTAGAGGGTATTTAATGCCTATCATTTCGCCGTTTGGGTTCCCCAGACATAAACCCTTCGTCTTCCTGAGGTATAAAAACCTCCCCCATCCTCCACTTCAAACTTTTCGCGAACTCGAGCATTGAGAGCAAAGGGCGATTTCCGGCAAGTAGCAAGAAAGAATTCCGGCAACCGTGCGAACGCTTTTCGGAGATATTGGCTGTTCTGGTTTCACCACCGTTGGATAATCCGGCAGCTTGGATTAGGAACTTCTTTGATTTACCACCGGCGAACTCATCGGAAAAACCATCTCCAAACCCAGAAACAGGTAATTTTCTTCGTTCTTCATTTTCTGGGTTTTTGTTAGGGGTTTAAGGACTTGTTCAATGGGGCCCAGAACGGTGAGCTTCGAGAGAGGTGTCAAGTTTGGCTTTGGGTTAAACCAAAGGGTATACAAATGTGCCAAGGGTGTCTGGAAGGAGATTCCACTGGTTGAATGTTCATCCATTTTGGCAAAGTTTGATTTTGAAAATGAGCCTCTAGGGTTTCCGGTTGGTGAGGTTCTTGGGGATTTCGAGGAAGATGACCCAAGAATAACGTCCTTTAGGTCAATGAACGACCTCCCAAATCATATACGAGCCAACTATTCTTTGTCCCATCGTGATTCATATAGGAATTTGGTTGTATGGGAATCTAGGCTGCCCATAGTTAGATCGTCGTCTGTAAATGTTAGGACTGATTCCCCTTCTGTCTTTCCTTGTTTTGTAGACATGGATCACGACGGTCGCCCTGATCAGCCGGCTCAAGAAGCAAATGAAGCTAGTACGAGCGCGGGGAACACTAGAATTGTCGACGCCTTCCATACTAGTGTACGAGTTGGAAGCAATGAACGAGACTTCGGGGGTGGTGCACGAGGTGATTGGGCCATCACCAAGGTCAGAGCAGCGACAAAGGGAGATATCGCGAAGCCTTTTATAGATTCCCTTCGAAGCTCGCTCAGAGTTCATGCCAACAACTACAAGCTTGAGTATCTTAGTCAGCGAGAGTACGAGCCTCGTAGGCAATCACTCCTTACCAGCAAGAAGAAAGTTGCTTTCTTCTATAAACAATTCGAGCTTGGACTGAGGTTGCCCTTGGACCCCTTTATCAACGAGTATCTTGAAGATTCAGGTTGTGTGCCGATGGAGTTAAGTGGTAACACAGTTAGGATCTTATCATGCTTCATCATCGTCTGCAGATTCCTTGGCTACGAGCCTTGCAACAAAGTGTTTCGTCAATACTATCGGACGAAACGATCTATGAAGAATGGGAAGTCCGTAGTAAGCATGTCGTCCATTAGAAATGTCCAAGGTTTGTTCCTGGATACCCAAAATAAAGTCTATGGATGGGATAGTCATATGATCCTGGTGGAGAGCCGGGTAGGATGGCAGTTTCCTTGGCCTTAGAGTCATGATTTTGTAACCGACGACCATATATTTCAAGCTCCATCGGCCAATGAGCTGAAAGGGAAGATCGACCATCTGCTTAGTCTTGGATGGGTGTCATTCACAGATATTGAAGCCTCTCACTGGAGATATATAAGGGCCGGCATTATGTCTAAGCCGTCGAAGGGCCCCAATCCTTTAGTGAATGTGAATCTTGACACTCGCTATCCAGTTTGGGTCGTTCACAATGACTTGGCTTGGGAAGACAACTGTATAAATTGTGCTGTCGCCCGTCTTGACCACCCTGAACAGCGTTGCGAGAACCTTGAGATGTCTGGGGGTTGGGCTCTCAACACTCGTCTATTTATTTCGATAATTTGTCTTTTTGTCTCGTCGTGAATGACTTTACTTTTTCCCATTTTTACTTGGCAGTTCTCTCTGAAAAGGATATCAACCTCATTGAAAGGGAAGTCATGAGCTCGAGCGAGGCAATCAGACCCCTTGTACGAACTAAGGCCAAGAAGGATAGGGCGACGACCAATGCCATCTACGATCGACAGGAGAATCAGTCGAAGAGGAATGATGAGCTCCCTAAAGGTAACCCTGCTGGTGCTATTCCCCTGATTGAAAAAGAGATCGTCGCTGGAGGCTTAAACACTGGAGGTCGCCAAGCAGTGGTCGACGATCTGGAGAAAGAAGCTGGAGTTGAGTCAAGTGTAGCAGCTGTCAATGCTGAGGACCAACAGATCGTCGTCGTTGAGGGTGAGCACGTTAACCCTGAGGACGTTGGAAGTTCAGACTCTAATCATGAGGTCGTCGGGGAAGGGAGCCACGTCTCCAAGAAGAGGAAAGACCATCCTGCTGGCTCCGGGAGAGAGAAAGGAAAGAGAAATAGAGCTGACAACGACCCTATAAGTTCCTCCGACCCTTCAACCCCTCAAGCCGAAACTCCTGGCTCATCTTCTGGAGTACTTACCAGGGCAAAGGCTCTGGAGATGGCCACCAAGTTTGGTAAGGTTCCTCAGATATCTGGGGTTCCTTGTTTGGCAAGAAGTGGCCCTGCCCTCCTTCTGGGGACGGCCTTGACCAAACGGGGCAAAGATGCTGATCTTGTACGCCAGATGAGGGGGGCTAAGATGAGTCCGACGACCTATCATGCTCGCTTCGGGCTGATGCAAACGGAGGTAATTCGGTTGTTTTTCTTTTCTCGCATATCTCGTAGTTTTATACTTGTGCTAATAATAATCCTTTGATGGCAGATGACGTCGATGATGGAGGCTATGACGGCGGACTTCAAGGCATGCTACGACGCCGAGGCCAAGGAGAACGAGCAGCTGATTTTGTCCGTCGGGGCCAAGGAGACGGCTGAGAGGAAATTGAAGGAAGCTGAAGAAAACATCGTCCAGTTGACCGCTGCCTACGAGTCATTAATGGCTCAGAAAAAGATCATTTTGGAGGAGGCAGAAACCGTGAAAGCTGATAAGGCCAAACTTGAGAAGGATGGAAAAATCTTGACGACTGCTCTTCGTGCCGCAGAGGGCAAAGTTGACAAACTGACATCTGACTACGAGTCTGCTCGGAGCCAGATTGAATCAATGAGGGCTGATCATCAAGTTGCTCTTGGGGAGGCCAGGTTGGACGCCGTAGCAGAATTTAAGGGAGGCGCCGAGTTTCTCAAGGTCGTCACCGACAAGGCTAGTTGCTTTTTCCAAGACGGGTCCAAACATTTGGCCCGGAGGATCCTTGCTGACCCGGAGACTAAGGGCCTTTTGTCTACGAGGAAGCTGGCTGACCTCTGTACCGAACCGGCACATGATGAAGAAGCTCGTCTAGTTCATCCTCTAGTTCCCTTCAATGATAATGACTTGATCATCATCAGAGAAGACGACAGGAAAGCTGGTAAGGACGAGTGGCCAGTTCCCGCTGTTGATCCCAAGAACTTCGATGCCTATTATGCCAACTTCGTCGAAGACGGCCCTGATCCTGATGCATCTCCGTCCAATACCGGTGTTGATCCCCAGTGATTGTTTGATTTTTCTGAGATCGTTTGTAATGTGGTAAAACAATGTTCCTTCTCTTGGTGGTTGTTCCAAACATTGTCCCAAAACAATTTTTAATTTTTGTAATGTAGTCGACCTGTTTTCTCATCGTTTAGAGGGGGTCGTACGTACAATGTTTGTTTGTTTTATGTTTAAGTTATTCAATGCCTTTGTTTTCTGTTAGTTAATCTGTGTTAACGTAGATAGCATGTGATAACTTTTTGAACGAGTAAGTTTGAGGACAAGTATGAATGGTCGTCGTAAGTGATGACCAGAACTTGGGTCGTCCTAACGTGGTCGACCTTTGTTCAATCATTGTATTTTCTCAACTTCTCAATGGCTCGTAGGAATAGTACGAAGGCCCGTAGGTTCTTGCTCGTAGGCGAGACTCTATGGACGAGTCGTCTTGTTCCGTTATAGCGTTCGACGAAGTCTGGCTTCGTCTAACCTTTATACTTGGCTAAAGTGAGTGTAAGTGCCAAAGTCTTTGCTTTGACTGATCTTTATACTTGATCAAAGTGGTTGTAAGGGTCGAAGTCAGGCTTCATCCGTCTTAAGCTTCATTGAGTTGTAATGGACGAAGTTCAGTGAAGTGATGAGTTTTCATTGATAATTTCTGATTAACAACTGCATATTGACAACTCACTCAATCACTTTCTATGACTCTTGGGATTTATAGATTATCCCTTGCAGACTTCCAAAATTACAGACTTCCAAAGTTTTCACGAAGTAACAATGAAAAGTTTTAACTAAGAACCACAGATAGGGTGCCCTGAGGGCGCTGGATGTTGTTGATGACGACGGTCTCAGAAGTAGTACTTCATAAGGTGATTGGCATGCCATGGATGCTTAAGATGTTCACCGTTTGGCTTAGCTAGGCGGTAGGTTCCTTCTCTGACCACACTGGTGACAATGTATGGTCCTTCCCAGTTGGGAGAGAGTTTGTTTTGACGGGATTTGAGTCCCGTTGCTTCGATCTTTCTAAGAACATGATCGCCGAATTTAAAGAACCTTTTCTTCACCTTCTTGTCGTGGTAAGCCTTGGTTTTCTTTTTGTAATTCTCCATCCTTAGCTGTGCGTCCAATCTTCGCTCGTCGACAAGGTCCAGGTCGACCTGTCGGTTATGGATATTCTTTTCTACATCGTAGAGAGCAACTCGGTCTGTTGGAAGCTGAAGCTCGGCGGGAGCCATGGCCTCAGAGCCATAGGCCAAAGCAAATGGGGTTTCCCCCGTAGGCCCCCGGGTGGTTGTGCGGACTGCCCAGAGTGTCGAAGGTAGTTCGTCCAACCATTTTGTGCTGCGTCCCTCAAGATTTTTACACAAGGCAAACAAGACGAGCTTGTTTGCCGCTTCAGCTTGCCCGTTGCCTTGGGGATAGGCGACAGACGACTTAGAGTGTTTGACGCCCATTGTGTTCAACTCTTGCTCAAACTTCCTTGAGAGCTGCCGTTATGCGAAACAATTACCCTTGGGATTCCGAAGCGACACCATATTGAATCATGGATGAAGCTTAGGGCATTGTTTTCAGTAATCTTGTTTAAGGCTTTGGCCTCCACCCATTTTGAAAAATAGTCGACTGCCACGATCACATACTTGACTCCTCCCTTGGCCTGTGGAAAAGGCCCAATTAGATCAACGCCCCACATATCAAACGGCCAAGCAGCCATGACAGGGGTTTGCTCGGTCGTAGGGAGTTTGGGAAGGTCGGCGAAACGCTGGCAGGTATCACACTTTCTCACAAACTGTTTTGCATCTTCACGGAGGTGAGGCCAGTAGTATCCCATGGTAATTATCTTGTCAGCCAATGTGCGAGCCCCAGGGTGACCTCCGCACTCTCCTTGATGTACCTCGAAGAGTAGTTGTACGACCTTGTCAGGGTGGACGCATTTTAACAACGGTCTCGTGATAGATCGTCTGTATAGCTCTCCCTCGACGACCGTGAACCTGGCCGCCTTTCTCTTAACTTGCCGTGCTAAAATCTCATCAGATGGCAGCTCATCTTTTTCAATAAACGCTTTAAGCTCGTCGATCCAACACTTCGGGCCGTCTCCAACGCACATAATCTTTACTCGTTCATAAGCTGGTTGATCGAGATAGGCCAAGTGGTGCCCATGCTCGTCTTCAGGGAGTTGATCTGTTGCCAGTTTGGAGAGTAAGTCGGCGTGTTCGTTGTTTTCACGAGCAATTCTCTGTATGGCCCAAAATTCCAATCCTTGAATCAATTCGCCGACCAAAGTATGGTATTTCTGAAGGGTTGAGTCTACGACCTGGTAGTCACCGCGGACCTGGTTCACGATCAATTGGGAGTCACAAAAAGCTGCAATTTTGTTGGCTCCAAAACACTTGGCATGTTCGATGGCTGCTATAAGTGCTTCGTACTCAGCTTGATTGTTTGATGCTTGGAACTTGAATCTTAACACTTCCTCAAAGACTCTTCCGCTTTCTGGTTCGACAAGAACGATCCCTGCCCCACTCAGATTTCTTGTTGTCGACCCGTCTGAATAGATCTTCCAACATCCCATAGGCAAAACTAACTCCGCTGGCCGGTCGCTGGCTTCCTTTCCCTTGCTCACTTTCTTCTGCGGCCTTTGATCGTCGTCAATAGTGAACGACGTTTCAACTAGGAAGTCTGCCAGGGCCTGTGCTTGCAAAGTCTTTCTTGCCACATAACGAATATCAAACTCTGTCAGCTCGATGCTCCAATTGAGTAGACGACCAGAGCTCTCAGGGCGATGCAATATCTTGCGCAGTGGAGCGTCGGTGTAAACAACGATGGGATGAGCAGAGAAGTATGCTCGTAGCTTTCGTGCTGTGATGAGAGAGCGTAAGCGATCTTCTCCGCGTTGAAATAGCGGGTTTCCACATCCGTCAAAGCTTTGCTAACATAGTAAACTGGCCTCTGTGTTCCATCCTCCTCCCTAACCAACACCGCGGCGATGGCCTTGTCACTAGCTGAGAGATAGACGTAGAGATCTTCTCCTGCGACGGGGCTTTGGAGGAGGGGTGGGGAGCCGAGATACTCTTCCAGCTGCTTAAACGACTGAGAACACTCTTCTGTCCATTTGAAATCCTTAGCATCTCGGAGAGCCTTGAAAAAGGGAAGCGACCTTTCGGCAGACTTGGCAATGAAACGTCCTAAGGCCGCTACTCGTCCATTCAGGCGTTGAACCTCCTTGATGCTCGTAGGCTCTGCCATGTCAATCAAAGCGTTGATTTTTTCGGGATTGGCTACGATTCCTCATAGTGAGAGCATAAATCCCAGAAATTTTCCTGCGGCAACTCCGAAGACGCACTTGGCTGGGTTGAGGACCATATCATTAGCTCGTAGATTGGTGAAAGTCTGTTGGAGGTCGTCGACGTGCTTCCTCTTCTTGGACTTGACAACCATGTCGTCAACGTACGCCTCCAGGTTGTCGCCGATCTGATCATTGAAAACTTTGTTAATCATCCTTTGGTACGTGGCCCCGGCATTTTTGAGCCCAAAAGGCATCTTGGTGTAACAGTAAGTTCCCCCCGCAGCCTGAAAGGCCGTCTTCGGAATATCTTCTTCGGCCATCTTTATTTGGTGATAGCCAGAGTATGCGTCGAGAAAGCTCAAAGTCGTATGTCCGGCCACAGAGTCGACGAGCTTTTCGATTCTGGGCAAGGGGTAACTATCCTTGGGGCATGCCAGGTTTAGATCGGTGAAATCTACGCAGAGTCTCCACTTCCCATTTGGTTTTTTCACAAGAACCACGTTAGCCAACCAAGTCGTGAACCCAGCGTTCACAATAATTCCGACCCTCAAGAACTTCTCAATCTCTTGCTTTATAGCAATCTCTTTTCGATTGAAAACTCGGCACCTTTGTTCTTTGAACTTCACAGTAGGGTTCACTCCAATCCTATGAACTGCCACGACCTCTCTAATTCCCTTCATATCTTCCACTTTCCAGGCAAAAACATCGAGGTTCTGTTTGAGTAGGGAGATTATCTCTTCCCTCTCCTCAGTGCATAACTGAGACCCCAGTTTGATTTTCTGTTCTGGATAGTCAGGGTTAATGACCAGTTCAATTAGCTCATCGGCTGGCTTTATCTCAGGGGCGTCGTCCCTAAAGTCCATGGATTCAATGACGATCTCTTTAATTTTCCTTCTTGCTTCAGGTGTCAGATCTGGTACCTCGTCGTCAATCAATTTATCCAGCTGGGCCCCCGATTCTTGGGCGACCAAAAGTTGTGGCTTTGCGGCTTGGTCGTCCATGAATACCTCCACAAAGACCTCGGGGTCGTCTATACACTTGATTGTCGAGATGCCGGCGTACGAGGTCGTCGTTTGTTTGACAGATTTAGAGAGCTTCACGATGTGATCTGGATCGTCGATTTCAATGGTCCGCTTCGCCTTCAGCACGTGCTCTAGGAATTCTGGGGCCGTCCCCAACACACATCCCACTCCAACACGGGAAGGAAATTTGACTCGTTGATGGGGAACTGAGGCGACGATCCCCAAAGCGGCTTGACCAGGTTGGCCAAGAATTGCATGGTAGTCACTGACGACGTCGATCACAATAAAAGTCACTGTTTTGATAGTTCTCAAAGGATGTTCCCCGATGTCAACTGGGAGGTCAATCTGGCCCTTTGCGTCGACCATATGATTGGTGAATCCCTCCAGACGACCTAAGTAGGGACTTAGGCGACTGTCGGGTAGACCCATCCTTTGGTAGACGTTGTAAAATAGAATGTCTTTGGCCGCTCCAGTATCAATCAAAATTCTCCTTGACTCACAGTTGTCAATGTAACCGAGAATGACCAGTGTCTGTTGACGAGCCAATGCGTTAGCTGCTAACTCGTAGGGAAAAAAGCATATTACGTCGTTTGGAACCTCCGACTTGTGAGGGACATGAGGGGCTTTATTGAGATGGTAGATGGCGCTTTTGATTTGATTCTTGCTCGTCTCTTCAGAAATAACTAAGACCATCCTTGGCTGCCTCTCTGGAGGGCCGTCATTGGCAGCTCGAGTGTTGGCTGCCTGACGATCCTTCCTTATGTACTCCTGGAGACGACCATCGTCGATCCATCTCTGGATGATTTTCTTCAAACTGAAACACTCCTCGGTGTCATGTCCCTTGTCTCTGTGGTATTCACAATACTTGTTCATGTTTTTCTTTCCCTTCCCGTTGGGGTTCATCTTTGGCGCCGGGCCAAAATCCACGTTGCTCAAAATTTTTGCTCTAGACACGGTCAGTGGAGTGTACGACTCTGGGACCTTTTCGGCCTTTACCTGTTTGTTCTTCCCCTTTTCTCCAGCCTTGTCTTTCTTAGATTTTGCCGTTTCCACCTCATCGACAGCCTTTCCCTCCCGTTGCAGCTTCCTTTCCTCAGCCTCGGCGACAGCGTATGCTTTGGCATAAAGGTCTTTTCGGGACTTGGCTGGGTGGACTTGTAGCTCGTAGTCCAGAGTAGAGGAAACAATACCGTGTCTGAAACAATTTATGATCTCCCTGTCAGTCAGGTCCTCATCAATCTGGTCAACCAATTTCTTAAATCTTTTGAAATAACTCATAGTGCTTTCACTAGCTCCTTGTGAAATATTACTGAGATCGTTGACTGTTTTACGACGTTCTCCCGCCGTTGCAAACCTTCCCAAAAACTTTTTCCGCATTTGTTTCCACGACTCGATACTTCCCTCGGGTAGGCTTCTGAACCATCTTAAAGCAGCATCAATCAGTGTGCTCGTAAGGGCCTTACACATGATGTCGTCGTGGCCTGAAGCTCTCGCCACTACGTACATCTGTGCCTCAAGGTGTTGTATGTGGTCGATGGCGCTGGTAGAGCCGTCGTATTGCTTAAGGTCGGGAAGCTTAAAGCCTGGCTCTGGGGGTCCCGTTTCTAACATCCAAGGTGCCAAGGGATTCATAGTGCCGCCATCATCCTCTGAGTCGTCGCTATCCATCTTGTTTCTTTTGTTCGTCAACTCCTCTACCTGACGTTTCAGCCTTAGGAACTCTCTCATATCAACTTCTCCTGCAGGGCCGGCTGGGGTGACCCTATCTTGACGAGGCCCCCGGGCATCGATATTGGATCGTTGCCTCTCTAGGGGAGCGAGTCGTCGTGAGATGGATCTCTCCCCTCCGTAGCTCGTCGACTGAGATGGTCTGTACGATCTGGATGCCTCTCGTTCATGACGGGGGGAGTTCGTGTTCTTTCCCTATGAATTTGAGCTCGTTCGTTTCTCAGCGAAGGGGTAGCTCGACGACCTTGGATTGCTTGGTTCTGATTTGCTTCAAAATTTTCGACGGCCAATGCTCTACGAGGCTCCGTCTCTTCAGCCCGTCGTTGCTGTGATGGGGCTCCTTGGCTTCGCCTTTCGTTGAGATGCTCCCTTAGATCAAGTTGTGGTACGACGCGCTCATTTTCAGTAGCGGTTCTTTCACGACGACCGTTATTCTCCCTCTGGTTCCTTCTTCTTCTTCCCGACGAGACAGTTTGGTGAGACGCCTGCGGGGCTTGGGGAGCGGCCATCTGGATGAGCTCGTTCTGGATTTGCAGGAATTCTTGAAGGGCGTTGGCTCTCTCGACGAGGAAAGCCGCTCTGTCGAGTTGAGGGTTAGATGGACCTCCCGCATACCGTACAGTTGTTTCAGGCCTCCTTTCTAGTGGAGGTCTCCTCTGGCGCTCAGCTGCAGGTCCTTTTTCTCTTCTTCTGGTCGCTTGGAGACCTGTACCATCAACCACCCCTTGTGACCTGGTAACCCTTAGATTAGGGTTCCTAGGTGGAGAGGGTGGTCTAGGGTTTTCTTGTTGAGGTGGAGGTATGCCCTCATCTCCGGTAGACTTGCTGGCCGTGTGACCATCTGACATCATTTTTCTGGGCTTCTCTAGCCGTATTTCTTTTGCTGGAGATCACTAATCACGTTCCCGGCAATGGAACCAATCTGATCGCGCAGGAAAGCGTGGTGGGCTCAGTTCTTTGGGTCCAGCGAATGATTGAGCTAGCTTGGTGATCTGCACACCACAAGAAATAACAGTGAAACTGCGCCGGGGGTCTTCCGGCAAGCCCCTCCGGCGTGAGAGTAAGATAATGGACTGAGATTATGGAAAAATGGTGTGTAGAGTGCAAGGGTACGTAAATATGCAGTAAAGCATTACCTGTGTCCATGCTACTACTCTCTTATTTATAGTGGATGTGGAGATATTAGGGTTTTCACCAGAGCCGTTGGATTGGATGGATGCCAACCGTTGGATCAGCTCCATCTCCTAGGCATACACGTGTCACGCTGGGACTGGTCCGTCTATGTAAGGACACTGCAGCATCTGACATCCGATAAGTAGTTTTCCTTATAAAGGAAAGTCAACCTGCACGCCTTTTGTTGTTATTACTGGTTGCATGATTGCACGTGTAACAAGGCACTGTAGCGAGTCTGACATTATCCCAAATTAGCTAATTAACCAAGCTTGCTGAAGAAGCTTAATAGAAGAGACGACATGGAGCTGAATGTCCAATTAGGTCGTCTCCTTAGGAGATGATTCGACGAGCATACGGCATTGCGAGTTGGTCGTTCAATGACGACGCTCGCTGTTGGAAGAGATCAGGTTTGCGTTGCGAGGAGGCTCGTCGTTAGGTGGGCCTTAGCTCATTGACGACGACCTCTTCCTGATGTATCGACGGGCTAGAATTTATCCTTTCCTTAGTGGTGCAATGACTCGTCGCTTGGATGGGCTTGGTCGCTCGATGGCGACGACCGCCATCCAGTGTTGGACGGGCCATGACCCAAGGTCTTGGTATGATCCTTCATGGTCCTTTAGTGGGCCTGTTGGGCCTCCTAGCTCGTAGTAAGTATTGGGCTCGGCCCATCATAGATTATTCCGTTCAGGGTCAATTGCCCCCTTTGCCCCCATGCATATTACAGATGTACACTTGAGCATTTGGTTTGTTAAATTTACTAAAAATTAACATTTTGTTCTGATTCATCCCATTTAATGTTACAGAGGGAACAACAACGTTTGAAGAATGAAGCTCTTGTTGGTGATTTTGTAATCATCAACTTATTTTAATGTAATGGTGATTTACTAGAGATCAATGTGATTCGTATTAGACTCGGATACGAGTAAGGGAAAGTGTGGAGTACACACTCGTTTGAGCTAAAACGAAGTCAACCTCGATAAAGAAGTAAAAGTTAAAGGGTAGCACATTTTGCTGATGTGCTCGGCCGAGCAGAGTCCTTGACTCGGCCGAGCAGAGCTTAGCAGATTGGCCAAGTTTCTGGAGTGTCTTGCTCGGCCGAGGCATGTGCCTTGCTCGGCCGAGCAAGATGAACAACTTTCTGGCCGTGCGCTTCATAAGACACGGCCGTGCAGCTTGGCAGAATCTCATTAGACATGTGTGCTCGGCCGAGCGAGTCCCTTGACTCGGTCGAGCAGTTCCTGAACAGGTGCCAGTTCAAACTGAATAGTCACATCTCTTGGCTAAAATCATGTCTTTTGGTTATACCTTTTAACTCATACCTCTCCATCTGTATATATACAGGGATTGATCTCAGTTGTACAGACATGAAAAACATATAAGTGAATTACAACAATAACGAAAGCAATCAATTCTCACAGTTTAGATTTGTTCTCTTTGCCTAGAAACAAATTGAGTGATTGTCTTATCCCAATAAAGATTTTGTGTAACCCAGGCATTAAGGGTCGAAATACTTTATTCGGAAAGTGGATTATACACGATTCAATCACATATCCGGCATCAGTATCAAAGATCAAGACCCCATATTCCCCTACAAACGAATAAAGTATTTGGTGATACTCATGGCTGGTGGAAGTACTTTGAAGGTGATGACGAACAAGTTTGGAAAGCTAGATAAGTTTGAAGGGCAAGACTTCAGACGTTGGCAAAAGAAGATGCACTTCCTTTTAACAACATTAAAAGTGGTGTATGTTCTTTCTACCCCTATTCCGGAATTGCTTGAAGAGGATAACTTGGAGGCCGTCAGACGTAGATCGAAGTGGGAGAACGATGACTACATCTGCAGAGGACACATATTGAACGGTATGTCTGATCCTTTATTTGACATTTATCAAAATGAGGAGTCTGCTAAAGAGTTATGGGATTCTCTTGAATCCAAGTACATGGCAGAGGATGCTTCTAGTAAGAAGTTCCTTGTGAGTAATTTTAACAATTACAAGATGGTCGATGCTAGACCTGTCATGGAACAATTCAATGAACTCCTTAGAATCCTTGGACAATATACACAACACGGGTTGAAGATGGATGAGTCAATATCGGTTTCAAGTGTGATTGATAAGTTGCCTCCCTCCTGGAAGGATTTCAAACACACTTTGAAACATGGTAAAGACGATCTGTCTTTGGTTCAACTTGGTAGTCACTTGCGCATAGAGGAATCTCTAAGGGCGCAAGAGAATGACAAAGGCAAAGGAAAGGAAGTTGGTGGACCATCGGTCAATATGATTGATGATGGTAGAAACAAAAACAAAGGAAAGAAACGCAGTTTCAATGACAATGGTTCTGGTCCCAACAAGAAGCCTAAATTGGCTTGTTGGAAGTGTGGCAAATCTGGTCACTTTAAGAAGGATTGTCGTGTTGGAAACAACAAGAACGGCGCAAGCACAAGTGGTTCGGGAAAGGGGTCTAAGGACCATTCTCAAAACCAAGGTCAGAATTTAATTCATAGTTGGAACAGATTTATTAAAAATTCTGTTTCAATAATTTCTGAGGCATTTTATGTGCAGGATGATGCTATTGCGTGGTGGATTGATTACGGGTGCCCTTTGCTCATGTTTGTAAAGATCGTTGTTGGTTTAAGACATACGAACCAATGGAAGACGGATCTGTCCTTTACATGGGTGATGACCATTCCGCTCCTATTCAAGGAAGAGGAAGTGTGGTATTGGAATTTAGTTCGGGAAAAACGATTTCTTTGTTTAATGTTTTATATGTACCTAAACTTCGTAAGAATTTAATTTACGTCTGTCTTGAACAAGTGTGGTTATAAACAAGTTTATGAGTCCGATAAGTATATCTTATCAAAGTCGGGTGTATTTGTAGGATTTGGTTATTATAACAATGGGATGTTTATGTTGAATTTGAATAAAATTCCGGTTAACTCTAGTTATGTTTATATGACTTCCTCTGTTGTTGTTAATTCCTCATTATGGCATGCTCGGTTAGGACATGTGCACTATAAAAGAATGCTTGAAATGTCCAAAGATGGTTTGATTCCTGTTATTGATAATAATACGGAAAGGTGTAATACTTGCATGTTAACAAAAATCACTAGGAAACCTTTTAAAAGTGTTACAAGGAATTCAAAACTTGAATTGATACATAGTGATTTATGTGATTTTCATGCAACTCCATCTTTAGGCAATAAAAAGTATATTGTCACTTTTATAGATGATGCCTCTAGGTTTTGCTATATTTATTTGTTGCATGCAAAAGATGAAGCCCTAGATAAATTTAAAATTTATAAAACTGAAGTTGAACTTCAACTTAATGGCTTGATTAAAACCTTACGTACGGATAGAGGTGGTGAATATTATGATCCTAAATATTTCCAATCCGTAGGGATAATTCATGAGACTACGGCTCCTTATGTACCACAACAAAATGGTGTGGCTGAAAGGAAGAATAGAACTCTTGAAGAAATGGTTAACGCCATGTTGTCTTACTCTGGCTTGAGTGACGGGTTTTGGGGTGAAGCCATGTTAACGGCTTGTCATCTATTGAATAGAGTTCCTAATAAAAGGAACAAGATTACCCCATATGAGCTTTGGTATAAGAAAAGACCAAACTTGACATTTTTGCGAGTTTGGGGATGTAGGGCCGTGGTTAGACTTCCGGACCCTAAAAGGAAAAAGTTGGGAGAAAAAGGTGTTGATTGCATCTTTGTTGGATATGCTGAGCATTCCAAGGCATATAGGTTTTATGTTATAGAACCTAATGAATTCATTTCTATAAACACAATTATAGAATCAAGAGATGCAATCTTTGATGAGAATCGTTTCTCTTCTATACCTAGACCCAAGGATATTATACCAATGTTTTGAATCTCAAATGGATGATCATTCAATTGATGTACCAAGTGAGACACCCGAACCTCGTAAGAGTACAAGAGTAAGGAAAGCTAAATCATATGGTTCTGATTTTCAACTATATTTAGTTATGGGATCAAGAGATCAAATTGAATCTCAATACTCTTACTGTTATAGTATAGAGGAGGATCCAAGAACCTATGATGAAGCAATAAAATCTCGAGACGCTGGTTTTTGGAAAGAAGCCATCGATGATGAGATTGGTTCTATTGTGGAAAATAATACATGGGTCTTGTCTGATTTACCACCAGGCTGTAAACCTTTGGGGTGCAAATGGATCTTCAAAAAGAAGATGAAAGTCGATGGAACTATCGACAAGTTTAAAGCTCGATTGGTAATCCAAGGCTTTAGACAAAAGGAAGGGATCGATTACTTCGATACCTATGCACCGGTTGCTCGTATCACTACTATTAGATTTCTGATAGCTTTGGCAGCTATTCAGAATCTATTGATCCATCAAATGGATGTCAAAACAGCATTCTTAAATGGTGATTTGGAAGAAGAAGTGTATATGAAGCAACCTGAAGGATTTGTTATGCCAGGTAATGAGCATAAGGTATGTAAGTTAATTAAGTCATTGTATGGGCTGAAGCAAGCACCTAAGCAGTGGCATCAAAAATTTGATGAGGTTGTTTTGTCGAATGGTTTTGTATTAAATCAGTCCGACAAATGTGTATATAGCAGATTTGATGAATCCGGTAAAGGTGTAATCATCTGCCTATATGTAGATGACATGTTAATTTTTGGCACAGACCAAAATGTAGTTGATAAAACTAAAAAGTTTTTGTCATCAAAGTTTTCGATGAAGGACATGGGAGAAGCCGATATAATTCTTGGTATAAAGATTAAACGGATGAACAAGGGAATTGCAATATCACAATCTCATTATATTGAGAAAATTCTCAAGAGGTTTAATTGTGATAATTGTTCCAAAGTTAGTACTCCCATGGATCCTACTGAGAAACTTGTATCAAATACCGGTAAACCCGTGTCACAGGCTTGAATACTCAAAAGCCATAGGCGCTTTGATGTATGCTATGACGGGCACTCGACCTGATATTGCTTATGCAGTTGGAAGATTGAGTAGGTTCACTAGTAATCCTAGTAGACAGCATTGGCATGCTATAACAAGGGTGTTCAAGTACTTAAAAGGTACTATGGACTATGGTTTGTGTTATAGTGGACATCCTTCTATATTAGAAGGTTACACGATGCTAGTTGGATCAACCAAGAAGATTCATCTTCTACTAGTGGTTGGGTATTCTTGCTTGGAGGAGGTGCCATTTCTTGGGCTTCCAAAAAGCGAGACAAGTATTACACATTCTACAATGGAATGCGAGTTTGTAGCATTGGCCGTCTGCTGGAAAAGAAGCGGAGTGGCTTCGGAACTTGATATTTGAGATTCCATTATGGCCAAAACCGATATCACCAATGTCTATCCATTGTGATAGTGCTGCCACCTTGGCTAGGGCCTATAGTCGATTTATAATGGCAAATCTAGACACTTGGGTGTCGACATAGTATGATTCGGGAGTTAATCATGAATGGTGTGATATCGGTTGAGTTTGTTCGGTCGCAACAAAATTTGGCTGACCACTTGACGAAGGGGTTAGCCAGAGACTTGGTAAATAAGTCTGCAATGGGAATGGGATTAAAGTCCATTTAATCCTCTAATTGTGAGATACCCAATTCCCTTCTAATACAACGTTAGAAGCTTGAATTCAATGTGGAAAGCTCGCAGTTGGAGATTGGAACACATGTTATTATCTTTCCCAAGGTATGTGTTCAGACCTGCAAGTAAAGGTTAGGTTGAAGAATATCTTCTTAATAGTTCCTTTGAAAAATTGCAAATGCAGGTGCAAGATTAAAAGGAACTACCTATATGGACATGAAGTTTTGCCGCTTCAAGAAGCTAGGACTTGGCTTCCTATATGTTCACTAATGGATATGGACACATGGCTTGTAAAAGTGTCAAGATTAAACAAAGAGAATTGTACTGAACTTATGTGTATAGTATCTTCAGGTATTCATATGAGTTGAAGGGTTCAATCGTTACGACACCCCGATTCTCGAGTATTTGAAATGTGTATTATACTAAGATGAAAATTCAATCGCAAGACATTTTCATTTATGCATTCGTTTGTTTCGTTATTTATAAAGTTTAGTAAATCAAAGGATTACACTAAAATGGAGGGGATTTGTTGGTGATTTTGTAATCATCAACTTATTTTAATGTAATGGTGATTTACTAGAGATCAATGTGATTCGTATTAGACTCGGATACGAGTAAGGGAAAGTGTGGAGTACACACTCGTTTGAGCTAAAACGAAGTCAACCTCGATAAAGAAGTAAAAGTTAAAGGGTAGCACATTTTGCTGATGTGCTCGGCCGAGCAGAGTCCTTGACTCGGCCGAGCAGAGCTTAGCAGATTGGCCAAGTTTCTGGAGTGTCTTGCTCGGCCGAGGCATGTGCCTTGCTCGGCCGAGCAGTATGAACAACACGGCCGTGCAGTTCATAAGACACGGCCGTGCAGCTTGGCAGAATCTCATTAGACATGTGTGCTCGGCCGAGCGAGTCCCTTGACTCGGCCGAGCAGTTCCTGAACAGGTGCCAGTTCAAACTGAATAGTCACATCTCTTGGCTAAAATCATGTCTTTTGGTTATACCTTTTAACTCATACCTCTCCATCTGTATATATACAGGGATTGATCTCAGTTGTACAGACATGAAAAACATATAAGTGAATTACAACAATAACGAAAGCAATCAATTCTCACAGTTTAGATTTGTTCTCTTTGCCTAGAAACAAATTGAGTAATTGTCTTATCCCAATAAAGATTTTGTGTAACCCAGGCATTAAGGGTCGAAATACTTTATTCGGAAAGTGGATTATACACGATTCAATCACATATCTGGCATCAGTATCAAAGATCAAGACCCCATATTCCCCTACAGCTCTGTCAATATTCCTTCATCCTTTGCTCTTTGTTGCTTGTGAGCTGCGGCAGTATAGGCTAGGCTAGATACATGTCTTTTTTTTTTCTTTCTATTTTTGGTGTAAAACTAATAATATTTTGTTTGGAAACAATTGTACAATTTTTGGCGTTTCCATACTTACATGGATTAATTCAAGTGTTTTGTCTCATAATTTTTGCCGTAAAACTAATAGTTCAATACATGATGCATTATTTACTTCTTTTTATTTGATTAAAAAAAATATACTAATGGTTCCATACTTGCATCGCACGTGTCAGTACACTAGTTTAACTAAATTAGACAACCTCTTTCAAACATATCGAGTTCTGCATCGTGTTCATAATCATTTCTCGATACATTCAGATGATCGTCGAATCAATGCTTTGACCGATCGTATTTATTGGGTTTTTCTAAGTTTGTAATGTATGTAAACCCACTGTTTGCTGATTGTCAACTCCTTATTATTTACTCCCTCCGTCCCACGTTAGTTGAGACTTCTTTCCCTTTTGGGCCGTTCCACGTTAGTTGAGACTGTCCAAAATGGCAAAGGAATCTTCACTATTTACCCCACTCATTCTCTCTCCTATTTCATTTTTACACTCACAACATTCTCTCTCCTAACTATTCCTCCCACTCATTCTCTCTCCTATTTAATTCTTCATACTCACAACATTTTCTTTCACTTTTTTTCTCACTTACTTTTCCTTAATTGGTGTGCCCAAAAAGTTAGTCTCAACTAACGTGGGACGGAGGAAGTATTAGTTATAGATGCTAATAAAATATGTTTATTTGTTTTAAAAAAAATAGTCCCTGTTTTGGTAGAAAAAACAATAAAGTAGAATCTTAACTATGTTTAGTGTGTGGATTGAACAATAAGGAGGGAACTATGGAATTCGATTATATGAAACAAAAGAATGAAAAAGAGATAATGACAACACGATTTGTTAACGAGGAAAACCTTGGAGGTGATAACCTCTTTGGAAAAAACCCCGGGAGTTAGGTCTCCAACCTTAAAGGTTTCACTATAATGATCACAAATACAACTTTGGAAGATAATGGAGAGGATTACAAGAGTTTTTTGTGTAGAGTGTGTGCGTATGAGCATGAATGTGTTTTTTCGTCTCCACTTCCCCTTAAATACAAGTAGATATGAAAGAGTCAATATGGTTCCTATAATCTCGGCATTTTGGTTTATCACTTCAACCTCCGTGAGACCATGTCGCCCTAGCCGTTTGAAGGTCTGTTGAACGTGCTTGGAGATTGTTCCGCATTCCTCTCTTAATTACTGAAAAATAAGAATAAGAATATTAGGAAATATTGAACAAGTAAATATTAAAACAATACTTACAGTGTAATGACATCTCGATATGCAGGATCAATTGAAGATGTCGCCATGTTGAAAAATGCCCACAACAATTTGTCCCCAAAAACATTTGACTATGTTGGCAGCGAAGAGGCAAAATGTTTTTTTTTGAATTAATGGTCCAACCGTCCGCTCCGCTTGATGGGACGTTTTGGAAGACGTGACGTTGAAATGGACGGTTGGGGAGAAGAGTTATTTTTGAAAAGGAATTCTTTTTTTTTATTAACCGCTTGAGAGGATAAATTAATCTTCTCAAAGCTTCTTTTCACCTCCGTTGGCCCACGGCGCCGTTCGTCTCCAAGGTAAAATTCCTCCGTCTCTCACCTTCTTCCTTTGTTTATTTTTCTCTTTTGCTTTGTCAACCATGGGTAAAACTAGGTTGTTCGCGTCCAAACCCAAGAAAGCGTCATCCCCACAAGGTCCCGTAGAGATTAATCTCGACGATTTTGTTTGCGGAAATCTTCTCACTAAACCAAATTTGAAGAAACTTGTTTGTTCAACGATTCTCAAATAGAGTCCATAAAACAACAATGTTGCTTCCCAAGTGGTGCAATTTTTCATCCCTTTTCCATAAAACTTAGGTCTGACCATATTTCCCTCAAATGGATCTGTTTCTTCGAATATCCCTTCCTTATAGGGTTTAGTTACCCTTTTCCACTGTTGGTTACTGAGTTCTTTCGAAAAACTCAACTGGCTTATGCTCAACTTATGCCAATGGCCTGACGAGTTTTTGCTTTTGTCCTCAAAGTAAACCGAGAAAACGGACTAAACCTAGGGCTTCCCGAAATTGCCTATTCCTATGATCTTCAACTTTTTGGTTCCAAAAGGTACCTTTTTAGAAAGAAATCAGGTAGAAATCCTTTAATGAGCACCACATCCTCCAGTGATAGGGGATGGAAGAATAGATTTTTCTTTGTTGATAGGACGTCGATTGGAGAAAAGGATGAGATATCGAAGCAATGGAACAAGGGAGGTACTTAAATTCTTACTCTTGTGACTTCCTGTTCTTGAGACAAACTGAATTGTAATTGTTCTTGCTTTTATGTAAATATTGATTGGGGAGAATTGTTTCCACCTGCCAAAGACACTCTAGCCAAGATCGAAGAGTTTTTCGCCTCCTCTCGATAAGAGGTCTCCCAAAGGTTTGTTGGAAGCTTCGTCGACTATTCCAGAGGATATAAAGGCTTCTACTTACGTAATTATGTCCTTTGGTAAGCTTGGTATCTTGTTACCTTTGATAACCTGTCATCAATTTGATGTGTTATTCGTTATTGACAATATCTCTATGTCCATGCGGTCTCCAAACCGGTAGTTTCGTGGTCCGACTTTGACCTCGGATGATATTGAGGCCATGCTCTTCGAACCCGTTGTCAAGATTGAAAAGAAACCTCCACCTCGCTCCTAAGAAGAGTCCTGTTCCCGATGAAAGCATTGGTATTGGCTCTAGGGTGAGGAAGAGAAAAGCTAGCCAAGAGGAAGTGATCGAGGTTGGAGACTCCTTTGATGGAATGTCGGCCGGGAGATTTCAAGAAGAAATTCATGAGCCTGGCGACTGGGGTAAGACACCATTAATTGGATATTGAATAGTTTCAAAGGTTGTTATAACATTTAGTAATATCAAGATGTCATCTTTCAGCATCGTAGGGTACGTGGAGGAATTGGCAAAAGAAGTTGAAATGGTAAAGAAGAAGTCCAAAGCCGACATCGCTTTGGTCGAAGGAGAAGTTGGCATCGAGATAATAAGGTGAAGGAATATGAGAAGACTATAGAGCAATTAAGCAAGTCGGTGGGAGAACAAGAGCAGACGAGTGAAGGACTTATTGAATAGTCTCGCGAAAAGTGAGGATGACCACAACAAGGAGATAGCAGTGAGGAATTCTTGCAAACTAGTTGCAAATAAGACCGTCTCTCAATGCAAGGTGAAGATGATGAAGGAATATCAGTGGAAGTGGAAGGTTGGTGCTTGGGATATCAATAGGGAATGTGCCTATCTGTTCAAGTTGACAGGTGAGGTGACGGACGAGGGCGAGGTGTCGTCAAGTCCGTATGAAACGATTGTCAAGGATGCACCAAATAGCTGGAGAAGTGACACCAGATGCAACACCCGGCGTGAAGCCACCTAAACAAAAAGAAGGTAAAACAACTTGGTTCTTGGTATTTTGTTGATGTTTATCGGGGTGGAATCCCTTAAGACAATTTTTATTTTTATTTGGTTTGTAATGGGTCCATAAGGACTAAAGACAATCTTTTTTATGTGTTGGGTTGGTCCAACACTTGTGCACGTTCTTGTTGGTAGTTCGGATACTTTATGGTTGCTTTAGTTTAGTTATGGTTTAATAGTTTTCAACCACGTCAAGGCTTGTTTCTTTTGGATAATTTTTTGTATGTTTTGCACATATGGTGACATGATAGTATGTCGAAATGATAGGTACTTAGGATGACATGTATACGTCATAAACCGTAGATACTTAGATGACACGTATATGCCATAAACCGTAGATACTTAGATGACACGAATATGCCATAACCATAAGAATAATACTTAAGATCAATCATCTAACCGAGTGGGAATGGGTAAGCTATATGAGTTTACCCATATAGGCCCACCCCACACCTCAATTAGTGAGATAACTTGCGCTCCAGGGCGAAGGTGTGGTAACCTAACTTCTTAAGAAAGAGGTAATTAACTCTTTAAACCTTAGAAGGGATTGTGTACCTTTACTTGAGAAGAGATGGCCAGTCTCTAATGGAGGAGAAATCGTTGTTCCTTGCGTGCATTCGATATGTCCCCATGTAAATGTGTCAATACCTCATAAGATAGAAACACGCTAAAAACGGACGCCAACTAAGGTTGACGTCTCTCCACAAAGTATATTAGCGACATCTTAACTTGTAAATAATAAAAAAGATGCATAGGAGAAAAGAAAGGTTGTAAAGAATTAAAAGACGATTCATACACTGGAAAGATGAGTTCATGGGAAATCATATTTAAATGTAATACCTTTTGAGATGAATGGCGTTCCAAATTCGCGGTATCATTTGGCCATCCAAGGTTGCAAGGCGATATGCTCCTTTTCCGGCTTGTGCATCTATTAAGTAGTGGTCCCTCCCATTTTGGGGCGAGCTTGCCCGCATTGGGCTCCTTGGTATTTTGGAATGCCTTTCGTATGACTAAGTCTCCTACTTGAAACCTTCTAACCCTTACGTTTTTATTGTAAGATCGGGCTACCCTTTGCACGATATGCCGCCATACGCGAACTTTGGCCATGTCCCTTAGCTCGTCCACGGTATCCAGGTCATGTATCAAGATGTCTTTATTATGTTCAGATGTCGCAAGCCGTATCTTGCCGTTGGTACAAGGACTTCGCTGGAATAACAGATTCAGTTCCAAATACAAGTGAATAGGGGTTTGACCGGTAGCATTCTTAGATGTCGTCCTCGTCACCCATAGGACCATTGGTAACTCTTCCGCCCAACATCCTTTCTTCTGGTTTAGTCTCTTTTAAGTTGCCGATTATTATTTTGTTGCTAGACTCGCCCGTCCATTGGCTTGAGGGTGAACAGCGAAGATGTCACCATCTTAACACTCCAAGATGTCAAGAAATCTTGGGTCCTCTTCTGTCGATGAATTGAGAGCCGTTGTCACAAATTATCTCTGATGGAATTCCGAATCGGCTGAATATGTTCCTTTTGATAAAAGATATCACTTCTTTGTCACGAACTTGCACATATGCCTCAGCCTCTACCCATTTAGAAAAGTAGTCTGTCATGGCCAAAAGAAATACTCGTCCCCCTGGTGCTATGAGAAGTTTTCCTACTATGTCCATTCCCCAAACCATAAAAGGCCATGGTGACAGGATAGGATGTAGCAGTTCAGCTGGCTGGTGCAGGATGACCCCATGTCGTTGACAGGAATCACATTTCTTTGCGTAGTCAACGGCATCTTTTCTCATTGTAGGCCGAGAAATAGCCCATTCTAAGAGCTTTAGTATGTAAACTTCGCCCCGGTATGATTTCCACAATCTCCTTCGTGCAGCTCCTTGAGAACCTGATGGGCTCTATCTGCCTCTAGACATCTTAAGTAGTGACCTGCAGCAGATTTTCTAAACAAGAGATTATCAATAAGTAAATATTTAGATACTCTTACCCTGAAGGCTCTTGCATTTTTCTCCTCGACTGGGATCGTATCATCTAAGAGATATTTGATAATAGGAGTCACCCAAGAGGTTGCTGCAGGAGAGGCAAGTATGTCGGCATCCAGGGCGAACATCTCAAGATGGTCAATTGCTGGGACGTCAACATGTATGATTGGGATACTGGTTTGTGAGAAGCTTTTGAAGGCTGAACCCAAGTTTGCCAGAGCATCTGCTTGAGAATTTTCTTCCCGTGGGATTTGTTCCAAGGAAAATGTTTTGAATTTGGCCGAAATAATTTTTACAATTTCCAAATATGTTGTCATCTTAGCATTTTTCGCGACGTAGGACCCATTGTACTGATTAGCAATTAGTAATGAATCCATGAACACCCGGATATGCTTGACATCTAAGTCTTGGGCTGCAGTTAAACCTGCGATTAGAGCCTCATACTCTGCTTCATTGTTGGTAGCCTTGAAACTGCAACTGATAGATTGTGGTATTACGTCCCCTTGTGGCGATTTTAGTACAACTCCAAGACCTGTACCTCTCATGTTGGAAGCACCGTCCGTGTAGAGAGTCCAAATTTTTAGGATGTCATCATCTTGAAGTTGCTGTACTTCCAATTCCACCTCTTGTTGTAGGGTTGGACTGAAATCAGCCACAAAATCAGCCAGGGCTTGGGATTTTATTGCAGTTCTGGGCTCGTACTTGATGTCGTATGTGCTTAATTGTACAGACCATTTCGCCATTCGACCTGACATCTCTGGTTTTCTCATGACATTCTTAATAGGATAGTTAGTGCGTACAATAATAGTATGTGTTTCAAAATAGTGCCTTAATTTAATAGAAGCAGTTATCAAAGCTAAAATTAATTTTTGTAAATGAGAATACCTGATCTCAGCATCTAAGAGTGACTTACTTATATAGTAGATGGGTTGCCGATTACCATCTCGTTCGTCACCAAGATCGCGCTTACGGCGCCTTCGGACACTGCTAGGTAGATGTAAAGATGTTCTTCCATCTCGAGGTTTGGCCAATAAGGGAGGTGTCGACAGGTAAGTTTTGAGCTCTGAAAAGCTTCTTCATGTTGTTCCTCCCATTGGAACTTCTTGTTCTTTCTTAAGATGTCGTAGAAAGGTTTGCATCGATCTGAGGATTTTGAAATGAATCTAGTGAGTGCGGCAATTTTTCCTGTCAATCTTTGGACGTCCTTGACAGATTGAGGTGATGACAGGTTGAGAATAGCGCGTATTTGTTCTGGGCGGCTTCAATGCCTCTTTTAGTAACCATATAACCCGAGAAACTTGCCGGCCTTCATTCCGAAGTTGCATTTAGCTGGATTAAGTTTCATATTGAAACAATCCAAGATGTCAAAAGCTTGAGAGAGGTTGCTTATGTGATCCTCGGCCTTCTTGGATTTTACTACCATGTCGTCGATGTATACCTCCATTGTGTCCCCAATCTGATCCTTAAACATCTTGTTGACGAGCCTTTGATACGTTGCACCCGCATTTTTAGTCCAAAAGGCATGGCAATATAACAATAAATACTGTGGGGGTTATGAAGGCGTGTGTCCTCTTGGTCGGATGGTTCCATCTCGAATTTGTTGAAATCCACGAGGACGCGTCCATGAAAGTGAGGAGTTCGTGACTGAGGTGGCATCAACTAATGAATCTATGTGCGGAAAAGGGAAAGGATCTTTTGGGCGTGGCTTTATTTAAGTCGGTGAAGCCGACGCAAACTCGCCATTTCCCGTTTCTCTTCTCTACCACAACCACATTCGCCAACCATCTTGGATAATCGACCTCCCGTATCATGTTGGCTTTGAGTAAGCGCTCTACCTCCTCCTTGATGATCGATTTCGGTTTCTGCAAACTTTCTACGTTTACGGTGCACTAGTTTAAAGCTAGGATCTACGTTAAGTTTGTGAGTGATGACATCTTTGCTAATGCTGTCATGTCATCATGTTTCCAAGCGAAACTCTTTGATTCCGCTTCTTAATAGGTTCACAAGCTTCTCTTCTATATCTCGACGGGATGTCGGTGCCAATAAGTACTTTGATGTCCGGGTTGGAAGGATCTAACAATACTTCTTTCACATCATCCTCCCTAGCTTCCAGGACTTCACGTACTTTCCTCGGTAATTGCTATGCTTGTTTTGGAGATGTAGATGCCTTCATCGAAGTTTTGTAACATTCCTTGGCCACTGTTGATCATCAGTAAATCTTAGAGACACCCCAAGGTGTTGGAAACTTCACACAGCTGATGGTAAGTGGAGGGTACGGCCTTCATTCCGTGAATCCACGGTCTTCCAAGAATGACATTGTAAGATGTTGCGCAATCAATTACGCAGAACCGTTCCATGGTGTTGAGGCCCTTTGAGTATATTGGAAGCTTTATCTCCCCCACCGTTTCTTTGACTTCACCACTGAAGCCTACCAAAGACTGAAGACTTTTTGACAATCTCCGATTCTCGGGATGTTCATTTCCTTAAGGGTACCCAACATAATAAGATTGACGGAGCTGCCTCTATCTACCGTAATACGTCGTATTGTACAGGTTAGCGATCTGCAAGGAAAGAACCAGACCGTCATGATGGGGTTCCAGCAAGTTATCACGATCCCTTTCATCAAAGGTAATTGGATCCGGGCAAGGTGTCGACATCCCGGGCCGTCTCTGCGGCTTTTCCTCTTTTGACTCCTTAGCGTGTCGTTTGCGGCGAATAGGATGTTCCACATATTTCGAGCCTCCACTGATGAAGTTGATCACCTTTGTTGATGCCGGGGAGAAACCGGCCTTTCGGCTTCATGAGGAGCTTACTGCATTTTCAGCCTTCTTCTTTACGGATCCCAACAACTCCTTAAGATGTCCTTTCGAGAGCAAGTAATCGATCTCCTTTCTTAACGCGATGCGGTCTTGATAACGTGTCCAAAGTCTTCATGGTAAGCGCACCATTTTTATTTGTCACGCCATCCCGTGGTTTTGTCCGTTTTCTTTGGTCATCCGGCTTTGTCTCCTAGGTTGCCCATTGCACGTAGTACACCTGAAATGTCAACGAAAAACAATAATCGTAGAAATGTTAGGCACATTATCACTATCTTCATCCTCACCGTCTCTTGAATTAATTTTGCTAGTGCCAATTTCTCGGATAAGGATTGGGACGGTTGTTCTGCGATGGGACGATTCAGTCTTTCTGTCGTCGGGATGGTCATATGTCGACATCTTGGATGATGACTTCGATCTTCGCAGCTCATCTTCCTCCAGTCTTATGAACCTTAATGCCCTCGCTCCCGACTTCTTCTAGCCGCTTACAAGGAGTCATTACCAAATCTTGATAATATGTGAATCTTTCTTCAACCCCATTTTGAATGCTTACGTGGCTGTCGACATGTCAAGATTGGGAATTTCTAACACCTCCTTATTGAACCGATGGACATAATCCTTGAGTCTCATTAGGCCGCTGGGTCACATTGTAGAGATCACTTGTCAACTTTTCAAATTGTCATCGCATGAGAATTGGTTATAGAACATGTTGATGAGCCGGGCGTACGAACCAATTGAACCTAGGGGTTGCCTAATTAGCCATTTGAGAGCCGGTCCAGACAAGGTGGATCCAAATCCCCGCATAAGCAGGCCTCCGTATTGAAGCGGGATATGGATTATGTCCATCTTTTCTTGATAGTGTGCAACATGCTCCTCTCGGGTCCGTGGTGCCGTCGTACAACTGTAGATGGTATGAAAGCAGCTTCGGGATATCGACATTTGCAATTGCTGGGGACAAACCGGGATTGATTGTAACAGCTTTGGTTCACTGGTTGAATTGGAGGAGTTACACTGCACGTTCATTATCGCCCTCTACGAGATCCCGCATCCGTTTAGCTAGTGGGTTTCCCGCAAAAGGGTCACCATAGGAATACGATTGAAATTATTATTATTGAAAAGATTATTTAGCAAACCGTAATCGTCCGTAGTAGTCGTGACAGTAGTGTTGTCTATAAATGGAATGAATGGGGTGAATCTGCGGAAGATGGCATCAATGGGGTGTCCGGCAAAGATGTCGACATCATTAAAGATGTCACGGAGGAGGATCGCCCATTGGAATGAATTCATTCGAAATGTAGATCCTCCGGTGTTGTCAAAGTTGAGAATCCTTGCACGAATGCAGCGGTGATATATTCTCAAGCCGAGATGCGATGAGCCGTTGGTCTTTACGCATCTTAATCATGGAATTGGTCAACACCTTCGAATTGTTATCTTCTGGTCCAACCTTTGATTCAACCTGGTCAAGATACTCCGGATGTCAAGCATCTGCATTGGAAGACGTTGCCCCCTTTTGTGGAGTCTTCGTAGGTTGAGTTGGCCGAGACCCGGTCTCGAGGAGGTGGTGATAACAAGTCTGGTTCTACCTCCCGATGTGGGAACAACGGCGGGACCTTTGCCGGCGGTGGACACATTGGGGGGTGCGAACATAGTGAATTTGATTAGGAAATGTTTAAAATAACCGATATACCACGAGGCCCCTCGTTGGGCGCCAAATTGTTTTGGTAGAAAAAAAAATAAAGTAGAATCTTAACTATGTTTAGTGTGTGGATTGAACAATAAGGAGGGAACTATGGAATTCGATTATATGGAACAAAAGAATGAAAAAGAGATAATGACAACACGATTTGTTAACGAGGAAAACCTTGGAGGTGATAACCTCTTTGGAAAAAACCCCGGGAGTTAGGTCTCCAACCTTAAAGGTTTCACTATAATGATCACAAATACAACTTTGGAAGATAATGGAGAGGATTACAAGAGCTTTTTGTGTAGAGTGTGTGCGTATGAGCATGAATGTGTTTTTTCGTCTCCATTTCCCCTTAAATACAAGTAGATATGAAAGAGTCAATATGGTTCCTATAATCTCGGCATTTTGGTTTATCACTTCAACCTCCGTGAGACCAAGTCGCCCTAGCCGTTTGAAGGTCTGTTGAACGTGCTTGGAGATTGTTCCGCATTTCTCTCTTAATTACTGAAAAATAAGAATAAGAATATTAGGAAATATTGAACAAGTAAATATTAAAACAATACTTACAGTGTAATGACATCTCGATATGCAGGATCAATTGAAGATGTCGCCATGTTGAAAAATGCCCACAACAGTCCCGCGCTAAAAATCCTCCTTCATGTTGATGCATATCCCTCATTGAGCTAAACTGTCTTTTTTGGCTCACCATTACATTAATGGACCAATAATTTATATTCCCTCCGTCCCACTCAACTTGGATTTTTTTTTCGGTACGAGAATTAAAAAATGCTATTATAATAAGAGAAGAGAGACCGAGTGGAGGAAATATTATATGTATGAAAAGTAAAATAAGACAGAGAATGAGTAAGAAAAATAGTAAGGGGATTGTTGTTGTGAGTATAACAAGCGTGTCTCAACGAATAAAAAAATAATATAAATTTGCCATTTTGAGACGTCTAAGTCGAGTGTGACGCCCAAAATAACAAATTGTCCAAAGTCATATATGACGAAGGGGGTAGAAGATGTAAGATTTGGAAAAACTCAAATTCTTTATTCACAGCCATGTCAATATATAGTTACAATGAGAAGAGTCCTATTCTAATTCAAGAATTGTTAAATCAAATCTTTACAATGAATATTAAGTTTCCTAATCTTATAACTACTTAATATATACCAAGGTAATTAGGAAACCAATGTAAATCAAGGAACAACCGAGTGTGCCGTGAGGCGGCCGCCTGGAGGGTCTGAGGCGCACGCCTGAGCGACAGTAGCTGCAGTCGAGTCATGGAGGAGATGAGGGGGGCGCCTGGGGCTGGACGAGGCGGGCGCCTGGGAGGCAGTAGGTGCGGCCTGGTTGTGAGTTGGTTGAGGCGGGCGCCTGAGGTTGTTTGAGGCTGACGCCTCATTCGCTGATGTACCAGGAAGGAACAGAAAGGGCAGCCTCATGAGTGTATATATCATCCTTAGCTTCATCCTTAACAAAAGATTGAATTCAGGTCGTTGATACATATGCATATGATTTTATTCACCCCAAATCTGTTGACGCCTGCCCCCAATGTTTCTCACGATAGATAGTGATTGTACACTACCACTTAACGTGTTTTTTTTTTTAAATAAAATCGTCGAAAACTTATTTTGGTTCACTATTGGCAATTTAAGTTTTAAATTAATAAAATTGAAAATTGAGGTCCATCAATAATAATACATTATTTACTTCTTTTTCTTGATTAAAAGATTATAGTTGTTAATTCAGCAACATTACATAGCAATTCTTTGAACATTCCTTTTAATTTTGTATTTTTTGTTTTAAAAAATCCTATGACTTCGTCAAAAGCAAATTTAGAAAAACAATTGTTATTCATTTGGGATATAGAAGAAGTAACAATGGCTTACCATTTGTATGTCTCTCTTATCCTTTCAACGTCCCTTAACTGGATCTTCTTAGCGTCGATGAAATAGTCTTACGTGCTGACTATAATGCCTCCAAAATTATCTCCCTATTTTCACTGTAAATATACACATAAATAATTAAGTATAAATAGTAAATATTATGCCATACTTACAGTGAATTAAAATGTCAACATGCAGGATCATCTTAGGATATCAACATGCTGAAAATGCCCATAACATAGAGGAAGTAACATTTTCTTTTTCCTATCTGAATTTCTTTAAAAAAAAATCTTTTTCTTGCAGAAAAAGATAAGGAAAGTAAAAAAATAAAAATAAAAATAATCAATTGGATAATGATAGATAATCTATAGTATAAATTAGACCCTCCTTTTGAACAGTGGAATGAATAGTTCTATGCGACGAATTTCCCATTTTACCCTCATACATTTATCCCTTTCCCATTTTGCCCTTAAAAAAAAAAAACACCCATGTTCTTGGACACGGGCATGTACTATTTAATTTATATAATCAATCGGATAATGAAAGATAATCAATCTGACGTTACTTTCCATATACGGTACATCTCATCATAGTATAAAAACAAAACTCAAGTCAAATTTTAGTATTGAAAGAAAGAAATTCCTAGAGAAGATTTGTCCCGGCCCCTTCATCTCTCTCTGTCTGACAGCAAGCAACCATTGATGATGAAATCGCGACCCCAAACCCCATAATCCACCGGCCGTTGATCGATCGCCGGAAAAGGATGAAGGTTAAAGTGAATCACGACCACCCGTTCAATTCAAGTAACTCTTTTAATCCCTCTTGAATTTGTATGTGCTTGGCTACCTGTTTCCTTATGCAAAAAGTTTTGTTTACTTTTTCTAATTACAAGTCTATTGTTATATTCAGAGCTAGGCCATGGTGGTTTGATTCGTACATGAACTGTGGTTGAATTATGATTCTTGTCACTTTTTCATAAAAAAGATTGATGAATAATTAAGTATATGTTCTTTAATTTGACGTTATTATTTTTATTTTTTTTTTGTATTTTTTCAATAGAGATTGCAATAATACTCTGTATATGTTTTTCAATAGAGATTGACATTATATTATATGCTTAATTAGATCACGAGTTGCCATGGATCTTAAATCTGAACGAGTCGGGTCCGAGTAAATTGTCAAATATTGATATATCTTTGATCTTGTGACCAAATTTATATTTCTTTTAATTAATTTTATATATATTTGTTCACGTTGTGTGTGTGCAGATATCGATAGTGGCTAAAGAGAAATGTCGCTAGAATTACACACGTGTTTCTGCAAAAGGTGGTTAGTGTTACATTTATTCTCGCGCATAAGCAGCAGCTGAGAATAAGTGTAAGACTGGCCACTTCTTGCAGCGCTACACGTTGGAAGAGTCTTGAAATATATGAGCACAAATAAAAGGAAGCTTTTACAACAGATTTGCCAAGAACGAAGGAGTCCTTTTGATTCTGCAACAGTTGGTATGTGGTGGCTACAATTAAACCAGGAGATCAGATGATTGCAATGCACGTATGTCCCATGTTTCCTTGCAATAGATATTACTACCTCCATTGTGAAGAGAGCTATGGAGTCCTGCATTCGCTTCTGCAGCAGCAGATGGCCAAGGAGACCCCTCGGAAGCTCGCATGGACATGATTTAACATACTTGGTATATTCAGCTCTTCTTTTGTTAGATTATTACAATCCAAGTAACTCTTTTTATCCCTCTTGAATTTGTTTGTGCTTCTTCTTATGTTTCTTTATGCAAATATTTTGTTTATTTTTTCAAATTACAACTCTCTTGTTATATTCAGAGCTAGGTCATTTATGAGTAGTTGTTTGATTCTTACCTGAACTGTAGTTGTGATCTTTTTTCCAATTCTTTGAATTGAAATTATGATTCTTGATACTTTTTTTGATCGATATTGACATTATATATTTTCTTTGATTTGAAATTATAAATCTTGACAATGTTTCATGATTAGAGATTGACATTGGATATATTTCAGGATTAGTGGGTTTTGATAAGTTGCCATGGATCTTGAATCCGAAAGAGTCGGGTCTGACTAACTTGTCAAATATTGATAGTTGGGAAGGGTTAATAGGTGGGTAAAATAGTTTAGGTGTGCAACCAAGGGGACGAAAATAATATATGGGGTTCACTATAATTTACTCTTGTTTTATAACACTGTTTTACCATATACGGCCAAGTTCATTGTTGTGTCATACATTGACTGACTTCATTTTTCGACGACCTCCTTTAGATGTAGATATATATCTTTGATCTTGTGACCAAATTTACATTTCTTTTAATTACTAATTTTCTATTTGTCCACGATGTGTGTGCAGAGATACTGATAGTGACTTCAGAGAAATGTCGCTAGAGTTACACATGTTTTTGCTAGAAGTTGCTAATGTTACACTTATTCCTGGGCATAAGCAACAGACGGGAATAAGGGTAACTTTGGTGACTTTTTGCAGTGCTACACGTTGGAAGAGTTTTGAGGTGTATGAGCACAAATACGAGGTAGCTTTTACAACAGCTCTGCTTTGCAAAGAATCCCCTTCCTCTGAGCCAAGGAGTCCCGCCTTCGCTTCTGCAGCAGTTGGCATGTGATATCAGCAAGTAGACACCTCGCGAAGGATGACGGATGTGGTGGCTGCAATTAAACCAACAGATCAGATGATTGCAATGCACGTATGTCCCTTGCAATAAATTTCACTACCTCCGTTCCATCCCATAAAATTAGTCCCCTTTTTTTTTTAAAAAAAAAAAAACAAAACTTTCATTTGACTTTGACTTTGATCTGCAATTTTATGTTAATTAAATTATCCCAATGAAAATAAAAAAAAATGTTATTGCATAGTGCTTTTAATGTTATAACCATAACAACAAATTTTAGAATTTCATTTGGATAAATAAATTAGCATGTTATTTAAAAAAAAAGTTGAAGAGTCTTGAAATATATGAGAGGACAAATAAGAGGAAGCTTTTACAACAGCTTTGCCAAGAACCAAGGAGTCATTTTGATTCTGCAGCAGTTGGCATGTGGTGGCTGCAATTAAACCAGGAGATCAGATGATTGCAATGCACATACTCCCTCCGTCCCACAATTCTATACATTTTTTGGTCAGGCACGGAGATTAAGGTAAAAAGTGATCAAGGTAATGTGTTGTGAGTGTAAAAGTAAAATAGGAGAGAGAATGAGTGGAGAGAATTTAAAAAGTGTTGTGAGTAGAGAGAAGTGGGTCTCATTTTTATTTTGGAAAAGTGCAGATTATTATGAGACGCCCAAAAGGGAATTTTTACGGATTATTGTAGGACGGAGGGAGTATGTCCCATGTTTCCTTGAAATAGATATTACTACCTCCGTCTCATAAAGTCAACCAATAATTATGCAGCTTCCGATGCCGCAGATTCTGATTACTATGCTTATGAAGACTTGCCACACACTTGACAGATTGTATTTTCCTTATGTTATGTTACACGACTTGACAGATTGTATTTTCCTTTTATGTTAGGCAATAGATTTATCTCTATTAGCGGTTTAGTTTTTGTGTATTTTCCTTTTTCTAACATCTTTGGAATAGTTAAAAAAAAAAAGGATGTTTGTACACTATTTATACAATCATAAAATTGTACTACAACAACAACAACAAAGCCTTAGTCCCAAAATAATTTGGGATCGATTAACATGAATCCTCATATGTCATCGTGAGAAAAGGTTGTTGGAAAAAATAAATAAATAATAATAATAATAATAAATAAATAAATCAGCCCCCCACATGGATTTTTGCCCTCCACTCCGGCCTCTTCAACACCATACTTTCATCCACTCCAAGTAAACTCATATCATTCTCAATCACTCTAATCCAAGTTTGTTTGGGTCTTCCCCTACCCCTCGCCATTTTATCATTTCTCCACTGTTCCGGCCTCCTAACCGGTGCATCACTCGATCTCCTTCTCACATGTCCAAACCACCTCAGACGATTTTTTCTCATTTTATCCTCAATGGACGCAACTCCTACTTTACCTCTAATCACCTCATTCCCCAATCGATCCTTTCTTGTAATACCACACATCCATCGAAGCATACGCATCACCGCCACATTCATCTTATGTTGATCAATCTGTTGTTAATGTGGCACTACGAGAAATCTGGACTCAACTAGCCACCTCTAAAGAGTCTCATTTATCATATTGATATTCAATCTACTCGCCCCAATACCCGTTGGTTTTATAAAGTATTTTAATAAAAATAATGCATTTGAATATATTTGATTAGTTACTACAATTCAAAATATTGTAGGAGATATTTTTGTAACTCCCATATGATCATTAACCATTTTTAATTTAGTCATATTGATTGACATTTATTTGTGAGTTTCAAGTTTTTATTTTAAGGCTTTAAGCACATGCAAAATGTATCTAGCCTTTTTACAAGTTATGAGTTCAAAGCCTTTTGATAGACAACATTTTGTAACAGCTTTTTAATTTATATTTCTCATTTAAATTGTAGAGTAACTCCCTCAATTTTATTACTCAATTAAAATGGTTTTAATACTATGATGTAACCCACATTTTCGAGACTTAAAAATAGATGTTATCTCAAAGGCTTTTAGATATACCAACTTCCAATATCTTCTCTATCTCCTTCTCTATATTTTCTTGGGCAATAAAGCAATAGTGTGGGTGTTGAAAAACTTCTACTTCTTGAAGTTGTGTAGACCGATAGAAGTAACAACTTTGGTTGGGTTGTTGTATCCTAGAGGCGGCGTGTCATAACCCTCTACACCGATTGGAGAATTACAGTGGGGCGCGAACCGTCTTAAAGAGAGCGACCTAGTCCGCGCCTCACCCCAACGTTTACATTTTGTTCGTGCTACATCCAGCGGTTTGTAAGATTTTCTTTCGATTATTTTTGTTTTACTCCAACAATTTTAAGATGGTTCCCCTATGGATTCAAACACTACCAACCTTACTTCCAATCCTAGCTCAAATGATCTTAACAAACCTTTTCGTTTTGGTGGTGAATATTTTAAACGCTTGGGCAAAGAAAGTGTTGTTTTACATTAAGCTTATGAAAGTAGCATGGGTACTTACTGCCCCAATTCCAAAAAAATATGATGTTGAAAATATGACCCAAGATGAGTTAGAAGATCATGAAAAGTTTATTGAAAAATATGAGAATGATGAAGAAGATTGCAGGAATTATCTTCTTAATTGTTTGTCCGATGAATTTTATGATTTTTATTCCAATGCTTACTCCACCGCAAAGAAAATTTGGAAAGCCTTACAGAAAAAGTACAGCACCGAAGAAGCGGGAGCAAAGAAGTATGCTTGTAGCCGTTACTTTAGATTTCAAATGGAAGAAAACAAGTCATTGATCAAACAAACTCATGAATTACTAAACATAGTTCATGAGATTCAATCTGAAGGAATCAAGGTTGACGAGCAAATGCAAGTAGCCGCTATAATCGACAAATTGCCTAGTTCGTGGAAAGAATTTCAAAAAGGACTCCGTCACAAGCAATCCGATTTATCAATGGAGAATCTCATGACACGCCTCCGAATTGAAAAAGAGTCAAGAAAGCTTGACAAAAAGGAAGAGGTAAGTGGTGACGGAGGAGCAAGTAAGGTACACATTCTTTCTTCTAATGATAACATCCCAAGGAGTCAAAATGCTAGGAATAATGGAAGTAATAATCGTAATAATCACAATTCACATTTGAAGCCTAATGGAAAAAACTTTAAAAACAAACCGGGTAAAAACAATGATTTTCA
Organism: Adenophora triphylla var. japonica; assembly: GCA_022495995.1. Classification (NCBI taxonomy): domain Eukaryota; kingdom Viridiplantae; phylum Streptophyta; class Magnoliopsida; order Asterales; family Campanulaceae; genus Adenophora; species Adenophora triphylla. The sequence goes on along the minus strand of JAFEMH010000747.1, from coordinate 35,358 downwards.
AAATAATGACTTTCAAAATAATGGACAAGGTCGTGGTAATGGAAAGTCCCACCAAGGAAATTTTTCCAAGCAAACAAACAATGATTTTCAAAATAATATCACAAGTAATGGGTGTTATGTGTGTGGAAAAATGGGACATATTGCAAAACAATGCCGTTACCGAAATCGTGGAAATGTTCCACAAGGTCGTGGGCAAGTTCCACAAGCCCAAATTGTTGAAGAGCCACTTGGGCTATGATTACCGAATTAAATATTGTTGAAAATCATGATGGGTGGTGGGCCGATAGTGGAGCCTCTAGACATGTTTGCCATGACAAAAACTTGTTTAAAAATTATAATCTTGTGAATGGTGATAAAAAAGTTTTACTTGGTGACTCACACACAATTCGAGTTTTGGGTGTGGGTGAAGTGGACCTTAAATTTACTTTCGGGCATGTTTTGACTCTAAGGGATGTGCTTCATACTCCGGAAATTAGAAAGCATTTGGTATCCGGATATCTCCTCAATAAAGCGGGCTTTAAACAAACTATTGAGTCGGATCAATATGTTATCACTAAAAATAATGTCTTTGTTGGAAAGGGTTATGCATGTGATGGTATGTTTAAGCTAAATGTTGAAATGAATAAAATGCATGCTAGTTCTATTTACATTGTGACTTATTCTAATGTGTGGCATGCACGCCTTTGTCATGTTAATACTAAATACATAAAGGACATGAGTCATGTGGGTTTAATACCTAAATTAGGAAATGATTTTAATAAATGTGAGTTTTGTAGCATGACAAAAATTACTAAAACATCTCATAAAAGTGTTCGTCGAAATACAAAATTATTAGAACTTGTGCACACGGATATATGTGAATTTGAAGGCATATTGACAAGAGAAGGTAAAAGATATTTTATAACTTTTATTGATGATTATTCTAGGTACTCTTATGTGTACTTGCTAAAAACTAAAAGTGAAGCCTTTGAAAAATTAGTGACATATATTAAAGAGATAGAAAATCACTTTGATAAAAAAATTAAAAATTTTAGAAGCGATAGAGGTGGAGAATATGAATCATTAGGACTTATAGATTATATCAAGTCTCTTGGAATAGTACATGAAACAACCCCTCCAATTATACACCTGCTGCTAATGGCGTGGCGGAATGTAAAAAATAGAACATTAATAGATTTGACAAATGCTATGCTAGCAAATTCAAGTGCACCTAAGAATTTATGGGGAGAAGCGGTACTAATGGCTAATTATGTAATGAATAGAGTTCCTAGAAAGGAGACTCTCATAACTCCTTATGAATTATGGAGGAATAGAAAGCTCAATTTAGCTCATTTTCGGGTTTGGGGATGTTTGGCTTATGTTAGAAAAACCGATCCTAAAATACCAAAGATAGGAATAAAAGCAACTAGAAGTGCATTTATCGGTTATGGCTTAAATACTAAAGCTTATAGATTCCTAGATCTTGAAAATAATATTGTGATTGAATCTTTAGATGTTATCTTTCATGAAGATAAATTTCCTTTTGAATCCAAAAATAGTTGGGATGGTAATTTAACAAATACAATAAGTCAAGACAATGCTAGTACGTCCCAAATAGAAAATGAAAGACGTGAAGAAGAACCTAGACGTAGCAAGAGAGCAAGGGTAGAAAAAGATTTTAGGCCCGATTATCTAGTGTATAGTATAGAAGGTGATCCTACTACTTTACAAGAGGCCTTAACTTCACCGGATTCCGAGTTTTGGAAAGAAGCTATAAATGATGAAATGGAATCGCTAGTATCTAATAAAACTTGGAAACTAGTTGACTTGCCACCGGGTTGTAAAACAATAGGATGTAAGTGGGTACTAAGGAAAAAACGTAAACCCGATGGTAGTGTGGATAAGTTTAAAGCAAGACTTGTGGCTAAAGGCTTTAAACAAAAAGAAGACATAGACTTTTTTGACACTTACTCACCCGTTACTAGAGTGACATCCATTAGACTCTTGATAGCCATAGCCGCGATCCATAATCTTAAAATACATCAAATGGATGTAAAAACCGCATTCCTTAATGGGGATTTAGAAGAAGAAATATATATGGATCAACCCGAAGGCTTTATACAAGATGAAAATAAAGTTTGTAAGTTGAATAAATCATTATATGGACTTAAACAAGCACCGAAACAATGGCATGAAAAAATTGACATGTGTATGATTACTAATGGATTTAAATCTAATGAAAGTGATAAGTGTATATATTGCAAGTCTATAAATGGTGTACATGTTATTTTGTGCTTATATGTTGATGATCTATTAATATTTGGTTCAAATTTGGAAATTATTGAAAATACTAAAAAGTAACTTAATAGTAATTTTGACATGAAAGATTTAGGTGAAGCTAATATAATACTTGGAATGAGAATTACTAGGACAAACGATGGCATATTACTTGATCAATCACATTACGTTGAAAAGATATTAAAAAAATATAATTACTTTGATTGTATGCCCGTATCTACTCCGTTTGATCCTAGTATGCATCTTTATCCTACGGAAAAAGATTGTGATATGCTTAATCAAAATGAATATGCAAGAATTATTGGTAGCTTAAGATACGCCACAGATTGTACTAGACCTGATATTGCTTATGCGGTTGGTGTTTTAAGTAGATTTACTAGCAAACCAAACTTTGAACATTGGAATGCAATAAATCGAGTAATGAAATATTTAAAAAGAACTTTAAATTATGGTTTGCTATATAAACGATATCCTGCCGTGCTTGAAGGATATAGTGATGCAGATTGGAATTCCCTATCGGGTGATTCAATGTCTACCACAGGTTACATCTTTACTTTAGGTGGTGGAGCTATAAGTTGGAGATCAAAAAAACAACAAGTTATAGCTAAATCCACTATGGAAGCGGAGCTAATAGCTTTATCATCCGCTAGTGAAGAAGCATGTTGGTTGCGTGATTTGTTAATTGAAATCCCGATGTGGGAAAGACCCGTGCCACCTATTTTGATACGTTGTGATAGTACAGCTGCCATTGGTCGAGTCAACAACCGTTACTATAATGGAAAATCCAAATCTATTCGGCGAAAACACAGTACTGTGAGATCATATTTAAATAATGGTGCGATAACCATTGATTATGTAAGGTCGGGCGATAACTTAGCCGATCCTTTAACAAAAGCTCTAGCTAGAGAAAAGATTTGGAATACATCGAGGGGGATGGGACTAAAGCCCAAAAATGATTAAAAATCACCTTTGAGGATACCCCACTTGGTGATTGGCGATCCCAAGATCCAAGTTAAGGGGCCAAACGAATCAAAGAGTGGTTTGTATAGGGACATGCACTATAAATTTTACAAATAATATGTCCATCCCTAAGGTGTGAGTGCATGTGATCTTGTGACGTTTATGGAGGTTGAAGTCTTATTTGACTTCTTAATGGTTACTATAGCCCTTATGGGTGGGGTGTATTAGTCACAAGAGCATCCTTGATAGAACCACCTATATGAGTGTGGAAGTGGGGCCGCTTCCTATGAGATTGGGCTAGGTCTCTAGAGCACTCATGAAAACTAGGATAAAGCACAAGGCCGTAATGTGCTGGCTTATGAAGTTTTTATATTGCACTTTGAATGATGTGTGTGTGAAACGACTTTACGTGCCCTCAAGTAGTCTAAGTTTCAAGGCTGGTCCACTTGGACTCTAGTACGGGAGTTGTTGAAACACTAAATAAAGGTTTCAAGGCAGGTCCACCTTTATTATGCATATCATTCTCGCTTTGCCCATTTTAATATTCTCAATTTATCTTCTACAGTTTTTATTAAAATAAGTGGGGGATTGTTGGTTTTATAAAGTATTTAAATAAAAATAATGCATTTGAATATATTTGATTAGTTACTACAATTCAAAATATTGTAGGAGATATTTTTGTAACTCCCATATGCTCATTAACCATTTTTTATTTAGTCATATTGATTGACATTTATTTGTGAGTTTCAAGTTTTTATTCTAAGGCTTTAAGCACATGCAAAATGTATCTACCCTTTTTACAAGTTATGAGTTCAAAGCCTTTTGATAGACAACATTTTGTAACAGCTTTTTAATTTATATTTCTCATTTAAATTGTAGAGTAACTCCCTCAATTTTATTACTCAATTAAAATGGTTTTAATACTATGATGTAACACACATTTTCGAGACTTATAAATAGATGTTATCTCAAAGGCTTTTGGATATACCAACTTCCAATATCTTCTCTATCTCCTTCTCTATATTTTCTTGGGCAATAAAGCAATAGTGTGGGTGTTGAAAAACTTCTACTTCTTGAAGTTGTGTAGACCGATAGAAGTAACAACTTTGGTTGGGTTGTTGTATCCTAGAGGCGGCGTGTCATAACCCTCTACACCGGTTGGAGAATTACTGTGGGGGCGCGAACCGTCTTAAAGAGAGCGACCTAGTCCGTGCCTCACCCCAACGTTTACATTTTGTTCGTGCTACATCCAGCGGTTTGTAAGATTTTCTTTCGATTATTTTTGTTTTACTCCAACAATTTTAAGACGGTTCCCCTATGGATTCAAACACTACCAACCTTACTTCCAATCCTAGCTCAAATGATCTTAACAAACCTTTTTGTTTTGGTGGTGAATATTTTAAACGTTGGGCAAAGAAAGTGTTGTTTTACCTTAAGCTTATGAAAGTAGCATGGGTACTTCCTGTCCCAAATCCAAAAAAATATGATGTTGAAAATATGACCCAAGATGAGTTAGAAGATCATGAAAAGTTTATTGAAAAATATGAGAATGATGAAGAAGATTGCAGGAATTATCTTCTTTATTGTTTGTCCGATGAATTTTATGATTTTTATTCCAATGCTTACTCCACCGCAAAGAAAATTTGGAAAGCCTTACAGAAGAAGTACAACACCGAAGAAGCGGGAGCAAAGAAGTATGCTTGTAGCCGTTACTTTAGATTTCAAATGGAAGAAAACAAGTCCTTGATCAAACAAACTCATGAATTACAAAACATAGTTCATGAGATTCAATCCGAAGGAATCAAGGTTGACGAACAAATGCAAGTAGCCGCTATAATCGACAAATTGCCTAGTTCGTGGAAAGAATTTCAAAAAGGACTCCGTCACAAACAATCCGATTTATCAATGGATCGAGAATCTCATGACACGCCTCCGAATTGAAAAAGAGTCAAGAAAGCTTGACAATAAGGAAGAGGTAAGTGGTGACGGAGGAGCAAGTAAGGTACACATTCTTTCTTCTAATGATAACATCCCAAGGAGTCAAAATGCTAGGAATAATGGAAGTAATAATCGTAATAATCGTAATAATCACAATTCACATTTGAAGCCTAATGGAAAAAACTTTAAAAACAAACCGGGTAAAAGCAATGGTTTTCAAAATAATGACTTTCAAAATAATGGACAAGGTCGTGGTAATGGAAAGTCCCACCAAGGAAATTTTTCCAAGCAAACAAACAATGATTTTCAAAATAATATCACAAGTAATGGGTGTTATGTGTGTGGAAAAATGGGGCATGTTGCAAAACAATGCCGTTACCGAAATCGTGGAAATGTTCCACAAGGTCGTGGGCAAGTTCCACAAGCCCAAATTGTTGAAGAGCCACTTGTGGCTATGATTACCGAATTAAATATTGTTGAAAATCATGATGGGTGGTGGGCCGATAGTGGAGCCTCTAGACATGTTTGCCATGACAAAAACTTGTTTAAAAATTATAATCTTGTGAATGGTGATAAAAAAGTTTTACTTGGTGACTCACACACAATTCGTGTTTTGGGTGTGGGTGAAGTGGACCTTAAATTTACTTTCGGGCGTGTTTTGACTCTAAGGGATGTGCTTCATACTCCGGAAATTAGAAAGAATTTGGTATCCGGATATCTCCTCAATAAAGCGGGCTTTAAACAAACTATTGAGTCGGATCAATATGTTATCACTAAAAATAATGTCTTTGTTGGATAGGGTTATGCATGTGATGGCATGTTTAAGCTAAATGTTGAAATGAATAAAATGCATGCTAGTTCTATTTACATTGTGACTTGTTCTAATGTGTGGCATGCACGCCTTTGTCATGTTAATACTAAATACATAAAGGACATGAGTTATGTGGGTTTAATACCTAAATTAGGAAATGATTTTAATAAACGTGAGTTTTGTAGCATGACAAAAATTACTAAAACATCTCATAAAAGTGTTCATCGAAATACAAAATTATTAGAACTTGTGCACACGGATATATGTGAATTTGAAGGCATGTTGACAAGAGGAGGTAAAAGATATTTTATAACTTTTATTGATGATTATTCTAGGTACTCTTATGTGTACTTGCTAAAAACTAAAAGTGAAGCCTTTGAAAAATTAGTGACATATATTAAAGAGATAGAAAATCGCTTTGATAAAAAAAATTAAAAATTTTAGAAGCGATAGAGGTGGAGAATATGAATCATTAGGACTTATAGATTATATCAAGTCTCTTGGAATAGTACATGAAACAACCCCTCCAATTATACACCTGCTGCTAATGGCGTGGCGAAATGTAAAAATAGAACATTAATAGATTTGACAAATGCTATGCTAGCAAATTCAAGTGCACCTAAGAATTTATGGGAAGAAGCGGTACTAACGGCTAATTATGTAATGAATAGAGTTCCTAGAAAGGAGACTCTCATAACTCCTTATGAATTATGGAGGAATAGAAAGCCCAATTTAGATCATTTTCGGGTTTGGGGATGTTTGGCTTATGTTAGAAAAACCAATCCTAAAATACCAAAGATAGGAATAAAAGCAACTAGAAGTGCATTTATCGGTTATGGCTTAAATACTAAAGCTTATAGATTCCTAGATCTTGAAAATAATATTGTGATTGAATCTTTAGATGTTATCTTTCATGAAGATAAATTTCCTTTTGAATCCAAAAATAGTTGGGGTGGTAATTTAACAAATACAATAAGTCAAGACAATGCTAGTACGTCCCAATTAGAAAATGAAAGACGTGAAGAAGAACCTAGGCGTAGCAAGAGAGCAAGGGTAGAAAAAGATTTTGGGCCCGATTATCTAGTGTATAGTGTAGAAGGTGATCCTACTACTTTACAAGAGGCCTTAACTTCACCGGATTCCGAGTTTTGGAAAGAAGCTATAAATGATGAAATGGAATCGCTAGTATCTAATAAAACTTGGAAACTAGTTGACTTGCCACCGGGTTGTAAAACAATAGGATGTAAGTGGGTACTAAGGAAAAAACGTAAACCCGATGGTAGTGTGGATAAGTTTAAAGCAAGACTTGTGGCTAAAGGCTTTAAACAAAAAGAAGACATAGACTTTTTTGACACTTACTCACCCGTTACTAGAGTGACATCCATTAGACTCTTGATAGTCATAGCCGCGATCCATAATCTTAAAATACATCAAATGGATGTAAAAACCGCATTCCTTAATGGGGATTTAGAAGAAAAAATATATATGGATCAACCCGATGGCTTTATACAAGATGAAAATAAAGTTTGTAAGTTGAATAAATCATTATATGGACTTAAACAAGCACCGAAACAATGGCATGAAAAAATTGACATGTGTATGATTACTAATGGATTTAAATCTAATGAAAGTGATAAGTGTATATATTGCAAGTCTATAAATGGTGTGCATGTTATTTTGTACTTATATGTTGATGATCTATTAATATTTGGTTCAAATTTGGAAATTATTGAAAATACTAAAAAGTAACTTAATAGTAATTTTGACATGAAAGATTTAGGTGAAGCTAATATAATACTTGGAATGAGAATTACTAGGACAAACGATGGCATATTACTTGATCAATCACATTACGTTGAAAAGATATTAAAAAAATATAATTACTTTGATTGTATGCCTGTATCTACTCCTTTTGATCCTAGTATGCATCTTTATCCCACGAAAAAAGATTGTGATATGCTTAATCAAAATGAATATGCAAGAATTATTGGTAGCTTAAGATACGCCACAGATTGTACTAGACCTGATATTGCTTATGCGGTTGGTGTTTTAAGTAGATTTACTAGCAAACCAAACTTTGAACATTGAAATGCAATAAATCGAGTAATGAAATATTTAAAAAGAACTTTAAATTATGGTTTGCTATATAAACGATATCCTGCCGTGCTTGAAGGATATAGTGATGCAGATTGGAATTCCCTATCGGGTGATTCAATGTCTACCACAGGTTACATCTTTACTTTAGGTGGTGGAGCTATAAGTTGGAGATCAAAAAAAACAACAAGTTATAGCTAAATCCACTATGGAAGCGGAGCTAATAGCTTTATCATCCGCTAGTGAAGAAGCATGTTGGTTGCGTGATTTGTTAATTGAAATCCCGATGTGGGAAAGACCCGTGCCACCTATTTTGATACGTTGTGATAGTACAGCTGCCATTGGTCGAGTAAAAAACCGTTACTATAATGGAAAATCCAAATCTATTCGGCGAAAACACAGTACTGTGAGATCATATTTAAATAATGGTGCGATAACCATTGATTATGTAAGGTCGGGCGATAACTTAGTCGATCCTTTAACAAAAGCTCTAGCTAGAGAAAAGATTTGGAATACATCGAGGGGGATGGGACTAAAGCCCAAAAATGATTAAAAATCACCTTTGAGGATACCCCACTTAGTGATTGGCGATCCCAAGATCCAAGTTAAGGGGCCAAACGAATTAAAGAGTGGTTTGTATAGGGACATGCACTATAAATTTTACAAATAATATGTCCATCCCTAAGGTGTGAGTGCATGTGATCTTGTGACATTTATGGAGGTTGAAGTCTTATTTGACTTCTTAATGGTTACTATAGCCCTTATGGGTGGGGTGTATTAGTCACAAGAGCATCCTTGATAGAACCACCTATATGAGTGTGGAAGTGGGGCCGCTTCCTATGAGATTGGGCTAGGTCTCTAGAGCACTCATGAAAACTAGGATAAAGCACAAGGCCGTAATGTGTTGGCTTATGAAGTTTTTATATTGCACTTTGAATGATGTGTGTGTGAAACGACTTTACGTGCCCTCAAGTAGTCTAAGTTTCAAGGCTGGTCCACTTGGACTCTAGTACGGGAGTTGTTGAAACACTAAATAAAGGTTTCAAGGCAGGTCCACCTTTATTATGCATATCATTCTCGCTTTGCCCATTTTAATATTCTCAATTTATCTTCTACAGTTTTTATTAAAATAAGTGGGGGATTGTTGGTTTTATAAAGTATTTTAATAAAAATAATGCATTTGAATATATTTGATTAGTTACTACAATTCAAAATATTGTAGGAGATATTTTTGTAACTCCCATATGCTCATTAACCATTTTTTATTTAGTCATATTGATTGACATTTATTTGTGAGTTTCAAGTTTTTATTCTAAGGCTTTAAGCACATGCAAAATGTATCTACCCTTTTTACAAGTTATGAGTTCAAAGCCTTTTGATAGACAACATTTTGTAACAAATTTTTTAATTTATATTTCTCATTTAAATTGTAGAGTAACTCCCTCAATTTTATTACTCAATTAAAATGGTTTTAATACTATGATGTAACACACATTTTCGAGACTTATAAATAGATGTTATCTCAAAGGCTTTTGGATATACCAACTTCCAATATCTTCTCTATCTCCTTCTCTATATTTTCTTGGGCAATAAAGCAATAGTGTGGGTGTTGAAAAACTTCTACTTCTTGAAGTTGTGTAGACCGATAGAAGTAACAACTTTGGTTGAGTTGTTGTATCCTAGAGGCGGCGTGTCATAACCCTCTACACCGGTTGGAGAATTACTGTGGGGGTGCGAACCGTCTTAAAGAGAGCGACCTAGTCCGTGCCTCACCCCAACGTTTACATTTTGTTCGTGCTACATCCAGCGGTTTGTAAGATTTTCTTTCGATTATTTTTGTTTTACTCCAACAATTTTAAGACGGTTCCCCTATGGATTCAAACACTACCAACCTTACTTCCAATCCTAGCTCAAATGATCTTAACAAACCTTTTCGTTTTGGTGGTGAATATTTTAAACGTTGGGCAAAGAAAGTGTTGTTTTACCTTAAGCTTATGAAAGTAGCATGGGTACTTACTGCCCCAAATCCAAAAAAATATGATGTTGAAAATATGACCCAAGATGAGTTAGAAGATCATGAAAAGTTTATTGAAAAATATGAGAATGATGAAGAAGATTGCAGGAATTATCTTCTTAATTGTTTGTCCGATGAATTTTATGATTTTTATTCCAATGCTTACTCCACCGCAAAGAAAATTTGGAAAGCCTTACAGAAGAAGTACAACACCGAAGAAGCGGGAGCAAAGAAGTATGCTTGTAGCAGTTACTTAAGATTTCAAATGGAAGAAAACAAGTCCTTGATCAAACAAACTCATGAATTACAAAACATAGTTCATGAGATTCAATCCGAAGGAATCAAGGTTGACGAACAAATGCAAGTAGCCGCTATAATCGACAAATTGCCTAGTTCGTGGAAAGAATTTCAAAAAGGACTCCGTCACAAACAATCCAATTTATCAATGGATCGAGAATCTCATGACACGCCTCCGAATTGAAAAAGAGTCAAGAAAGCTTGACAAAAAGGAAGAGGTAAGTGGTGACGGAGGAGCAAGTAAGGTACACATTCTTTCTTCTAATGATAACATCCCAAGGAGTCAAAATGCTAGGAATAATGGAAGTAATAATCGTAATAATCGTAATAATCACAATTCACATTTGAAGCCTAATGGAAAAAACTTTAAAAACAAACCGGGTAAAAGCAATGGTTTTCAAAATAATGACTTTCAAAATAATGGACAAGGTCGTGGTAATGGAAAGTCCCACCAAGGAAATTTTTCCAAGCAAACAAACAATGATTTTCAAAATAATATCACAAGTAATGGGTGTTATGTGTGTGGAAAAATGGGGCATGTTGCAAAACAATGCCGTTACCGAAATCGTGGAAATGTTCCACAAGGTCGTGGGCAAGTTCCACAAGCCCAAATTGTTGAAGAGCCACTTGTGGCTATGATTACCGAATTAAATATTGTTGAAAATCATGATGGGTGGTGGGCCGATAGTGGAGCCTCTAGACATGTTTGCCACGACAAAAACTTGTTTAAAAATTATAATCTTGTGAATGGTGATAAAAAGTTTTACTTGGTGACTCACACACAATTCGTGTTTTGGGTGTGGGTGAAGTGGACCTTAAATTTACTTTCGGGCGTGTTTTGACTCTAAGGGATGTGCTTCATACTCCGGAAATTAGAAAGAATTTGGTATCCGGATATCTCCTCAATAAAGCGGGCTTTAAACAAACTATTGAGTCGGATCAATATGTTATCACTAAAAATAATGTCTTTGTTGGAAAGGGTTATGCATGTGATGGTATGTTTAAGCTAAATGTTGAAATGAATAAAATGCATGCTAGTTCTATTTACATTGTGACTTGTTCTAATGTGTGGCATGCACGCCTTTGTCATGTTAATACTAAATACATAAAGGACATGAGTTATGTGGGTTTAATACCTAAATTAGGAAATGATTTTAATAAATGTGAGTTTTGTAGCATGACAAAAATTACTAAAACATCTCATAAAAGTGTTCATCGAAATACAAAATTATTAGAACTTGTGCACACGGATATATGTGAATTTGAAGGCATATTGACAAGAGGAGGTAAAAGATATTTTATAACTTTTATTGATGATTATTCTAGGTACTCTTATGTGTACTTGCTAAAAACTAAAAGTGAAGCCTTTGAAAAATTAGTGACATATATTAAAGAGATAGAAAATCGCTTTGATAAAAAAATTAATAATTTTAGAAGCGATAGAGGTGGAGAATATGAATCATTAGGACTTATAGATTATATCAAGTCTCTTGAAATAGTACATGAAACAACCCCTCCAATTATACACCCGCTGCTAATGGCGTGGCGGAATGTAAAAATAGAACATTAATAGATTTGACAAATGCTATGCTAGCAAATTCAAGTGCACCTAAGAATTTATGGGGAGAAGCGGTACTAACGGCTAATTATGAAATGAATAGAGTTCCTAGAAAGGAGACTCTCATAACTCCTTATGAATTATGGAGGAATAGAAAGCCCAATTTAGATCATTTTCGAGTTTGGGGATGTTTGGCTTATGTTAGAAAAACCGATCCTAAAATACCAAAGATAGGAATAAAAGCAACTAGAAGTGCATTTATCGGTTATGGCTTAAATACTAAAGCTTATAGATTCCTAGATCTTGAAAATAATGTTGTGATTGAATCTTTAGATGTTATCTTTCATGAAGATAAATTTCCTTTTGAATCCAAAAATAGTTGGGGTGGTAATTTAACAAATAAAATAAGTCAAGACAATGCTAGTACGTCCCAAATAGAAAATGAAAGACGTGAAGAAGAACCTAGGCGTAGCAAGAGAGCAAGGGTATAAAAAGATTTTGGGCCCGATTATCTAGTTTATAGTGTAGAAGGTGATCCTACTACTTTACAAGAGGCCTTAACTTCACCGGATTTCGAGTTTTGGAAAGAAGCTATAAATGATGAAATGGAATCGCTAGTATCTAATAAAACTAGGAAACTAGTTGACTTGCCACCGGGTTGTAAAACAATAGGATGTAAGTGGGTACTAAGGAAAAAACGTAAACCCGATGGTAGTGTGGATAAGTTTAAAGCAAGACTTGTGGCTAAAGGCTTTAAACAAAAAGAAGACATAGACTTTTTTGACACTTACTCACCCATTACTAGAGTGATATCCATTAGACTCTTGATAGCCATAGCTGCGATCCATAATCTTAAAATACATCAAATGGATGTAAAAACCGCATTCCTTAATGGGGATTTAGAAGAAGAAATATATATGGATCAACCCGAAAGCTTTATACAAGATGAAAATAAAGTTTGTAAGTTGAATAAATCATTATATGGACTTAAACAAGCACCGAAACAATGTCATGAAAAAATTGACATGTGTATGATTACTAATGGATTTTAATCTAATGAAAGTGATAAGTGTATATATTGCAAGTCTATAAATGGTGTACTTGTTATTTTGTGCTTATATGTTGATGATCTATTAATATTTGGTTCAAATTTGGAAATTATTGAAAATACTAAAAAGTAACTTAATAGTAATTTTGACATGAAAGATTTAGGTGAAGCTAATATAATACTTGGAATGAGAATTACTAGGACAAACGATGGCATATTACTTGATCAATCACATTACGTTGAAAAGATATTAAAAAATTATAATTACTTTGATTGTATGCCCGTATCTACTCCTTTTGATCCTAGTATGCATCTTTATCCCACGGAAAAAGATTGTGATGTGCTTAATCAAAATGAATATGCAAGTATTATTGGTAGCTTAAGATATGCCACAGATTGTACTAGACCTGATATTGCTTATGCGGTTGGTGTTTTAAGTAGATTTACTAGCAAACCAAACTTTGAACATTGGAATGCAATAAATCGAGTAATGAAATATTTAAAAAGAACTTTAAATTATGGTTTGCTATATAAACGATATCCTGCCATGCTTGAAGGTTATAGTGATGCAGATTGGAATTCCCTATCGGGTGATTCAATGTCTACCACAGGTTACATCTTTACTTTAGGTGGTGGAGCTATAAATTGGAGATCAAAAAAAACAACAAGTTATAGCTAAATCCACTATGAAAGCGGAGCTAATAGCTTTATCATCCGCTAGTGAAGAAGCATGTTGGTTGCGTGATTTGTTAATTGAAATCCCGATGTGGGAAAGACCCGTGCCACCTATTTTGATACGTTGTGATAGTACAGCTGCCATTGGTCGAGTCAACAACCGTTACTATAATGGAAAATCCAAATATATTCGACGAAAACACAGTACTGTGAGATCATATTTAAATAATGGTGCGATAACCATTGATTATGTAAGGTCGGGCGATAACTTAGTCGATCCTTTAACAAAAGCTCTAGCTAGAGAAAAGATTTGGAATACATCGAGGGGGATGGGACTAAAGCCCAAAAATGATTAAAAATCACCTTTGAGGATACCCCACTTGGTGGTTGGCGATCCCAAGATCCAAGTTAAGGGGCCAAACGAATCAAAGAGTGGTTTGTATAGGGACATGCACTATAAATTTTACAAATAATATTGTAAGTACCCAAATCCGGATCGTCCAAATCCGTCAGAAAGTTAACCGAAATCCGTTAACTGGCCCGCTCCAGGTTAACCGGAACTCGTTAAACTCCCCGTTGCTGCGCCAACGAGACGTCCCGGGACTGCCCCGTGCATCCCGACATCAAACCGTACTTATCACGTGACATCTCACGTAAAAGTATGGCTTTCCCTGAAAAACGCATTTTCCGGCACTTTCCGGGGGCGTTTCGGACATTTCCTGACCGTTATTTTAAAAACGGACAAAACCGGACCGGGAACGAACTCCCACACTTCGGTGAGTCACAGACACGTGTCCCGCATGCCACCTCCCTCTAGTCACTCGTCAATCACAAATCAAGGCCAAAAGACCAAAATACCCCCGGTTTGCAAGCCAAGTCCTACGGACTCACCGTGCAATTTTCCCGAAATTGCCAACAAGTCCTCCAGATTACCAAAATTCCCAAAACCCCGAAATTCACCCAAGTCCGCCTGACTCCTACCGCAATTTTCACCCTATAAATAGAAGTTGTCATTAAAGGCAAAGGGGAGGATTTTAACACCAAAAATCACATACCCCACGGTCCAAACCGGTTTCCACCCCTCCCGAGCTCCCGTTTTGTCTCGATTCGCGTGAAACCTTCGTATTTCGATCAAATACGCACCCTACAACTTCGAAACAAACTTTCGAATAACTTTCCGTGTCCCGTGCACACCTCCCGAGCCAAAGGAGTCGACCCTAGCCATAGGTATAACTCCCTCTCTCTCGAATCTTCCGTTCCATCTCGGCTTACGCGCCGCCGCTATAACCTGTTTCGAACGTCATTGTCAAAATGTAGACGCTTCCGTCTAACGGGGTCCGATACGTTTTAGCCCTCGATCCTCTTCTCTTCCGTAAGAGAAGTAATCACGGTTAAAACGGCGTTCCGACCCCCGCTCCGCTTACTTTCACGTCATTTACAATTCCGAGCCGTTTGGCCTCGTTGATCGTCATTTACAATTCCGAGCCGTTTGGCCTCGTTGATCGTCATTTACACTTCCGAGCCGTTTGGCCTCGTTGATCGTCATTTACACTTCCGAGCCGTTTGGCCTCGCTTGATCGTCATTTACAATTCCGGATCGTTTGATTCCGTTGACACCGCTTTAAATACTGTCATTTACAAGTCCGATCCGTTTGGATTGTGATAGTATTTACTTTTCAAAAGTCCGAGTCGCAACCCGATTCGTTGATCGCATATCATTTAATACGCATTTTTCCCGTAAAAATCGTTAACAATGTAATGCCCGATTCAAAACCGGAGTTCGTCCGTCGAACTCTCTTTCAAAACGCGCGACATGACGTTCGGCCTCCGAATGCTCATCTTCAAACTCAAAGCCTCCATTTGACACTTAAAATCATTTAATACGCATTTTTCTCTTAAAATCGTTAACAATGACTCATTTCAATTCAAAGTCGACGTTTGCCACGCAAACGCTCATTTCAACTCAAAGTCGACGTTTGCCACGCAAACGCTCATTTCAACTCAAACCGACGTTTGTCATTCAAACGCTCGTCTTTTCAAACAAAGTCACCTAATCAACGTTTGTCACTCAAACCAAGATTAAAGCTTGTCATTCAAGCCCCCATTTCAAAGGACACACACACACACACACGATTTCGAGAAAGGTAGAAAGACTCGTCATGCGAGGCGTTTCTTTCGATCTCGTAATACTCTACCCGAAACGTAACCTGACCTCCGAACCTAACAATCTCTGGTACAAAAAGCTTTTTACTCGTTTTTGCTGCCAATAAAAATGATCCCCGTTTTCAAAGCCTTTTCCTAAGTTTTTGCTACCAATAAAAACGACACCATTTTCGCAATAGCCGTTTCTCAACGTTTGGGCTCAAAATACAAAACCGCGTGGCGACTCCTCATTCTCGCTTCCTTCCCGTGAAGCGAGGTCTCGTACACCAACCCCGCGAAAGACAATCGCTTTTCCGCGCGCCGCGCGAAAAGATCGGGTAATTTCGCTGGCGACTACTGGGAAAAGATACTTTTTCAAAACTACCGTTGTTTTCTAAAAAGCCTTCCGTGGGTCAAACTTTCGTTTACCCTTCCTCGTTGTGTGTGTTACTTTAAACTCGAACGGTTTTTTTTTCAAAAGGCATTACATTGTCAACTTTTCAAAATCTCACCATGTTTGTGCATCCCCATTCATGTTTGATTTTCATGTCAGTTTTTGAACTCGTGCATCATAAATTCTTTAAGACACATTCTCGAAAAATCTCTGTTTTACTCGTAAAAAGAATTTTAGTGACCGCACACTACGCGCACTTGCCGCTTCTAACACCGCACTTCACGTGCACTTGCCGCCTCTACACCGCACACTACAACCCCTAACCCGGATGGCCTTATCGCTTGCACTCCGATTGGTCCGCGTGACACCTTTCTGGGGCGCACGGGGTCGTCCCAAACATCCCATCCTAGCCCGTGTAAGCCATGCACTCCTTTCAGTGTCACACTTTGTCCAAAGACCCCGTTGGTTTTTGGCTTAGCTCGTGTCATAAAGCCTAAGTGTATGTTTTTCACGCCGGGCCCCGCTCCGAGTCAAGCTCGAGAGTTTTAGACCAAAGGTCGTTCCCGACCCGAAGTCTTGAGCTTTTCACCCTTGACTTTGACGCGGAGCTCGCCGAAAAATATACCCGAAGGTTCAATGTGACGCCGTGTCACCAAACCTCGCCGTATGTACCGTGCCGCCCACAACTTGGCCAACGCTAAAAGCTAAAGGTCTCTCGCACAAGCGAGTCGAGAGGTCATGCCCAAATTTTGGCACGACTCCCGCCTTAACTTAAGGACGTTGACCTCGACCGTGGCCCGTACGCCGCACACGTCGAAAGTTTGCGTGGATCGCCTAGCCTTAAGTTCACTTTTTCCTTTGTCGGTGGAACTCGCTTGCCTTATCGCACCTCGCCGGATAGTCCGTCCCGAGAAAGATGATCTACAATGGAAACGAGGGGCTTATAAGCGTAGTGACGAGATCCACCGATTAGAGCTCTAGGATTAGTTGCGAAAAGAAGACATGCTCTTTTCCAACCAATTAGGACTCGAGAAAACGCGCTTTAAGTAAACTTTAATTCCAGTAATCGCACATTGCACAAGCCCGAAAACCTTGAGCCAAATACCCTTTTCCGAAGCCTAAACCCTTCCTTTCGTTCCCCGCGAGCGTAAAGTGGTTCGATTTCCGGCCGCCGCCTTGCCAGTGATCACGCAACGGCAGTGGTCGACAGCTTCTTCGGTTCCCTCAGCTCTCACTGTAATTTCCGACATGTCTAGCTCATCGAGAAATCGTGACGGGAAGGACCCCCGCCACCGGCAGAATGTATATGACATTGGAAGAAGCCATCCGGGCTTGTGAGGTTCACAAGAGGCGTAAAAGAAGATCGCCAGAATTTCGTGGTACGCTTTCCGAATGAGCGTGGTATAGCAGCCTATCCCCCACCAAACCAGCATTTCTTTTGTCCCGGTAGAGGATGACGATTCCCCAAAACCAGCTTCACCAAACCTTCAATCGTGTTCCTCCCCCGCCAACTTACGGGATGCCTTCCAACCAAGGAAACAAATGACCTAGGCTCCATGTTGCCACCTCTCGTAGCAACTCGTCAATTTTGGTCACCAAAGGCTACACCCATCACTCAATATCACCCAAGCACCGCCGACCATCTCAGATGCCAATATCCTCGCATTCTCCCGGGTTCGTCCCGTTGCCTATACACGAATCTCTAAACACCGGGGACAAACCCCGATACAGCTTCGTAGAAGGCTCCCGTATATTCTCATATACCAAGCCTTCCACCTCCAATCACTACCGCTCACGTGGTAAAGCACCCGCGCCGAGCCTCACAGCCCACCACCGGACCCAACCTTAGCCTCGGATGGTCGAGCAGATGAAAGACCCGAAAGCCACCATGAGCAAATTTCAAAGCAGAAACGTTCAAATCCACGCATCCGGGAATGGTCACGCCTCTCCTCGCCAAGTTCGAATGCCTGAGATGGACCGATTCGATGGAACCGAATGTCCTCAAACTCACGTCGACACTTACGTTTCGGCATGAGAGCAAAAGGAGCAACCCTCCAAAGAAATGGCCGACCACTTCCAAAGATACGCTCAAAAGCTCACTGCTACGATGGTTTCGAGGGTCAAGCTCGCGGATCGCCACACTGGGAACAGATCGCAACATCTTCCCCGGAACGGCACAGATCCAACTTAGAGTGGGAAACAAGTCGCGAGGACTTAATCACCACCGAGCGTAAAGCGGATGAAAGTGTTGGGGAATTCTACAAGAGATGGAGCCGGAAACTCTCCGAAATCATGGAGCCACTCTCCAAAGACGAACAGATGCGGATCTTCAAGTCTTGCTTGAGACCGTCCATCGAACTTTCATCGGGCCACAATTTCTTCCTGCATCTCCGGCCATGGTCAATGCCGGCTCACGCTTCGAGAAGGATCTCAAGGAAAAGTTGGCTACCGCACGCCCGTACGTATACCGCTCAACACTCGCATTCAATCCCGCACCGGCCCCGGCAAAGGGAAAGATACGTCGTCAACTACGCCCATCGTGGACAACAAGCGGGTAATGTAAAACCCATTCCCCGCAAAGCAACAGCTTCTACTCGAGCAGCCGCCGTACACTTCGACAAGTTGGACATGCCACTGAGCAAGATGCTGGAAGGGCTAATCAAGGAGGGTCTCCTTAAGCCCGTGGCCAATTACAAACCCAAAGTTCCCGTAGCCAATGCGGACAAGAGCAAATACTGCGCCTTCCATCAGTATCACGGCCATACCACCGACAACTGTTTGGGGTTACGATACTGTAAGTGCTCCAATTTGAGCTTGTTAGAATTTTCGTTAGAAAATTAACGAAAGTTATAACATTTCTAACAATTCCTAACAATCCTAACTTTTCTAACAAAGTGAGGGTAAAATGGGCATTGTTATTTAAGGTTAAACCTTAAAAAGAATCTCAAAAAGCAAAACAAAAGAAGAAAACCAAAAATGGCAAATGGCCGGAAACACAAAACTCGGCCGTTAATTTGAATTTTGAAAAGAAATATTCTTCTTGTCCAAAGTCAAGCCGCATTTAATGAACAAAGGCACGCCGACCGGATCCATCCGCGCGGATGAGTTTGCATTTTCGTGAGGGCTATAAATTGAGCCCTCCAATACAAAAATAAGGAGGAAGAACACATTTTGCACCGAACCTCGGCGAAATATAGAGAGAAAACAGTGAGAATTCACAAGAATTGTCACCATTTTCTCTCCAATCTTTCCCAACTCATACTCATCCCCTCACTCTCATATTAAAGCCCTAAACACTCATACACTCAAGCCAAACACTCAAGAACACAAGGAAGATTGGTAAACCCTCCTCTTCCTAACCCTAAATCTCAACCATGCATGCATCTTCAAACTACAAAATGTAGTTCCTTCATCTTCTTGCTTTAGATCTAAGAAGATCACCATGGAAGACCATCTTCCATGGATGATCTTCTACAAAGATCAACATTATTTTTAAGCTTTCTTACTTTCTTGCAAAGAAAACTCATTTTCAAAACCCTAAAACCATTTTCAAGCATAAAATCTTGATTTCAAAGGATAAAATTCCCCTTCCCAAGCAAATGAAATGCTTAGTCCTAATGTACTTAAGGATGGTTTGGTATAGTTGATTCACCACTAAAATGTCTAGTGATCACTAACCAAAACCTAGGGAAATGGGGACAAGCATGGATGCAAAACCCCTTTAAAATCATATTTTCTTTCTTGAGAAGTTGCTGTCCAGTAGCAATTTTCTCAGACCTCAGTCCATGGTCTTAATTTTTGGACACAGATGAACTTGGAATTTGGTGTTGACTACAAAATACTTTTTGTAGCCAACATCCAGAGCTTTCCAGACATATTTTTACTTTATTTTTTGGGTGAGTAAAACTCCTCTTTTCAAATTTTCTTTCAGAGGCTAGTTCATCAGCTTCTGGGAATCCAGATCTCATATCTGAGGTTTCCAGAAGGTTTTGACCCTCAAATCTTCTCCCAAATGGAAAATTCCTTCGCAAAAACTTTATTTAAGGTGTCTAGAACAACTTTCATTCTCTGAGTTTATCCAGATTATGAAGTTTTAAGACCCTTGAATCCCTTTCAAAATCAAAGGTCCACTGCCTTTTTCATTCTGGCAGAAATGGCTCTCAACTTCAAAAGGTCTTTTGAGTACCAAATCTCAACCCAAAATCTTCCAAAAAATCATGGGATCAGTTTAAAGTCTTAAAAAGATATCCCAATTTTTACTTTTCTGAGTTTCAACTTATTTTGGCCAAAACATACACACACACACACACAATGATTTTCAGCTTGGAAGACTCGTTTTACGAGGCGCGTCGGGTGCACACTAACGTCCTTCCCGACGCGTAACATGACCTCCGAACCTAAATCTCTGATCTCGGGCTTTTTTCAAAGTTTTGGCCCTCAAAATTAAAATGGCGTGGCGACTCCGTTTTCGTTGATTTTCTCAAACACAAAAATGGGAAAATTTTCGGATGGCACATTCATCACAGTGGCGACTCCGCTGGGGACTAAGCTTTTTTTAAAAAAAAATGGTATTCGGTATATTGGTGGAAACCACTAAATTTCCCGTTATCGCCTCCTAACACGAGTCGGGGATAAATTGTGGTCTAACAATCCCACGTACCGGTATCACCGTTTTCAAAAAAAGCTTTTGAGGGTCAAGCTTCCGTCCCGGCTTTGAAAATCATTTTTGTGTGTGTGTTGATTTTTGCACGCTTTTCATGTTGTTTTGGCCGCCTGAGAAAGTCAAAATTTTGACCGTCGGAATAATGTCCCTAACCGTCGGAATTTTCGTGCTTACGTGCTTATGTGCTCATTAAAAATTTCAAAAAAAAAAAAAAAAAAAAAGGATTTTCAAAAAAAGAAAATTTCCAAAAAAAAAAATCATGCATCATATTTTTAAGACACATAAAAAAAAAATCTCTATTTTACTCGTAAAAAGAATATAGATCGCTTGCACACTACGCGCACGTGACCGTACACCGCACACTACGCCCTTAACCCGGGAAATCCTTGTCGCGGTCCGTTTGGTCTTATTACGCCTCTCTGATGAGCACAGACTACCCAAACATCCCATGGAGCCTCGTGTCGACCATGCACTTGTCCGTGACACACTTTGTCCGAGACCCGTTGGTTTTTAGTCCGGTCCGTGTCATGCCCCGTCCGTGTATAGACCTTTCCTTTCAAGCCTTTGTCGGCATACCGACTCAATATCTTTCGGTCCCTAATCGCCGAAGTTCTCGCCGGTTTTCCGCCGCAGACTTTGACCAAGATATTGACCGGCGCCTTGACTTCGGCTCGATCGGCACAAATTATACACCGACTCCCAAAGATTGACACCGAGTCATCAAGGATTAATGAATATTCCATGCCTAATTACGGCTTAACCGACGACAAGTCAAGATCAATCGTGGACGCTTATCACCCAAATCATGCCGACTTTGTCGAGCTCCTGACATGATCTTGACTTTCGACGTCGCCTTGTCCGTAATTTACATCGAATGCTCGTTAAGACTCGATTACCCGCCGACTTTTAGGATCGTTTTTCTTTGGCCGGTGGGACCCGCTTGCCCTATAGGACCCTCGCCCGGGCCGTCCCACCCCGGGAGGTCGAAATACAGTGGAATACGAGGGGCTTATAGACGTAGTGACGGGCCCACCGATCCAGAATCGAGTAGTTTGCGAAAAGAAGAGCAATCTTTTCCAACCGATTAGGTTAATAAAACATGTTTTAAGTAAACGTGAACAAATAACCGCATGTTGCATGAGCCTAAAGCCCAAACACCTACCCTCCTTCCATTCCTGCACATCCGAACCTTCATGTCCTTTCCCCCAGCCTCCGCACAAAGCTTGGTTTCGGCACCGGTCACCGTTGATCCGCCTGGGAAGAGTCAAGCGCATCATCGCCTTCGCCGTTTGTTCCGACTCCGGTTTCGTAATGTCTCGCATCGCCCGGTAATGATGGGGATAACGTCACTCCGCCTCCCGGACCCCTCGTACAGCAACAAAGGGAATCCGCTAGCGTAACGTATGAGGTTACGACAGAAGCACAAATAAACAAATTTTATGGAGGCTATTAAGAGTCACGGTCCGGCCGCCGCCTCAATCCGGATGGCACCTTCACCGTGGAAGAAGACGAGGATGCCAACCCCACTCTCGCCGCCCGATTACACCAGGATGCCGCCACCCACCTCCTATGGTGCCACTACCGTAACCCATGCTCCTCGATTTTCGGGTCACCAGCCTCCCCAACCACGCACCACCGGATCCATGCAGCCCGACGGCACAAATCCGGGGGCAAAATCGCACGGAATGTCTTCTCATGGTTGGGGCTATCTCGAATGCCACAAATAATCTGGGATCCCGCCTCGCCCGGAACCGATCAATCCGACCTCACAAAGAATGTACCTACGCTGAATGCCGCCACAACTTGGTTCTCGCCACAGAGCCCCTCCTCGTAATGCACTAGTTCACCAAGCCCTCACACAAATCCATTCCTCACTCGTACTTCTATGGGTTACCAAGCCTCCATCCCTGTCATCCGAATCACCAGACCGCAGCACTTCCCCTGTTACACACCTTCACCACAAGCACCCATGCAATTCAACAATCCGGACAAAGAAACTCGCACTCAAGCCTACTTACGGGCCCCACTGAAATCCAAGTTATCCGGCCACATCGGGCTGCCCCCACCTACTTTGCCGCTGAAAATCAACAAAGAAGCCGCAAGGTTCTACCCTTTGCTCAGCTCCTACTCATGCTCCCTGTGGTAACTCACCCTGTGACGTTTTCACCTACGTCCCCGGATCGGCCGTTCCTCCACCACCGCCCGCTCCAGCGGTAGCTCCTCTCTAGCTCGCCCACTAGCTTGAATGCCATGGTTCCGCCACAAGACCCTCATCCGGCCCGGTTCATGGAACAACACAAGGAAATGAAAGCGCAGTATCGCCGAACCGATCGCCAAGAAGCCCGCCTTCCGCCTACTGCACTGACTCCATTGTTCCTCCGCCCCACAAATTCGTGATGCCTAATCTGGATCTCTTTGATGGGACCGCATGTCCGAAAACCCATTTGGACACGTATACCTTGGCGATGAAAGCCAAAGGATGTACCAATCGCCAGCTTGGCCGACTATTTCGCCTATCCTTGAAGTCCAAAGGCCTTAAAGTGGTTCTTCCGTTTGAAACCCGAAGCTGTGGCTACATGGGACCAGATACCAATGCCTTCACGTAAAAATATAAGGCCAACTTGGAATGGGAAACAAATAGGGTTGACCTACAAACAACAAGGCAAAATGGCCCCGATGAGAATGTTGGGGACTTCTACAAGCGGTGGAATCTCGAAACTCGCTGAAATGGCCATCCCTCCTTCCGAAGAGGAACAACCGGACATCTTCCAACATGCTTGAAACCACATCCGAGAGCCTCCTCGCCACTTCCCATACTCGCACTTACGGCCATGGTTAACTCTGCAGCCTAAGTTTGAAAAGGCCTACAATCGCAACCGGCCGCCGCACTCCGCCGCGTATATCGGGCTCCTCCCCGCAAACACCGCCCGCCCCCCGCTAAAGGCAAAGAGATGATTAACTATGCGGGACAGAATGCAATAACACGACTCCTTTTGCTCCCAGAAACCGAGCCTGCAAACCGCGGTCATAAATCTCGAAAACTTTGGAATGCCCCCGAATGACATCTTTAGGGACCGGTGAAAGAAGGCTTGCCGCGGCCTGGAGAATTTCCAACCCGTAAATCCGAATGCTCCCGTGGATACTACAAAGTATTGTGCCTTTTCATCAAGCTCACTGACATCCGACCGACACCGCTTCACTCGAAAAAGGCAATCCAGGCTAATAGAGCAAGGAAAGTTGGAAGGCCCCGAGGGGCCTAACACGCCAAAAATCCGCCGCCAAGGAACCATAATCGTGTGAATATGATTGAATGCGGAGAATCTTCGCATGCCCAGAAGATGCCGATGAAGGTCCCCAAATACCCGTGGCCAACCTCGTCGAGGATCCCGACTCCGGATTCCCTCGCCCTCGAGGATGTTGAACGAATCAACCCATCTTGGTCTCATGTCGTAGACTCCTTGCAAGAATACGAGACCCGCTATTTCTGATGAAGGGGAGGCCGATACCGAAGAACCGGGGCCGTTCCGTTCAAAATATGAGAGGACCATTTACACAAGATGGTTAGAACAATCGAGAAGAATCGAACAAGAAAGCTTCCGCGGCGCTCGTACTGGGGCTTATCAAAGAAAGAGGCCGAAGAGCATCCGGAGCTAGTACACTTCGCAAATTGGCTTGGGAGAGCCCGAATATGATCCCGAGAACAAGGAAGAATCTAAGAGGAGGATTCCTTCTATATCCTACCCGGTGTCAAATACGTGCCACCCCTCTCACTCTTCCCCCGCAATTTCGGGAGGAGAAGCCGAGTCACAATTACCACTTCCGGAATGGGAACATATGACAATTTGCGGCCGCACGCACCCATATTCCCCCAACGGGTTTGATCGACGTTCCTCTCACCCGAAATCCCGTAGTATGGGAAGAAGATTCCGACGACAACATGATGATGATGATGACGAGAGCGAAGAGTCAATCGAGGCCCCGATCCGAAACAACTGGAACGATCATGCCGAAATGAGCCCACGGGAGCTAGGCACAATGGTTGGTTGTCGCCAGCAACGACGAAGGACCGCCAGAAATGCGGATCGATACCAATGGAGACAGACTCTACGAAGTGTCACTTGTAAGATGCATTTGTGGCCAATGCCCTGGATACTCTGCAGGATGAGGGACAAAGAAAGCCCGCGCCTGCATCCGTACATATCCGAAATCCTAGAACACAACGTTCCTTATAAGAACCTCGACCGGTGAATGGAAAGGGTTTATTGAAGCACCGGTCAGAATGGAGGGTTTCACCACCGAAGATGAAGAATTCGTGAAACGTTATCGGATCTTTTTCTTTCTTTCCCAAGAACGGATGGCATAACAACCGTAAGGGTCACAAATGGCCGCCGAGCGCAGCCGAATGCCCGCAATCACCGAAAAGGGTTATCGATCTCGAACGTCTCCCTGGCCTTCATACCTATGAGTCCACATGACGCCTTTCTAATTGCTCCAAAGGCCCGACAATGGACCCCGGTGCTCCTTATTTGGACACTGCATCTATCGAGCCGCTACCTCAAACTCCGAAGGGGAACGTTGCCTATCCTTCACCCGTGGCCGCCCTACCCGCAAGATCGAAAGAAAAAGGATATACGATGAGATGGAGGCCGATAGCCACAACTCGTGGGCCATCCAAGGGATGAAATCGAAAAGCCGCCGAGTCCCGACAATAGCGACTCTTGTTGCATGATAACAATGAGCAAGGCCGGCCATGAGAGTGAATCGGAGGACGCCCTAGCTCAGGGCCATCCAAGGGGCAACAACACAACCCCAAACCCAAAAGCTCGTGACTTGGGAAGCAGCTTATAAGGGCCGCCCAGAAGGAGCCAAGCATGCCACCTCATCGTCACTAGACTCCGTCGTAACCAATGGCCAATAGCCAAAAGGGCTCCCCATCGACCCTAGCAAAGATTGAAGAAATCCACCAAGAGACGATCGATGAGGAAGTTAACTGCTTGACCCGATCCGGCGTATCTTCCAAGGAAATCCCAAGGCGTATAAGAAGGCCACGTATCAAGCACCAAAAGAAGATCGCCGCCCTATGCTAAGACAACAAACCTGCACTCGAAAAGAGGATCCCGTGCTCACCCGCTTGAAGCAAACACAGCCAACATTTCCTCTCGGTCTCTACTCACTTCGTCCTATCCCCATAAGCCGAAGCCGGAAGAAAGCCCTGGCTCGCACTCTCGTGCCTATTGATGCTACTCCCGATGATGTGGTACACTGATTGGAAACATCCACTACGGGAACATAATCACTTTCACGTATCTCGACCTCCCTCAATTTGGGGCCGATCATAATGAGCCTCTCTTCATCACACCCAAACTGGATTTAACGACGCCTCCTCGGGTCCCGGTTGATAATGGGTCCTAATGAACATTCTTCCAAAGCAAAGATCATGAGCTTGCTTGATATCAAGACTACGTACTTGAAGCCTTCTTCTCTCACAAGCCAAAGCTTACGACTCAACATCCCGAGCAGCCCTGAGTTGCTACTTTAGACCTCCGGTTTGGACGTAAATTGATACCGTGGAATTCCAGTTATCGACATCCCGATTACTTTCAACGCCCCCGCTGGGAAGACCTTGGCCGCACCAAGTCAAAGGGGTCGCCTCAAGCCTCCACCAAAGGTGTGAAATTGCCTCGAATGGGGATCCGACGACCATTTACTGAGATTTAGTCACTTTAGAAGGCACAGTATACGGGCGGAATACCTATTCTCGAAATCAAACATGACGAGGAAGGTCACATGCTAACGGGCTTCACTGGCCGAGCCTCCCAAGGCCCAAGTGTGCAACATAGATCTCGACGGCCACGGGATAAAATCCCACCGGTCTTGAAAATGATGAGAAAAATGAGCTATCTACCCGGCCTCTGGCCTGGGAAGCACCAACAAGGAACTCACAAACTCATCGAAGTGAAAGGACAATACTCGCCACGGCCCGGGATATGAGGCCTCCTCAGTGACACCGCAAAGGGAAAAAGATTTGAAGCCGCCACAGAAAGGTCCCGCCGACAACCCTAAATCTCTCCCCTTCGCCCCTAATTTGGCCGACTACTTTGTAAAGGGTCCCACACAACCAGAAACATCACAGAGCCCACTCCTACGGCAGATGGCTAAAGCTACAAGATAGCCTCAACAAGTTCGTAGGAACCAAGGCTAACCCGGTCCGTAGAATGTTCCCGGACCTACCCAAGATACCCGGGGCTACCACCGCCACGAAGAGCGAGTATACCTTCGTAGGCGTGCTCGACCCGGTGGAACAGCCGAGAAGCTCACAACCACTATTCCTACGCCCAGAAGATCCGAAACCCGAATTCGAACCGACAAAGGCCAAAAGCTAAGGCCACGGAATTTCCTCGATGATTGGGATGGTCTGTTATGCAAAGAATTGTTCAAGAAGAAGTCCAAAGCGACTCCGATTGATCTCGGCTCGGTCCAAAAGATGATAGCGGCAATTGAGAAAGGAAAACAAAACAAAGACAGCTTCCCGAGTCATGAGGCTACCAACAAAGCCGATGCCGCTAAAGAATTGGGAAACTCTGTCAGCCCGTCCGCGACCAAGGAGGAAATGATCACCAAGCTTGGATTGGTCCCCCGTCCCTTTCAGGTCAATCTAGGACAAGTCCTCCCAGCCTCTCTCTTGTTAAGATCGAGTCTCTAGGGTCGTCCGACGGCCTTACGCCTGAAGACTACGAGTCTGTAGCAAGCGGTGTATTCCTTTTCGTTTTCAATAAAATGACGAACCTTTCTGAGTATCCCTTGATTGCCACTTTAACTAATGACAAATTAAAAAAAAAAAACTTAATAATAATTCATTAGATAAAGAAGCGCATTACATTAAACGAAAAAAAATCAAACAACAAAAAAAATCTTTAAGCAAAGTTGTCCTAAAGAGGAAAATCGAGCCCAAGCCGCCGAAGAGATTTTGACGAGTGTGAATTTGGGAACTCATGGAAGAGCCTAAAGAGACGCAGATTGGCGATTTCTTTGAAGGAATCGGAAAGGATGCTCGCAAAGTCCTACAAAATCCTCAATTCAAAGAAAGTTGCCCTCTTCATCAAAGAAAACATCATGTGCGTATACGGGTTGCCACCGAAATCATCTCGTATAATGGATCCCACTTCGAAGGGGAATGTGAAAATTGCCGGCGGAATTCCGAATAACCCGTCACAAGTCATCTCCCTACAGGCCCCAAACCAACGGAGCCGTCGAAGCAAAGAAACAAGACTCGAAAATATCATCCGGAAAATGGCCGTCCAAGGCGTAGATTGGCCCGAGAAGTTACACTGGCACTCGGGGCTACGTAACATCGCCGAACGGCAACCGGGGAAACACCTTTGCCCTCACATACGGAATGGAAGCCGTACTCCCAATCGAGCCGGAAATCCCTCGCTCCGTATACCGCCGGAAAGCCGATCAACGAGGTCGAATGGCTCCGCAGTCGCCATGATGAATTGGCCCTACTAGACGAACGCCGATCGAAGGCCATGGAACACATCCGAGCCTACCAAGGAAGAATGGCTAGAGCCTTCGACAAGAAAGTAAAGCATCGGGAGATCCGAGAAGGTGATCTCGTTTCTAAAAGAAAAGCCCCCCCGTATCAACCCTCTCGGCAAATGGGAGCCTCGTATGGGTCGGGCCATATGTCGTCCGTAAGATCTTCTCCGGAGGAGCCATGCAACTTGCGTACCTCGACGGAATCCCTTTGTACACCCAAAGGAATGGTGACAAGCCGCTGTATACTACGCGTAAAAAAAAAACAAAAAAAAAAGAGTGCTAAAAGAGTAATACCCAACTAGGTTAGAAACCCGAAAAGGGCGGCCTAGGTAAAAACAGGTTGCACCAAAAAAAAAAACAAACAAAAAAAAAAAAAAAAAAAAAAAAAAAAAAAAAAGAGTGCTAAAAGAGTAATACCCAACTAGGTTAGAAACCCGAAAAGGGCGGCCTAGGTAAAAACAGGTTGCACCAAAAAAACAAAAAAACAAAAAAACAAAAAAAAAAACAAAGAAAAAAGAGTTCACCAAAGTTGAACTACGAAGACCCGAGCTCCTCAAAATGAGGGGAACGTAGGCAAATGGAAACGGTTCGGTCTAAAGCACAAATAAAAGCCATACTTTGGCATCAATACAATTGATCGTACCATGAAAGCGTCTCGAAAAACTCTAAAGCAATTCAAATATTCATTACAAGTTAAAAGCTCTTTGATGAGTCTAAGCCCGATTCATTCCTACAACCGGCAACCTCGCTAAAAGAAAACTAAGATACATAATCAAACTAATGTGTCTCGGCTTACATGGCAAGAAAGGGATACTGGAAACCTCGTAGTCACTCCAAGCCACTCGCATCGGCCTCTCCCTTCTTCTTCCCCTCCGAGTCTTTCTCTTCGAACCGGAAAATGTCTGTATTCCTCCTACCAAGCTCCGGTATAGGGACAGTGGTCTATCAAACCAGCCTCCGTCGTGGCCTTAGTAGCCCTAGCGTCATCCCTCATCTCCCGTAACCTAGCCGGTAGCATAGGAGCCCTCCTCTCCCGTCTCTTGACGTAAGCCTCATAATCGCCGCGCCGTCTCCGCTCCCGTCATGAGGGTTGGCCCGCTCGCCGGCCCTCCTCCTCTCAAACAAGCCTCCTCCGCACCCACAATGGCCTCACGCCGTCCGAAAATAGCCACCCGAGTCTCTCCTGCATGCCTCTCATACCAATCCAGTACCAAGTGGTCGTGAACACCGGTCTCTGACGCTCGAGAATGACCCGAGGAGGAAAGGCATCATACCTCCATGCTCGGGAAAGAAATGGAAACACCGAGGGATCATCCATGGAAACAGAGCCACCACCCCGGTGGCTATATCATCAAAACCTCCAAAGGAACTCCGCTCCAAGCCAAACCGTCTCGTGACCAGTGAGCCGGAATGTAGAAACCGGACCGAGAAAGCCCCGAAGCATAACCACATGGGACCCGTCCCAAGCACTCGCGAGTCTCCACCCGCCAATGAGGCACCAACCATCTCGATATCTTGGCCTCGGCGACTCCGCCATCCAACGCGCCCACGAGCCCCGATCATCAAAATCTACATCAACACCTCTCCCGGCAAAAGTCCAAGGCTCGATCATATCGTAGGTTTCCGAAGAACCCCCAAACGCTCCATCGCCCACAGGTGGTCAAGAGGAACGGGCTGCCCGCGCATATACCGCCGTCCGTAGCTAATCTGTCGAGAGCATGAAAAGTCTCCCAAGAATCAAAGGAACGACATCTCTCGCCTGTGCGACAAAGGAACGACAACATCCAAAGAAAGACCGATGGCAAATCCCAAAGGAATAGACCATGAACAGGTGCCAAACATACAAAGTGCAAAGGCATCCCAATAGGCATCATCCACCAAACCTAGGCCCCTAAATCTGTCTGGGAAGACCGAAATATCGAGATGATCGGACCGCGGATCATACCTTGCGCTTTCCTCCTGGGAAAGATGAAGGAGGACGCACACCGTCAACAAAAGAAGCCCCTCCGGCAAAGTGGACCGCTATCTCTTCCACCTCCGACCTCCAAGTAAGGCCCGAAATTCTTCGACAATGGAACAATCTCGTTGAAGGAAAGGCAAAAGACATGCCTTCTAGTATCCCAAAACGAAGAAGAAGCTCTTAAGAGGTCATAATCCGGAACCAATTCTTCGAGAGACCACAAGCATCGTATCTTGTACCTTTCTTCAAAGAATGATCTTCTCTCATGCATGATCTCCTACACCACTCCTTGAACTTTTCAAAGAACAACATTTGCCTTTCTTTGGACAATTTTGGAGAATTTTTGGCCATTTCCATGGTTTTTCTCTCTTTCTCCCGAAAATGGTCGTTTGGACTGGAGGTCAAGAGGATATTTGAATTTGAAATAAAGCAAGACCGTGTCCGGACCAAAATTAAAGGACACCGTCGATGCAGTGATTCCTCCGCGCGGATGAGATTGTTTTCCACCGTAAAAAATCTGCAATACCCAAGCCGCTACACCAAAAGAGGAATATTCCGTCCCGTTGCTCGAAACCCGTGAAAAAAAAACCTCCCCAAACCACCCATATACCAAACACCCTTGCAAAAAAAAAAAAAACCAAGGCTCATGCAACACCGCATTCATACCGCATTGCATTCATAAAATAAAATCCTAAATTATTACATTCCAAAAAAAGAGAGTGTGCATAAAAAAAAACAAACAAACAAACATCAATAAAATCCTAAATTATTACATCCAAAAAAAAAAAAATGTGCATAAGCCGTACAAATCTAAATCTCAATCTCAAATCAAAAAATCAATCGGAGTCTCCAAAGACCCGATGTCTCCCCGCCCCTCTTGCGACTCGGCCCGCTCCTCAGAGCCCCGAAAATCTCGGGCTCGTAATCGTCCTCGTCTCCGCAGAGAGGCTCGCCAGACCAACCGGCACGCTCCGATAGGGCAAGCCGAGATCTCGCGAAAAATCGTACCCGAAGGTGAAGGCGTGACTCCCGCACGTACGAAGACGACCCGCCATGCCGCCAAACGTGTCCCCGCCCGTGTGGATCCCCGAGAATGACGTGATCCGAAGCGCAATACGCGCCGGGATCAAGGAGAGGAGACAAAGGAGTCTCCGAAGAAGTCTCTCGAGCGAATAGGGAAGCCTCCCTGTCCGACTGTGCGCCGGCCGTGGTCGCTCGCTCTAGCCTCGAGGAGCCTCGGGCAAGCGTTTACCATCCTCCCGATGAATCTCTTGGCCCCGATCACTTGCTTCGTCGCCTTCTCGACGACCACCTCCGAAAACCGCACAAAAGCAAAAGCGTCAAAAAAAGAAGTGATGCTAAAGATGATGAAACAAAAGAAAGAAAAGAAGGGGAAAAGGTGAAGCCATACTCTTCATACTCCTGGACGAGGCCGGAAAGCTCGTGGAAGTCGCCGGCCGAGTGGATCTCGCACCCTCAATCGGACCCCCATCCCGGATATAGGAAAATCCGTCCGAGGGTACCGCGGATCCCAAGCCCCTCCCTATCCAAAACCCGAGGCATCCTCGCCCTCCTCAAGACGAATGTCGCATACGGCTCAATCGCCACGAAGTCCGAGAAGTGCCGGCTCGCTTTAATCATCCCAGTCACTGACCGATCGCTCGGGTGCATCATATCGGCGGAGGCTCCACCGGTGTCCTCAAAGGCGAGTTCACGCCATGCCGGCGCGTCACCCTCTCTCCATAATAGGCATCGCAGTCGACCTCTCAAAATCCTCCGCCGCACCGGGTCCGCATCTCGCCGCCTCTTCACCGCGCTACCTCAAAGCGATCCTGTGGGAAGAATATCATCCCCTCATCCGTCTCGGCCTCCGTCAAAGGAAGGCAATCCGCGCACCGAGAGTCGTACGCCCCGGAGCTTATCTTCTCCCGGCATGCTGGGACCAAGACCGCATGGCCTGATACGCCCGACGTACCCGCCGGCCGCCGCCACACCGTGACGTGGAAAACTCCAACGCCCATACCGCGAAAGGTAAAAATCCAATCAATCCAAAGGCAAAAGAAAAGTGCGTGCTCAAAAAAAAGAGGGAAAGCAAAAAGAGAGCTTATACCTGTGGCAAACTCAAAGCAAGATAAGTGAGCTCACAGAGCTCTTCCTGGCCTGTACCTATCAAGAGCAAAATAAAGCTCGCCACCCGGCCTCTCCCCACGAGACATCTCCGCCGTCTCCATGTCCTCCAAGGACCTCAACAAGGCAAAGATCGCCGTCCCCTCAAAGCATGTCCAAAGAGCGTGCTCGAGAAAGCAAACCACAAGAAGGCCCCGGCACCGATCGGCGCCTATCCTCTCCTCCCCTCACTCCTCATAGCTCGCTATGGTCTCCACAATCTTGCCGTAGACCACGGCATACCCATCCCCATCCCCTTTTTGGGAATAGGGAAAATCCTTTAAGAGCTCGCAGACAAGATCGGGCCGTAGCCATCCCGCCACTCAATGCCGCTGGCCCATTAAAGGACAGCCCGTAATCGCAGCCAGTAATCGGAGGGCGTAACCGCAGCCTCGCCCCGTAAGAAGTGGAAGGTGTGGGTCGCGTCCCACCAAGGCCGCGCCGAGCAAACATCAAGCCCTTGCTCTTAGGGAACTTTGACCTACCCCTCAAACACTCGACGAACTCCCAGAGCCCCGTCTCGACAACAACTGCCTCTGACTCGGCAAAGCCTCGGCCCGCATCCGGAAGCCGTGTCCCACAAGTCAATCACGTACTCCACCGATCCTCGAGTCTTCATCTTGTTCACCAAGCTCCGTCACAAAACGGCTTTCCGCCCCGTAAAAAAAAAAAAGAGAGAGAGAAAATGTCAAAAAAAAAATTCGCATTTACAAAAAAAGCATACACATGCATTAAAAAAAAAAAAAATTTCGACAAAGATAACAAAGATACAATGAGCATAGCCCCATTTTTCTCGCATGAAAGAAAACAATGGGCCAAAGAAGTCCCAATGCATTCATCAAAAAAAGATGCATTCCTACGGAAGTAAAAACTCCGTCCCATTTTCATAAAATAACATGCAAAAAATTTGCATATCATCCATCTTACATGCAACGGGAGGAAAAATCCGTCCCACTTTTCAAAAAAAAAAATCCTAAACATACATACATCTCATATTGGCAAAATGCCCATTCTTTCCAAACAAAATGCATGCATTGCATCATCATTCATCAATATCAATATTCAATTTCAAAAAAAAAAAATCATCAACATGCAATATTCAATTTCAAAAAAATCACAATTCTTCGAATTTTCACATGTAATTTTCGAATTGAAAAATGTGGCAAAAATGCCAATTCTTTTTCCCAAGCAAAATGCACATTTTGGGTTACTCATATACTCATTACAACATGCAAAGCATCAAAACCAAGATTCAAAGCCAAGAACATCAATCATTCGAATTTTCAAAAAAAAAATTAATTCAAAAATCACCCAAAATTCAAATTTCAAACAAGAAATCAACAAAGGGATCAAAGGGTTTCAAAGTATACCGTTCGGAGATGCGGATCCGAAGCCCAATGTTGCTAAGCACGGTAATGCTCCTCCGCAACCGATTGCGAAAGATTGTAATGCCTCCTCATCCGAACGAGCTCCAATCGCCTCTCCGCTTATCGGGCCACGCCCCCGACCTTGAAAAGCGCCTTCCCGTGTTCCATTGCTCAAAATCGAAGAAAATCGGAAGATTTCTGAGCTCCAAAGGCCAAAAATGGCGGATTTGCGACTTTCTCTCTCTTTCCTCTCATAAAATTCAAAACCGGACCGAGGAAGAAGAAGGGCGTCCCTAATTAATACCCCCCGATTTTCATCCCTATCCGCGCGGATCCGCGCGGCAAGATTGCAAGGGTCAAAATGACCCTTTTGCCCCTTAACCGTCCGTGACTCGCCCTCAACTTGACAGAGTTAACCAAAGTTAACCAAAGTCGCCCATCGTCAAGAAAATTACCCCTAATTAAAACGTAAGACCGAGTGCCCCGAGAAAGATAACGGATCCCGTATCTTTCATCAAAATCTTCCCCGGCACAAACGTAAGACCGATTCTTCGAGAAAGATAACGAGATCCCGTATCTTTCATCAAAATCTTCCCTAGCCAAACGTAAGACCGAGTGCCCCGAGAAAGATAACGAGATCCCGTATCTTTCATCAAAATCTTCCCTAGCTCAAACGTAAGACCGTATCTCTTCGAGAAAGATAACGAGATCCCGTATCTTTCATCAAAATCTTCCCTAAGCAAGCAAGAAACGTAAGACCGAGTGCCCCGAGAAAGATAACGAGATCCCGTATCTTTCATCAAAATTACCCCTAGCCAAACGTAAGACCGAGTGCCCCGAGAAAGATAACGAGATCCCGTATCTTTCATCAAAATCACCCAACTAACTAGCCAAACGTAAGTCCGATCTCCCCGAGAAAGATAACGAGATCCCGTATCTCTCATCAAAATCATCCAACTGCTAGCCAAACGTAAGACCGATTTCCTGCACGAATACGTCCGATTTTCCTCAAAGAAGGCTAACAAAATCCCCAAAGAAAGTCAACGGAATCCCAAAAGCCAACGGAATCTCGAGTAGAACTCGAACTACGAAAGGGCTTGATTCCCACTAGGGATACGTAGGTAGCCTATCATTAGGTCCAGCTCGACCAAACGGTCACCCTCTCCTTCCTGGGCAGCCAGCACGAAGTCCACCGAAAAGGCCATTTCAAATTCAAGGTCCGAGGCGCCTAAAAGGCCATCATCATCAAGTGTCCGAGGCGCCTAAAAAGGCCATCTCATCAAGGTCCGAGAGCGCCTAAAAAGCCATCTTCTGCAAGGTTCGAGGGGCACCTAAAACGCCATCTCCAAGGTTCGAGGGCACCTAAAAACGCCATCTCCAAGGTCCGAGGCACCTAAAACGCCATCTTCAAGGTTCGGGAGGCACCTAAGACGCTATCACTAGAAAGCGATAAAT